>CAJUYC020000090.1:0-1200000 GCA_910591585.2 Nysson spinosus | reverse complement strand
CGGCTCTATCTCTTACGGTTGATTTTTAAATAATTTCTAAAGTCGTCGTCGGCGACTCTTCACGGTAGCCACTCGGTAGGAAAAATCTAAGTCCGAACTGAAATTATTTTCACAGACGAGGTACCTTTTAAATGTTAGATTGAGTTATAGGAGCGTATTTGAAGCACTTTTGCTTAATAAACCACGGCTCTATCTCTTACGGTTGATTTTTAAATTAATCAGAAAGTCTTCGTCGGTAGCGGTTCTCGGTAGCCTCTCCCTACAGAGACTAAGTCCGAGTTGAAAATATTTTCACCGACGACGTATCTTTTAAATGTTATGATCAGTTATGGGAGCGTATTTGACGCACTTTTTCTTAATAAACCACGGCTCTATCTCTTACGGTTGATTTTTAAATAATTTCTAAAGTCGTCGTCGGCGACTCTTCACGGTAGGCACTCGGTAGGAAAAAATCTAAGTCCGAACTGAAATTATTTTCACAGACGAGGTACCTTTTAAATGTTAGATTGAGTTATAGGAGCGTATTTGAAGCACTTTTGCTTAATAAACCACGGCTCTATCTCTTACGGTTGATTTTTAAATAAATCAGAAAGTCTTCGTCGGTAGCGGTTCTCGGTAGCCTCTCCCTAGAGAGACTAAGTCCGAATTGAAAATATTTTCACCGACGACGTATCTTTTAAATGTTATGATCAGTTATGGGAGCGTATTTGACGCACTTTTCCTTAATAAACCACGGCTCTATCTCTTACGGTTGATTTTTAAATAATTTCTAAAGTCGTCGTCGGCGACCCTTCACGGTAGCCACTCGGTAGGAAAAAATCTAAGTCCGAACTGAAATTATTTTCACCGACGAGGTACCTTTTAAATGTTAGATTGAGTTATAGGAGCGTATTTGAAGCACTTTTGCTTAATAAACCACGGCTCTATCTCTTACGGTTGATTTTTAAATTAATCAGAAAGTCTTCGTCGGTAGCGCTTCTCGGTAGCCTCTCCGTACAGAGACTAAGTCCGAATTGAAAATATTTTCACCGACGACGTATCTTTTAAATGTTATGTTCAGTTATGGGAGCGTATTTGACGCACTTTTGCTTAATAAACCACGGCTCTATCTCTTACGGTTGATTTTTAAATAATTTCTAAAGTCGTCGTCGGCGACTCTTCACTGTAGCCACTCGGTAGGAAAAAATCTAAGTCCGAACTGAAATTATTTTCACCGACGAGGTACCTTTTAAATGTTAGATTGAGTTATAGGAGCGTATTTGAAGCACTTTTGCTTAATAAACCACGGCTCTATCTCTTACGATTGATTTTTAAATTAATCAGAAAGTCTTCGTCGGTAGCGGTTCTCGGTAGCCTCTCCCTACAGAGACTAAGTCCGAATTGAAAATATTTTCACCGACGACGTATCTTTTAAATGTTATGATCAGTTATGGGAGCGTATTTGACGCACTTTTTCTTAATAAACCACGGCTCTATCTCTTACGGTTGATTTTTAAATAATTTCTAAAGTCGTCGTCGGCGACTCTTCACGGTAGGCACTCGGTAGGAAAAAATCTAAGTCCGAACTGAAATTATTTTCACAGACGAGGTACCTTTTAAATGTTAGATTGAGTTATAGGAGCGTATTTGAAGCACTTTTGCTTAATAAACCACGGCTCTATCTCTTACGGTTGATTTTTAGATAAATCAGAAAGTCTTCGTCGGTAGCGGTTCTCGGTAGCCTCTCCCTAGAGAGACTAAGTCCGAATTGAAAATATTTTCACCGACGACGTATCTTTTAAATGTTATGATCAGTTATGGGAGCGTATTTGACGCACTTTTCCTTAATAAACCACGGCTCTATCTCTTACGGTTGATTTTTAAATAATTTCTAAAGTCGTCGTCGGCGACTCTTCACGGTAGGCACTCGGTAGGAAAAAATCTAAGTCCGAACTGAAATTATTTTCACAGACGAGGTACCTTTTAAATGTTAGATTGAGTTATAGGAGCGTATTTGAAGCACTTTTGCTTAATAAACCACGGCTCTATCTCTTACGGTTGATTTTTAAATTAATCAGAAAGTCTTCGTCGGTAGCGCTTCTCGGTAGCCTCTCCGTACAGAGACTAAGTCCGAATTGAAAATATTTTCACCGACGACGTATCTTTTAAATGTTATGTTCAGTTATGGGAGCGTATTTGACGCACTTTTGCTTAATAAACCACGGCTCTATCTCTTACGGTTGATTTTTAAATAATTTCTAAAGTCGTCGTCGGCGACTCTTCACGGTAGCCACTCGGTAGGAAAAAATCTAAGTCCGAACTGAAATTATTTTCACAGACGAGGTACCTTTTAAATGTTAGATTGAGTTATAGGAGCGTATTTGAAGCACTTTTGCTTAATAAACGACGGCTCTATCTCTTTCGGTTGATTTTTAAATTAATCAGAAAGTCTTCGTCGGTAGCGGTTCTCGGTAGCCTCTCCCTACAGAGACTAAGTCCGAGTTGAAAATATTTTCACCGACGACGTATCTTTTAAATGTTATGATCAGTTATGGGAGCGTATTTGACGCACTTTTTCTTAATAAACCACGGCTCTATCTCTTACGGTTGATTTTTAAATAATTTCTAAAGTCGTCGTCGGCGACTCTTCACGGTAGCCACTCGGTAGGAAAAAATCTAAGTCCGAACTGAAATTATTTTCACAGACGAGGTACCTTTTAAATGTTAGATTGAGTTATAGGAGCGTATTTGAAGCACTTTTGCTTAATAAACCACGGCTCTATCTCTTACGGTTGATTTTTAAATAAATCAGAAAGTCTTCGTCGGTAGCGGTTCTCGGTAGCCTCTCCCTAGAGAGACTAAGTCCGAATTGAAAATATTTTCACCGACGACGTATCTTTTAAATGTTATGATCAGTTATGGGAGCGTATTTGACGCACTTTTCCTTAATAAACCACGGCTCTATCTCTTACGGTTGATTTTTAAATAATTTCTAAAGTCGTCGTCGGCGACCCTTCACGGTAGCCACTCGGTAGGAAAAAATCTAAGTCCGAACTGAAATTATTTTCACCGACGAGGTACCTTTTAAATGTTAGATTGAGTTATAGGAGCGTATTTGAAGCACTTTTGCTTAATAAACCACGGCTCTATCTCTTACGGTTGATTTTTAAATTAATCAGAAAGTCTTCGTCGGTAGCGCTTCTCGGTAGCCTCTCCGTACAGAGACTAAGTCCGAATTGAAAATATTTTCACCGACGACGTATCTTTTAAATGTTATGTTCAGTTATGGGAGCGTATTTGACGCACTTTTGCTTAATAAACCACGGCTCTATCTCTTACGGTTGATTTTTAAATAATTTCTAAAGTCGTCGTCGGCGACTCTTCACGGTAGCCACTCGGTAGGAAAAAATCTAAGTCCGAACTGAAATTATTTTCACAGACGAGGTACCTTTTAAATGTTAGATTGAGTTATAGGAGCGTATTTGAAGCACTTTTGCTTAATAAACGACGGCTCTATCTCTTACGGTTGATTTTTAAATTAATCAGAAAGTCTTCGTCGGTAGCGGTTCTCGGTAGCCTCTCCCTACAGAGACTAAGTCCGAGTTGAAAATATTTTCACCGACGACGTATCTTTTAAATGTTATGATCAGTTATGGGAGCGTATTTGACGCACTTTTTCTTAATAAACCACGGCTCTATCTCTTACGGTTGATTTTTAAATAATTTCTAAAGTCGTCGTCGGCGACTCTTCACGGTAGGCACTCGGTAGGAAAAAATCTAAGTCCGAACTGAAATTATTTTCACAGACGAGGTACCTTTTAAATGTTAGATTGAGTTATAGGAGCGTATTTGAAGCACTTTTGCTTAATAAACCACGGCTCTATCTCTTACGGTTGATTTTTAAATTAATCAGAAAGTCTTCGTCGGTAGCGCTTCTCGGTAGCCTCTCCGTACAGAGACTAAGTCCGAATTGAAAATATTTTCACCGACGACGTATCTTTTAAATGTTATGTTCAGTTATGGGAGCGTATTTGACGCACTTTTGCTTAATAAACCACGGCTCTATCTCTTACGGTTGATTTTTAAATTAATCAGAAAGTCTTCGTCGGTAGCGCTTCTCGGTAGCCTCTCCGTACAGAGACTAAGTCCGAATTGAAAATATTTTCACCGACGACGTATCTTTTAAATGTTATGTTCAGTTATGGGAGCGTATTTGACGCACTTTTGCTTAATAAACCACGGCTCTATCTCTTACGGTTGATTTTTAAATAATTTCTAAAGTCGTCGTCGGCGACTCTTCACGGTAGCCACTCGGTAGGAAAAAATCTAAGTCCGAACTGAAATTATTTTCACAGACGAGGTACCTTTTAAATGTTAGATTGAGTTATAGGAGCGTATTTGAAGCACTTTTGCTTAATAAACGACGGCTCTATCTCTTACGGTTGATTTTTAAATTAATCAGAAAGTCTTCGTCGGTAGCGGTTCTCGGTAGCCTCTCCCTACAGAGACTAAGTCCGAGTTGAAAATATTTTCACCGACGACGTATGTTTTAAATGTTATGATCAGTTATGGGAGCGTATTTGACGCACTTTTTCTTAATAAACCACGGCTCTATCTCTTACGGTTGATTTTTAAATAATTTCTAAAGTCGTCGTCGGCGACTCTTCACGGTAGGCACTCGGTAGGAAAAAATCTAAGTCCGAACTGAAATTATTTTCACAGACGAGGTACCTTTTAAATGTTAGATTGAGTTATAGGAGCGTATTTGAAGCACTTTTGCTTAATAAACCACGGCTCTATCTCTTACGGTTGATTTTTAAATTAATCAGAAAGTCTTCGTCGGTAGCGCTTCTCGGTAGCCTCTCCGTACAGAGACTAAGTCCGAATTGAAAATATTTTCACCGACGACGTATCTTTTAAATGTTATGATCAGTTATTGGAGCGTATTTGACGCACTTTTTCTTAATAAACCACGGCTCTATCTCTTACGGTTGATTTTTAAATAATTTCTAAAGTCGTCGTCGGCGACTCTTCACGGTAGCCACTCGGTAGGAAAAAATCTAAGTCCGAACTGAAATTATTTTCACAGACGAGGTACCTTTTAAATGTTAGATTGAGTTATAGGAGCGTATTTGAAGCACTTTTGCTTAATAAACGACGGCTCTATCTCTTACGGTTGATTTTTAAATTAATCAGAAAGTCTTCGTCGGTAGCGGTTCTCGGTAGCCTCTCCCTACAGAGACTAAGTCCGAGTTGAAAATATTTTCACCGACGACGTATGTTTTAAATGTTATGATCAGTTATGGGAGCGTATTTGACGCACTTTTTCTTAATAAACCACGGCTCTATCTCTTACGGTTGATTTTTAAATAATTTCTAAAGTCGTCGTCGGCGACTCTTCACGGTAGGCACTCGGTAGGAAAAAATCAAAGTCCGAACTGAAATTATTTTCACCGACGAGGTACCTTTTAAATGTTAGATTGAGTTATAGGAGCGTATTTGAAGCACTTTTGCTTAATAAACCACGGCTCTATCTCTTACGGTTGATTTTTAAATTAATCAGAAAGTCTTCGTCGGTAGCGGTTCTCGGTAGCCTCTCCCTACAGAGACTAAGTCCGAATTGAAAATATTTTCACCGACGACGTATCTTTTAAATGTTATGATCAGTTATTGGAGCGTATTTGACGCACTTTTTCTTAATAAACCACGGCTCTATCTCTTACGGTTGATTTTTAAATAATTTCTAAAGTCGTCGTCGGCGACTCTTCACGGTAGCCACTCGGTAGGAAAAAATCTAAGTCCGAACTGAAATTATTTTCACCGACGAGGTACCTTTTAAATGTTAGATTGAGTTATAGGAGCGTATTTGAAGCACTTTTGCTTAATAAACCACGGCTCTATCTCTTACGATTGATTTTTAAATTAATCAGAAAGTCTTCGTCGGTAGCGGTTCTCGGTAGCCTCTCCCTACAGAGACTAAGTCCGAATTGAAAATATTTTCACCGACGACGTATCTTTTAAATGTTATGATCAGTTATGGGAGCGTATTTGACGCACTTTTTCTTAATAAACCACGGCTCTATCTCTTACGGTTGATTTTTAAATAATTTCTAAAGTCGTCGTCGGCGACTCTTCACGGTAGGCACTCGGTAGGAAAAAATCTAAGTCCGAACTGAAATTATTTTCACAGACGAGGTACCTTTTAAATGTTAGATTGAGTTATAGGAGCGTATTTGAAGCACTTTTGCTTAATAAACCACGGCTCTATCTCTTACGGTTGATTTTTAAATAAATCAGAAAGTCTTCGTCGGTAGCGGTTCTCGGTAGCCTCTCCCTAGAGAGACTAAGTCCGAATTGAAAATATTTTCACCGACGACGTATCTTTTAAATGTTATGATCAGTTATGGGAGCGTATTTGACGCACTTTTCCTTAATAAACCACGGCTCTATCTCTTACGGTTGATTTTTAAATAATTTCTAAAGTCGTCGTCGGCGACTCTTCACGGTAGGCACTCGGTAGGAAAAAATCTAAGTCCGAACTGAAATTATTTTCACAGACGAGGTACCTTTTAAATGTTAGATTGAGTTATAGGAGCGTATTTGAAGCACTTTTGCTTAATAAACCACGGCTCTATCTCTTACGGTTGATTTTTAAATTAATCAGAAAGTCTTCGTCGGTAGCGCTTCTCGGTAGCCTCTCCGTACAGAGACTAAGTCCGAATTGAAAATATTTTCACCGACGACGTATCTTTTAAATGTTATGTTCAGTTATGGGAGCGTATTTGACGCACTTTTGCTTAATAAACCACGGCTCTATCTCTTACGGTTGATTTTTAAATAATTTCTAAAGTCGTCGTCGGCGACTCTTCACGGTAGCCACTCGGTAGGAAAAAATCTAAGTCCGAACTGAAATTATTTTCACAGACGAGGTACCTTTTAAATGTTAGATTGAGTTATAGGAGCGTATTTGAAGCACTTTTGCTTAATAAACGACGGCTCTATCTCTTACGGTTGATTTTTAAATTAATCAGAAAGTCTTCGTCGGTAGCGGTTCTCGGTAGCCTCTCCCTACAGAGACTAAGTCCGAGTTGAAAATATTTTCACCGACGACGTATCTTTTAAATGTTATGATCAGTTATGGGAGCGTATTTGACGCACTTTTTCTTAATAAACCACGGCTCTATCTCTTACGGTTGATTTTTAAATAATTTCTAAAGTCGTCGTCGGCGACTCTTCACGGTAGCCACTCGGTAGGAAAAAATCTAAGTCCGAACTGAAATTATTTTCACAGACGAGGTACCTTTTAAATGTTAGATTGAGTTATAGGAGCGTATTTGAAGCACTTTTGCTTAATAAACCACGGCTCTATCTCTTACGGTTGATTTTTAAATAAATCAGAAAGTCTTCGTCGGTAGCGGTTCTCGGTAGCCTCTCCCTAGAGAGACTAAGTCCGAATTGAAAATATTTTCACCGACGACGTATCTTTTAAATGTTATGATCAGTTATGGGAGCGTATTTGACGCACTTTTCCTTAATAAACCACGGCTCTATCTCTTACGGTTGATTTTTAAATAATTTCTAAAGTCGTCGTCGGCGACCCTTCACGGTAGCCACTCGGTAGGAAAAAATCTAAGTCCGAACTGAAATTATTTTCACCGACGAGGTACCTTTTAAATGTTAGATTGAGTTATAGGAGCGTATTTGAAGCACTTTTGCTTAATAAACCACGGCTCTATCTCTTACGGTTGATTTTTAAATTAATCAGAAAGTCTTCGTCGGTAGCGCTTCTCGGTAGCCTCTCCGTACAGAGACTAAGTCCGAATTGAAAATATTTTCACCGACGACGTATCTTTTAAATGTTATGTTCAGTTATGGGAGCGTATTTGACGCACTTTTGCTTAATAAACCACGGCTCTATCTCTTACGGTTGATTTTTAAATAATTTCTAAAGTCGTCGTCGGCGACTCTTCACGGTAGCCACTCGGTAGGAAAAAATCTAAGTCCGAACTGAAATTATTTTCACCGACGAGGTACCTTTTAAATGTTAGATTGAGTTATAGGAGCGTATTTGAAGCACTTTTGCTTAATAAACGACGGCTCTATCTCTTACGGTTGATTTTTAAATTAATCAGAAAGTCTTCGTCGGTAGCGGTTCTCGGTAGCCTCTCCCTACAGAGACTAAGTCCGAGTTGAAAATATTTTCACCGACGACGTATCTTTTAAATGTTATGATCAGTTATGGGAGCGTATTTGACGCACTTTTTCTTAATAAACCACGGCTCTATCTCTTACGGTTGATTTTTAAATAATTTCTAAAGTCGTCGTCGGCGACTCTTCACGGTAGGCACTCGGTAGGAAAAAATCTAAGTCCGAACTGAAATTATTTTCACAGACGAGGTACCTTTTAAATGTTAGATTGAGTTATAGGAGCGTATTTGAAGCACTTTTGCTTAATAAACCACGGCTCTATCTCTTACGGTTGATTTTTAAATTAATCAGAAAGTCTTCGTCGGTAGCGCTTCTCGGTAGCCTCTCCGTACAGAGACTAAGTCCGAATTGAAAATATTTTCACCGACGACGTATCTTTTAAATGTTATGTTCAGTTATGGGAGCGTATTTGACGCACTTTTGCTTAATAAACCACGGCTCTATCTCTTACGGTTGATTTTTAAATTAATCAGAAAGTCTTCGTCGGTAGCGCTTCTCGGTAGCCTCTCCGTACAGAGACTAAGTCCGAATTGAAAATATTTTCACCGACGACGTATCTTTTAAATGTTATGTTCAGTTATGGGAGCGTATTTGACGCACTTTTGCTTAATAAACCACGGCTCTATCTCTTACGGTTGATTTTTAAATAATTTCTAAAGTCGTCGTCGGCGACTCTTCACGGTAGCCACTCGGTAGGAAAAAATCTAAGTCCGAACTGAAATTATTTTCACAGACGAGGTACCTTTTAAATGTTAGATTGAGTTATAGGAGCGTATTTGAAGCACTTTTGCTTAATAAACGACGGCTCTATCTCTTACGGTTGATTTTTAAATTAATCAGAAAGTCTTCGTCGGTAGCGGTTCTCGGTAGCCTCTCCCTACAGAGACTAAGTCCGAGTTGAAAATATTTTCACCGACGACGTATGTTTTAAATGTTATGATCAGTTATGGGAGCGTATTTGACGCACTTTTTCTTAATAAACCACGGCTCTATCTCTTACGGTTGATTTTTAAATAATTTCTAAAGTCGTCGTCGGCGACTCTTCACGGTAGGCACTCGGTAGGAAAAAATCTAAGTCCGAACTGAAATTATTTTCACAGACGAGGTACCTTTTAAATGTTAGATTGAGTTATAGGAGCGTATTTGAAGCACTTTTGCTTAATAAACCACGGCTCTATCTCTTACGGTTGATTTTTAAATTAATCAGAAAGTCTTCGTCGGTAGCGCTTCTCGGTAGCCTCTCCGTACAGAGACTAAGTCCGAATTGAAAATATTTTCACCGACGACGTATCTTTTAAATGTTATGTTCAGTTATGGGAGCGTATTTGACGCACTTTTGCTTAATAAACCACGGCTCTATCTCTTACGGTTGATTTTTAAATAATTTCTAAAGTCGTCGTCGGCGACTCTTCACGGTAGCCACTCGGTAGGAAAAAATCTAAGTCCGAACTGAAATTATTTTCACCGACGAGGTACCTTTTAAATGTTAGATTGAGTTATAGGAGCGTATTTGAAGCACTTTTGCTTACTAAACCACGGCTCTATCTCTTACGATTGATTTTTAAATTAATCAGAAAGTCTTCGTCGGTAGCGGTTCTCGGTAGCCTCTCCCTACAGAGACTAAGTCCGAATTGAAAATATTTTCACCGACGACGTATCTTTTAAATGTTATGATCAGTTATGGGAGCGTATTTGACGCACTTTTTCTTAATAAACCACGGCTCTATCTCTTACGGTTGATTTTTAAATAATTTCTAAAGTCGTCGTCGGCGACTCTTCACGGTAGCCACTCGGTAGGAAAAAATCTAAGTCCGAACTGAAATTATTTTCACAGACGAGGTACCTTTTAAATGTTAGATTGAGTTATAGGAGCGTATTTGAAGCACTTTTGCTTAATAAACGACGGCTCTATCTCTTACGGTTGATTTTTAAATTAATCAGAAAGTCTTCGTCGGTAGCGGTTCTCGGTAGCCTCTCCCTACAGAGACTAAGTCCGAGTTGAAAATATTTTCACCGACGACGTATGTTTTAAATGTTATGATCAGTTATGGGAGCGTATTTGACGCACTTTTTCTTAATAAACCACGGCTCTATCTCTTACGGTTGATTTTTAAATAATTTCTAAAGTCGTCGTCGGCGACTCTTCACGGTAGGCACTCGGTAGGAAAAAATCTAAGTCCGAACTGAAATTATTTTCACAGACGAGGTACCTTTTAAATGTTAGATTGAGTTATAGGAGCGTATTTGAAGCACTTTTGCTTAATAAACCACGGCTCTATCTCTTACGGTTGATTTTTAAATTAATCAGAAAGTCTTCGTCGGTAGCGCTTCTCGGTAGCCTCTCCGTACAGAGACTAAGTCCGAATTGAAAATATTTTCACCGACGACGTATCTTTTAAATGTTATGTTCAGTTATGGGAGCGTATTTGACGCACTTTTGCTTAATAAACCACGGCTCTATCTCTTACGGTTGATTTTTAAATAATTTCTAAAGTCGTCGTCGGCGACTCTTCACGGTAGCCACTCGGTAGGAAAAAATCTAAGTCCGAACTGAAATTATTTTCACCGACGAGGTACCTTTTAAATGTTAGATTGAGTTATAGGAGCGTATTTGAAGCACTTTTGCTTACTAAACCACGGCTCTATCTCTTACGATTGATTTTTAAATTAATCAGAAAGTCTTCGTCGGTAGCGGTTCTCGGTAGCCTCTCCCTACAGAGACTAAGTCCGAATTGAAAATATTTTCACCGACGACGTATCTTTTAAATGTTATGATCAGTTATGGGAGCGTATTTGACGCACTTTTTCTTAATAAACCACGGCTCTATCTCTTACGGTTGATTTTTAAATAATTTCTAAAGTCGTCGTCGGCGACTCTTCACGGTAGCCACTCGGTAGGAAAAAATCTAAGTCCGAACTGAAATTATTTTCACCGACGAGGTACCTTTTAAATGTTAGATTGAGTTATAGGAGCGTATTTGAAGCACTTTTGCTTACTAAACCACGGCTCTATCTCTTACGATTGATTTTTAAATTAATCAGAAAGTCTTCGTCGGTAGCGCTTCTCGGTAGCCTCTCCGTACAGAGACTAAGTCCGAATTGAAAATATTTTCACCGACGACGTATCTTTTAAATGTTATGTTCAGTTATGGGAGCGTATTTGACGCACTTTTGCTTAATAAACCACGGCTCTATCTCTTACGGTTGATTTTTAAATAATTTCTAAAGTCGTCGTCGGCGACTCTTCACGGTAGCCACTCGGTAGGAAAAAATCTAAGTCCGAACTGAAATTATTTTCACCGACGAGGTACCTTTTAAATGTTAGATTGAGTTATAGGAGCGTATTTGAAGCACTTTTGCTTACTAAACCACGGCTCTATCTCTTACGATTGATTTTTAAATTAATCAGAAAGTCTTCGTCGGTAGCGGTTCTCGGTAGCCTCTCCCTACAGAGACTAAGTCCGAATTGAAAATATTTTCACCGACGACGTATCTTTTAAATGTTATGATCAGTTATGGGAGCGTATTTGACGCACTTTTCCTTAATAAACCACGGCTCTATCTCTTACGGTTGATTTTTAAATAATTTCTAAAGTCGTCGTCGGCGACCCTTCACGGTAGCCACTCGGTAGGAAAAAATCTAAGTCCGAACTGAAATTATTTTCACCGACGAGGTACCTTTTAAATGTTAGATTGAGTTATAGGAGCGTATTTGAAGCACTTTTGCTTAATAAACCACGGCTCTATCTCTTACGGTTGATTTTTAAATTAATCAGAAAGTCTTCGTCGGTAGCGCTTCTCGGTAGCCTCTCCGTACAGAGACTAAGTCCGAATTGAAAATATTTTCACCGACGACGTATCTTTTAAATGTTATGTTCAGTTATGGGAGCGTATTTGACGCACTTTTGCTTAATAAACCACGGCTCTATCTCTTACGGTTGATTTTTAAATAATTTCTAAAGTCGTCGTCGGCGACTCTTCACGGTAGCCACTCGGTAGGAAAAAATCTAAGTCCGAACTGAAATTATTTTCACAGACGAGGTACCTTTTAAATGTTAGATTGAGTTATAGGAGCGTATTTGAAGCACTTTTGCTTAATAAACCACGGCTCTATCTCTTACGGTTGATTTTTAAATAAATCAGAAAGTCTTCGTCGGTAGCGGTTCTCGGTAGCCTCTCCCTAGAGAGACTAAGTCCGAATTGAAAATATTTTCACCGACGACGTATCTTTTAAATGTTATGTTCAGTTATGGGAGCGTATTTGACGCACTTTTGCTTAATAAACCACGGCTCTATCTCTTACGGTTGATTTTTAAATTAATCAGAAAGTCTTCGTCGGTAGCGCTTCTCGGTAGCCTCTCCGTACAGAGACTAAGTCCGAATTGAAAATATTTTCACCGACGACGTATCTTTTAAATGTTATGTTCAGTTATGGGAGCGTATTTGACGCACTTTTGCTTAATAAACCACGGCTCTATCTCTTACGGTTGATTTTTAAATAATTTCTAAAGTCGTCGTCGGCGACTCTTCACGGTAGCCACTCGGTAGGAAAAAATCTAAGTCCGAACTGAAATTATTTTCACAGACGAGGTACCTTTTAAATGTTAGATTGAGTTATAGGAGCGTATTTGAAGCACTTTTGCTTAATAAACCACGGCTCTATCTCTTACGGTTGATTTTTAAATAAATCAGAAAGTCTTCGTCGGTAGCGGTTCTCGGTAGCCTCTCCCTAGAGAGACTAAGTCCGAATTGAAAATATTTTCACCGACGACGTATCTTTTAAATGTTATGATCAGTTATGGGAGCGTATTTGACGCACTTTTCCTTAATAAACCACGGCTCTATCTCTTACGGTTGATTTTTAAATAATTTCTAAAGTCGTCGTCGGCGACCCTTCACGGTAGCCACTCGGTAGGAAAAAATCTAAGTCCGAACTGAAATTATTTTCACCGACGAGGTACCTTTTAAATGTTAGATTGAGTTATAGGAGCGTATTTGAAGCACTTTTGCTTAATAAACCACGGCTCTATCTCTTACGGTTGATTTTTAAATAAATCAGAAAGTCTTCGTCGGTAGCGGTTCTCGGTAGCCTCTCCCTAGAGAGACTAAGTCCGAATTGAAAATATTTTCACCGACGACGTATCTTTTAAATGTTATGATCAGTTATGGGAGCGTATTTGACGCACTTTTCCTTAATAAACCACGGCTCTATCTCTTACGGTTGATTTTTAAATAATTTCTAAAGTCGTCGTCGGCGACCCTTCACGGTAGCCACTCGGTAGGAAAAAATCTAAGTCCGAACTGAAATTATTTTCACCGACGAGGTACCTTTTAAATGTTAGATTGAGTTATAGGAGCGTATTTGAAGCACTTTTGCTTAATAAACCACGGCTCTATCTCTTACGGTTGATTTTCAAATTAATCAGAAAATCTTCGTCGGTAGCGCTTCTCGGTAGCCTCTCCGTACAGAGACTAAGTCCGAATTGAAAATATTTTCACCGACGACGTATCTTTTAAATGTTATGTTCAGTTATGGGAGCGTATTTGACGCACTTTTGCTTAATAAACCACGGCTCTATCTCTTACGGTTGATTTTTAAATAATTTCTAAAGTCGTCGTCGGCGACTCTTCACGGTAGCCACTCGGTAGGAAAAAATCTAAGTCCGAACTGAAATTATTTTCACCGACGAGGTACCTTTTAAATGTTAGATTGAGTTATAGGAGCGTATTTGAAGCACTTTTGCTTAATAAACCACGGCTCTATCTCTTACGATTGATTTTTAAATTAATCAGAAAGTCTTCGTCGGTAGCGGTTCTCGGTAGCCTCTCCCTACAGAGACTAAGTCCGAATTGAAAATATTTTCACCGACGACGTATCTTTTAAATGTTATGATCAGTTATGGGAGCGTATTTGACGCACTTTTTCTTAATAAACCACGGCTCTATCTCTTACGGTTGATTTTTAAATAATTTCTAAAGTCGTCGTCGGCGACTCTTCACGGTAGCCACTCGGTAGGAAAAAATCTAAGTCCGAACTGAAATTATTTTCACCGACGAGGTACCTTTTAAATGTTAGATTGAGTTATAGGAGCGTATTTGAAGCACTTTTGCTTAATAAACCACGGCTCTATCTCTTACGGTTGATTTTTAAATTAATCAGAAAGTCTTCGTCGGTAGCGCTTCTCGGTAGCCTCTCCGTACAGAGACTAAGTCCGAATTGAAAATATTTTCACCGACGACGTATCTTTTAAATGTTATGTTCAGTTATGGGAGCGTATTTGACGCACTTTTTCTTAATAAACCACGGCTCTATCTCTTACGGTTGATTTTTAAATAATTTCTAAAGTCGTCGTCGGCGACTCTTCACGGTAGCCACTCGGTAGGAAAAAATCTAAGTCCGAACTGAAATTATTTTCACAGACGAGGTACCTTTTAAATGTTAGATTGAGTTATAGGAGCGTATTTGAAGCACTTTTGCTTAATAAACGACGGCTCTATCTCTTACGGTTGATTTTTAAATTAATCAGAAAGTCTTCGTCGGTAGCGGTTCTCGGTAGCCTCTCCCTACAGAGACTAAGTCCGAGTTGAAAATATTTTCACCGACGACGTATCTTTTAAATGTTATGATCAGTTATGGGAGCGTATTTGACGCACTTTTTCTTAATAAACCACGGCTCTATCTCTTACGGTTGATTTTTAAATAATTTCTAAAGTCGTCGTCGGCGACTCTTCACGGTAGGCACTCGGTAGGAAAAAATCTAAGTCCGAACTGAAATTATTTTCACAGACGAGGTACCTTTTAAATGTTAGATTGAGTTATAGAAGCGTATTTGAAGCACTTTTGCTTAATAAACCACGGCTCTATCTCTTACGGTTGATTTTTAAATTAATCAGAAAGTCTTCGTCGGTAGCGGTTCTCGGTAGCCTCTCCCTACAGAGACTAAGTCCGAATTGAAAATATTTTCACCGACGACGTATCTTTTAAATGTTATGATCAGTTATGGGAGCGTATTTGACGCACTTTTTCTTAATAAACCACGGCTCTATCTCTTACGGTTGATTTTTAAATAATTTCTAAAGTCGTCGTCGGCGACTCTTCACGGTAGCCACTCGGTAGGAAAAAATCTAAGTCCGAACTGAAATTATTTTCACCGACGAGGTACCTTTTAAATGTTAGATTGAGTTATAGGAGCGTATTTGAAGCACTTTTGCTTAATAAACCACGGCTCTATCTCTTACGGTTGATTTTTAAATTAATCAGAAAGTCTTCGTCGGTAGCGGTTCTCGGTAGCCTCTCCCTACAGAGACTAAGTCCGAATTGAAAATATTTTCACCGACGACGTATCTTTTAAATGTTATGATCAGTTATGGGAGCGTATTTGACGCACTTTTTCTTAATAAACCACGGCTCTATCTCTTACGGTTGATTTTTAAATAATTTCTAAAGTCGTCGTCGGCGACTCTTCACGGTAGCCACTCGGTAGGAAAAAATCTAAGTCCGAACTGAAATTATTTTCACCGACGAGGTCCCTTTTAAATGTTAGATTGAGTTATAGGAGAGTATTTGAAGCACTTTTGCTTAATAAACCACGGCTCTATCTCTTACGGTTGATTTTTAAATTAATCAGAAAGTCTCCGTCGGTAGCGGTTCTCGGTAGCCTCTCCTTACAGAGACTAAGTCCGAATTGAAAATATTTTCACCGACGACGTATCTTTTAAATGTTATGATCAGTTATGGGAGCGTATTTGACGCACTTTTTTTTAATAAACCACGGCTCTATCTCTTACGGTTGATTTTTAAATAATTTCTAAAGTCGTCGTCGGCGACCCTTCACGGTAGCCACTCGGTAGGAAAAAATCTAAGTCCGAACTGAAATTATTTTCACCGACGAGGTACCTTTTAAATGTTAGATTGAGTTATAGGAGCGTATTTGAAGCACTTTTGCTTAATAAACCACGGCTCTATCTCTTACGGTTGATTTTCAAATTAATCAGAAAATCTTCGTCGGTAGCGCTTCTCGGTAGCCTCTCCGTACAGAGACTAAGTCCGAATTGAAAATATTTTCACCGACGACGTATCTTTTAAATGTTATGTTCAGTTATGGGAGCGTATTTGACGCACTTTTGCTTAATAAACCACGGCTCTATCTCTTACGGTTGATTTTTAAATAATTTCTAAAGTCGTCGTCGGCGACTCTTCACGGTAGCCACTCGGTAGGAAAAAATCTAAGTCCGAACTGAAATTATTTTCACCGACGAGGTACCTTTTAAATGTTAGATTGAGTTATAGGAGCGTATTTGAAGCACTTTTGCTTAATAAACCACGGCTCTATCTCTTACGATTGATTTTTAAATTAATCAGAAAGTCTTCGTCGGTAGCGGTTCTCGGTAGCCTCTCCCTACAGAGACTAAGTCCGAATTGAAAATATTTTCACCGACGACGTATCTTTTAAATGTTATGATCAGTTATGGGAGCGTATTTGACGCACTTTTTCTTAATAAACCACGGCTCTATCTCTTACGGTTGATTTTTAAATAATTTCTAAAGTCGTCGTCGGCGACTCTTCACGGTAGCCACTCGGTAGGAAAAAATCTAAGTCCGAACTGAAATTATTTTCACCGACGAGGTACCTTTTAAATGTTAGATTGAGTTATAGGAGCGTATTTGAAGCACTTTTGCTTAATAAACCACGGCTCTATCTCTTACGGTTGATTTTTAAATTAATCAGAAAGTCTTCGTCGGTAGCGCTTCTCGGTAGCCTCTCCGTACAGAGACTAAGTCCGAATTGAAAATATTTTCACCGACGACGTATCTTTTAAATGTTATGTTCAGTTATGGGAGCGTATTTGACGCACTTTTTCTTAATAAACCACGGCTCTATCTCTTACGGTTGATTTTTAAATAATTTCTAAAGTCGTCGTCGGCGACTCTTCACGGTAGCCACTCGGTAGGAAAAAATCTAAGTCCGAACTGAAATTATTTTCACAGACGAGGTACCTTTTAAATGTTAGATTGAGTTATAGGAGCGTATTTGAAGCACTTTTGCTTAATAAACGACGGCTCTATCTCTTACGGTTGATTTCTAAATTAATCAGAAAGTCTTCGTCGGTAGCGGTTCTCGGTAGCCTCTCCCTACAGAGACTAAGTCCGAGTTGAAAATATTTTCACCGACGACGTATCTTTTAAATGTTATGATCAGTTATGGGAGCGTATTTGACGCACTTTTTCTTAATAAACCACGGCTCTATCTCTTACGGTTGATTTTTAAATAATTTCTAAAGTCGTCGTCGGCGACTCTTCACGGTAGGCACTCGGTAGGAAAAAATCTAAGTCCGAACTGAAATTATTTTCACAGACGAGGTACCTTTTAAATGTTAGATTGAGTTATAGGAGCGTATTTGAAGCACTTTTGCTTAATAAACCACGGCTCTATCTCTTACGGTTGATTTTTAAATAAATCAGAAAGTCTTCGTCGGTAGCGGTTCTCGGTAGCCTCTCCCTAGAGAGACTAAGTCCGAATTGAAAATATTTTCACCGACGACGTATCTTTTAAATGTTATGATCAGTTATGGGAGCGTATTTGACGCACTTTTCCTTAATAAACCACGGCTCTATCTCTTACGGTTGATTTTTAAATAATTTCTAAAGTCGTCGTCGGCGACCCTTCACGGTAGCCACTCGGTAGGAAAAAATCTAAGTCCGAACTGAAATTATTTTCACCGACGAGGTACCTTTTAAATGTTAGATTGAGTTATAGGAGCGTATTTGAAGCACTTTTGCTTAATAAACCACGGCTCTATCTCTTACGGTTGATTTTTAAATTAATCAGAAAGTCTTCGTCGGTAGCGCTTCTCGGTAGCCTCTCCGTACAGAGACTAAGTCCGAATTGAAAATATTTTCACCGACGACGTATCTTTTAAATGTTATGTTCAGTTATGGGAGCGTATTTGACGCACTTTTGCTTAATAAACCACGGCTCTATCTCTTACGGTTGATTTTTAAATAATTTCTAAAGTCGTCGTCGGCGACTCTTCACGGTAGCCACTCGGTAGGAAAAAATCTAAGTCCGAACTGAAATTATTTTCACAGACGAGGTACCTTTTAAATGTTAGATTGAGTTATAGGAGCGTATTTGAAGCACTTTTGCTTAATAAACCACGGCTCTATCTCTTACCGTTGATTTTTAAATAAATCAGAAAGTCTTCGTCGGTAGCGGTTCTCGGTAGCCTCTCCCTAGAGAGACTAAGTCCGAATTGAAAATATTTTCACCGACGACGTATCTTTTAAATGTTATGATCAGTTATGGGAGCGTATTTGACGCACTTTTCCTTAATAAACCACGGCTCTATCTCTTACGGTTGATTTTTAAATAATTTCTAAAGTCGTCGTCGGCGACCCTTCACGGTAGCCACTCGGTAGGAAAAAATCTAAGTCCGAACTGAAATTATTTTCACCGACGAGGTACCTTTTAAATGTTAGATTGAGTTATAGGAGCGTATTTGAAGCACTTTTGCTTAATAAACCACGGCTCTATCTCTTACGGTTGATTTTTAAATTAATCAGAAAGTCTTCGTCGGTAGCGCTTCTCGGTAGCCTCTCCGTACAGAGACTAAGTCCGAATTGAAAATATTTTCACCGACGACGTATCTTTTAAATGTTATGTTGAGTTATGGGAGCGTATTTGACGCACTTTTGCTTAATAAACCACGGCTCTATCTCTTACGGTTGATTTTTAAATAATTTCTAAAGTCGTCGTCGGCGACTCTTCACGGTAGCCACTCGGTAGGAAAAAATCTAAGTCCGAACTGAAATTATTTTCACAGACGAGGTACCTTTTAAATGTTAGATTGAGTTATAGGAGCGTATTTGAAGCACTTTTGCTTAATAAACGACGGCTCTATCTCTTACGGTTGATTTTTAAATTAATCAGAAAGTCTTCGTCGGTAGCGGTTCTCGGTAGCCTCTCCCTACAGAGACTAAGTCCGAGTTGAAAATATTTTCACCGACGACGTATCTTTTAAATGTTATGATCAGTTATGGGAGCGTATTTGACGCACTTTTTCTTAATAAACCACGGCTCTATCTCTTACGGTTGATTTTTAAATAATTTCTAAAGTCGTCGTCGGCGACTCTTCACGGTAGGCACTCGGTAGGAAAAAATCTAAGTCCGAACTGAAATTATTTTCACAGACGAGGTACCTTTTAAATGTTAGATTGAGTTATAGGAGCGTATTTGAAGCACTTTTGCTTAATAAACCACGGCTCTATCTCTTACGGTTGATTTTTAAATTAATCAGAAAGTCTTCGTCGGTAGCGCTTCTCGGTAGCCTCTCCGTACAGAGACTAAGTCCGAATTGAAAATATTTTCACCGACGACGTATCTTTTAAATGTTATGTTCAGTTATGGGAGCGTATTTGACGCACTTTTGCTTAATAAACCACGGCTCTATCTCTTACGGTTGATTTTTAAATAATTTCTAAAGTCGTCGTCGGCGACTCTTCACGGTAGCCACTCGGTAGGAAAAAATCTAAGTCCGAACTGAAATTATTTTCACCGACGAGGTACCTTTTAAATGTTAGATTGAGTTATAGGAGCGTATTTGAAGCACTTTTGCTTAATAAACCACGGCTCTATCTCTTACGATTGATTTTTAAATTAATCAGAAAGTCTTCGTCGGTAGCGGTTCTCGGTAGCCTCTCCCTACAGAGACTAAGTCCGAATTGAAAATATTTTCACCGACGACGTATCTTTTAAATGTTATGATCAGTTATGGGAGCGTATTTGACGCACTTTTTCTTAATAAACCACGGCTCTATCTCTTACGGTTGATTTTTAAATAATTTCTAAAGTCGTCGTCGGCGACCCTTCACGGTAGCCACTCGGTAGGAAAAAATCTAAGTCCGAACTGAAATTATTTTCACCGACGAGGTACCTTTTAAATGTTAGATTGAGTTATAGGAGCGTATTTGAAGCACTTTTGCTTAATAAACCACGGCTCTATCTCTTACGATTGATTTTTAAATTAATCAGAAAGTCTTCGTCGGTAGCGGTTCTCGGTAGCCTCTCCCTACAGAGACTAAGTCCGAATTGAAAATATTTTCACCGACGACGTATCTTTTAAATGTTATGATCAGTTATGGGAGCGTATTTGACGCACTTTTTCTTAATAAACCACGGCTCTATCTCTTACGGTTGATTTTTAAATAATTTCTAAAGTCGTCGTCGGCGACTCTTTACGGTAGCCACTCGGTAGGAAAAAATCTAAGTCCGAACTGAAATTATTTTCACCGACGAGGTACCTTTTAAATGTTAGATTGAGTTATAGGAGAGTATTTGAAGCACTTTTGCTTAATAAACCACGGCTCTATCTCTTACGGTTGATTTTTAAATTAATCAGAAAGTCTTCGTCGGTAGCGGTTCTCGGTAGCCTCTCCTTACAGAGACTAAGTCCGAATTGAAAATATTTTCACCGACGACGTATCTTTTAAATGTTATGATCAGTTATGGGAGCGTATTTGACGCACTTTTTCTTAATAAACCACGGCTCTATCTCTTACGGTTGATTTTTAAATAATTTCTAAAGTCGTCGTCGGCGACTCTTCACGGTAGGCACTCGGTAGGAAAAAATCTAAGTCCGAACTGAAATTATTTTCACAGACGAGGTACCTTTTAAATGTTAGATTGAGTTATAGGAGCGTATTTGAAGCACTTTTGCTTAATAAACCACGGCTCTATCTCTTACGGTTGATTTTTAAATTAATCAGAAAGTCTTCGTCGGTAGCGGTTCTCGGTAGCCTCTCCCTACAGAGACTAAGTCCGAGTTGAAAATATTTTCACCGACGACGTATCTTTTAAATGTTATGATCAGTTATGGGAGCGTATTTGACGCACTTTTTCTTAATAAACCACGGCTCTATCTCTTACGGTTGATTTTTAAATAATTTCTAAAGTCGTCGTCGGCGACTCTTCACGGTAGGCACTCGGTAGGAAAAAATCTAAGTCCGAACTGAAATTATTTTCACAGACGAGGTACCTTTTAAATGTTAGATTGAGTTATAGGAGCGTATTTGAAGCACTTTTGCTTAATAAACCACGGCTCTATCTCTTACGGTTGATTTTTAAATTAATCAGAAAGTCTTCGTCGGTAGCGCTTCTCGGTAGCCTCTCCGTACAGAGACTAAGTCCGAATTGAAAATATTTTCACCGACGACGTATCTTTTAAATGTTATGTTCAGTTATGGGAGCGTATTTGACGCACTTTTGCTTAATAAACCACGGCTCTATCTCTTACGGTTGATTTTTAAATAATTTCTAAAGTCGTCGTCGGCGACTCTTCACGGTAGCCACTCGGTAGGAAAAAATCTAAGTCCGAACTGAAATTATTTTCACCGACGAGGTACCTTTTAAATGTTAGATTGAGTTATAGGAGCGTATTTGAAGCACTTTTGCTTAATAAACCACGGCTCTATCTCTTACGATTGATTTTTAAATTAATCAGAAAGTCTTCGTCGGTAGCGGTTCTCGGTAGCCTCTCCCTACAGAGACTAAGTCCGAATTGAAAATATTTTCACCGACGACGTATCTTTTAAATGTTATGATCAGTTATGGGAGCGTATTTGACGCACTTTTTCTTAATAAACCACGGCTCTATCTCTTACGGTTGATTTTTAAATAATTTCTAAAGTCGTCGTCGGCGACCCTTCACGGTAGCCACTCGGTAGGAAAAAATCTAAGTCCGAACTGAAATTATTTTCACCGACGAGGTACCTTTTAAATGTTAGATTGAGTTATAGGAGCGTATTTGAAGCACTTTTGCTTAATAAACCACGGCTCTATCTCTTACGATTGATTTTTAAATTAATCAGAAAGTCTTCGTCGGTAGCGGTTCTCGGTAGCCTCTCCCTACAGAGACTAAGTCCGAATTGAAAATATTTTCACCGACGACGTATCTTTTAAATGTTATGATCAGTTATGGGAGCGTATTTGACGCACTTTTTCTTAATAAACCACGGCTCTATCTCTTACGGTTGATTTTTAAATAATTTCTAAAGTCGTCGTCGGCGACTCTTTACGGTAGCCACTCGGTAGGAAAAAATCTAAGTCCGAACTGAAATTATTTTCACCGACGAGGTACCTTTTAAATGTTAGATTGAGTTATAGGAGAGTATTTGAAGCACTTTTGCTTAATAAACCACGGCTCTATCTCTTACGGTTGATTTTTAAATTAATCAGAAAGTCTTCGTCGGTAGCGGTTCTCGGTAGCCTCTCCTTACAGAGACTAAGTCCGAATTGAAAATATTTTCACCGACGACGTATCTTTTAAATGTTATGATCAGTTATGGGAGCGTATTTGACGCACTTTTTCTTAATAAACCACGGCTCTATCTCTTACGGTTGATTTTTAAATAATTTCTAAAGTCGTCGTCGGCGACTCTTCACGGTAGGCACTCGGTAGGAAAAAATCTAAGTCCGAACTGAAATTATTTTCACAGACGAGGTACCTTTTAAATGTTAGATTGAGTTATAGGAGCGTATTTGAAGCACTTTTGCTTAATAAACCACGGCTCTATCTCTTACGGTTGATTTTTAAATTAATCAGAAAGTCTTCGTCGGTAGCGGTTCTCGGTAGCCTCTCCCTACAGAGACTAAGTCCGAATTGAAAATATTTTCACCGACGACGTATCTTTTAAATGTTATGATCAGTTATGGGAGCGTATTTGACGCACTTTTTCTTAATAAACCACGGCTCTATCTCTTACGGTTGATTTTTAAATAATTTCTAAAGTCGTCGTCGGCGACTCTTCACGGTAGCCACTCGGTAGGAAAAAATCTAAGTCCGAACTGAAATTATTTTCACCGACGAGGTACCTTTTAAATGTTAGATTGAGTTATAGGAGCGTATTTGAAGCACTTTTGCTTAATAAACCACGGCTCTATCTCTTACGGTTGATTTTTAAATTAATCAGAAAGTCTTCGTCGGTAGCGGTTCTCGGTAGCCTCTCCCTACAGAGACTAAGTCCGAATTGAAAATATTTTCACCGACGACGTATCTTTTAAATGTTATGATCAGTTATGGGAGCGTATTTGACGCACTTTTTCTTAATAAACCACGGCTCTATCTCTTACGGTTGATTTTTAAATAATTTCTAAAGTCGTCGTCGGCGACTCTTCACGGTAGGCACTCGGTAGGAAAAAATCTAAGTCCGAACTGAAATTATTTTCACAGACGAGGTACCTTTTAAATGTTAGATTGAGTTATAGGAGCGTATTTGAAGCACTTTTGCTTAATAAACCACGGCTCTATCTCTTACGGTTGATTTTTAAATAAATCAGAAAGTCTTCGTCGGTAGCGGTTCTCGGTAGCCTCTCCCTAGAGAGACTAAGTCCGAATTGAAAATATTTTCACCGACGACGTATCTTTTAAATGTTATGATCAGTTATGGGAGCGTATTTGACGCACTTTTCCTTAATAAACCACGGCTCTATCTCTTACGGTTGATTTTTAAATAATTTCTAAAGTCGTCGTCGGCGACCCTTCACGGTAGCCACTCGGTAGGAAAAAATCTAAGTCCGAACTGAAATTATTTTCACCGACGAGGTACCTTTTAAATGTTAGATTGAGTTATAGGAGCGTATTTGAAGCACTTTTGCTTAATAAACCACGGCTCTATCTCTTACGGTTGATTTTCAAATTAATCAGAAAATCTTCGTCGGTAGCGCTTCTCGGTAGCCTCTCCGTACAGAGACTAAGTCCGAATTGAAAATATTTTCACCGACGACGTATCTTTTAAATGTTATGTTCAGTTATGGGAGCGTATTTGACGCACATTTGCTTAATAAACCACGGCTCTATCTCTTACGGTTGATTTTTAAATAATTTCTAAAGTCGTCGTCGGCGACTCTTCACGGTAGCCACTCGGTAGGAAAAAATCTAAGTCCGAACTGAAATTATTTTCACCGACGAGGTACCTTTTAAATGTTAGATTGAGTTATAGGAGCGTATTTGAAGCACTTTTGCTTAATAAACCACGGCTCTATCTCTTACGATTGATTTTTAAATTAATCAGAAAGTCTTCGTCGGTAGCGGTTCTCGGTAGCCTCTCCCTACAGAGACTAAGTCCGAATTGAAAATATTTTCACCGACGACGTATCTTTTAAATGTTATGATCAGTTATGGGAGCGTATTTGACGCACTTTTTCTTAATAAACCACGGCTCTATCTCTTACGGTTGATTTTTAAATAATTTCTAAAGTCGTCGTCGGCGACTCTTCACGGTAGCCACTCGGTAGGAAAAAATCTAAGTCCGAACTGAAATTATTTTCACCGACGAGGTACCTTTTAAATGTTAGATTGAGTTATAGGAGAGTATTTGAAGCACTTTTGCTTAATAAACCACGGCTCTATCTCTTACGGTTGATTTTTAAATTAATCAGAAAGTCTTCGTCGGTAGCGGTTCTCGGTAGCCTCTCCTTACAGAGACTAAGTCCGAATTGAAAATATTTTCACCGACGACGTATCTTTTAAATGTTATGATCAGTTATGGGAGCGTATTTGACGCACTTTTTCTTAATAAACCACGGCTCTATCTCTTACGGTTGATTTTTAAATAATTTCTAAAGTCGTCGTCGGCGACTCTTCACGGTAGGCACTCGGTAGGAAAAAATCTAAGTCCGAACTGAAATTATTTTCACAGACGAGGTACCTTTTAAATGTTAGATTGAGTTATAGGAGCGTATTTGAAGCACTTTTGCTTAATAAACCACGGCTCTATCTCTTACGGTTGATTTTTAAATTAATCAGAAAGTCTTCGTCGGTTGCGGTTCTCGGTAGCCTCTCCCTACAGAGACTAAGTCCGAATTGAAAATATTTTCACCGACGACGTATCTTTTAAATGTTATGATCAGTTATGGGAGCGAATTTGACGCACTTTTTCTTAATAAACCACGGCTCTATCTCTTACGGTTGATTTTTAAATAATTTCTAAAGTCGTCGTCGGCGACTCTTCACGGTAGCCACTCGGTAGGAAAAAATCTAAGTCCGAACTGAAATTATTTTCACCGACGAGGTACCTTTTAAATGTTAGATTGAGTTATAGGAGCGTATTTGAAGCACTTTTGCTTAATAAACCACGACTCTATCTCTTACGATTGATTTTTAAATTAATCAGAAAGTCTTCGTCGGTAGCGGTTCTCGGTAGCCTCTCCCTACAGAGACTAAGTCCGAATTGAAAATATTTTCACCGACGACGTATCTTTTAAATGTTATGATCAGTTATGGGAGCGTTTTTGACGCACTTTTTCTTAATAAACCACGGCTCTATCTCTTACGGTTGATTTTTAAATAATTTCTAAAGTCGTCGTCGGCGACTCTTTACGGTAGCCACTCGGTAGGAAAAAATCTAAGTCCGAACTGAAATTATTTTCACCGACGAGGTACCTTTTAAATGTTAGATTGAGTTATAGGAGAGTATTTGAAGCACTTTTGCTTAATAAACCACGGCTCTATCTCTTACGGTTGATTTTTAAATTAATCAGAAAGTCTTCGTCGGTAGCGGTTCTCGGTAGCCTCTCCTTACAGAGACTAAGTCCGAATTGAAAATATTTTCACCGACGACGTATCTTTTAAATGTTATGATCAGTTATGGGAGCGTATTTGACGCACTTTTTCTTAATAAACCACGGCTCTATCTCTTACGGTTGATTTTTAAATAATTTCTAAAGTCGTCGTCGGCGACTCTTCACGGTAGGCACTCGGTAGGAAAAAATCTAAGTCCGAACTGAAATTATTTTCACAGACGAGGTACCTTTTAAATGTTAGATTGAGTTATAGGAGCGTATTTGAAGCACTTTTGCTTAATAAACCACGGCTCTATCTCTTACGGTTGATTTTTAAATTAATCAGAAAGTCTTCGTCGGTAGCGGTTCTCGGTAGCCTCTCCCTACAGAGACTAAGTCCGAATTGAAAATATTTTCACCGACGACGTATCTTTTAAATGTTATGATCAGTTATGGGAGCGTATTTGACGCACTTTTTCTTAATAAACCACGGCTCTATCTCTTACGGTTGATTTTTAAATAATTTCTAAAGTCGTCGTCGGCGACTCTTCACGGTAGCCACTCGGTAGGAAAAAATCTAAGTCCGAACTGAAATTATTTTCACCGACGAGGTACCTTTTAAATGTTAGATTGAGTTATAGGAGCGTATTTGAAGCACTTTTGCTTAATAAACCACGGCTCTATCTCTTACGGTTGATTTTTAAATTAATCAGAAAGTCTTCGTCGGTAGCGGTTCTCGGTAGCCTCTCCCTACAGAGACTAAGTCCGAATTGAAAATATTTTCACCGACGACGTATCTTTTAAATGTTATGATCAGTTATGGGAGCGTATTTGACGCACTTTTTCTTAATAAACCACGGCTCTATCTCTTACGGTTGATTTTTAAATAATTTCTAAAGTCGTCGTCGGCGACTCTTCACGGTAGGCACTCGGTAGGAAAAAATCTAAGTCCGAACTGAAATTATTTTCACAGACGAGGTACCTTTTAAATGTTAGATTGAGTTATAGGAGCGTATTTGAAGCACTTTTGCTTAATAAACCACGGCTCTATCTCTTACGGTTGATTTTTAAATTAATCAGAAAGTCTTCGTCGGTAGCGGTTCTCGGTAGCCTCTCCCTACAGAGACTAAGTCCGAATTGAAAATATTTTCACCGACGACGTATCTTTTAAATGTTATGATCAGTTATGGGAGCGTATTTGACGCACTTTTTCTTAATAAACCACGGCTCTATCTCTTACGGTTGATTTTTAAATAATTTCTAAAGTCGTCGTCGGCGACTCTTCACGGTAGCCACTCGGTAGGAAAAAATCTAAGTCCGAACTGAAATTATTTTCACCGACGAGGTACCTTTTAAATGTTAGATTGAGTTATAGGAGCGTATTTGAAGCACTTTTGCTTAATAAACCACGGCTCTATCTCTTACGGTTGATTTTTAAATTAATCAGAAAGTCTTCGTCGGTAGCGGTTCTCGGTAGCCTCTCCCTACAGAGACTAAGTCCGAATTGAAAATATTTTCACCGACGACGTATCTTTTAAATGTTATGATCAGTTATGGGAGCGTATTTGACGCACTTTTTCTTAATAAACCACGGCTCTATCTCTTACGGTTGATTTTTAAATAATTTCTAAAGTCGTCGTCGGCGACTCTTCACGGTAGGCACTCGGTAGGAAAAAATCTAAGTCCGAACTGAAATTATTTTCACAGACGAGGTACCTTTTAAATGTTAGATTGAGTTATAGGAGCGTATTTGAAGCACTTTTGCTTAATAAACCACGGCTCTATCTCTTACGGTTGATTTTTAAATTAATCAGAAAGTCTTCGTCGGTAGCGGTTCTCGGTAGCCTCTCCCTACAGAGACTAAGTCCGAATTGAAAATATTTTCACCGACGACGTATCTTTTAAATGTTATGATCAGTTATGGGAGCGAATTTGACGCACTTTTTCTTAATAAACCACGGCTCTATCTCTTACGGTTGATTTTTAAATAATTTCTAAAGTCGTCGTCGGCGACTCTTCACGGTAGCCACTCGGTAGGAAAAAATCTAAGTCCGAACTGAAATTATTTTCACCGACGAGGTACCTTTTAAATGTTAGATTGAGTTATAGGAGCGTATTTGAAGCACTTTTGCTTAATAAACCACGGCTCTATCTCTTACGGTTGATTTTTAAATTAATCAGAAAGTCTTCGTCGGTAGCGGTTCTCGGTAGCCTCTCCCTACAGAGACTAAGTCCGAATTGAAAATATTTTCACCGACGACGTATCTTTTAAATGTTATGATCAGTTATGGGAGCGAATTTGACGCACTTTTTCTTAATAAACCACGGCTCTATCTCTTACGGTTGATTTTTAAATAATTTCTAAAGTCGTCGTCGGCGACTCTTCACGGTAGCCACTCGGTAGGAAAAAATCTAAGTCCGAACTGAAATTATTTTCACCGACGAGGTACCTTTTAAATGTTAGATTGAGTTATAGGAGCGTATTTGAAGCACTTTTGCTTAATAAACCACGGCTCTATCTCTTACGGTTGATTTTTAAATTAATCAGAAAGTCTTCGTCGGTAGCGGTTCTCGGTAGCCTCTCCTTACAGAGACTAAGTCCGAATTGAAAATATTTTCACCGACGACGTATCTTTTAAATGTTATGATCAGTTATGGGAGCGTATTTGACGCACTTTTTCTTAATAAACCACGGCTCTATCCCTTACGGTTGATTTTTAAATAATTTCTAAAGTCGTCGTCGGCGACTCTTCACGGTAGGCACTCGGTAGGAAAAAATCTAAGTCCGAACTGAAATTATTTTCACAGACGAGGTACCTTTTAAATGTTAGATTGAGTTATAGGAGCGTATTTGAAGCACTTTTGCTTAATAAACCACGGCTCTATCTCTTACGGTTGATTTTTAAATTAATCAGAAAGTCTTCGTCGGTAGCGGTTCTCGGTAGCCTCTCCCTACAGAGACTAAGTCCGAATTGAAAATATTTTCACCGACGACGTATCTTTTAAATGTTATGATCAGTTATTGGAGCGTATTTGACGCACTTTTTCTTAATAAACCACGGCTCTATCTCTTACGGTTGATTTTTAAATAATTTCTAAAGTCGTCGTCGGCGACTCTTCACGGTAGCCACTCGGTAGGAAAAAATCTAAGTCCGAACTGAAATTATTTTCACCGACGAGGTACCTTTTAAATGTTAGATTGAGTTATAGGAGCGTATTTGAAGCACTTTTGCTTAATAAACCACGGCTCTATCTCTTACGATTGATTTTTAAATTAATCAGAAAGTCTTCGTCGGTAGCGGTTCTCGGTAGCCTCTCCCTACAGAGACTAAGTCCGAATTGAAAATATTTTCACCGACGACGTATCTTTTAAATGTTATGATCAGTTATGGGAGCGTATTTGACGCACTTTTTCTTAATAAACCACGGCTCTATCTCTTACGGTTGATTTTTAAATAATTTCTAAAGTCGTCGTCGGCGACTCTTCACGGTAGCCACTCGGTAGGAAAAAATCTAAGTCCGAACTGAAATTATTTTCACCGACGAGGTACCTTTTAAATGTTAGATTGAGTTATAGGAGAGTATTTGAAGCACTTTTGCTTAATAAACCACGGCTCTATCTCTTACGGTTGATTTTTAAATTAATCAGAAAGTCTTCGTCGGTAGCGGTTCTCGGTAGCCTCTCCTTACAGAGACTAAGTCCGAATTGAAAATATTTTCACCGACGACGTATCTTTTAAATGTTATGATCAGTTATGGGAGCGTATTTGACGCACTTTTTCTTAATAAACCACGGCTCTATCTCTTACGGTTGATTTTTAAATAATTTCTAAAGTCGTCGTCGGCGACTCTTCACGGTAGGCACTCGGTAGGAAAAAATCTAAGTCCGAACTGAAATTATTTTCACAGACGAGGTACCTTTTAAATGTTAGATTGAGTTATAGGAGCGTATTTGAAGCACTTTTGCTTAATAAACCACGGCTCTATCTCTTACGGTTGATTTTTAAATTAATCAGAAAGTCTTCGTCGGTAGCGGTTCTCGGTAGCCTCTCCCTACAGAGACTAAGTCCGAATTGAAAATATTTTCACCGACGACGTATCTTTTAAATGTTATGATCAGTTATGGGAGCGAATTTGACGCACTTTTTCTTAATAAACCACGGCTCTATCTCTTACGGTTGATTTTTAAATAATTTCTAAAGTCGTCGTCGGCGACTCTTCACGGTAGCCACTCGGTAGGAAAAAATCTAAGTCCGAACTGAAATTATTTTCACCGACGAGGTACCTTTTAAATGTTAGATTGAGTTATAGGAGCGTATTTGAAGCACTTTTGCTTAATAAACCACGGCTCTATCTCTTACGGTTGATTTTTAAATTAATCAGAAAGTCTTCGTCGGTAGCGGTTCTCGGTAGCCTCTCCCTACAGAGACTAAGTCCGAATTGAAAATATTTTCACCGACGACGTATCTTTTAAATGTTATGATCAGTTATGGGAGCGAATTTGACGCACTTTTTCTTAATAAACCACGGCTCTATCTCTTACGGTTGATTTTTAAATAATTTCTAAAGTCGTCGTCGGCGACTCTTCACGGTAGCCACTCGGTAGGAAAAAATCTAAGTCCGAACTGAAATTATTTTCACCGACGAGGTACCTTTTAAATGTTAGATTGAGTTATAGGAGCGTATTTGAAGCACTTTTGCTTAATAAACCACGGCTCTATCTCTTACGGTTGATTTTTAAATTAATCAGAAAGTCTTCGTCGGTAGCGGTTCTCGGTAGCCTCTCCTTACAGAGACTAAGTCCGAATTGAAAATATTTTCACCGACGACGTATCTTTTAAATGTTATGATCAGTTATGGGAGCGTATTTGACGCACTTTTTCTTAATAAACCACGGCTCTATCCCTTACGGTTGATTTTTAAATAATTTCTAAAGTCGTCGTCGGCGACTCTTCACGGTAGGCACTCGGTAGGAAAAAATCTAAGTCCGAACTGAAATTATTTTCACAGACGAGGTACCTTTTAAATGTTAGATTGAGTTATAGGAGCGTATTTGAAGCACTTTTGCTTAATAAACCACGGCTCTATCTCTTACGGTTGATTTTTAAATTAATCAGAAAGTCTTCGTCGGTAGCGGTTCTCGGTAGCCTCTCCCTACAGAGACTAAGTCCGAATTGAAAATATTTTCACCGACGACGTATCTTTTAAATGTTATGATCAGTTATTGGAGCGTATTTGACGCACTTTTTCTTAATAAACCACGGCTCTATCTCTTACGGTTGATTTTTAAATAATTTCTAAAGTCGTCGTCGGCGACTCTTCACGGTAGCCACTCGGTAGGAAAAAATCTAAGTCCGAACTGAAATTATTTTCACAGACGAGGTACCTTTTAAATGTTAGATTGAGTTATAGGAGCGTATTTGAAGCACTTTTGCTTAATAAACCACGGCTCTATCTCTTACGGTTGATTTTTAAATAAATCAGAAAGTCTTCGTCGGTAGCGGTTCTCGGTAGCCTCTCCCTAGAGAGACTAAGTCCGAATTGAAAATATTTTCACCGACGACGTATCTTTTAAATGTTATGATCAGTTATGGGAGCGTATTTGACGCACTTTTCCTTAATAAACCACGGCTCTATCTCTTACGGTTGATTTTTAAATAATTTCTAAAGTCGTCGTCGGCGACCCTTCACGGTAGCCACTCGGTAGGAAAAAATCTAAGTCCGAACTGAAATTATTTTCACCGACGAGGTACCTTTTAAATGTTAGATTGAGTTATAGGAGCGTATTTGAAGCACTTTTGCTTAATAAACCACGGCTCTATCTCTTACGGTTGATTTTTAAATTAATCAGAAAGTCTTCGTCGGTAGCGGTTCTCGGTAGCCTCTCCCTACAGAGACTAGTCGTCTGTAGTGGAATGGCGGGGGGTCAATATTAAGGGGGGGTGTGGGCCTCCCAGGGGGTTAACCCAGGTGGGAGGATAAGTGCTTGCCACCTAAAGTATAAGGGTGGCTGCAGCGCGCACACCTGCTCGTGAACAGTTTCTTTAGTTCCCTGCGGTTTAGGCAGGTGAGCTTTCGATTCCCCGCCCACGCTATGGCTACTGCCCCTCTTGCCCGATGCCTCCTGAGACACCCCGCCCCTAGCGGGCAGGAGAGTCTTAAAGACGATCGAGTTGGACGGAGGGCGAGCGTGTTTGCGGATTCGCTTTGCCGCGTCGACGTGCTACGCGAGTGAGAGAGCAGTGTTACACCGGGGTGATCTGGCCCACCGGGAGCCGCCGATCCGGCTTAAATTGTATGCGCCCAACGACTCGAGGCGATACGGCCCTCTGCCGCGATGCTCTTTCTCTCTCACAGCGCGCGCCGACTAGGGCGGCTTTGTCGTGGAGCCAGGTCGTTAGCCTGGAGAGTTGCGAGGCGAGCGAATGATAGGTTCTCTGATCTTGTTTAAGTCTGGGTGTCCCCGGTAACTGGATACCCCGAATCACACCCCAAGCTCCTTTCGGAGAGACCGTACGGTGTCAGAGGTGGCTCGGTTTTCCCCTGCAGTCCCCTGTTCCTCTCGCCAAACGTCTCCGTTCGACTGATGTCCCGAGGGACTTGTCACGCGCGAAGCGGACTGGTGGGCTATTGGTTAAGGCGGCTCCTGCCCGTAGTCAGGCAGTGGTTAGACCCCTCCGCCAAGGGGGTGAGGGTGTTTTTTAGAGGCCACCCCCGGGCCCATCGCACATCGGGGAACGCAGCGTCCCTCCTGCCCCCCACGTGTCGTCCGTACGGGACTCCGCGCATATGGTTCTGCCCAGTCCATTCCTTGGATTCCTCTCGCGGGTCCCTCTGGTCGGTCACGGGCGTTGTTATGGAGCCCCTGGGAGGTACGTGGGGGAGGCAGGTGCGTCGCTCCGTCCTCCGGTGTTGTGTGGCACAGTCCAACCTGGCCTACGAGATTTGGCGGTATTCCGCCAGCTCCCACCGCTGACATAGGTGAGTGACTTGCCTTTGATCCGGGCCGGAAGTCGGGGTGAAATAACGACCACCCCGTAGTCGGTCTTTGCGATATTTCGCGGGCTCCCACCTCAGGGGGGAGTAATTGCCTTTATTCCGGGCCGGATGTCGGGTGTATAAGGCCACCACGCCGCCTGTTTGACGGTATTTCGTCAGCTCCCACCATGAATCAGGGTGGGAAATTGCCTTTAATCCGGGCCGGAGGTCGGGTGCTTCAGGCCACCACGCAGCCTATACCGGCGGCGGTCGTCAGCCCCCACCACGAGGGTGGGTACAAGCCTCTGATCTGTGCCGGGTTTCGGGTGCATAAGGCCACCCCGTAGCCTATTACGGCGGTACATTGCCGGCTCCCACCTCAGGGGGGAGTAATTGCCTTTAGTCCGGGCCGGAGGTCGGGTGTACAAAGGCCACCACGCAGCCTATTTTGACGGTATTTCGTCAGCGCCCACCGCAACAGGGTGGGCAATTGCCTTTAATCCGGGCCGGAGGTCGGGTGCTTAAGGCCACCACGCAGCCTATTTGACGGTATTTCGTCAGCGCCCACCGCAACAGGGTGGGCCATTGCCTTTAATCCGGGCCGGGACGGGGAGTGTATAAAGGCCGCTCTAGCCTGTTTACGGGGTTTATTCCGTGTTTGTGGGAGGGGGTATGGAGTGGTGAAGGTGGGGGTGTGTCGATTTCCCACCCCCGCGATCCGGTCATGGTCCGGGTCGCTTCTAGGGGGCTGAGGATTCTATTTAGTGTCGTCTAGAGGGCGGTGTATCGATCCCGCGTTAATGGTCGCGGGGCCGTTTGCCGCCTCTAGTCTTTTGTGGAGGGGTTGGGTTGGGGTGTGGACGTTTCCGCCCTCTTCTGGTACTAGGGCCAGGAGTTGTGGTTGGGTTGTGTAGGGACCCACCGGCCCTGCTGGTGGACGGCCTCTCTCCTGGGCTGGGCTGCTCTGGGGGGTCGGCTAGTGGGGTGGCTTCCCCGATGCCGCGGATCGCCTTCGCCCTGGTGATCCACCTTGTCAGGACCGCGAGGGGGATGGACCGCAGTTCCTCCGGTGTGGGATTCGGGGTCCCCATGATGGTTGTCCTCCATCCCGTCAGTGCTGGGCATTCCAGCAATATGTGCTGGGCCGTCTCCGGTGCCTCCTGGCATCTCGGGCAGGTCGGGGTGTCCGCCAGACCCATTCTCCACAGCGTATGTCCTGTAGGGGCGTAGCCGATGAGCAAGCTCACCGCCTCCCTCGCCTGTTGTTTCTGCAGGCACAGAAGTTCCTTGCCCCTCCTTAGGTTTATTTCAGGCCCCAGGAGGAGCTTGGCTTGTCGACAGCCGTCGACGTTATTCCAGTGGGCCTGGTGCAGCGCCCGGGTTCTGACCTTCAGCGACGTTGTGAACGTTGCTTTGGCCAGCCCGAACGCTGGCTCAGGCCCGATGAAGGGGCTGTCCGACCCGAGGTTCGCCAGCCTGTCAGCCTCCTCGTTTCCGAGGATGCCTCTGTGGCCAGGGACCCAGGTCAGGGACAGCTTGTTCTTCCCGCCCAACTGGTTGAGCGTATCCATGCCGTCCAGGGTCAGCTTTGATCTGCTCGTCGGGTTGCCAAGTGCCACGAGGGCGGCTTGGCTGTCGGAGCAGATTTTGATCACCTGGCCGATGGTTTTTTCCTCTATGAGGAGTCTTGCGCATCTGATGATGGCGTACACTTCCGCCTGGAAGACGGTGGGGCTTGACCCCAGGGAGGCAAAGTCGCCTCTGCTCCCTGGGCCCCTCGTCCAGGCGGCTCCGACTAGGTCGTTTTTACGCGACCCGTCGGTGTACCAGACTTGGTTTATGGTCCCAGTCAGGACCTTGTTCGTGGCCCACTCCTCCCGGGTGGGGATCGTGACCACGTAGTTCTTTTTAAACCTGAACTCAGGGTTAGTCGAGTCTAGAGGATAGTTATCCTCTAGCTCATCCCTCCGCTCCGGGAGGTTGGCGTGTCCGTGGTCCTGCGTGTGCCAGCGCCTCCATGAGCTTAGGCAATGGGCCGTCCTCATTGCTACCTCCTGCGCCCTCAGGTGGAGTGGTGGACATCCCAAGATGGCCTCCAGGGCTGCCGTTGGTGCGGTTGGTAGGGCTCCCGTGATGGACCTCAGTGCTGCTCCCTGGATTTTGCTCAGGAGCGTCTGCATCGTGGTCAGCTGGGCCCCTTTCCACCATAGAAGAGCCCCGAAGAGGATCCTCGGGACGGTTATGGCCTCGTAGATCCACTTGGTTATACCGGGTCCAAGTCCCCATGTCGGCCCCATGACGCGCCGTAATGTCTTCAGGGAAGTGAGGGCCCTGTTCCCTTGCGTCCTCAAGTGGGGCCTCCAGCTCATCCTCCAGTCCAGCGTGACGCCCAGGTATCTGGCTGTTTTGGTGGTCACGAGGGGCTGTCCGAAGAGCACGGGGGCCGTGTACTTGGGGACGACGTTTTTCCTGGTGACCAGCACCATTTCCGTTTTGGTCGGATTAACCATGAGACCGGTGCATTCGCACCAGATCTCTGTGGCTGCGAGAGCCGTTTGGCATCGGTCCATAATGGAGTCGATATTCTTGCCGTATGCCATTATCAGGAAGTCATCGGCGTAGGCTTGCGCCTCCACTCCGCTGACCTCCAGGGCTCCGATCAGGCTGTCGGCCACCAAGGTCCACAGAAGCGGCGAGAGGATCCCTCCCTGAGGGCAACCTTTATTGGTTGTCCCCTCTACCGTTTCCTGACCTCCCCGGACCGCCAGTCGTCTCGAGTTCAGCATTGTTTTTATCCACCTGCTGATGGTGGACGGGATGGCGAAGTCCCGGAGTGCGTTTTGTATAGCCTCCGCCGAGGTTTGGTTAAATGCACCTTCAATATCCATGAAGATGCATACCGTCATGCCCTTGTCCCTGATCCCCGTCTCCAGCTTTCCCACAACCCTGTGGAGGGCGGCCTCAACCGAGAGGCCAGCCCTGAAAGCGTACTGGTGGCGGTGGAGTGGGGTTTCGACCAGATAGACCTCTTTTATATACCTGTCCACCAATCTCTCCAGGGTCTTCAGGAGGAAGGAGGTCAGGCTTATTGGTCTAAAGGCCTTGGGGGTGGTGTAGTCCGCCTTTTTGGGCTTTGGAAGGAACACCACCCTCGTTTCTGTCCATAGCCTCGGGATAATCCCCGTGGCTATGCTGGCCCTCAGTACTCTCGTGAGGGGCTGGCACAACTGGGCCAAACCCTTCTGTAAGAGCACCGGGTGGATTTCATCCGGGCCTGGAGCCTTGTAGGGTGAGAACGAGTTTATGGCCCATTTCACCCTGGCTTCATTTACGATTTTGTTCGCCAGGCCCCAGTTAGGGGGTCCGGGAACGTCATCGTCAGCGATATCGCCCGCCGCGGCGTTAGGCACTGTGGGCTCCCCATGGGGGTGGAAGCCCGGGAAGTGTTCCCTCATCAAAATCTCTGTGATTTCCCGGTCCGATGTGGTGAAGCTGCCATCGGGCCTTTTGAGGGGGCCGAGGTTTTCGCTCGGTTCCCTCTCCAGGATTCTGTGCAGCCTCACCGTCTCCGGGATCGATCGGACGTCCTTGCAGTGGGCCTTCCATGCTAGGTTGCGGGCTTTCCGCGTTGCCTTCCTCATGGCTGCTCTGGCCGTCCTCATTGCCAGCCACTGGCTCCTTCGTCCTCCTCTCCTGGCTGCCGTCTCTAGTCTCCGGAGGTGGTCCTTTTGCTTCTGCAGGTCCTCGTTCCACCACATCACGGAGGTTCTCCGGGACCTCACCTTAGCCTCGCAGGCCTTGCCGAAGGCCCCCGAGATTGCCTCCGTGATGCGGGTGGCTGCCGCGTCCAGGTCATCCCTCGTCCCGTACCTGGAGGGCAGATCTTTCAGGTTCGCCCTGAGAGCGTTCCCGTAGGCGGTCCAATCCGTATTTCTCGGATTGGCCTTCCTTGTCGGGGGGGTGGGATCTCCCCTACCCCGAAAGGTGCAGGTAATGTACCTGTGGTCGGACAAGGATGGAACGTCGGAGACCCTCCAATCCGTTGCCCTTTCCGCCATGCTCTCGGAGCATACCGTGATATCTAAGGTTTCTTTCCGAGTCCTTATCTCGTAGGTGTGTTCACACCCCCTGTTAATGTGCCTCAGGTCTAGGCTGTCGAGGAAGTCCATAACGGACTCTCCTCTTCGGTTGGTGGTCGTGCTGCCCCAGTCTCTGTGGCAAGCATTCGCGTCCATACCGATAACCAACTCCTTGCCGTTCGCCGTGGCCCACTCAGCCACGGCTCTCAGCTCGTTGGTGGGGGGAGGGTACGGGAGGTCCCAGGGTTGGTAGGATGAAACCACCACTACCTCCTTCTGGGCTCCGTTCTCTCCCCTGGTTGTCCAGATCCCCGCTGCTTGGTCCCTTTTACAGAATTGTGGCAGCGGGGTGAACGGGCAGTTCCTCCTGGCGAGGATGCAGGCCCTGGGGGCTGGATCCTCGGAGGCGTGTGCCGTTTGCCCGATAAGTCCAAGTCCCCTAGGGGCCTTGAAGCTTATCCAGGGCTCTTGGATTAGCGCCAAGTCCGCTTTAATCGTGGCCATGAACTTCACCAAATGTGATGAAGCCACGTCACTGTGGTGCAGGTTGATCTGCACCACTTTTAGTCCGCTGCTGTCAGGGGGGTGGTCATCTCTTCCTGTCCGGGGTCCTCCTTCTCCGTGTGTTCTGGTGGCTGGCGTCCTTCCCTCCGGGGGTTGCCGTCCTTCCTTCCCTATTGGTGCCGTTGGTTGCCCTCCCTCCCATTCCGCTGGATCCCGGGGTTGCCTCCCTGTCTGTTAGTGGGTTGGCTTGTTGGAAGTTGGTTCCCTGTCTTCTGCCAGTGTTTGTCTCTCCGGTTCGCTAGATTCGTGAAACGGAAAGAGGAAGCACGTTAGATTTTGCCGATTTGAGGTGGGGGATTACCTTGTTTCGGTCCCAGGTCCCTCCAGTTCCCGGTTTGTTCGCGGGTCCTGGTGGGTTAGCCGAGGGCTTCTCCGAGGTGGCAGAGGGGTTGATGCCTGTGCTGTGGATTGCTTTGGGCATGCTGTGTGTGCGTGTGCGTGTGCGCGTGTTTGGGTGCGGCGCGAGGGGGTCTTTTCCGTTATTTATTTGAGGGAGAGAAGGTAAGGTATCAAAACATGGGTGTACCTCTCTATTCCCTACCTAGTGTTGTGATAATGTGTGTTTTAAACTTCAGGTATTCACCATTTCGTAACGTTAGTGTTTGTATGTACGTTGGGATGAAACTATTGCGTCCAGAGGTGCTCGAGAGGTTGTTTCATGCATTTTAAGACATATTAAAGTTAAAATTTAAGGAGTAGAAAACACATCGTAGCTTATGGTGACATGTGCACCGGGCAAGTTGGAGACATTAAAGTGGCTTTAAATGTGGTTGAGAATTGTCCAAGCTTTGGACAATAATGTGGAAATTATAGATCATAAAGTTTTTAGTGTCAGGACCTTCGTTTTTACCAAGTGATAGGGGTTTTTTGGCGTGGTAGACGAGGCTTTTTAAGCAAAAAAATAATTTACTGTTCGTTCCCCAAGATTATTACGAGATTATTAAGAGCTGTCGGAAGGGGAGTAATTTCGTTGTAACTTCATTGTAACTTTACTTAATTGAGCCGTTCATTTCGAGATTGACCCAACTCCGCTCTTCAATCTTTGCCGGTTACCATGCTCACATGCTCAACCTTGTGTCATTTATCAGTGACGCACCTCAGGCTGCCTATATTCAGGGCGAATGCCATATATTTACACATAAGTTTTGGGACTTAATTAAATCATTGTGCCGTGTAGTCCGGGAGTGGCCCGACTCCACCCATCGTTACACCAAGATATTTACTAGTGATAATGTCGGAAAGTAGTTGTGAAGGTAATTTCAATTTATTAGTATTTACAAGTTAACCTCATTTTGGGATAATTGCGTTGGTTCGTTAGCCTGTACGTTTAATTAATGTAGGATTAGACTTTAATATTAAGTTTTAGAAGTTATTTCTCTCATGAGGAAGAACAGGGTAAGATCATTTAGTTCGGATAATGAGGAAGAAATAGCAGCTAGTAGTTTAAAGAAAATCGGAAAATAGGCAGGATTATAGAGCGATGTTCGTCTTCGGAGGGTGGAGGTCCAAATAGAAATGGAGAAAAGATTGATGCGTCATGCATCCAAAAAGTGCTAAAAGTTTAGACGGAATTCAGGAAAAAGATGTTTCGCTCGGCTCGGAAATGCGGTGCCTGAAAAACCTTTTCGAAAACATAGATTGTGGTTGTCGGGATGCTTGTCCAAAAACTTCAATGAAGAAGAAAGATGGGATATTTTGGGGAGTTTTTGGGTTTGGCAGATTTTAGCAAACAAAATGTACTATTTACGGAGCTGTCAAGCGCAAGATTGTGGAACGAAGACGTCCAGCAATCGGAAGGGGTTCACCAGGAAATCCTAGTTTTGGATACTTGTTATATTTTAAAAGAGAAACGGGAAAATTCCCGTCTGTATATTTATACTTTCGAGTAAGCGAAGGACGCCTGAAACGAGTACTAAACTCTGTGCATGTGGACAGCGGTATGCGTGGGAGGACGGCTGGATCTTTAGGATAACTATCTGAAGAAGTGAAAAAGCACGTTCAAAGTCATATTGGGAGTTTCCCTAATTTGAATCCCATTATACCAGATCTCATAATCCTAATAGAAGATATCCACGTCCAGACCTAACTATCAGGGAAAATGTTTAATTTGTACGAGCTTTACTGCGAGGAAAATGGAATAAAGGCCGTTAGGAAAATATTTAAGGAAGATTTTGATTTACGTCTCCATCCACCCCGCACAGATATTTGCAAAAAATGCGACTTATTAGAGCATTGAATACTGATGAAAAAAAGAATAAATTCACCGAAGAACACGGTGTCCATTTAAGATTAGCAGAATCAGCTAGAAATTCACTGAAACAAGCTCAGGGGCAGGTATCTCGTGGTCCGGATTATTATTTGTTTCCCGTTCGACTTGCAAAAAGCATTCCCGTATCCCAAGCTGACTACTTCGGTAGCTTATTACAAACGCAATGTGTGTGTTCTAAATTCAGGCATTCGCAATTTCGTATCGAAAATGTTTACATGTACGTATGGGATGAAACTATTGCATCCCGAGGTGCTCACGAGACTGTCTCATTTATTTCGAAACCTATTAAAATTTAGGAAGTGAAACGCGCATCATAGCTTACAGCGTCCCATGCACCGGGAAAAACAGAAATATTCAAGTAGCTTTAATGTGGTTGAAAATTGTCCAAGCTTTTTTTTGGGTAATGATGTGGAAATTATAGATCATAAATTTTATATCAGGACATTCTTTTTACCAGATGATAGAGATTTTAGCGTGGTAGGAATGGCGTTTATATATATATAAAAAAAGATAATTTACTGTTCGTTCCCCAGGATTATTACTAGATTATTCAAAACTGTCGGGAGGGGAATAGTTTCATTGTAGCTTTATTATAGCTTTAATTGATTGAGCCGTTCATTCTGAAAGTGACCTGATTCCGCCTTACAATCTTTGCCGGTCACCATGCTCACATGCACAGCCCCGTGTCGTTTGTCAGTGAAGCACCTCAGGCTGCCTATATTCGGGGCGAATGCCATAAGTTTTGCCCGTAAGTTTTGAGAATTAATTAAATAACTACGCCGTGTAGTCCGAAAGCGGCCCAACCCCACCTTTAGTCACTTCAAGATATTTACTGTTGGTGATGTCGGAAAGCAGTGATGAAGGTAATTTCAATTAATTAGTATTTACAAGTTAACCTCATTTTGGGATAATTGCGTTGGTTCGTTAGCCTGTACGTTTAGTTAATGTAGATTCGACTTTAATATTAAGTTTTAGAAATTATTTCTCTCGTGGGGAATACCAGGGTAAGATCATTTAGTTCGGGTAATGAGGAAGAAATAGCAGCTAGTAATTTAAAGAAAATCGGAAAATAGGCAGGATTGTAGAGCGATGTTCGTCTTCAGAGGGTGAAGGTCCAAATAGAAATGGAGAAAAGATTGATGTGTCATGCATCCAAAAAGTGCGAAAAGTTTAGACGGGATTCAGGAAAGAGATATTTCACTCGGCTCGGAAATATGGTGTCTGAAAAACCTTTTTGAAAACAAAGATTGTGGTTGTCGGGATGCTTGTCCAAAAAGTTCAATGAAGAAGAAAGATGGGATATTTGAGGAGTTTTGGGGTTTGGCAGATTTTAGCAAACAAAATGTACTATTTACGGAGCTGTCGAGCGCAAGATTGTGGAACGAAGACGTCCAGTAATCGGAAGGGGTTCACCAGGAAATTTTAGTTTTGAATATTTGTTATATTTTAAAAGAGAAGCGGGAAAATTCCCGTCTGTATATTTTATACTTTCGAGTAAGCGAAGGATGCCTGAAACGAGTGCTAAACTCTGTGCATGTGGACAGTGGTATGCGTGGGAGGATGGCTGGATCTTTAGGATAATTACCTGAAGAAGTGAAAAAGCACTTTCAAAGTCATATTGGGAGTTTCCCTAATTTGAATCCCATTATACCAGATCTCATAATCCTAATAGAAGATATCCACGTCCAGACCTAACTATCCGGGAAAATGTTTAATTTGTACGAGCTTTACTGCGAGGAAAATGGAATAAAGGCCGTTAGGAGAGTTTAAGGAAGATTTTGGTTTTGATTTACATCTCCCTCCACCCCGCACAGATATTTGCAAAAAATGCGACTTATTAGAGCATCGAATACTGATGAAGAAAAGAATAAATTTATCGAAGGACACGATGTCCATTTAAGATTAGCAGAATCAGCTAGAAATTCACTAAAACAAGCTCAGGGGCAAGTATCTCGTAGTCCGGATTATTACATGTTTCCCGTTCGATTTGCAGAAAGCATTCCCGTATCCCGGGCTGACTACCTCGGTAGCTTATTACAAACGCAATGTGTGTGTTCTAAGTTCAGGCATTCGTAATTTCGTATCGATAATGTTTGCATGTCCGTATGGGATGAAACTATTGCATCCCGAGGTGCTCACGAAGTTGTCTCATTTATTTCGAAACATATTAAAATTAGGAAGTGAAACACGCATCATAGCTTACAGCGACCCATGCGTCGGGAAAAACAGGAACATTCAGGTAGCTTTAATGTGGTTGAAAATTGTCCAAGTTTTGGGTAATAGTGTAGAAATTATAGATCATAAATTTTATATCAGGACATTCTTTTTACCAGATGATAGAGATTTTAGCGTGGTAGGAATGGCGTTTATATATATTTAAAAAAAGAGATAATTTACTGTTCGTTCCCCAAGATTATTACTAGATTATTCAAAAACTGTCGGGAGGGGAATAGTTTCATTGTAGCTTTATTGTAACTTTAATTGATTGAGCCGTTCATACTGAAAGTGACCCAATTCCGCCTTTCAATCTTTGCCGGTCACCCTGCTCACATGCACAGCCCCGTGTCATTTGTCAGTGAAGCGCCTCAGGCTGCCTATATTCAGGGCGAATGCCATAAGTTTTGCCCGTAAGTTTTGAGAATTAATTAACTAACTACACCGTGTAGTCCGAAAGCGGCCCAACCCCACCTATAGTCACTTCAAGATATTTACTGTTGGTGATGTCGGAGAGCAGTAATGAAGGTAATTTCAATTAATTAGTATTTACCCGTTAATCTTATTTTAGGATAATTGCGTTAGTTCATTGGCCTGTACGTTTAATTAATATAGAAATTGGGCTTTAATATTATTTCACTCGTGAGGAAAAGCAGAGTAAGATCATTTAATTCAGATAGTGAGGGAGAAATAGCGGCTAGTAATTTAAAGAAAATCGGAAAATAGACAGGATTATAGAGCGATGTTCGTCTTCAGAGGGTGAAGGTCCAAATAGAAATGGAGAAAAGATTGATGCGTCATGCATCCAAAAAGTGCGAAAAGTTTAGGCGGAATTCAGGAAACAGATATTTCACTCGGCTCGGGAATGTGGTGCCTGAAAAACCTTTTCGAAAACAAAGATTGTGGTTGTCGGGATGCTTGTCCAAAAAATTCAATGAAGAGGAAGGATGGGATATTTTGAGGAGTTTTGGGGTTTGGCAGATTTTAGCAAACAAATGTACTTATTTACGGAGCTGTCGAGCGCAAGATTGTGGAACGAAGACGTCCAGCAATCGGGAGGGGTTCACCAGGAAATTTTAGTTTTGGATATTTGTTATATTTTAAAAGAGAAACGGGAAAATTCCCGTCTGTATATTTTATACTTTCGAGTAAGCGAAGGACGCCTAAAACGAGTACTAAACTCTGTGCATGTGGACAGTGGTATGCATGGGAGGATGGCTGGATCTTTAGGATAATTACCTGAAGCACATTCAAAGTCATATTGAGAGTTTCCCTAATTTTGGATCCCATTATACCAGATCTCATAATCCTAATAGAAGGTATCCACGTCCAGACCTAACTATCAGGGAAGATGTTTAATTTATACGAGCTTTACTGCGAGGAAAATGGAATAAAGGCCGTTAGGAGAGTTTAAGGAAGATTTTGATTTTGATTTACATCTCCCTCTACCCCGCAAAGATATTTGCAAAAAATGTGACTTATTAGAGCATCGAATACTGATGAGAAAAAGAATAAATTCACCGAAGAACACGGTGTCCATTTAAGATTAGCAGAATCAGCTAGAAGTTCACTAAAACAAGCTCAGGGGCAGGTATCTCGTAGTCCGGATTATTATTTGTTTCCCGTTCGACTTGCAAAAAGCATTCCCGTATCCCAAGCTGACTACTTCGGTAGCTTATTACAAACGCAATGTGTGTGTTCTAAATTCAGGCATTCGCAATTTCGTATCGAAAATGTTTACATGTACGTATGGGATGAAACTATTGCATCCCGAGGTGCTCACGAGGCTGTCTCATTCATTTCGAAACCTATTAAAATTTAGGAAGTGAAATACGCATCATAGCTTACAGCGACCCATGCACCGGGAAAAACAGAAATATTCAAGTAGCTTTAATGTGGTTGAAAATTGTCCAAGCTTTTTTTGGGTAATGATGTGGAAATTATAGATCATAAATTTTATATCAGGACATTCTTTTTACCAGATGATAGAGATTTTAGCGTGGTAGGAATGGCGTTTATATATATTAAAAAAAAAAGATAATTTACTGTTCGTTCCCCAAGATTATTACTAGATTATTCAAAAACTGTCGGGAGGGGAATAGTTTCATTGTAGCTTTATTGTAACTTTAATTGATTGAGCCGTTCATACTGAAAGTGACCTAATTCCGCCTTTCAATCTTTGCCGGTCACCCTGCTCACATGCACAGCCCCGTGTCATTTATCAGTGAAGCACCTCAGGCTGCCTATATTCGGGGCGAATGCCATAAGTTTTGCCCGTAAGTTTTGAGAATTAATTAAATAACTACGCCGTGTAGTCCGAAAGCGGCCCAACCCCACCTTTAGTCACTTCAAGATATTTACTGTTGGTGATGTCGGAAAGCAGTGATGAAGGTGATTTCAATTAATTAGTATTTACCCGCTAATCTTATTTTAGGATAATTGCGTTAGTTCATTAGCCTGTACGTTTAATTAATATAGAAATTAGACTTTAATATTATTTCACTCGTGAGGAAAAGCAGAGTAAGATCATTTAATTCAGATAGTGAGGGAGAAATAGCGGCTAGTAATTTAAAGAAAATCGGAAAGTAGGCAGGATTATAGAGCGATGTTCGTCTTCAGAGGGTGAAGGTCCAAATAGAAATGGAGAAAAGATTGATGCGTCATGCATCCAAAAAGTGCGAAAAGTTTAGGCGGAATTCAGGAAAAAGATATTTCACTCGGCTCGGGAATGTGGTGCCTGAAAAACCTTTTCGCAAACAAAGATTGTGGTTGTCGGGGTGCTTGTCCAAAAAATTCAATGACGAGGAAGGATGGGATATTTTGAGGAGTTTTGGGGTTTGGCAGATTTTAGCAAACAAATGTACTTATTTACGGAGCTGTCGAGCGCAAGATTGTGGAACGAAGACGTCCAGCAATCGGGGGGGGTTCACCAGGAAATTTTAGTTTTGGATATTTGTTATATTTTAAAAGAGAAACGGGAAAATTCCCGTCTGTATATTTATACTTTCGAGTAAGCGAAGGACGCCTAAAACGAGTACTAAACTCTGTGCATGTGGACAGTGGTATGCGTGGGAGGATGGCTGGATCTTTAGGATAATTACCTGAAGAAGTGAAAAAGCACGTTCAAAGTTATATTGAGAGTTTCCCTTATTTTGGATCCCATTATACCAGATCTCATAATCCTAATGGAAGATATCCCCGTCCAGACCTAACTATCAGGGAAAATGTTTAATTTATACGAGCTTTACTGCGAGGAAAATGGAATAAAGGCCGTTAGGAAAATTTAAGGAAGATTTTGATTTTGATTTACACCTCCACCTACCCCGCAAAGATATTTGCAAAAAATGCGACTTATTAGAGCATCGAATACTGATGAAAAAAAAGAATAAATTCACCGAAGAACACGGTGTCCATTTAAGATTAGCAGAATCAGCTAGAAGTTCACTAAAACAAGCTCAGGGGCAGGTGTCTCGTAGTCCGGATTATTATTTGTTCCCGTTCGACTTGCAAAAAGCATTCCCGTATCCCAAGCTGACTACTTCGGTAGCTTATTACAAACGCAATGTGTGTGTTCTAAATTCAGGCATTCGTAATTTCGTATCGAAAATGTTTACATGTACGTATGGGATGAAACTATTGCATCCCGAGGTGCTCACGAGGCTGTCTCATTTATTTCGAAACCTATTAAAATTTAGGAAGTGAAACACGCATCATAGCTTACAGCGACCCATGCACCGGGAAAAACAGAATTATTCAAGTAGCTTTAATGTGGTTGAAAATTGTCCAAGCTTTTTTTTTTTTTTTGGGTAATGATGTGGAAATTATAGATCATAAATTTTATATCAGGACATTCTTTTTACCAGATGATAGAGATTTTAGCGTGGTAGGAATGGCGTTTATATATAAAAAAAGATAATTTACTGTTCGTTCCCCAAGATTATTACTAGATTATTCAAAAACTGTCGGGAGGGGAATAGTTTCATTGTAGCTTTATTGTAACTTTAATTGATTGAGCCGTTCATACTGAAAGTGACCTAATTCCGCCTTTCAATCTTTGCCGGTCACCCTGCTCACATGCACAGCTCCGTGTCATTTATCAGTGAAGCACCTCAGGCTGCCTATATTCGGGGCGAATGCCATAAGTTTTGCCCGTAAGTTTTGAGAATTAATTAAATAACTACGCCGTGTAGTCCGAAAGCGGCTCAACCCCCCCTTTAGTCACTTCAAGATATTTACTGTTGGTGATGTCGGAAAGCAGTGATGAAGGTAATTTCAATTAATTAGTATTTACAAGTTAACCTCATTTTGGGATAATTGCGTTGGTTCGTTAGCCTGTACGTTTAATTAATGTAGATTAGACTTTAATATTAAGTTTTAGAAATTATTTCTCTCGTGGGGAATACCAGGGTAAGATCATTTAGTTCGGGTAATGAGGAAGAAATAGCAGCTAGTAATTTAAAGAAAATCGGAAAATAGGCAGGATTGTAGAGCGATGTTCGTCTTCAGAGGGTGAAGGTCCAAATAGAAATGGAGAAAAGATTGATGCGTCATGCATCCAGAAAGTGCGAAAAGTTTAGACGGAATTCAGGAAAAAGATATTTCACTCGGCTCGGAGATATGGTGCCTGAAAAACCTTTTCGAAAACAAAGATTGTGATTGTCGGGATGTTTGTCCAAAAGTTCAATGAAGAAGAAAGATGGGATATTTGAGGAGTTTTGGGGTTTGGCGGATTTTGGCAAACAAAATGCACTATTTACGGAGCTGTCGAGCGCAAGATTGTGGAACGAAGACGTCCAGCAATCGGAAGGGGTTCACCAGGAAATTTTGGTTTTGGATATTTGTTATATTTTAAAAGAGAAACGGGAAAATTCCCGTCTGTATATTTATATTTTCGAGTAAGCGAAGGACGCCTGAAACGAGTACTAAACTCTGTGCATGTGGACAGTGGTATGCGTGGGAGGATGGCTGGATCTTTAGTGTAATTACCTGGAGAAGTGAAAAAGCACGTTCAAAGTCATATTGGGAGTTTCCCTAGTTTTGAATCCCATTATACCCGCTCTCATAATCCTAATAGAAGATATCCCCGTCCAGACCTAACTATCAGGGAAAATGTTTAATTTATACGAGCTTTACTGCGAGGAAAATGGAATAAAGGCCGTTAGGAAAATTTAAGGAAGATTTTGATTTTGATTTACACCTCCACCTACCCCGCAAAGATATTTGCAAAAAATGCGACTTATTAGAGCATCGAATACTGATGAAGAAAAGAATAAATTCACCGAAGAACACGGTGTCCATTTAAGATTAGCAGAATCAGCTAGAAGTTCACTAAAACAAGCTCAGGGGCAGGTGTCTCGTAGTCCGGATTATTATTTGTTCCCGTTCGACTTGCAAAAAGCATTCCCGTATCCCAAGCTGACTACTTCGGTAGCTTATTACAAACGCAATGTGTGTGTTCTAAATTCAGGCATTCGTAATTTCGTATCGAAAATGTTTACATGTACGTATGGGATGAAACTATTGCATCCCGAGGTGCTCACGAGGCTGTCTCATTTATTTCGAAACCTATTAAAATTTAGGAAGTGAAACACGCATCATAGCTTACAGCGACCCATGCACCGGGAAAAACAGAATTATTCAAGTAGCTTTAGTGTGGTTGAAAATTGTCCAAGCTTTTTTTTTTTTTTTGGGTAATGATGTGGAAATTATAGATCATAAATTTTATATCAGGACATTCTTTTTACCAGATGATAGAGATTTTAGCGTGGTAGGAATGGCGTTTATATATAAAAAAAGATAATTTACTGTTCGTTCCCCAAGATTATTACTAGATTATTCAAAAACTGTCGGGAGGGGAATAGTTTCATTGTAGCTTTATTGTAACTTTAATTGATTGAGCCGTTCATACTGAAAGTGACCTAATTCCGCCTTTCAATCTTTGCCGGTCACCCTGCTCACATGCACAGCTCCGTGTCATTTATCAGTGAAGCACCTCAGGCTGCCTATATTCGGGGCGAATGCCATAAGTTTTGCCCGTAAGTTTTGAGAATTAATTAAATAACTACGCCGTGTAGTCCGAAAGCGGCTCAACCCCCCCTTTAGTCACTTCAAGATATTTACTGTTGGTGATGTCGGAAAGCAGTGATGAAGGTAATTTCAATTAATTAGTATTTACAAGTTAACCTCATTTTGGGATAATTGCGTTGGTTCGTTAGCCTGTACGTTTAATTAATGTAGATTAGACTTTAATATTAAGTTTTAGAAATCATTTCTCTCGTGGGGAATACCAGGGTAAGATCATTTAGTTCGGGTAATGAGGAAGAAATAGCAGCTAGTAATTTAAAGAAAATCGGAAAATAGGCAGGATTGTAGAGCGATGTTCGTCTTCAGAGGGTGAAGGTCCAAATAGAAATGGAGAAAAGATTGATGCGTCATGCATCCAGAAAGTGCGAAAAGTTTAGACGGAATTCAGGAAAAAGATATTTCACTCGGCTCGGAGATATGGTGCCTGAAAAACCTTTTCGAGAACAAAGATTGTGATTGTCGGGATGTTTGTCCAAAAGTTCAATGAAGAAGAAAGATGGGATATTTGAGGAGTTTTGGGGTTTGGCGGATTTTGGCAAACAAAATGCACTATTTACGGAGCTGTCGAGCGCAAGATTGTGGAACGAAGACGTCCAGCAATCGGAAGGGGTTCACCAGGAAATTTTGGTTTTGGATATTTGTTATATTTTAAAAGAGAAACGGGAAAATTCCCGTCTGTATATTTATATTTTCGAGTAAGCGAAGGACGCCTGAAACGAGTACTAAACTCTGTGCATGTGGACAGTGGTATGCGTGGGAGGATGGCTGGATCTTTAGTGTAATTACCTGGAGAAGTGAAAAAGCACGTTCAAAGTCATATTGGGAGTTTCCCTAGTTTTGAATCCCATTATACCCGCTCTCATAATCCTAATAGAAGATATCCCCGTCCAGACCTAACTATCAGGGAAAATGTTTAATTTATACGAGCTTTACTGCGAGGAAAATGGAATAAAGGCCGTTAGGAAAATTTAAGGAAGATTTTGATTTTGATTTACACCTCCACCTACCCCGCAAAGATATTTGCAAAAAATGCGACTTATTAGAGCATCGAATACTGATGAAAAAAAAGAATAAATTCACCGAAGAACACGGTGTCCATTTAAGATTAGCAGAATCAGCTAGAAGTTCACTAAAACAAGCTCAGGGGCAGGTGTCTCGTAGTCCGGATTATTATTTGTTCCCGTTCGACTTGCAAAAAGCATTCCCGTATCCCAAGCTGACTACTTCGGTAGCTTATTACAAACGCAATGTGTGTGTTCTAAATTCAGGCATTCGTAATTTCGTATCGAAAATGTTTACATGTACGTATGGGATGAAACTATTGCATCCCGAGGTGCTCACGAGGCTGTCTCATTTATTTCGAAACCTATTAAAATTTAGGAAGTGAAACACGCATCATAGCTTACAGCGACCCATGCACCGGGAAAAACAGAATTATTCAAGTAGCTTTAATGTGGTTGAAAATTGTCCAAGCTTTTTTTTTTTTTTTGGGTAATGATGTGGAAATTATAGATCATAAATTTTATATCAGGACATTCTTTTTACCAGATGATAGAGATTTTAGCGTGGTAGGAATGGCGTTTATATATAAAAAAAGATAATTTACTGTTCGTTCCCCAAGATTATTACTAGATTATTCAAAAACTGTCGGGAGGGGAATAGTTTCATTGTAGCTTTATTGTAACTTTAATTGATTGAGCCGTTCATACTGAAAGTGACCTAATTCCGCCTTTCAATCTTTGCCGGTCACCCTGCTCACATGCACAGCTCCGTGTCATTTATCAGTGAAGCACCTCAGGCTGCCTATATTCGGGGCGAATGCCATAAGTTTTGCCCGTAAGTTTTGAGAATTAATTAAATAACTACGCCGTGTAGTCCGAAAGCGGCTCAACCCCCCCTTTAGTCACTTCAAGATATTTACTGTTGGTGATGTCGGAAAGCAGTGATGAAGGTAATTTCAATTAATTAGTATTTACAAGTTAACCTCATTTTGGGATAATTGCGTTGGTTCGTTAGCCTGTACGTTTAATTAATGTAGATTAGACTTTAATATTAAGTTTTAGAAATCATTTCTCTCGTGGGGAATACCAGGGTAAGATCATTTAGTTCGGGTAATGAGGAAGAAATAGCAGCTAGTAATTTAAAGAAAATCGGAAAATAGGCAGGATTGTAGAGCGATGTTCGTCTTCAGAGGGTGAAGGTCCAAATAGAAATGGAGAAAAGATTGATGCGTCATGCATCCAGAAAGTGCGAAAAGTTTAGACGGAATTCAGGAAAAAGATATTTCACTCGGCTCGGAGATATGGTGCCTGAAAAACCTTTTCGAAAACAAAGATTGTGATTGTCGGGATGTTTGTCCAAAATTTCAATGAAGAAGAAAGATGGGATATTTGAGGAGTTTTGGGGTTTGGCGGATTTTGGCAAACAAAATGCACTATTTACGGAGCTGTCGAGCGCAAGATTGTGGAACGAAGACGTCCAGCAATCGGAAGGGGTTCACCAGGAAATTTTGGTTTTGGATATTTGTTATATTTTAAAAGAGAAACGGGAAAATTCCCGTCTGTATATTTATATTTTCGAGTAAGCGAAGGACGCCTGAAACGAGTACTAAACTCTGTGCATGTGGACAGTGGTATGCGTGGGAGGATGGCTGGATCTTTAGTGTAATTACCTGGAGAAGTGAAAAAGCACGTTCAAAGTCATATTGGGAGTTTCCCTAGTTTTGAATCCCATTATACCCGATCTCATAATCCTAATAGAAGATATCCCCGTCCAGACCTAACTATCAGGGAAAATGTTTAATTTATACGAGCTTTACTGCGGGGAAAATGGAATAAAGGCCGTTAGGAGAATATTTAAGGAAGATTTTGATTTACACCTCCACCTACCCCGCAAAGATATTTGCAAAAAAAAAGTGCGGCTTATTAGAGCATCGAATGCTGATGAAGAAAAGAATAAATTCACCGAAGAACACGGTGTCCATTTAAGATTAGCAGAGTCAGCTAGAAATTCACTAAAACAAGCTCAGGGGCAGGTATCTCGTAGTCCGGATTATTATTTGTTTCCCGTTCGACTTGCAAAAAGCATTCCCGTATCCCAAGCTGACTACTTCGGTAGCTTATTACAAACGCAATGTGTGTGTTCTAAGTTCAGGCATTCGCAATTTCGTATCGAAAATGTTTACATGTACGTATTGGGATGAAACTATTGCATCCCGAGGTGCTCACGAGGCTGTCTCATTCATTTCGAAACCTATTAAAATTTAGGAAGTGAAACACGCATCATAGCTTACAGCGACCCATGCACCGGGAAAAACAGAAATATTCAAGTAGCTTTAATGTGGTTGAAAATTGTCCAAGCTTTTTTTTTTTTTTGGGTAATGATGTGGAAATTATAGATCATAAATTTATATCAGGACATTCTTTTTACCAGATGATAGAGATTTTAGCGTGGTAGGAATGGCGTTTATATATAAAAAAGATAATTTACTGTTCGTTCCCCAAGATTATTACTAGATTATTCAAAAACTGTCGGGAGGGGAATAGTTTCATTGTAGCTTTATTGTAACTTTAATTGATTGAGCCGTTCATACTGAAAGTGACCTAATTCCGCCTTTCAATCTTTGCCGGTCACCCTGCTCACATGCACAGCCCCGTGTCATTTATCAGTGAAGCACCTCAGGCTGCCTATATTCGGGGCGAATGCCATAAGTTTTGCCCGTAAGTTTTGAGAATTAATTAAATAACTACGCCGTGTAGTCCGAAAGCGGCCCAACCCCACCTTTAGTCCCTTCAAGATATTTACTGTTGGTGATGTCGGAAAGCAGTGATGAAGGTAATTTCAATTAATTAGTATTTACAAGTTAACCTCATTTTGGGATAATTGCGTTGGTTCGCCAGCCTGTACGTTTAATTAATGTAGATTAGTCTTTAATATTAAGTTTTAGAAATTATTTCTCTCGTGGGGAATACCAGGGTAAGATCATTTAGTTCGGGTAATGAGGAAGAAATAGCAGCTAGTAATTTAAAGAAAATCGGAAAATAGGCAGGATTGTAGAGCGATGTTCGTCTTCAGAGGGTGAAGGTCCAAATAGAAGTGGAGAAAAGATTGATGCGTCATGCATCCAAAAAGTGCGAAAAGTTTAGGCGGAATTCAGGAAAGAGATATTTCACTCGGCTCGGAGGTATGGTGCCTGAAAAACCTTTTTGAAAACAAAGATTGTGGTTGTCGGGATGCTTGTCCAAAAACTTCAATGAAGAAGAAAGATGGGATATTTTGAGGAGTTTTGGGGTTTGGCAGATTTTAGCAAACAAAATGTACTATTTACGGAGCTGTCGAGCACAAGGTTGTGGAACAAAGACGTCCAGCAATCGGAAGGGGTTCACCAGGAAATTTTAGTTTTGGATATTTGTTATATTTTAAAAGAGAAACGGGAAAATTCCCGTCTGTATATTTTATACTTTCGAGTAAGCGAAGGACGCCTGAAACGAGTACTAAACTCTGTGCATGTGGACAGTGGTATGCGTGGGAGGATGGCTGGATCTTTAGTATAATTACCTGGAGAAGTGAAAAAGCACGTTCAAAGTCGTATTGGGAGTTTCCCTAGTTTTGAATCCCATTATACCCGCTCTCATAATCCTAATAGAAGATATCCCCGTCCAGACCTAACTATCAGGGAAAATGTTTAATTTATACGAGCTTTACTGCGAGGAAAATGGAATAAAGGCCGTTAGGAGAATATTTAAGGAAGATTTTGATTTACACCTCCACCTACCCCGTAAAGATATTTGCAAAAAAAAAAAATGCGGCTTATTAGAGCATCGAATGCTGATGAAGAAAAGAATAAATTCACCGAAGAACACGGTGTCCATTTAAGATTAGCAGTATCAGCTAGAAATTCACTAAAACAAGCTCAGGGGCAGGTATCTCGTAGTCCGGATTATTATTTGTTTTCCCGTTCGGCTTGCAAAAAGCATTCCCGTATCCCAAGCTGACTGCTTCGGTAGCTTATTACAAACGCAATGTGTGTGTTCTAAATTCAGGCATTCGCAATTTCGTATCGAAAATGTTTACATGTACGTATGGGATGAAACTATTGCATCCCGAGGTGCTCACGAGGCTGTCTCATTCATTTCGAAACCTGTTAAAATTAGGAAGTGAAACACGCATCATAGCTTACAGCGACCCATGCACCGGGAAAAACAGAAATATTCAAGTAGCTTTAGTGTGGTTGAAAATTGTCCAAGCTTCCTTTTTTTTTTTTTTGGTAATAATGTGGGAATTATGGATCATAAATTTTATATCAGGACATTCTTTTTACCAGATGATGGAGATTTTAGCGTGGTAGAAATGGTGTTTATTTATAAAAAAGATAATTTACTGTTCGTTCTCCAAGATTATTACGAGATTATTCAAAAACTGTCGGGAGGGGAATAGTTTCATTGTAGCTTTATTGTAACTTTAATTGACTGGGCCGTTCATTCTGAAAGTGACCTAACTCCGCCTTTCAATCCTTGCCGGTCACCATGCCCACATGCACAGCCCCGTGTCATTTATCAGTGAAGCACCTCAGGCTGCCTATATTCAGGGCGAATGCCATAAGTTTTGCCCGTAAGTTTGAGAATTAATTAAATAATTATGCTGTGTAGTCCGAAAGCGGCCCAACCCTACCTATAGTCGCTTCAAGATATTTACTGTTGGTGATGTCGGAAAGCAGTGATGAAGGTGATTTCAATTAATTAGTATTTACCCGCTAATCTTATTTTAGGATAATTGCGTTAGTTCATTAGCCTGTACGTTTAATTAATATAGAAATTAGTCTTTAATATTAAGTTTTAGAAATTATTTCACTCGTGAGGAAAAGCAGAGTAAGGTCATTTAACTCAGATGGTGATGAGGAAATAGTAACTAGTAATTAAAGAAAATTGGAAAATAGGCGGAATTATTGAGCGATATTCGTCTTCGGGGGGTGAAGGTCCAGTTAAGAGTGGAGAAAGGATTGATGCGTCGTGCACCCAAAAAGTGCGAAAAAATTAAACGGAATTCGGGAAAAGGATAATTTCACTTAGCTCGGAAATATGGTGCCTGAAAAATCTTCGAGAGCAAAGATTGTGGTTGCCGGAATGATTGCACAAAAATTCCCATGAGGAAGAGGGACAGAATATTTGAGAAGTTTTGGGGTTTGGCAGATTTCAACTAACAAAGTGTACCATTCACGCAGTTGTCGAGCGCAAATTTGTGGAGCGGAGACGTCCAGCAATCGGAAAAGGTTCGTCAGGAAATTTTATTTTAGGTATTTGTTACGTTCTAAAGCAGAAAAGTTCCCGTCTGTAGAAACTTTTTTTTTTTTTTTGGATATTTAACGTAAGCGAGGGACGTTTGAAACGAGTAATAAACTCTGCAAATGTGGACAATGATATGCGTGGGAGGGTGGTTGGATCATCAAGATAATTATTTGAAGAGGTGGACAGGCACGTTCAGAATTATATTACGAGTTTTCCTAGTCTTGAGTCCCATTATACCGGATCTCATAATCCTAATAGAGGATATCTACGTCCAGACCTTAATCGTCAGAAAAATGTTTAATTTGTACGAGCTTTACTGCGAGGAAAATGGAATGAGAGTCGTTAAGTGAGTGGACTTATAGGAAAGTATCTAAGAGAGTTTCTGATTTACATTTCCATCAGCCACGCAGAGGTACTTGCCAGAAATGCGATTTATTAAGTATTACAATTAAGGCATCGAATAGTGATGAAGAAAAGAATAAATTCCCCGGGGAACACGATGTCCTTTTTAAGACTAGTAGAATCAGCTTAGAAATTCACTAAAATGAGCTCAGGAGCGAGTATCACGTAATCCGGGTTATTATTTGCTTCCTTGTTCGATTTGCAAAAAGCGTTACCGTATCCCAAGCTGGCTACCTTAGTAGCATATTATAAATGTCGTATGTGTGTTTTGAATTTAGGTATTCGCAATTTCGTATTGATAATGTTTACATGTACGTTTGGGGTGAAACTATTGCGTCCAGAGGTGCTCAGGAAGCTGTTACATGCATTTTGAAACATATTAACTACAGAGACTAAGTCCGAATTGAAAATATTTTCACCGACGACGTATCTTTTAAATGTTATGATCAGTTATGGGAGCGTATTTGACGCACTTTTCCTTAATAAACCACGGCTCTATCTCTTACGGTTGATTTTTAAATAATTTCTAAAGTCGTCGTCGGCGACTCTTCACGGTAGCCACTCGGTAGGAAAAAATCTAAGTCCGAAGTGAAATTATTTTCACCGACGAGGTACCTTTTAAATGTTAGATTGAGTTATAGGAGCGTATTTGAAGCACTTTTGCTTAATAAACCACGGCTCTATCTCTTACGGTTGATTTTTAAATTAATCAGAAAGTCTTCGTCGGTAGCGGTTCTCGGTAGCCTCTCCTTACAGAGACTAAGTCCGAATTGAAAATATTTTCACCGACGACGTATCTTTTAAATGTTATGATCAGTTATGGGAGCGAATTTGACGCACTTTTTCTTAATAAACCACGGCTCTATCTCTTACGGTTGATTTTTAAATAATTTCTAAAGTCGTCGTCGGCGACTCTTCACGGTAGCCACTCGGTAGGAAAAAATCTAAGTCCGAACTGAAATTATTTTCACCGACGAGGTACCTTTTAAATGTTAGATTGAGTTATAGGAGCGTATTTGAAGCACTTTTGCTTAATAAACCACGGCTCTATCTCTTACGGTTGATTTTTAAATTAATCAGAAAGTCTTCGTCGGTAGCGGTTCTCGGTAGCCTCTCCTTACAGAGACTAAGTCCGAATTGAAAATATTTTCACCGACGACGTATCTTTTAAATGTTATGATCAGTTATGGGAGCGTATTTGACGCACTTTTTCTTAATAAACCACGGTTCTATCCCTTACGGTTGATTTTTAAATAATTTCTAAAGTCGTCGTCGGCGACTCTTCACGGTAGGCACTCGGTAGGAAAAAATCTAAGTCCGAACTGAAATTATTTTCACAGACGAGGTACCTTTTAAATGTTAGATTGAGTTATAGGAGCGTATTTGAAGCACTTTTGCTTAATAAACCACGGCTCTATCTCTTACGGTTGATTTTTAAATTAATCAGAAAGTCTTCGTCGGTAGCGGTTCTCGGTAGCCTCTCCCTACAGAGACTAAGTCCGAATTGAAAATATTTTCACCGACGACGTATCTTTTAAATGTTATGATCAGTTATTGGAGCGTATTTGACGCACTTTTTCTTAATAAAGCACGGCTCTATCTCTTACGGTTGATTTTTAAATAATTTCTAAAGTCGTCGTCGGCGACTCTTCACGGTAGCCACTCGGTAGGAAAAAATCTAAGTCCGAACTGAAATTATTTTCACAGACGAGGTACCTTTTAAATGTTAGATTGAGTTATAGGAGCGTATTTGAAGCACTTTTGCTTAATAAACCACGGCTCTATCTCTTACGGTTGATTTTTAAATAAATCAGAAAGTCTTCGTCGGTAGCGGTTCTCGGTAGCCTCTCCCTAGAGAGACTAAGTCCGAATTGAAAATATTTTCACCGACGACGTATCTTTTAAATGTTATGATCAGTTATGGGAGCGTATTTGACGCACTTTTCCTTAATAAACCACGGCTCTATCTCTTACGGTTGATTTTTAAATAATTTCTAAAGTCGTCGTCGGCGACCCTTCACGGTAGCCACTCGTTAGGAAAAAATCTAAGTCCGAACTGAAATTATTTTCACCGACGAGGTACCTTTTAAATGTTAGATTGAGTTATAGGAGCGTATTTGAAGCACTTTTGCTTAATAAACCACGGCTCTATCTCTTACGGTTGATTTTTAAATTAATCAGAAAGTCTTCGTCGGTAGCGGTTCTCGGTAGCCTCTCCCTACAGAGACTAAGTCCGAATTGAAAATATTTTCACCGACGACGTATCTTTTAAATGTTATGATCAGTTATGGGAGCGTATTTGACGCACTTTTTCTTAATAAACCACGCCTCTATCTCTTACGGTTGATTTTTAAATAATTTCTAAAGTCGTCGTCGGCGACTCTTCACGGTAGCCACTCGGTAGGAAAAAATCTAAGTCCGAAGTGAAATTATTTTCACCGACGAGGTACCTTTTAAATGTTAGATAGAGTTATAGGAGCGTATTTGAAGCACTTTTGCTTAATAAACCACGGCTCTATCTCTTACGGTTGATTTTTAAATTAATCAGAAAGTCTTCGTCGGTAGCGGTTCTCGGTAGCCTCTCCCTACAGAGACTAAGTCCGAATTGAAAATATTTTCACCGACGACGTATCTTTTAAATGTTATGATCAGTTATGGGAGCGTATTTGACGCACTTTTTCTTAATAAACCACGGCTCTATCTCTTACGGTTGATTTTTAAATAATTTCTAAAGTCGTCGTCGGCGACTCTTCACGGTAGGCACTCGGTAGGAAAAAATCTAAGTCCGAACTGAAATTATTTTCACCGACGAGGTACCTTTTAAATGTTAGATTGAGTTATAGGAGCGTATTTGAAGCACTTTTGCTTAATAAACCACGGCTCTATCTCTTACGGTTGATTTTTAAATTAATCAGAAAGTCTTCGTCGGTAGCGGTTCTCGGTAGCCTCTCCCTACAGAGACTAAGTCCAAATTGAAAATATTTTCACCGACGACGTATCTTTTAAATGTTATGATCAGTTATGGGAGCGTATTTGACGCACTTTTTCTTAATAAACCACGGCTCTATCTCTTACGGTTGATTTTTAAATAATTTCTAAAGTCGTCGTCGGCGACTCTTCACGGTAGGCACTCGGTAGGAAAAAATCTAAGTCCGAACTGAAATTATTTTCACAGACGATGTACCTTTTAAATGTTAGATTGAGTTGTAGGAGCGTATTTGAAGCACTTTTGCTTAATAAACCACGGCTCTATCTCTTACGGTTGATTTTTAAATTAATCAGAAAGTCTTCGTCGGTAGCGGTTCTCGGTAGCCTCTCCCTACAGAGACTAAGTCCGAATTGAAAATATTTTCACCGACGACGTATCTTTTAAATGTTATGATCAGTTATGGGAGCGTATTTGACGCACTTTTTCTTAATAAACCACGGCTCTATCTCTTACGGTTGATTTTTAAATAATTTCTAAAGTCGTCGTCGGCGACTCTTCACGGTAGGCACTCGGTAGGAAAAAATCTAAGTCCGAACTGAAATTATTTTCACAGACGAGGTACCTTTTAAATGTTAGATTGAGTTATAGGAGCGTATTTGAAGCACTTTTGCTTAATAAACCACGGCTCTATCTCTTACGGTTGATTTTTAAATTAATCAGAAAGTCTTCGTCGGTAGCGGTTCTCGGTAGCCTCTCCCTACAGAGACTAAGTCCGAATTGAAAATATTTTCACCGACGACGTATCTTTTAAATGTTATGATCAGTTATGGGAGCGTATTTGACGCACTTTTTCTTAATAAACCACGGCTCTATCTCTTACGGTTGATTTTTAAATAATTTCTAAAGTCGTCGTCGGCGACTCTTTACGGTAGCCACTCGGTAGGAAAAAATCTAAGTCCGAACTGAAATTATTTTCACCGACGAGGTACCTTTTAAATGTTAGATTGAGTTATAGGAGCGTATTTGAAGCACTTTTGCTTAATAAACCACGGCTCTATCTCTTACGGTTGATTTTTAAATTAATCAGAAAGTCTTCGTCGGTAGCGGTTCTCGGTAGCCTCTCCCTACAGAGACTAAGTCCGAATTGAAAATATTTTCACCGACGACGTATCTTTTAAATGTTATGATCAGTTATGGGAGCGTATTTGACGCACTTTTTCTTAATAAACCACGGCTCTATCTCTTACGGTTGATTTTTAAATAATTTCTAAAGTCGTCGTCGGCGACTCTTCACGGTAGCCACTCGGTAGGAAAAAATCTAAGTCCGAAGTGAAATTATTTTCACCGACGAGGTACCTTTTAAATGTTAGATTGAGTTATAGGAGCGTATTTGAAGCACTTTTGCTTAATAAACCACGGCTCTATCTCTTACGGTTGATTTTTAAATTAATCAGAAAGTCTTCGTCGGTAGCGGTTCTCGGTAGCCTCTCCCTACAGAGACTAAGTCCGAATTGAAAATATTTTCACCGACGACGTATCTTTTAAATGTTATGATCAGTTATGGGAGCGTATTTGACGCACTTTTTCTTAATAAACCACGGCTCTATCTCTTACGGTTGATTTTTAAATAATTTCTAAAGTCGTCGTCGGCGACTCTTCACGGTAGGCACTCGGTAGGAAAAAATCTAAGTCCGAACTGAAATTATTTTCACAGACGAGGTACCTTTTAAATGTTAGATTGAGTTATAGGAGCGTATTTGAAGCACTTTTGCTTAATAAACCACGGCTCTATCTCTTACGGTTGATTTTTAAATTAATCAGAAAGTCTTCGTCGGTAGCGGTTCTCGGTAGCCTCTCCCTACAGAGACTAAGTCCGAATTGAAAATATTTTCACCGACGACGTATCTTTTAAATGTTATGATCAGTTATGGGAGCGTATTTGACGCACTTTTTCTTAATAAACCACGGCTCTATCTCTTACGGTTGATTTTTAAATAATTTCTAAAGTCGTCGTCGGCGACTCTTCACGGTAGGCACTCGGTAGGAAAAAATCTAAGTCCGAACTGAAATTATTTTCACAGACGAGGTACCTTTTAAATGTTAGATTGAGTTATAGGAGCGTATTTGAAGCACTTTTGCTTAATAAACCACGGCTCTATCTCTTACGGTTGATTTTTAAATTAATCAGAAAGTCTTCGTCGGTAGCGGTTCTCGGTAGCCTCTCCCTACAGAGACTAAGTCCGAATTGAAAATATTTTCACCGACGACGTATCTTTTAAATGTTATGATCAGTTATGGGAGCGTATTTGACGCACTTTTTCTTAATAAACCACGGCTCTATCTCTTACGGTTGATTTTTAAATAATTTCTAAAGTCGTCGTCGGCGACTCTTCACGGTAGCCACTCGGTAGGAAAAAATCTAAGTCCGAACTGAAATTATTTTCACCGACGAGGTACCTTTTAAATGTTAGATTGAGTTATAGGAGCGTATTTGAAGCACTTTTGCTTAATAAACCACGGCTCTATCTCTTACGGTTGATTTTTAAATTAATCAGAAAGTCTTCGTCGGTAGCGGTTCTCGGTAGCCTCTCCCTACAGAGACTAAGTCCGAATTGAAAATATTTTCACCGACGACGTATCTTTTAAATGTTATGATCAGTTATGGGAGCGTATTTGACGCACTTTTTCTTAATAAACCACGGCTCTATCTCTTACGGTTGATTTTTAAATAATTTCTAAAGTCGTCGTCGGCGACTCTTCACGGTAGCCACTCGGTAGGAAAAAATCTAAGTCCGAACTGAAATTATTTTCACCGACGAGGTACCTTTTAAATGTTAGATTGAGTTATAGGAGCGTATTTGAAGCACTTTTGCTTAATAAACCACGGCTCTATTTCTTACGGTTGATTTTTAAATTAATCAGAAAGTCTTCGTCGGTAGCGGTCCTCGGTAGCCTCTCCCTACAGAGACTAAGTCCGAATTGAAAATATTTTCACCGACGACGTATCTTTTAAATGTTATGATCAGTTATGGGAGCGTATTTGACGCACTTTTTCTTAATAAACCACGGCTCTATCTCTTACGGTTGATTTTTAAATAATTTCTAAAGTCGTCGTCGGCGACTCTTCACGGTAGCCACTCGGTAGGAAAAAATCTAAGTCCGAACTGAAATTATTTTCACCGACGAGGTACCTTTTAAATGTTAGATTGAGTTATAGGAGCGTATTTGAAGCACTTTTGCTTAATAAACCACGGCTCTATCTCTTACGGTTGATTTTTAAATTAATCAGAAAGTCTTCGTCGGTAGCGGTTCTCGGTAGCCTCTCCCTACAGAGACAAAGTCCGAATTGAAAATATTTTCACCGACGACGTATCTTTTAAATGTTATGATCAGTTATGGGAGCGTATTTGACGCACTTTTTCTTAATAAACCACGGCTCTATCTCTTACGGTTGATTTTTAAATAATTTCTAAAGTCGTCGTCGGCGACTCTTCACGGTAGGCACTCGGTAGGAAAAAATCTAAGTCCGAACTGAAATTATTTTCACAGACGAGGTACCTTTTAAATGTTAGATTGAGTTGTAGGAGCGTATTTGAAGCACTTTTGCTTAATAAACCACGGCTCTATCTCTTACGGTTGATTTTTAAATTAATCAGAAAGTCTTCGTCGGTAGCGGTTCTCGGTAGCCTCTCCCTACAGAGACTAAGTCCGAATTGAAAATATTTTCACCGACGACGTATCTTTTAAATGTTATGATCAGTTATGGGAGCGTATTTGACGCACTTTTTCTTAATAAACCACGACTCTATCTCTTACGGTTGATTTTTAAATAATTTCTAAAGTCGTCGTCGGCGACTCTTCACGGTAGGCACTCGGTAGGAAAAAATCTAAGTCCGAACTGAAATTATTTTCACAGACGAGGTACCTTTTAAATGTTAGATTGAGTTATAGGAGCGTATTTGAAGCACTTTTGCTTAATAAACCACGGCTCTATCTCTTACGGTTGATTTTTAAATTAATCAGAAAGTCTTCGTCGGTAGCGGTTCTCGGTAGCCTCTCCCTACAGAGACTAAGTCCGAATTGAAAATATTTTCACCGACGACGTATCTTTTAAATGTTATGATCAGTTATGGGAGCGTATTTGAGGCAATTTTTCTTAATAAACCACGGCTCTATCTCTTACGGTTGATTTTTAAATAATTTCTAAAGTCGTCGTCGGCGACTCTTCACGGTAGCCACTCGGTAGGAAAAAATCTAAGTCCGAACTGAAATTATTTTCACCGACGAGGTACATTTTAAATGTTAGATTGAGTTATAGGAGCGTATTTGAAGCACTTTTGCTTAATAAACCACGGCTCTATCTCTTACGGTTGATTTTTAAATTAATCAGAAAGTCTTCGTCGGTAGCGGTTCTCGGTAGCCTCTCCCTACAGAGACTAAGTCCGAATTGAAAATATTTTCACCGACGACGTATCTTTTAAATGTTATGATCAGTTATGGGAGCGTATTTGACGCACTTTTTCTTAATAAACCACGGCTCTATCTCTTACGGTTGATTTTTAAATAATTTCTAAAGTCGTCGTCGGCGACTCTTCACGGTAGGCACTCGGTAGGAAAAAATCTAAGTCCGAACTGAAATTATTTTCACAGACGAGGTACCTTTTAAATGTTAGATTGAGTTGTAGGAGCGTATTTGAAGCACTTTTGCTTAATAAACCACGGCTCTATCTCTTACGGTTGATTTTTAAATTAATCAGAAAGTCTTCGTCGGTAGCGGTTCTCGGTAGCCTCTCCCTACAGAGACTAAGTCCGAATTGAAAATATTTTCACCGACGACGTATCTTTTAAATGTTATGATCAGTTATGGGAGCGTATTTGACGCACTTTTTCTTAATAAACCACGACTCTATCTCTTACGGTTGATTTTTAAATAATTTCTAAAGTCGTCGTCGGCGACTCTTCACGGTAGGCACTCGGTAGGAAAAAATCTAAGTCCGAACTGAAATTATTTTCACAGACGAGGTACCTTTTAAATGTTAGATTGAGTTATAGGAGCGTATTTGAAGCACTTTTGCTTAATAAACCACGGCTCTATCTCTTACGGTTGATTTTTAAATTAATCAGAAAGTCTTCGTCGGTAGCGGTTCTCGGTAGCCTCTCCCTACAGAGACTAAGTCCGAATTGAAAATATTTTCACCGACGACGTATCTTTTAAATGTTATGATCAGTTATGGGAGCGTATTTGAGGCAATTTTTCTTAATAAACCACGGCTCTATCTCTTACGGTTGATTTTTAAATAATTTCTAAAGTCGTCGTCGGCGACTCTTCACGGTAGCCACTCGGTAGGAAAAAATCTAAGTCCGAACTGAAATTATTTTCACCGACGAGGTACATTTTAAATGTTAGATTGAGTTATAGGAGCGTATTTGAAGCACTTTTGCTTAATAAACCACGGCTCTATCTCTTACGGTTGATTTTTAAATTAATCAGAAAGTCTTCGTCGGTAGCGGTTCTCGGTAGCCTCTCCCTACAGAGACTAAGTCCGAATTGAAAATATTTTCACCGACGACGTATCTTTTAAATGTTATGATCAGTTATGGGAGCGTATTTGACGCACTTTTTCTTAATAAACCACGGCTCTATCTCTTACGGTTGATTTTTAAATAATTTCTAAAGTCGTCGTCGGCGACTCTTCACGGTAGCCACTCGGTAGGAAAAAATCTAAGTCCGAACTGAAATTATTTTCACCGACGAGGTACCTTTTAAATGTTAGATTGAGTTATAGGAGCGTATTTGAAGCACTTTTGCTTAATAAACCACGGCTCTATCTCTTACGGTTGATTTTTAAATTAATCAGAAAGTCTTCGTCGGTAGCGGTTCTCGGTAGCCTCTCCCTACAGAGACTAAGTCCGAATTGAAAATATTTTCACCGACGACGTATCTTTTAAATGTTATGATCAGTTATGGGAGCGTATTTGACGCACTTTTTCTTAATAAACCACGGCTCTATCTCTTACGGTTGATTTTTAAATAATTTCTAAAGTCGTCGTCGGCGACTCTTCACGGTAGCCACTCGGTAGGAAAAAATCTAAGTCCGAACTGAAATTATTTTCACCGACGAGGTCCCTTTTAAATGTTAGATTGAGTTATAGGAGAGTATTTGAAGCACTTTTGCTTAATAAACCACGGCTCTATCTCTTACGGTTGATTTTTAAATTAATCAGAAAGTCTCCGTCGGTAGCGGTTCTCGGTAGCCTCTCCTTACAGAGACTAAGTCCGAATTGAAAATATTTTCACCGACGACGTATCTTTTAAATGTTATGATCAGTTATGGGAGCGTATTTGACGCACTTTTTTTTAATAAACCACGGCTCTATCTCTTACGGTTGATTTTTAAATAATTTCTAAAGTCGTCGTCGGCGACTCTTCACGGTAGGCACTCGGTAGGAAAAAATCTAAGTCCGAACTGAAATTATTTTCACAGACGAGGTACCTTTTAAATGTTAGATTGAGTTATAGGAGCGTATTTGAAGCACTTTTGCTTAATAAACCACGGCTCTATCTCTTACGGTTGATTTTTAAATTAATCAGAAAGTCTTCGTCGGTAGCGGTTCTCGGTAGCCTCTCCCTACAGAGACTAAGTTCGAATTGAAAATATTTTCACCGACGACGTATCTTTTAAATGTTATGATCAGTTATGGGAGCGTATTTGACGCACTTTTTCTTAATAAACCACGGCTCTATCTCTTACGGTTGATTTTTAAATAATTTCTAAAGTCGTCGTCGGCGACTCTTCACGGTAGCCACTCGGTAGGAAAAAATCTAAGTCCGAACTGAAATTATTTTCACCGACGAGGTACCTTTTAAATGTTAGATTGAGTTATAGGAGCGTATTTGAAGCACTTTTGCTTAATAAACCACGGCTCTATCTCTTACGGTTGATTTTTAAATTAATCAGAAAGTCTTCGTCGGTAGCGGTTCTCGGTAGCCTCTCCCTACAGAGACTAAGTCCGAATTGAAAATATTTTCACCGACGACGTATCTTTTAAATGTTATGATCAGTTATGGGAGCGTATTTGACGCACTTTTTCTTAATAAACCACGGCTCTATCTCTTACGGTTGATTTTTAAATAATTTCTAAAGTCGTCGTCGGCGACTCTTCACGGTAGGCACTCGGTAGGAAAAAATCTAAGTCCGAACTGAAATTATTTTCACAGACGAGGTACCTTTTAAATGTTAGATTGAGTTATAGGAGCGTATTTGAAGCACTTTTGCTTAATAAACCACGGCTCTATCTCTTACGGTTGATTTTTAAATTAATCAGAAAGTCTTCGTCGGTAGCGGTTCTCGGTAGCCTCTCCCTACAGAGACTAAGTCCGAATTGAAAATATTTTCACCGACGACGTATCTTTTAAATGTTATGATCAGTTATGGGAGCGTATTTGACGCACTTTTTCTTAATAAACCACGGCTCTATCTCTTACGGTTGATTTTTAAATAATTTCTAAAGTCGTCGTCGGCGACTCTTCACGGTAGCCACTCGGTAGGAAAAAATCTAAGTCCGAACTGAAATTATTTTCACCGACGAGGTACCTTTTAAATGTTAGATTGAGTTATAGGAGCGTATTTGAAGCACTTTTGCTTAATAAACCACGGCTCTATCTCTTACGGTTGATTTTTAAATTAATCAGAAAGTCTTCGTCGGTAGCGGTTCTCGGTAGCCTCTCCCTACAGAGACTAAGTCCGAATTGAAAATATTTTCACCGACGACGTATCTTTTAAATGTTATGATCAGTTATGGGAGCGTATTTGACGCACTTTTTCTTAATAAACCACGGCTCTATCTCTTACGGTTGATTTTTAAATAATTTCTAAAGTCGTCGTCGGCGACTCTTCACGGTAGCCACTCGGTAGGAAAAAATCTAAGTCCGAACTGAAATTATTTTCACCGACGAGGTCCCTTTTAAATGTTAGATTGAGTTATAGGAGAGTATTTGAAGCACTTTTGCTTAATAAACCACGGCTCTATCTCTTACGGTTGATTTTTAAATTAATCAGAAAGTCTCCGTCGGTAGCGGTTCTCGGTAGCCTCTCCTTACAGAGACTAAGTCCGAATTGAAAATATTTTCACCGACGACGTATCTTTTAAATGTTATGATCAGTTATGGGAGCGTATTTGACGCACTTTTTTTTAATAAACCACGGCTCTATCTCTTACGGTTGATTTTTAAATAATTTCTAAAGTCGTCGTCGGCGACTCTTCACGGTAGCCACTCGGTAGGAAAAAATCTAAGTCCGAACTGAAATTATTTTCACAGACGAGGTACCTTTTAAATGTTAGATTGAGTTATAGGAGCGTATTTGAAGCACTTTTGCTTAATAAACCACGGCTCTATCTCTTACGGTTGATTTTTAAATTAATCAGAAAGTCTTCGTCGGTAGCGGTTCTCGGTAGCCTCTCCCTACAGAGACTAAGTTCGAATTGAAAATATTTTCACCGACGACGTATCTTTTAAATGTTATGATCAGTTATGGGAGCGTATTTGACGCACTTTTTCTTAATAAACCACGGCTCTATCTCTTACGGTTGATTTTTAAATAATTTCTAAAGTCGTCGTCGGCGACTCTTCACGGTAGCCACTCGGTAGGAAAAAATCTAAGTCCGAACTGAAATTATTTTCACCGACGAGGTACCTTTTAAATGTTAGATTGAGTTATAGGAGCGTATTTGAAGCACTTTTGCTTAATAAACCACGGCTCTATCTCTTACGGTTGATTTTTAAATTAATCAGAAAGTCTTCGTCGGTAGCGGTTCTCGGTAGCCTCTCCCTACAGAGACTAAGTCCGAATTGAAAATATTTTCACCGACGACGTATCTTTTAAATGTTATGATCAGTTATGGGAGCGTATTTGACGCACTTTTTCTTAATAAACCACGGCTCTATCTCTTACGGTTGATTTTTAAATAATTTCTAAAGTCGTCGTCGGCGACTCTTCACGGTAGGCACTCGGTAGGAAAAAATCTAAGTCCGAACTGAAATTATTTTCACAGACGAGGTACCTTTTAAATGTTAGATTGAGTTATAGGAGCGTATTTGAAGCACTTTTGCTTAATAAACCACGGCTCTATCTCTTACGGTTGATTTTTAAATTAATCAGAAAGTCTTCGTCGGTAGCGGTTCTCGGTAGCCTCTCCCTACAGAGACTAAGTCCGAAGTGAAAATATTTTCACCGACGACGTATCTTTTAAATGTTATGATCAGTTATGGGAGCGTATTTGACGCACTTTTTCTTAATAAACCACGGCTCTATCTCTTACGGTTGATTTTTAAATAATTTCTAAAGTCGTCGTCGGCGACTCTTCACGGTAGCCACTCGGTAGGAAAAAATCTAAGTCCGAACTGAAATTATTTTCACCGACGAGGTACCTTTTAAATGTTAGATTGAGTTATAGGAGCGTATTTGAAGCACTTTTGCTTAATAAACCACGGCTCTATCTCTTACGGTTGATTTTTAAATTAATCAGAAAGTCTTCGTCGGTAGCGGTTCTCGGTAGCCTCTCCCTACAGAGACTAAGTCCGAATTGAAAATATTTTCACCGACGACGTATCTTTTAAATGTTATGATCAGTTATGGGAGCGTATTTGACGCACTTTTTCTTAATAAACCACGGCTCTATCTCTTACGGTTGATTTTTAAATAATTTCTAAAGTCGTCGTCGGCGACTCTTCACGGTAGCCACTCGGTAGGAAAAAATCTAAGTCCGAACTGAAATTATTTTCACCGACGAGGTCCCTTTTAAATGTTAGATTGAGTTATAGGAGAGTATTTGAAGCACTTTTGCTTAATAAACCACGGCTCTATCTCTTACGGTTGATTTTTAAATTAATCAGAAAGTCTCCGTCGGTAGCGGTTCTCGGTAGCCTCTCCTTACAGAGACTAAGTCCGAATTGAAAATATTTTCACCGACGACGTATCTTTTAAATGTTATGATCAGTTATGGGAGCGTATTTGACGCACTTTTTTTTAATAAACCACGGCTCTATCTCTTACGGTTGATTTTTAAATAATTTCTAAAGTCGTCGTCGGCGACTCTTCACGGTAGCCACTCGGTAGGAAAAAATCTAAGTCCGAACTGAAATTATTTTCACAGACGAGGTACCTTTTAAATGTTAGATTGAGTTATAGGAGCGTATTTGAAGCACTTTTGCTTAATAAACCACGGCTCTATCTCTTACGGTTGATTTTTAAATTAATCAGAAAGTCTTCGTCGGTAGCGGTTCTCGGTAGCCTCTCCCTACAGAGACTAAGTTCGAATTGAAAATATTTTCACCGACGACGTATCTTTTAAATGTTATGATCAGTTATGGGAGCGTATTTGACGCACTTTTTCTTAATAAACCACGGCTCTATCTCTTACGGTTGATTTTTAAATAATTTCTAAAGTCGTCGTCGGCGACTCTTCACGGTAGCCACTCGGTAGGAAAAAATCTAAGTCCGAACTGAAATTATTTTCACCGACGAGGTACCTTTTAAATGTTAGATTGAGTTATAGGAGCGTATTTGAAGCACTTTTGCTTAATAAACCACGGCTCTATCTCTTACGGTTGATTTTTAAATTAATCAGAAAGTCTTCGTCGGTAGCGGTTCTCGGTAGCCTCTCCCTACAGAGACTAAGTCCGAATTGAAAATATTTTCACCGACGACGTATCTTTTAAATGTTATGATCAGTTATGGGAGCGTATTTGACGCACTTTTTCTTAATAAACCACGGCTCTATCTCTTACGGTTGATTTTTAAATAATTTCTAAAGTCGTCGTCGGCGACTCTTCACGGTAGGCACTCGGTAGGAAAAAATCTAAGTCCGAACTGAAATTATTTTCACAGACGAGGTACCTTTTAAATGTTAGATTGAGTTATAGGAGCGTATTTGAAGCACTTTTGCTTAATAAACCACGGCTCTATCTCTTACGGTTGATTTTTAAATTAATCAGAAAGTCTTCGTCGGTAGCGGTTCTCGGTAGCCTCTCCCTACAGAGACTAAGTCCGAATTGAAAATATTTTCACCGACGACGTATCTTTTAAATGTTATGATCAGTTATGGGAGCGTATTTGACGCACTTTTTCTTAATAAACCACGGCTCTATCTCTTACGGTTGATTTTTAAATAATTTCTAAAGTCGTCGTCGGCGACTCTTCACGGTAGCCACTCGGTAGGAAAAAATCTAAGTCCGAACTGAAATTATTTTCACCGACGAGGTACCTTTGAAATGTTAGATTGAGTTATAGGAGCGTATTTGAAGCACTTTTGCTTAATAAACCACGGCTCTATCTCTTACGGTTGATTTTTAAATTAATCAGAAAGTCTTCGTCGGTAGCGGTTCTCGGTAGCCTCTCCCTACAGAGACTAAGTCCGAATTGAAAATATTTTCACCGACGACGTATCTTTTAAATGTTATGATCAGTTATGGGAGCGTATTTGACGCACTTTTTCTTAATAAACCACGGCTCTATCTCTTACGGTTGATTTTTAAATAATTTCTAAAGTCGTCGTCGGCGACTCTTCACGGTAGCCACTCGGTAGGAAAAAATCTAAGTCCGAACTGAAATTATTTTCACCGACGAGGTCCCTTTTAAATGTTAGATTGAGTTATAGGAGCGTATTTGAAGCACTTTTGCTTAATAAACCACGGCTCTATCTCTTACGGTTGATTTTTAAATTAATCAGAAAGTCTCCGTCGGTAGCGGTTCTCGGTAGCCTCTCCTTACAGAGACTAAGTCCGAATTGAAAATATTTTCACCGACGACGTATCTTTTAAATGTTATGATCAGTTATGGGAGCGTATTTGACGCACTTTTTTTTAATAAACCACGGCTCTATCTCTTACGGTTGATTTTTAAATAATTTCTAAAGTCGTCGTCGGCGACTCTTCACGGTAGGCACTCGGTAGGAAAAAATCTAAGTCCGAACTGAAATTATTTTCACAGACGAGGTACCTTTTAAATGTTAGATTGAGTTATAGGAGCGTATTTGAAGCACTTTTGCTTAATAAACCACGGCTCTATCTCTTACGGTTGATTTTTAAATTAATCAGAAAGTCTTCGTCGGTAGCGGTTCTCGGTAGCCTCTCCCTACAGAGACTAAGTTCGAATTGAAAATATTTTCACCGACGACGTATCTTTTAAATGTTATGATCAGTTATGGGAGCGTATTTGACGCACTTTTTCTTAATAAACCACGGCTCTATCTCTTACGGTTGATTTTTAAATAATTTCTAAAGTCGTCGTCGGCGACTCTTCACGGTAGCCACTCGGTAGGAAAAAATCTAAGTCCGAACTGAAATTATTTTCACCGACGAGGTACCTTTTAAATGTTAGATTGAGTTATAGGAGCGTATTTGAAGCACTTTTGCTTAATAAACCACGGCTCTATCTCTTACGGTTGATTTTTAAATTAATCAGAAAGTCTTCGTCGGTAGCGGTTCTCGGTAGCCTCTCCCTACAGAGACTAAGTCCGAATTGAAAATATTTTCACCGACGACGTATCTTTTAAATGTTATGATCAGTTATGGGAGCGTATTTGACGCACTTTTTCTTAATAAACCACGGCTCTATCTCTTACGGTTGATTTTTAAATTAATCAGAAAGTCTTCGTCGGTAGCGGTTCTCGGTAGCCTCTCCCTACAGAGACTAAGTCCGAATTGAAAATATTTTCACCGACGACGTATCTTTTAAATGTTATGATCAGTTATGGGAGCGTATTTGACGCACTTTTTCTTAATAAACCACGGCTCTATCTCTTACGGTTGATTTTTAAATAATTTCTAAAGTCGTCGTCGGCGACCCTTCACGGTAGCCACTCGGTAGTAACAAATCTAAGTCCGAACTGAAATTATTTTCACCGACGAGGTACCTTTTAAATGTTAGATTGAGTTATAGGAGCGTATTTGAAGCACTTTTGCTTAATAAACCACGGCTCTATCTCTTACGGTTGATTTTTAAATTAATCAGAAAGTCTTCGTCGGTAGCGGTTCTCGGTAGCCTCTCCCTACAGAGACTAAGTCCGAATTGAAAATATTTTCACCGACGACGTATCTTTTAAATGTTATGATCAGTTATGGGAGCGTATTTGACGCACTTTTTCTTAATAAACCACGGCTCTATCTCTTACGGTTGATTTTTAAATAATTTCTAAAGTCGTCGTCGGCGACTCTTCACGGTAGCCACTCGGTAGGAAAAAATCTAAGTCCGAACTGAAATTATTTTCACCGACGAGGTACCTTTTAAATGTTAGATTGAGTTATAGGAGCGTATTTGAAGCACTTTTGCTTAATAAACCACGGCTCTATCTCTTACGGTTGATTTTTAAATTAATCAGAAAGTCTTCGTCGGTAGCGGTTCTCGGTAGCCTCTCCCTACAGAGACTAAGTCCGAATTGAAAATATTTTCACCGACGACGTATCTTTTAAATGTTATGATCAGTTATGGGAGCGTATTTGACGCACTTTTTCTTAATAAACCACGGCTCTATCTCTTACGGTTGATTTTTAAATAATTTCTAAAGTCGTCGTCGGCGACTCTTCACGGTAGCCACTCGGTAGGAAAAAATCTAAGTCCGAACTGAAATTATTTTCACCGACGAGGTCCCTTTTAAATGTTAGATTGAGTTATAGGAGAGTATTTGAAGCACTTTTGCTTAATAAACCACGGCTCTATCTCTTACGGTTGATTTTTAAATTAATCAGAAAGTCTCCGTCGGTAGCGGTTCTCGGTAGCCTCTCCTTACAGAGACTAAGTCCGAATTGAAAATATTTTCACCGACGACGTATCTTTTAAATGTTATGATCAGTTATGGGAGCGTATTTGACGCACTTTTTTTTAATAAACCATGGCTCTATCTCTTACGGTTGATTTTTAAATAATTTCTAAAGTCGTCGTCGGCGACTCTTCACGGTAGGCACTCGGTAGGAAAAAATCTAAGTCCGAACTGAAATTATTTTCACAGACGAGGTACCTTTTAAATGTTAGATTGAGTTATAGGAGCGTATTTGAAGCACTTTTGCTTAATAAACCACGGCTCTATCTCTTACGGTTGATTTTTAAATTAATCAGAAAGTCTTCGTCGGTAGCGGTTCTCGGTAGCCTCTCCCTACAGAGACTAAGTTCGAATTGAAAATATTTTCACCGACGACGTATCTTTTAAATGTTATGATCAGTTATGGGAGCGTATTTGACGCACTTTTTCTTAATAAACCACGGCTCTATCTCTTACGGTTGATTTTTAAATAATTTCTAAAGTCGTCGTCGGCGACTCTTCACGGTAGCCACTCGGTAGGAAAAAATCTAAGTCCGAACTGAAATTATTTTCACCGACGAGGTACCTTTTAAATGTTAGATTGAGTTATAGGAGCGTATTTGAAGCACTTTTGCTTAATAAACCACGGCTCTATCTCTTACGGTTGATTTTTAAATTAATCAGAAAGTCTTCGTCGGTAGCGGTTCTCGGTAGCCTCTCCCTACAGAGACTAAGTCCGAATTGAAAATATTTTCACCGACGACGTATCTTTTAAATGTTATGATCAGTTATGGGAGCGTATTTGACGCACTTTTTCTTAATAAACCACGGCTCTATCTCTTACGGTTGATTTTTAAATAATTTCTAAAGTCGTCGTCGGCGACTCTTCACGGTAGGCACTCGGTAGGAAAAAATCTAAGTCCGAACTGAAATTATTTTCACAGACGAGGTACCTTTTAAATGTTAGATTGAGTTATAGGAGCGTATTTGAAGCACTTTTGCTTAATAAACCACGGCTCTATCTCTTACGGTTGATTTTTAAATTAATCAGAAAGTCTTCGTCGGTAGCGGTTCTCGGTAGCCTCTCCCTACAGAGACTAAGTCCGAATTGAAAATATTTTCACCGACGACGTATCTTTTAAATGTTATGATCAGTTATGGGAGCGTATTTGACGCACTTTTTCTTAATAAACCACGGCTCTATCTCTTACGGTTGATTTTTAAATAATTTCTAAAGTCGTCGTCGGCGACTCTTCACGGTAGGCACTCGGTAGGAAAAAATCTAAGTCAGAACTGAAATTATTTTCACAGACGAGGTACCTTTTAAATGTTAGATTGAGTTATAGGAGCGTATTTGAAGCACTTTTGCTTAATAAACCACAGCTCTATTTCTTACGGTTGATTTTTAAATTAATCAGAAACTCTTCGTCGGTAGCGGTCCTCGGTAGCCTCTCCCTACAGAGACTAAGTCCGAATTGAAAATATTTTCACCGACGACGTATCTTTTAAATGTTATGATCAGTTATGGGAGCGTATTTGACGCACTTTTTCTTAATAAACCACGGCTCTATCTCTTACGGTTGATTTTTAAATAATTTCTAAAGTCGTCGTCGGCGACTCTTCACGGTAGCCACTCGGTAGGAAAAAATCTAAGTCCGAACTGAAATTATTTTCACCGACGAGGTACCTTTTAAATGTTAGATTGAGTTATAGGAGCGTATTTGAAGCACTTTTGCTTAATAAACCACGGCTCTATCTCTTACGGTTGATTTTTAAATTAATCAGAAAGTCTTCGTCTGTAGCGGTTCTCGGTAGCCTCTCCCTACAGAGACTAAGTCCGAATTGAAAATATTTTCACCGACGACGTATCTTTTAAATGTTATGATCAGTTATGGGAGCGTATTTGACGCACTTTTTCTTAATAAACCACGGCTCTATCTCTTACGGTTGATTTTTAAATAATTTCTAAAGTCGTCGTCGGCGACTCTTCACGGTAGCCACTCGGTAGGAAAAAATCTAAGTCCGAACTGAAATTATTTTCACCGACGAGGTACCTTTTAAATGTTAGATTGAGTTATAGGAGCGTATTTGAAGCACTTTTGCTTAATAAACCACGGCTCTATTTCTTACGGTTGATTTTTAAATTAATCAGAAAGTCTTCGTCGGTAGCGGTCCTCGGTAGCCTCTCCCTACAGAGACTAAGTCCGAATTGAAAATATTTTCACCGACGACGTATCTTTTAAATGTTATGATCAGTTATGGGAGCGTATTTGACGCACTTTTTCTTAATAAACCACGGCTCTATCTCTTACGGTTGATTTTTAAATAATTTCTAAAGTCGTCGTCGGCGACTCTTCACGGTAGCCACTCGGTAGGAAAAAATCTAAGTCCGAACTGAAATTATTTTCACCGACGAGGTACCTTTTAAATGTTAGATTGAGTTATAGGAGCGTATTTGAAGCACTTTTGCTTAATAAACCACGGCTCTATCTCTTACGGTTGATTTTTAAATTAATCAGAAAGTCTTCGTCTGTAGCGGTTCTCGGTAGCCTCTCCCTACAGAGACTAAGTCCGAATTGAAAATATTTTCACCGACGACGTATCTTTTAAATGTTATGATCAGTTATGGGAGCGTATTTGACGCACTTTTTCTTAATAAACCACGGCTCTATCTCTTACGGTTGATTTTTAAATAATTTCTAAAGTCGTCGTCGGCGACTCTTCACGGTAGCCACTCGGTAGGAAAAAATCTAAGTCCGAACTGAAATTATTTTCACCGACGAGGTACCTTTTAAATGTTAGATTGAGTTATAGGAGCGTATTTGAAGCACTTTTGCTTAATAAACCACGGCTCTATTTCTTACGGTTGATTTTTAAATTAATCAGAAAGTCTTCGTCGGTAGCGGTCCTCGGTAGCCTCTCCCTACAGAGACTAAGTCCGAATTGAAAATATTTTCACCGACGACGTATCTTTTAAATGTTATGATCAGTTATGGGAGCGTATTTGACGCACTTTTTCTTAATAAACCACGGCTCTATCTCTTACGGTTGATTTTTAAATAATTTCTAAAGTCGTCGTCGGCGACTCTTCACGGTAGCCACTCGGTAGGAAAAAATCTAAGTCCGAACTGAAATTATTTTCACCGACGAGGTACCTTTTAAATGTTAGATTGAGTTATAGGAGCGTATTTGAAGCACTTTTGCTTAATAAACCACGGCTCTATTTCTTACGGTTGATTTTTAAATTAATCAGAAAGTCTTCGTCGGTAGCGGTCCTCGGTAGCCTCTCCCTACAGAGACTAAGTCCGAATTGAAAATATTTTCACCGACGACGTATCTTTTAAATGTTATGATCAGTTATGGGAGCGTATTTGACGCACTTTTTCTTAATAAACCACGGCTCTATCTCTTACGGTTGATTTTTAAATAATTTCTAAAGTCGTCGTCGGCGACTCTTCACGGTAGCCACTCGGTAGGAAAAAATCTAAGTCCGAACTGAAATTATTTTCACCGACGAGGTACCTTTTAAATGTTAGATTGAGTTATAGGAGCGTATTTGAAGCACTTTTGCTTAATAAACCACGGCTCTATCTCTTACGGTTGATTTTTAAATTAATCAGAAAGTCTTCGTCGGTAGCGGTTCTCGGTAGCCTCTCCCTACAGAGACTAAGTCCGAATTGAAAATATTTTCACCGACGACGTATCTTTTAAATGTTATGATCAGTTATGGGAGCGTATTTGACGCACTTTTTCTTAATAAACCACGGCTCTATCTCTTACGGTTGATTTTTAAATAATTTCTAAAGTCGTCGTCGGCGACTCTTCACGGTAGGCACTCGGTAGGAAAAAATCTAAGTCCGAACTGAAATTATTTTCACAGACGAGGTACCTTTTAAATGTTAGATTGAGTTGTAGGAGCGTATTTGAAGCACTTTTGCTTAATAAACCACGGCTCTATCTCTTACGGTTGATTTTTAAATTAATCAGAAAGTCTTCGTCGGTAGCGGTTCTCGGTAGCCTCTCCCTACAGAGACTAAGTCCGAATTGAAAATATTTTCACCGACGACGTATCTTTTAAATGTTATGATCAGTTATGGGAGCGTATTTGACGCACTTTTTCTTAATAAACCACGGCTCTATCTCTTACGGTTGATTTTTAAATAATTTCTAAAGTCGTCGTCGGCGACTCTTCACGGTAGGCACTCGGTAGGAAAAAATCTAAGTCCGAACTGAAATTATTTTCACAGACGAGGTACCTTTTAAATGTTAGATTGAGTTATAGGAGCGTATTTGAAGCACTTTTGCTTAATAAACCACGGCTCTATCTCTTACGGTTGATTTTTAAATTAATCAGAAAGTCTTCGTCGGTAGCGGTTCTCGGTAGCCTCTCCCTACAGAGACTAAGTCCGAATTGAAAATATTTTCACCGACGACGTATCTTTTAAATGTTATGATCAGTTATGGGAGCGTATTTGACGCACTTTTTCTTAATAAACCACGGCTCTATCTCTTACGGTTGATTTTTAAATAATTTCTAAAGTCGTCGTCGGCGACTCTTCACGGTAGGCACTCGGTAGGAAAAAATCTAAGTCCGAACTGAAATTATTTTCACAGACGAGGTACCTTTTAAATGTTAGATTGAGTTGTAGGAGCGTATTTGAAGCACTTTTGCTTAATAAACCACGGCTCTATCTCTTACGGTTGATTTTTAAATTAATCAGAAAGTCTTCGTCGGTAGCGGTTCTCGGTAGCCTCTCCCTACAGAGACTAAGTCCGAATTGAAAATATTTTCACCGACGACGTATCTTTTAAATGTTATGATCAGTTATGGGAGCGTATTTGACGCACTTTTTCTTAATAAACCACGGCTCTATCTCTTACGGTTGATTTTTAAATAATTTCTAAAGTCGTCGTCGGCGACTCTTCACGGTAGGCACTCGGTAGGAAAAAATCTAAGTCCGAACTGAAATTATTTTCACAGACGAGGTACCTTTTAAATGTTAGATTGAGTTATAGGAGCGTATTTGAAGCACTTTTGCTTAATAAACCACGGCTCTATCTCTTACGGTTGATTTTTAAATTAATCAGAAAGTCTTCGTCGGTAGCGGTTCTCGGTAGCCTCTCCCTACAGAGACTAAGTCCGAATTGAAAATATTTTCACCGACGACGTATCTTTTAAATGTTATGATCAGTTATGGGAGCGTATTTGACGCACTTTTTCTTAATAAACCGCGGCTCTATCTCTTACGGTTGATTTTTAAATAATTTCTAAAGTCGTCGTCGGCGACTCTTCACGGTAGCCACTCGGTAGGAAAAAATCTAAGTCCGAACTGAAATTATTTTCACCGACGAGGTACATTTTAAATGTTAGACTGAGTTATAGGAGCGTATTTGAAGCACTTTTGCTTAATAAACCACGGCTCTATCTCTTACGGTTGATTTTTAAATTAATCAGAAAGTCTTCGTCGGTAGCGGTTCTCGGTAGCCTCTCCCTACAGAGACTAAGTCCGAATTGAAAATATTTTCACCGACGACGTATCTTTTAAATGTTATGATCAGTTATGGGAGCGTATTTGACGCACTTTTTCTTAATAAACCACGGCTCTATCTCTTACGGTTGATTTTTAAATAATTTCTAAAGTCGTCGTCGGCGACTCTTCACGGTAGCCACTCGGTAGGAAAAAATCTAAGTCCGAACTGAAATTATTTTCACCGACGAGGTACCTTTTAAATGTTAGATTGAGTTATAGGAGCGTATTTGAAGCACTTTTGCTTAATAAACCACGGCTCTATCTCTTACGGTTGATTTTTAAATTAATCAGAAAGTCTTCGTCGGTAGCGGTTCTCGGTAGCCTCTCCCTACAGAGACTAAGTCCGAATTGAAAATATTTTCACCGACGACGTATCTTTTAAATGTTATGATCAGTTATGGGAGCGTATTTGACGCACTTTTTCTTAATAAACCACGGCTCTATCTCTTACGGTTGATTTTTAAATAATTTCTAAAGTCGTCGTCGGCGACTCTTCACGGTAGCCACTCGGTAGGAAAAAATCTAAGTCCGAACTGAAATTATTTTCACCGACGAGGTACCTTTTAAATGTTAGATTGAGTTATAGGAGAGTATTTGAAGCACTTTTGCTTAATAAACCACGGCTCTATCTCTTACGGTTGATTTTTAAATTAATCAGAAAGTCTCCGTCGGTAGCGGTTCTCGGTAGCCTCTCCTTACAGAGACTAAGTCCGAATTGAAAATATTTTCACCGACGACGTATCTTTTAAATGTTATGATCAGTTATGGGAGCGTATTTGACGCACTTTTTTTTAATAAACCACGGCTCTATCTCTTACGGTTGATTTTTAAATAATTTCTAAAGTCGTCGTCGGCGACTCTTCACGGTAGGCACTCGGTAGGAAAAAATCTAAGTCCGAACTGAAATTATTTTCACAGACGAGGTACCTTTTAAATGTTAGATTGAGTTATAGGAGCGTATTTGAAGCACTTTTGCTTAATAAACCACGGCTCTATCTCTTACGGTTGATTTTTAAATTAATCAGAAAGTCTTCGTCGGTAGCGGTTCTCGGTAGCCTCTCCCTACAGAGACTAAGTCCGAATTGAAAATATTTTCACCGACGACGTATCTTTTAAATGTTATGATCAGTTATGGGAGCGTATTTGACGCACTTTTTCTTAATAAACCACGGCTCTATCTCTTACGGTTGATTTTTAAATAATTTCTAAAGTCGTCGTCGGCGACTCTTCACGGTAGCCACTCGGTAGGAAAAAATCTAAGTCCGAACTGAAATTATTTTCACCGACGAGGTACCTTTTAAATGTTAGATTGAGTTATAGGAGCGTATTTGAAGCACTTTTGCTTAATAAACCACGGCTCTATCTCTTACGGTTGATTTTTAAATAATTTCTAAAGTCGTCGTCGGCGACTCTTCACGGTAGCCACTCGGTAGGAAAAAATCTAAGTCCGAACTGAAATTATTTTCACCGACGAGGTACCTTTTAAATGTTAGATTGAGTTATAGGAGAGTATTTGAAGCACTTTTGCTTAATAAACCACGGCTCTATCTCTTACGGTTGATTTTTAAATTAATAAGAAAGTCTCCGTCGGTAGCGGTTCTCGGTAGCCTCTCCTTACAGAGACTAAGTCCGAATTGAAAATATTTTCACCGACGACGTATCTTTTAAATGTTATGATCAGTTATGGGAGCGTATTTGACGCACTTTTTTTTAATAAACCACGGCTCTATCTCTTACGGTTGATTTTTAAATAATTTCTAAAGTCGTCGTCGGCGACTCTTCACGGTAGGCACTCGGTAGGAAAAAATCTAAGTCCGAACTGAAATTATTTTCACAGACGAGGTACCTTTTAAATGTTAGATTGAGTTATAGGAGCGTATTTGAAGCACTTTTGCTTAATAAACCACGGCTCTATCTCTTACGGTTGATTTTTAAATTAATCAGAAAGTCTTCGTCGGTAGCGGTTCTCGGTAGCCTCTCCCTACAGAGACTAAGTCCGAATTGAAAATATTTTCACCGACGACGTATCTTTTAAATGTTATGATCAGTTATGGGAGCGTATTTGACGCACTTTTTCTTAATAAACCACGGCTCTATCTCTTACGGTTGATTTTTAAATAATTTCTAAAGTCGTCGTCGGCGACTCTTCACGGTAGCCACTCGGTAGGAAAAAATCTAAGTCCGAACTGAAATTATTTTCACCGACGAGGTACCTTTTAAATGTTAGATTGAGTTATAGGAGCGTATTTGAAGCACTTTTGCTTAATAAACCACGGCTCTATCTCTTACGGTTGATTTTTAAATAATTTCTAAAGTCGTCGTCGGCGACTCTTCACGGTAGCCACTCGGTAGGAAAAAATCTAAGTCCGAACTGAAATTATTTTCACCGACGAGGTACCTTTTAAATGTTAGATTGAGTTATAGGAGCGTATTTGAAGCACTTTTGCTTAATAAACCACGGCTCTATTTCTTACGGTTGATTTTTAAATTAATCAGAAAGTCTTCGTCGGTAGCGGTCCTCGGTAGCCTCTCCCTACAGAGACTAAGTCCGAATTGAAAATATTTTCACCGACGACGTATCTTTTAAATGTTATGATCAGTTATGGGAGCGTATTTGACGCACTTTTTCTTAATAAACCACGGCTCTATCTCTTACGGTTGATTTTTAAATAATTTCTAAAGTCGTCGTCGGCGACTCTTCACGGTAGCCACTCGGTAGGAAAAAATCTAAGTCCGAACTGAAATTATTTTCACCGACGAGGTACCTTTTAAATGTTAGATTGAGTTATAGGAGCGTATTTGAAGCACTTTTGCTTAATAAACCACGGCTCTATCTCTTACGGTTGATTTTTAAATTAATCAGAAAGTCTTCGTCGGTAGCGGTTCTCGGTAGCCTCTCCCTACAGAGACTAAGTCCGAATTGAAAATATTTTCACCGACGACGTATCTTTTAAATGTTATGATCAGTTATGGGAGCGTATTTGACGCACTTTTTCTTAATAAACCACGGCTCTATCTCTTACGGTTGATTTTTAAATAATTTCTAAAGTCGTCGTCGGCGACTCTTCACGGTAGGCACTCGGTAGGAAAAAATCTAAGTCCGAACTGAAATTATTTTCACAGACGAGGTACCTTTTAAATGTTAGATTGAGTTGTAGGAGCGTATTTGAAGCACTTTTGCTTAATAAACCACGGCTCTATCTCTTACGGTTGATTTTTAAATTAATCAGAAAGTCTTCGTCGGTAGCGGTTCTCGGTAGCCTCTCCCTACAGAGACTAAGTCCGAATTGAAAATATTTTCACCGACGACGTATCTTTTAAATGTTATGATCAGTTATGGGAGCGTATTTGACGCACTTTTTCTTAATAAACCACGGCTCTATCTCTTACGGTTGATTTTTAAATAATTTCTAAAGTCGTCGTCGGCGACTCTTCACGGTAGGCACTCGGTAGGAAAAAATCTAAGTCCGAACTGAAATTATTTTCACAGACGAGGTACCTTTTAAATGTTAGATTGAGTTATAGGAGCGTATTTGAAGCACTTTTGCTTAATAAACCACGGCTCTATCTCTTACGGTTGATTTTTAAATTAATCAGAAAGTCTTCGTCGGTAGCGGTTCTCGGTAGCCTCTCCCTACAGAGACTAAGTCCGAATTGAAAATATTTTCACCGACGACGTATCTTTTAAATGTTATGATCAGTTATGGGAGCGTATTTGACGCACTTTTTCTTAATAAACCGCGGCTCTATCTCTTACGGTTGATTTTTAAATAATTTCTAAAGTCGTCGTCGGCGACTCTTCACGGTAGCCACTCGGTAGGAAAAAATCTAAGTCCGAACTGAAATTATTTTCACCGACGAGGTACATTTTAAATGTTAGACTGAGTTATAGGAGCGTATTTGAAGCACTTTTGCTTAATAAACCACGGCTCTATCTCTTACGGTTGATTTTTAAATTAATCAGAAAGTCTTCGTCGGTAGCGGTTCTCGGTAGCCTCTCCCTACAGAGACTAAGTCCGAATTGAAAATATTTTCACCGACGACGTATCTTTTAAATGTTATGATCAGTTATGGGAGCGTATTTGACGCACTTTTTCTTAATAAACCACGGCTCTATCTCTTACGGTTGATTTTTAAATAATTTCTAAAGTCGTCGTCGGCGACTCTTCACGGTAGCCACTCGGTAGGAAAAAATCTAAGTCCGAACTGAAATTATTTTCACCGACGAGGTACCTTTTAAATGTTAGATTGAGTTATAGGAGCGTATTTGAAGCACTTTTGCTTAATAAACCACGGCTCTATCTCTTACGGTTGATTTTTAAATTAATCAGAAAGTCTTCGTCGGTAGCGGTTCTCGGTAGCCTCTCCCTACAGAGACTAAGTCCGAATTGAAAATATTTTCACCGACGACGTATCTTTTAAATGTTATGATCAGTTATGGGAGCGTATTTGACGCACTTTTTCTTAATAAACCACGGCTCTATCTCTTACGGTTGATTTTTAAATAATTTCTAAAGTCGTCGTCGGCGACTCTTCACGGTAGCCACTCGGTAGGAAAAAATCTAAGTCCGAACTGAAATTATTTTCACCGACGAGGTACCTTTTAAATGTTAGATTGAGTTATAGGAGAGTATTTGAAGCACTTTTGCTTAATAAACCACGGCTCTATCTCTTACGGTTGATTTTTAAATTAATCAGAAAGTCTCCGTCGGTAGCGGTTCTCGGTAGCCTCTCCTTACAGAGACTAAGTCCGAATTGAAAATATTTTCACCGACGACGTATCTTTTAAATGTTATGATCAGTTATGGGAGCGTATTTGACGCACTTTTTCTTAATAAACCACGGCTCTATCTCTTACGGTTGATTTTTAAATAATTTCTAAAGTCGTCGTCGGCGACTCTTCACGGTAGGCACTCGGTAGGAAAAAATCTAAGTCCGAACTGAAATTATTTTCACAGACGAGGTACCTTTTAAATGTTAGATTGAGTTATAGGAGCGTATTTGAAGCACTTTTGCTTAATAAACCACGGCTCTATCTCTTACGGTTGATTTTTAAATTAATCAGAAAGTCTTCGTCGGTAGCGGTTCTCGGTAGCCTCTCCCTACAGAGACTAAGTCCGAATTGAAAATATTTTCACCGACGACGTATCTTTTAAATGTTATGATCAGTTATGGGAGCGTATTTGACGCACTTTTTCTTAATAAACCACGGCTCTATCTCTTACGGTTGATTTTTAAATAATTTCTAAAGTCGTCGTCGGCGACTCTTCACGGTAGCCACTCGGTAGGAAAAAATCTAAGTCCGAACTGAAATTATTTTCACCGACGAGGTACCTTTTAAATGTTAGATTGAGTTATAGGAGCGTATTTGAAGCACTTTTGCTTAATAAACCACGGCTCTATCTCTTACGGTTGATTTTTAAATAATTTCTAAAGTCGTCGTCGGCGACTCTTCACGGTAGCCACTCGGTAGGAAAAAATCTAAGTCCGAACTGAAATTATTTTCACCGACGAGGTACCTTTTAAATGTTAGATTGAGTTATAGGAGAGTATTTGAAGCACTTTTGCTTAATAAACCACGGCTCTATCTCTTACGGTTGATTTTTAAATTAATCAGAAAGTCTCCGTCGGTAGCGGTTCTCGGTAGCCTCTCCTTACAGAGACTAAGTCCGAATTGAAAATATTTTCACCGACGACGTATCTTTTAAATGTTATGATCAGTTATGGGAGCGTATTTGACGCACTTTTTTTTAATAAACCACGGCTCTATCTCTTACGGTTGATTTTTAAATAATTTCTAAAGTCGTCGTCGGCGACTCTTCACGGTAGGCACTCGGTAGGAAAAAATCTAAGTCCGAACTGAAATTATTTTCACAGACGAGGTACCTTTTAAATGTTAGATTGAGTTATAGGAGCGTATTTGAAGCACTTTTGCTTAATAAACCACGGCTCTATCTCTTACGGTTGATTTTTAAATTAATCAGAAAGTCTTCGTCGGTAGCGGTTCTCGGTAGCCTCTCCCTACAGAGACTAAGTCCGAATTGAAAATATTTTCACCGACGACGTATCTTTTAAATGTTATGATCAGTTATGGGAGCGTATTTGACGCACTTTTTCTTAATAAACCACGGCTCTATCTCTTACGGTTGATTTTTAAATAATTTCTAAAGTCGTCGTCGGCGACTCTTCACGGTAGCCACTCGGTAGGAAAAAATCTAAGTCCGAACTGAAATTATTTTCACCGACGAGGTACCTTTTAAATGTTAGATTGAGTTATAGGAGCGTATTTGAAGCACTTTTGCTTAATAAACCACGGCTCTATCTCTTACGGTTGATTTTTAAATAATTTCTAAAGTCGTCGTCGGCGACTCTTCACGGTAGCCACTCGGTAGGAAAAAATCTAAGTCCGAACTGAAATTATTTTCACCGACGAGGTACCTTTTAAATGTTAGATTGAGTTATAGGAGCGTATTTGAAGCACTTTTGCTTAATAAACCACGGCTCTATCTCTTACGGTTGATTTTTAAATTAATCAGAAAGTCTTCGTCGGTAGCGGTTCTCGGTAGCCTCTCCCTACAGAGACTAAGTCCGAATTGAAAATATTTTCACCGACGACGTATCTTTTAAATGTTATGATCAGTTATGGGAGCGTATTTGACGCACTTTTTCTTAATAAACCACGGCTCTATCTCTTACGGTTGATTTTTAAATAATTTCTAAAGTCGTCGTCGGCGACTCTTCACGGTAGGCACTCGGTAGGAAAAAATCTAAGTCCGAACTGAAATTATTTTCACAGACGAGGTACCTTTTAAATGTTAGATTGAGTTATAGGAGCGTATTTGAAGCACTTTTGCTTAATAAACCACGGCTCTATCTCTTACGGTTGATTTTTAAATTAATCAGAAAGTCTTCGTCGGTAGCGGTTCTCGGTAGCCTCTCCCTACAGAGACTAAGTCCGAATTGAAAATATTTTCACCGACGACGTATCTTTTAAATGTTATGATCAGTTATGGGAGCGTATTTGACGCACTTTTTCTTAATAAACCACGGCTCTATCTCTTACGGTTGATTTTTAAATAATTTCTAAAGTCGTCGTCGGCGACTCTTCACGGTAGCCACTCGGTAGGAAAAAATCTAAGTCCGAACTGAAATTATTTTCACCGACGAGGTACCTTTTAAATGTTAGATTGAGTTATAGGAGCGTATTTGAAGCACTTTTGCTTAATAAACCACGGCTCTATCTCTTACGGTTGATTTTTAAATTAATCAGAAAGTCTTCGTCGGTAGCGGTTCTCGGTAGCCTCTCCCTACAGAGACTAAGTCCGAATTGAAAATATTTTCACCGACGACGTATCTTTTAAATGTTATGATCAGTTATGGGAGCGTATTTGACGCACTTTTTCTTAATAAACCACGGCTCTATCTCTTACGGTTGATTTTTAAATAATTTCTAAAGTCGTCGTCGGCGACTCTTCACGGTAGGCACTCGGTAGGAAAAAATCTAAGTCCGACCTGAAATTATTTTCACAGACGAGGTACCTTTTAAATGTTAGATTGAGTTGTAGGAGCGTATTTGAAGCACTTTTGCTTAATAAACCACGGCTCTATCTCTTACGGTTGATTTTTAAATTAATCAGAAAGTCTTCGTCGGTAGCGGTTCTCGGTAGCCTCTCCCTACAGAGACTAAGTCCGAATTGAAAATATTTTCACCGACGACGTATCTTTTAAATGTTATGATCAGTTATGGGAGCGTATTTGACGCACTTTTTCTTAATAAACCACGGCTCTATCTCTTACGGTTGATTTTTAAATAATTTCTAAAGTCGTCGTCGGCGACTCTTCACGGTAGGCACTCGGTAGGAAAAAATCTAAGTCCGAACTGAAATTATTTTCACAGACGAGGTACCTTTTAAATGTTAGATTGAGTTATAGGAGCGTATTTGAAGCACTTTTGCTTAATAAACCACGGCTCTATCTCTTACGGTTGATTTTTAAATTAATCAGAAAGTCTTCGTCGGTAGCGGTTCTCGGTAGCCTCTCCCTACAGAGACTAAGTCCGAATTGAAAATATTTTCACCGACGACGTATCTTTTAAATGTTATGATCAGTTATGGGAGCGTATTTGACGCACTTTTTCTTAATAAACCACGGCTCTATCTCTTACGGTTGATTTTTAAATAATTTCTAAAGTCGTCGTCGGCGACTCTTCACGGTAGGCACTCGGTAGGAAAAAATCTAAGTCCGAACTGAAATTATTTTCACAGACGAGGTACCTTTTAAATGTTAGATTGAGTTATAGGAGAGTATTTGAAGCACTTTTGCTTAATAAACCACGGCTCTATCTCTTTCGGTTGATTTTTAAATTAATCAGAAAGTCTTCGTCGGTAGCGGTTCTCGGTAGCCTCTCCTTACAGAGACTAAGTCCGAATTGAAAATATTTTCACCGACGACGTATCTTTTAAATGTTATGATCAGTTATGGGAGCGTATTTGACGCACTTTTTCTTAATAAACCACGGCTCTATCTCTTACGGTTGATTTTTAAATAATTTCTAAAGTCGTCGTCGGCGACTCTTCACGGTAGCCACTCGGTAGGAAAAAATCTAAGTCCGAACTGAAATTATTTTCACAGACGAGGTACCTTTTAAATGTTAGATTGAGTTATAGGAGCGTATTTGAAGCACTTTTGCTTAATAAACCACGGCTCTATCTCTTACGGTTGATTTTTAAATTAATCAGAAAGTCTTCGTCGGTAGCGGTTCTCGGTAGCCTCTCCCTACAGAGACTAAGTCCGAATTGAAAATATTTTCACCGACGACGTATCTTTTAAATGTTATGATCAGTTATGGGAGCGTATTTGACGCACTTTTTCTTAATAAACCGCGGCTCTATCTCTTACGGTTGATTTTTAAATAATTTCTAAAGTCGTCGTCGGCGACTCTTCACGGTAGCCACTCGGTAGGAAAAAATCTAAGTCCGAACTGAAATTATTTTCACCGACGAGGTACATTTTAAATGTTAGACTGAGTTATAGGAGCGTATTTGAAGCACTTTTGCTTAATAAACCACGGCTCTATCTCTTACGGTTGATTTTTAAATTAATCAGAAAGTCTTCGTCGGTAGCGGTTCTCGGTAGCCTCTCCCTACAGAGACTAAGTCCGAATTGAAAATATTTTCACCGACGACGTATCTTTTAAATGTTATGATCAGTTATGGGAGCGTATTTGACGCACTTTTTCTTAATAAACCACGGCTCTATCTCTTACGGTTGATTTTTAAATAATTTCTAAAGTCGTCGTCGGCGACTCTTCACGGTAGCCACTCGGTAGGAAAAAATCTAAGTCCGAACTGAAATTATTTTCACCGACGAGGTACCTTTTAAATGTTAGATTGAGTTATAGGAGCGTATTTGAAGCACTTTTGCTTAATAAACCACGGCTCTATCTCTTACGGTTGATTTTTAAATTAATCAGAAAGTCTTCGTCGGTAGCGGTTCTCGGTAGCCTCTCCCTACAGAGACTAAGTCCGAATTGAAAATATTTTCACCGACGACGTATCTTTTAAATGTTATGATCAGTTATGGGAGCGTATTTGACGCACTTTTTCTTAATAAACCACGGCTCTATCTCTTACGGTTGATTTTTAAATAATTTCTAAAGTCGTCGTCGGCGACTCTTCACGGTAGCCACTCGGTAGGAAAAAATCTAAGTCCGAACTGAAATTATTTTCACCGACGAGGTACCTTTTAAATGTTAGATTGAGTTATAGGAGAGTATTTGAAGCACTTTTGCTTAATAAACCACGGCTCTATCTCTTACGGTTGATTTTTAAATTAATCAGAAAGTCTCCGTCGGTAGCGGTTCTCGGTAGCCTCTCCTTACAGAGACTAAGTCCGAATTGAAAATATTTTCACCGACGACGTATCTTTTAAATGTTATGATCAGTTATGGGAGCGTATTTGACGCACTTTTTTTTAATAAACCACGGCTCTATCTCTTACGGTTGATTTTTAAATAATTTCTAAAGTCGTCGTCGGCGACTCTTCACGGTAGGCACTCGGTAGGAAAAAATCTAAGTCCGACCTGAAATTATTTTCACAGACGAGGTACCTTTTAAATGTTAGATTGAGTTGTAGGAGCGTATTTGAAGCACTTTTGCTTAATAAACCACGGCTCTATCTCTTACGGTTGATTTTTAAATTAATCAGAAAGTCTTCGTCGGTAGCGGTTCTCGGTAGCCTCTCCCTACAGAGACTAAGTCCGAATTGAAAATATTTTCACCGACGACGTATCTTTTAAATGTTATGATCAGTTATGGGAGCGTATTTGACGCACTTTTTCTTAATAAACCACGGCTCTATCTCTTACGGTTGATTTTTAAATAATTTCTAAAGTCGTCGTCGGCGACTCTTCACGGTAGGCACTCGGTAGGAAAAAATCTAAGTCCGAACTGAAATTATTTTCACAGACGAGGTACCTTTTAAATGTTAGATTGAGTTATAGGAGCGTATTTGAAGCACTTTTGCTTAATAAACCACGGCTCTATCTCTTACGGTTGATTTTTAAATTAATCAGAAAGTCTTCGTCGGTAGCGGTTCTCGGTAGCCTCTCCCTACAGAGACTAAGTCCGAATTGAAAATATTTTCACCGACGACGTATCTTTTAAATGTTATGATCAGTTATGGGAGCGTATTTGACGCACTTTTTCTTAATAAACCACGGCTCTATCTCTTACGGTTGATTTTTAAATAATTTCTAAAGTCGTCGTCGGCGACTCTTCACGGTAGGCACTCGGTAGGAAAAAATCTAAGTCCGAACTGAAATTATTTTCACAGACGAGGTACCTTTTAAATGTTAGATTGAGTTATAGGAGCGTATTTGAAGCACTTTTGCTTAATAAACCACGGCTCTATCTCTTACGGTTGATTTTTAAATTAATCAGAAAGTCTTCGTCGGTAGCGGTTCTCGGTAGCCTCTCCCTACAGAGACTAAGTCCGAATTGAAAATATTTTCACCGACGACGTATCTTTTAAATGTTATGATCAGTTATGGGAGCGTATTTGACGCACTTTTTCTTAATAAACCACGGCTCTATCTCTTACGGTTGATTTTTAAATAATTTCTAAAGTCGTCGTCGGCGACTCTTCACGGTAGCCACTCGGTAGGAAAAAATCTAAGTCCGAACTGAAATTATTTTCACCGACGAGGTACCTTTTAAATGTTAGATTGAGTTATAGGAGAGTATTTGAAGCACTTTTGCTTAATAAACCACGGCTCTATCTCTTTCGGTTGATTTTTAAATTAATCAGAAAGTCTTCGTCGGTAGCGGTTCTCGGTAGCCTCTCCTTACAGAGACTAAGTCCGAATTGAAAATATTTTCACCGACGACGTATCTTTTAAATGTTATGATCAGTTATGGGAGCGTATTTGACGCACTTTTTTTTAATAAACCACGGCTCTATCTCTTACGGTTGATTTTTAAATAATTTCTAAAGTCGTCGTCGGCGACTCTTCACGGTAGGCACTCGGTAGGAAAAAATCTAAGTCCGAACTGAAATTATTTTCACAGACGAGGTACCTTTTAAATGTTAGATTGAGTTATAGGAGCGTATTTGAAGCACTTTTGCTTAATAAACCACGGCTCTATCTCTTACGGTTGATTTTTAAATTAATCAGAAAGTCTTCGTCGGTAGCGGTTCTCGGTAGCCTCTCCCTACAGAGACTAAGTCCGAATTGAAAATATTTTCACCGACGACGTATCTTTTAAATGTTATGATCAGTTATGGGAGCGTATTTGACGCACTTTTTCTTAATAAACCACGGCTCTATCTCTTACGGTTGATTTTTAAATAATTTCTAAAGTCGTCGTCGGCGACTCTTCACGGTAGGCACTCGGTAGGAAAAAATCTAAGTCCGAACTGAAATTATTTTCACCGACGAGGTACCTTTTAAATGTTAGATTGAGTTATAGGAGCGTATTTGAAGCACTTTTGCTTAATAAACCACGGCTCTATCTCTTACGGTTGATTTTTAAATTAATCAGAAAGTCTTCGTCGGTAGCGGTTCTCGGTAGCCTCTCCCTACAGAGACTAAGTCCGAATTGAAAATATTTTCACCGACGACGTATCTTTTAAATGTTATGATCAGTTATGGGAGCGTATTTGACGCACTTTTTCTTAATAAACCACGGCTCTATCTCTTACGGTTGATTTTTAAATAATTTCTAAAGTCGTCGTCGGCGACTCTTCACGGTAGCCACTCGGTAGGAAAAAATCTAAGTCCGAACTGAAATTATTTTCACCGACGAGGTACCTTTTAAATGTTAGATTGAGTTATAGGAGCGTATTTGAAGCACTTTTGCTTAATAAACCACGGCTCTATCTCTTACGGTTGATTTTTAAATTAATCAGAAAGTCTTCGTCGGTAGCGGTTATCGGTAGCCTCTCCCTACAGAGACTAAGTCCGAATTGAAAATATTTTCACCGACGACGTATCTTTTAAATGTTATGATCAGTTATGGGAGCGTATTTGACGCACTTTTTCTTAATAAACCACGGCTCTATCTCTTACGGTTGATTTTTAAATAATTTCTAAAGTCGTCGTCGGCGACTCTTCACGGTAGGCACTCGGTAGGAAAAAATCTAAGTCCGAACTGAAATTATTTTCACAGACGAGGTACCTTTTAAATGTTAGATTGAGTTATAGGAGAGTATTTGAAGCACTTTTGCTTAATAAACCACGGCTCTATCTCTTACGGTTGATTTTTAAATTAATCAGAAAGTCTTCGTCGGTAGCGGTTCTCGGTAGCCTCTCCCTACAGAGACTAAGTCCGAATTGAAAATATTTTCACCGACGACGTATCTTTTAAATGTTATGATCAGTTATGGGAGCGTATTTGACGCACTTTTTCTTAATAAACCACGGCTCTATCTCTTACGGTTGATTTTTAAATAATTTCTAAAGTCGTCGTCGGCGACTCTTCACGGTAGCCACTCGGTAGGAAAAAATCTAAGTCCGAACTGAAATTATTTTCACCGACGAGGTACCTTTTAAATGTTAGATTGAGTTATAGGAGAGTATTTGAAGCACTTTTGCTTAATAAACCACGGCTCTATCTCTTACGGTTGATTTTTAAATTAATCAGAAAGTCTCCGTCGGTAGCGGTTCTCGGTAGCCTCTCCTTACAGAGACTAAGTCCGAATTGAAAATATTTTCACCGACGACGTATCTTTTAAATGTTATGATCAGTTATGGGAGCGTATTTGACGCACTTTTTCTTAATAAACCACGGCTCTATCTCTTACGGTTGATTTTTAAATAATTTCTAAAGTCGTCGTCGGCGACTCTTCACGGTAGGCACTCGGTAGGAAAAAATCTAAGTCCGAACTGAAATTATTTTCACAGACGAGGTACCTTTTAAATGTTAGATTGAGTTATAGGAGCGTATTTGAAGCACTTTTGCTTAATAAACCACGGCTCTATCTCTTACGGTTGATTTTTAAATTAATCAGAAAGTCTTCGTCGGTAGCGGTTCTCGGTAGCCTCTCCCTACAGAGACTAAGTCCGAATTGAAAATATTTTCACCGACGACGTATCTTTTAAATGTTATGATCAGTTATGGGAGCGTATTTGACGCACTTTTTCTTAATAAACCACGGCTCTATCTCTTACGGTTGATTTTTAAATAATTTCTAAAGTCGTCGTCGGCGACTCTTCACGGTAGGCACTCGGTAGGAAAAAATCTAAGTCCGACCTGAAATTATTTTCACAGACGAGGTACCTTTTAAATGTTAGATTGAGTTGTAGGAGCGTATTTGAAGCACTTTTGCTTAATAAACCACGGCTCTATCTCTTACGGTTGATTTTTAAATTAATCAGAAAGTCTTCGTCGGTAGCGGTTCTCGGTAGCCTCTCCCTACAGAGACTAAGTCCGAATTGAAAATATTTTCACCGACGACGTATCTTTTAAATGTTATGATCAGTTATGGGAGCGTATTTGACGCACTTTTTCTTAATAAACCACGGCTCTATCTCTTACGGTTGATTTTTAAATAATTTCTAAAGTCGTCGTCGGCGACTCTTCACGGTAGGCACTCGGTAGGAAAAAATCTAAGTCCGAACTGAAATTATTTTCACAGACGAGGTACCTTTTAAATGTTAGATTGAGTTATAGGAGCGTATTTGAAGCACTTTTGCTTAATAAACCACGGCTCTATCTCTTACGGTTGATTTTTAAATTAATCAGAAAGTCTTCGTCGGTAGCGGTTCTCGGTAGCCTCTCCCTACAGAGACTAAGTCCGAATTGAAAATATTTTCACCGACGACGTATCTTTTAAATGTTATGATCAGTTATGGGAGCGTATTTGACGCACTTTTTCTTAATAAACCACGGCTCTATCTCTTACGGTTGATTTTTAAATAATTTCTAAAGTCGTCGTCGGCGACTCTTCACGGTAGGCACTCGGTAGGAAAAAATCTAAGTCCGAACTGAAATTATTTTCACAGACGAGGTACCTTTTAAATGTTAGATTGAGTTATAGGAGAGTATTTGAAGCACTTTTGCTTAATAAACCACGGCTCTATCTCTTTCGGTTGATTTTTAAATTAATCAGAAAGTCTTCGTCGGTAGCGGTTCTCGGTAGCCTCTCCTTACAGAGACTAAGTCCGAATTGAAAATATTTTCACCGACGACGTATCTTTTAAATGTTATGATCAGTTATGGGAGCGTATTTGACGCACTTTTTCTTAATAAACCACGGCTCTATCTCTTACGGTTGATTTTTAAATAATTTCTAAAGTCGTCGTCGGCGACTCTTCACGGTAGGCACTCGGTAGGAAAAAATCTAAGTCCGAACTGAAATTATTTTCACAGACGAGGTACCTTTTAAATGTTAGATTGAGTTATAGGAGCGTATTTGAAGCACTTTTGCTTAATAAACCACGGCTCTATCTCTTACGGTTGATTTTTAAATTAATCAGAAAGTCTTCGTCGGTAGCGGTTCTCGGTAGCCTCTCCCTACAGAGACTAAGTCCGAATTGAAAATATTTTCACCGACGACGTATCTTTTAAATGTTATGATCAGTTATGGGAGCGTATTTGACGCACTTTTTCTTAATAAACCGCGGCTCTATCTCTTACGGTTGATTTTTAAATAATTTCTAAAGTCGTCGTCGGCGACTCTTCACGGTAGCCACTCGGTAGGAAAAAATCTAAGTCCGAACTGAAATTATTTTCACCGACGAGTTACATTTTAAATGTTAGACTGAGTTATAGGAGCGTATTTGAAGCACTTTTGCTTAATAAACCACGGCTCTATCTCTTACGGTTGATTTTTAAATTAATCAGAAAGTCTTCGTCGGTAGCGGTTCTCGGTAGCCTCTCCCTACAGAGACTAAGTCCGAATTGAAAATATTTTCACCGACGACGTATCTTTTAAATGTTATGATCAGTTATGGGAGCGTATTTGACGCACTTTTTCTTAATAAACCACGGCTCTATCTCTTACGGTTGATTTTTAAATAATTTCTAAAGTCGTCGTCGGCGACTCTTCACGGTAGCCACTCGGTAGGAAAAAATCTAAGTCCGAACTGAAATTATTTTCACCGACGAGGTACCTTTTAAATGTTAGATTGAGTTATAGGAGCGTATTTGAAGCACTTTTGCTTAATAAACCACGGCTCTATCTCTTACGGTTGATTTTTAAATTAATCAGAAAGTCTTCGTCGGTAGCGGTTCTCGGTAGCCTCTCCCTACAGAGACTAAGTCCGAATTGAAAATATTTTCACCGACGACGTATCTTTTAAATGTTATGATCAGTTATGGGAGCGTATTTGACGCACTTTTTCTTAATAAACCACGGCTCTATCTCTTACGGTTGATTTTTAAATAATTTCTAAAGTCGTCGTCGGCGACTCTTCACGGTAGCCACTCGGTAGGAAAAAATCTAAGTCCGAACTGAAATTATTTTCACCGACGAGGTACCTTTTAAATGTTAGATTGAGTTATAGGAGAGTATTTGAAGCACTTTTGCTTAATAAACCACGGCTCTATCTCTTACGGTTGATTTTTAAATTAATCAGAAAGTCTCCGTCGGTAGCGGTTCTCGGTAGCCTCTCCTTACAGAGACTAAGTCCGAATTGAAAATATTTTCACCGACGACGTATCTTTTAAATGTTATGATCAGTTATGGGAGCGTATTTGACGCACTTTTTTTTAATAAACCACGGCTCTATCTCTTACGGTTGATTTTTAAATAATTTCTAAAGTTGTCGTCGGCGACTCTTCACGGTAGGCACTCGGTAGGAAAAAATCTAAGTCCGAACTGAAATTATTTTCACAGACGAGGTACCTTTTAAATGTTAGATTGAGTTATAGGAGCGTATTTGAAGCACTTTTGCTTAATAAACCACGGCTCTATCTCTTACGGTTGATTTTTAAATTAATCAGAAAGTCTTCGTCGGTAGCGGTTCTCGGTAGCCTCTCCCTACAGAGACTAAGTCCGAATTGAAAATATTTTCACCGACGACGTATCTTTTAAATGTTATGATCAGTTATGGGAGCGTATTTGACGCACTTTTTCTTAATAAACCACGGCTCTATCTCTTACGGTTGATTTTTAAATAATTTCTAAAGTCGTCGTCGGCGACTCTTCACGGTAGCCACTCGGTAGGAAAAAATCTAAGTCCGAACTGAAATTATTTTCACCGACGAGGTACCTTTTAAATGTTAGATTGAGTTATAGGAGCGTATTTGAAGCACTTTTGCTTAATAAACCACGGCTCTATCTCTTACGGTTGATTTTTAAATAATTTCTAAAGTCGTCGTCGGCGACTCTTCACGGTAGCCACTCGGTAGGAAAAAATCTAAGTCCGAACTGAAATTATTTTCACCGACGAGGTACCTTTTAAATGTTAGATTGAGTTATAGGAGAGTATTTGAAGCACTTTTGCTTAATAAACCACGGCTCTATCTCTTACGGTTGATTTTTAAATTAATCAGAAAGTCTCCGTCGGTAGCGGTTCTCGGTAGCCTCTCCTTACAGAGACTAAGTCCGAATTGAAAATATTTTCACCGACGACGTATCTTTTAAATGTTATGATCAGTTATGGGAGCGTATTTGACGCACTTTTTTTTAATAAACCACGGCTCTATCTCTTACGGTTGATTTTTAAATAATTTCTAAAGTCGTCGTCGGCGACTCTTCACGGTAGGCACTCGGTAGGAAAAAATCTAAGTCCGAACTGAAATTATTTTCACAGACGAGGTACCTTTTAAATGTTAGATTGAGTTATAGGAGCGTATTTGAAGCACTTTTGCTTAATAAACCACGGCTCTATCTCTTACGGTTGATTTTTAAATTAATCAGAAAGTCTTCGTCGGTAGCGGTTCTCGGTAGCCTCTCCCTACAGAGACTAAGTCCGAATTGAAAATATTTTCACCGACGACGTATCTTTTAAATGTTATGATCAGTTATGGGAGCGTATTTGACGCACTTTTTCTTAATAAACCACGGCTCTATCTCTTACGGTTGATTTTTAAATAATTTCTAAAGTCGTCGTCGGCGACTCTTCACGGTAGCCACTCGGTAGGAAAAAATCTAAGTCCGAACTGAAATTATTTTCACCGACGAGGTACCTTTTAAATGTTAGATTGAGTTATAGGAGCGTATTTGAAGCACTTTTGCTTAATAAACCACGGCTCTATCTCTTACGGTTGATTTTTAAATAATTTCTAAAGTCGTCGTCGGCGACTCTTCACGGTAGCCACTCGGTAGGAAAAAATCTAAGTCCGAACTGAAATTATTTTCACCGACGAGGTACCTTTTAAATGTTAGATTGAGTTATAGGAGCGTATTTGAAGCACTTTTGCTTAATAAACCACGGCTCTATCTCTTACGGTTGATTTTTAAATTAATCAGAAAGTCTTCGTCGGTAGCGGTTCTCGGTAGCCTCTCCCTACAGAGACTAAGTCCGAATTGAAAATATTTTCACCGACGACGTATCTTTTAAATGTTATGATCAGTTATGGGAGCGTATTTGACGCACTTTTTCTTAATAAACCACGGCTCTATCTCTTACGGTTGATTTTTAAATAATTTCTAAAGTCGTCGTCGGCGACTCTTCACGGTAGGCACTCGGTAGGAAAAAATCTAAGTCCGAACTGAAATTATTTTCACAGACGAGGTACCTTTTAAATGTTAGATTGAGTTATAGGAGCGTATTTGAAGCACTTTTGCTTAATAAACCACGGCTCTATCTCTTACGGTTGATTTTTAAATTAATCAGAAAGTCTTCGTCGGTAGCGGTTCTCGGTAGCCTCTCCCTACAGAGACTAAGTCCGAATTGAAAATATTTTCACCGACGACGTATCTTTTAAATGTTATGATCAGTTATGGGAGCGTATTTGACGCACTTTTTCTTAATAAACCACGGCTCTATCTCTTACGGTTGATTTTTAAATAATTTCTAAAGTCGTCGTCGGCGACTCTTCACGGTAGGCACTCGGTAGGAAAAAATCTAAGTCCGACCTGAAATTATTTTCACAGACGAGGTACCTTTTAAATGTTAGATTGAGTTGTAGGAGCGTATTTGAAGCACTTTTGCTTAATAAACCACGGCTCTATCTCTTACGGTTGATTTTTAAATTAATCAGAAAGTCTTCGTCGGTAGCGGTTCTCGGTAGCCTCTCCCTACAGAGACTAAGTCCGAATTGAAAATATTTTCACCGACGACGTATCTTTTAAATGTTATGATCAGTTATGGGAGCGTATTTGACGCACTTTTTCTTAATAAACCACGGCTCTATCTCTTACGGTTGATTTTTAAATAATTTCTAAAGTCGTCGTCGGCGACTCTTCACGGTAGGCACTCGGTAGGAAAAAATCTAAGTCCGAACTGAAATTATTTTCACAGACGAGGTACCTTTTAAATGTTAGATTGAGTTATAGGAGCGTATTTGAAGCACTTTTGCTTAATAAACCACGGCTCTATCTCTTACGGTTGATTTTTAAATTAATCAGAAAGTCTTCGTCGGTAGCGGTTCTCGGTAGCCTCTCCCTACAGAGACTAAGTCCGAATTGAAAATATTTTCACCGACGACGTATCTTTTAAATGTTATGATCAGTTATGGGAGCGTATTTGACGCACTTTTTCTTAATAAACCACGGCTCTATCTCTTACGGTTGATTTTTAAATAATTTCTAAAGTCGTCGTCGGCGACTCTTCACGGTAGGCACTCGGTAGGAAAAAATCTAAGTCCGAACTGAAATTATTTTCACAGACGAGGTACCTTTTAAATGTTAGATTGAGTTATAGGAGCGTATTTGAAGCACTTTTGCTTAATAAACCACGGCTCTATCTCTTACGGTTGATTTTTAAATTAATCAGAAAGTCTTCGTCGGTAGCGGTTCTCGGTAGCCTCTCCCTACAGAGACTAAGTCCGAATTGAAAATATTTTCACCGACGACGTATCTTTTAAATGTTATGATCAGTTATGGGAGCGTATTTGACGCACTTTTTCTTAATAAACCACGGCTCTATCTCTTACGGTTGATTTTTAAATAATTTCTAAAGTCGTCGTCGGCGACTCTTCACGGTAGCCACTCGGTAGGAAAAAATCTAAGTCCGAACTGAAATTATTTTCACCGACGAGGTACCTTTTAAATGTTAGATTGAGTTATAGGAGAGTATTTGAAGCACTTTTGCTTAATAAACCACGGCTCTATCTCTTTCGGTTGATTTTTAAATTAATCAGAAAGTCTTCGTCGGTAGCGGTTCTCGGTAGCCTCTCCTTACAGAGACTAAGTCCGAATTGAAAATATTTTCACCGACGACGTATCTTTTAAATGTTATGATCAGTTATGGGAGCGTATTTGACGCACTTTTTTTTAATAAACCACGGCTCTATCTCTTACGGTTGATTTTTAAATAATTTCTAAAGTCGTCGTCGGCGACTCTTCACGGTAGGCACTCGGTAGGAAAAAATCTAAGTCCGAACTGAAATTATTTTCACAGACGAGGTACCTTTTAAATGTTAGATTGAGTTATAGGAGCGTATTTGAAGCACTTTTGCTTAATAAACCACGGCTCTATCTCTTACGGTTGATTTTTAAATTAATCAGAAAGTCTTCGTCGGTAGCGGTTCTCGGTAGCCTCTCCCTACAGAGACTAAGTCCGCATTGAAAATATTTTCACCGACGACGTATCTTTTAAATGTTATGATCAGTTATGGGAGCGTATTTGACGCACTTTTTCTTAATAAACCACGGCTCTATCTCTTACGGTTGATTTTTAAATAATTTCTAAAGTCGTCGTCGGCGACTCTTCACGGTAGGCACTCGGTAGGAAAAAATCTAAGTCCGAACTGAAATTATTTTCACCGACGAGGTACCTTTTAAATGTTAGATTGAGTTATAGGAGCGTATTTGAAGCACTTTTGCTTAATAAACCACGGCTCTATCTCTTACGGTTGATTTTTAAATTAATCAGAAAGTCTTCGTCGGTAGCGGTTCTCGGTAGCCTCTCCCTACAGAGACTAAGTCCGAATTGAAAATATTTTCACCGACGACGTATCTTTTAAATGTTATGATCAGTTATGGGAGCGTATTTGACGCACTTTTTCTTAATAAACCACGGCTCTATCTCTTACGGTTGATTTTTAAATAATTTCTAAAGTCGTCGTCGGCGACTCTTCACGGTAGCCACTCGGTAGGAAAAAATCTAAGTCCGAACTGAAATTATTTTCACCGACGAGGTACCTTTTAAATGTTAGATTGAGTTATAGGAGCGTATTTGAAGCACTTTTGCTTAATAAACCACGGCTCTATCTCTTACGGTTGATTTTTAAATTAATCAGAAAGTCTTCGTCGGTAGCGGTTCTCGGTAGCCTCTCCCTACAGAGACTAAGTCCGAATTGAAAATATTTTCACCGACGACGTATCTTTTAAATGTTATGATCAGTTATGGGAGCGTATTTGACGCACTTTTTCTTAATAAACCACGGCTCTATCTCTTACGGTTGATTTTTAAATAATTTCTAAAGTCGTCGTCGGCGACTCTTCACGGTAGGCACTCGGTAGGAAAAAATCTAAGTCCGAACTGAAATTATTTTCACAGACGAGGTACCTTTTAAATGTTAGATTGAGTTATAGGAGAGTATTTGAAGCACTTTTGCTTAATAAACCACGGCTCTATCTCTTACGGTTGATTTTTAAATTAATCAGAAAGTCTTCGTCGGTAGCGGTTCTCGGTAGCCTCTCCCTACAGAGACTAAGTCCGAATTGAAAATATTTTCACCGACGACGTATCTTTTAAATGTTATGATCAGTTATGGGAGCGTATTTGACGCACTTTTTCTTAATAAACCACGGCTCTATCTCTTACGGTTGATTTTTAAATAATTTCTAAAGTCGTCGTCGGCGACTCTTCACGGTAGCCACTCGGTAGGAAAAAATCTAAGTCCGAACTGAAATTATTTTCACCGACGAGGTACCTTTTAAATGTTAGATTGAGTTATAGGAGAGTATTTGAAGCACTTTTGCTTAATAAACCACGGCTCTATCTCTTACGGTTGATTTTTAAATTAATCAGAAAGTCTCCGTCGGTAGCGGTTCTCGGTAGCCTCTCCTTACAGAGACTAAGTCCGAATTGAAAATATTTTCACCGACGACGTATCTTTTAAATGTTATGATCAGTTATGGGAGCGTATTTGACGCACTTTTTTTTAATAAACCACGGCTCTATCTCTTACGGTTGATTTTTAAATAATTTCTAAAGTCGTCGTCGGCGACTCTTCACGGTAGCCACTCGGTAGGAGAAAATCTAAGTCCGAACTGAAATTATTTTCACAGACGAGGTACCTTTTAAATGTTAGATTGAGTTATAGGAGCGTATTTGAAGCACTTTTGCTTAATAAACCACGGCTCTATTTCTTACGGTTGATTTTTAAATTAATCAGAAAGTCTTCGTCGGTAGCGGTTCTCGGTAGCCTCTCCCTACAGAGACTAAGTCCGAATTGAAAATATTTTCACCGACGACGTATCTTTTAAATGTTATGATCAGTTATGGGAGCGTATTTGACGCACTTTTTCTTAATAAACCACGGCTCTATCTCTTACGGTTGATTTTTAAATAATTTCTAAAGTCGTCGTCGGCGACTCTTCACGGTAGCCACTCGGTAGGAAAAAATCTAAGTCCGAACTGAAATTATTTTCACCGACGAGGTACCTTTTAAATGTTAGATTGAGTTATAGGAGCGTATTTGAAGCACTTTTGCTTAATAAACCACGGCTCTATCTCTTACGGTTGATTTTTAAATAATTTCTAAAGTCGTCGTCGGCGACTCTTCACGGTAGCCACTCGGTAGGAAAAAATCTAAGTCCGAACTGAAATTATTTTCACCGACGAGGTACCTTTTAAATGTTAGATTGAGTTATAGGAGCGTATTTGAAGCACTTTTGCTTAATAAACCACGGCTCTATCTCTTACGGTTGATTTTTAAATTAATCAGAAAGTCTTCGTCGGTAGCGGTTCTCGGTAGCCTCTCCCTACAGAGACTAAGTCCGAATTGAAAATATTTTCACCGACGACGTATCTTTTAAATGTTATGATCAGTTATGGGAGCGTATTTGACGCACTTTTTCTTAATAAACCACGGCTCTATCTCTTACGGTTGATTTTTAAATAATTTCTAAAGTCGTCGTCGGCGACTCTTCACGGTAGGCACTCGGTAGGAAAAAATCTAAGTCCGAACTGAAATTATTTTCACAGACGAGGTACCTTTTAAATGTTAGATTGAGTTATAGGAGCGTATTTGAAGCACTTTTGCTTAATAAACCACGGCTCTATCTCTTACGGTTGATTTTTAAATTAATCAGAAAGTCTTCGTCGGTAGCGGTTCTCGGTAGCCTCTCCCTACAGAGACTAAGTCCGAATTGAAAATATTTTCACCGACGACGTATCTTTTAAATGTTATGATCAGTTATGGGAGCGTATTTGACGCACTTTTTCTTAATAAACCACGGCTCTATCTCTTACGGTTGATTTTTAAATAATTTCTAAAGTCGTCGTCGGCGACTCTTCACGGTAGCCACTCGGTAGGAAAAAATCTAAGTCCGAACTGAAATTATTTTCACCGACGAGGTACCTTTTAAATGTTAGATTGAGTTATAGGAGCGTATTTGAAGCACTTTTGCTTAATAAACCACGGCTCTATCTCTTACGGTTGATTTTTAAATTAATCAGAAAGTCTTCGTCGGTAGCGGTTCTCGGTAGCCTCTCCCTACAGAGACTAAGTCCGAATTGAAAATATTTTCACCGACGACGTATCTTTTAAATGTTATGATCAGTTATGGGAGCGTATTTGACGCACTTTTTCTTAATAAACCACGGCTCTATCTCTTACGGTTGATTTTTAAATAATTTCTAAAGTCGTCGTCGGCGACTCTTCACGGTAGGCACTCGGTAGGAAAAAATCTAAGTCCGAACTGAAATTATTTTCACAGACGAGGTACCTTTTAAATGTTAGATTGAGTTGTAGGAGCGTATTTGAAGCACTTTTGCTTAATAAACCACGGCTCTATCTCTTACGGTTGATTTTTAAATTAATCAGAAAGTCTTCGTCGGTAGCGGTTCTCGGTAGCCTCTCCCTACAGAGACTAAGTCCGAATTGAAAATATTTTCACCGACGACGTATCTTTTAAATGTTATGATCAGTTATGGGAGCGTATTTGACGCACTTTTTCTTAATAAACCACGGCTCTATCTCTTACGGTTGATTTTTAAATAATTTCTAAAGTCGTCGTCGGCGACTCTTCACGGTAGGCACTCGGTAGGAAAAAATCTAAGTCCGAACTGAAATTATTTTCACAGACGAGGTACCTTTTAAATGTTAGATTGAGTTATAGGAGCGTATTTGAAGCACTTTTGCTTAATAAACCACGGCTCTATCTCTTACGGTTGATTTTTAAATTAATCAGAAAGTCTTCGTCGGTAGCGGTTCTCGGTAGCCTCTCCCTACAGAGACTAAGTCCGAATTGAAAATATTTTCACCGACGACGTATCTTTTAAATGTTATGATCAGTTATGGGAGCGTATTTGACGCACTTTTTCTTAATAAACCACGGCTCTATCTCTTACGGTTGATTTTTAAATAATTTCTAAAGTCGTCGTCGGCGACTCTTCACGGTAGCCACTCGGTAGGAAAAAATCTAAGTCCGAACTGAAATTATTTTCACCGACGAGGTACCTTTTAAATGTTAGATTGAGTTATAGGAGAGTATTTGAAGCACTTTTGCTTAATAAACCACGGCTCTATCTCTTACGGTTGATTTTTAAATTAATCAGAAAGTCTTCGTCGGTAGCGGTTCTCGGTAGCCTCTCCTTACAGAGACTAAGTCCGAATTGAAAATATTTTCACCGACGACGTATCTTTTAAATGTTATGATCAGTTATGGGAGCGTATTTGACGCACTTTTTTTTAATAAACCACGGCTCTATCTCTTACGGTTGATTTTTAAATAATTTCTAAAGTCGTCGTCGGCGACTCTTCACGGTAGGCACTCGGTAGGAAAAAATCTAAGTCCGAACTGAAATTATTTTCACAGACGAGGTACCTTTTAAATGTTAGATTGAGTTATAGGAGCGTATTTGAAGCACTTTTGCTTAATAAACCACGGCTCTATCTCTTACGGTTGATTTTTAAATTAATCAGAAAGTCTTCGTCGGTAGCGGTTCTCGGTAGCCTCTCCCTACAGAGACTAAGTCCGAATTGAAAATATTTTCACCGACGACGTATCTTTTAAATGTTATGATCAGTTATGGGAGCGTATTTGACGCACTTTTTCTTAATAAACCACGGCTCTATCTCTTACGGTTGATTTTTAAATAATTTCTAAAGTCGTCGTCGGCGACTCTTCACGGTAGCCACTCGGTAGGAAAAAATCTAAGTCCGAACTGAAATTATTTTCACCGACGAGGTACCTTTTAAATGTTAGATTGAGTTATAGGAGCGTATTTGAAGCACTTTTGCTTAATAAACCACGGCTCTATCTCTTACGGTTGATTTTTAAATTAATCAGAAAGTCTTCGTCGGTAGCGGTTCTCGGTAGCCTCTCCCTACAGAGACTAAGTCCGAATTGAAAATATTTTCACCGACGACGTATCTTTTAAATGTTATGATCAGTTATGGGAGCGTATTTGACGCACTTTTTCTTAATAAACCACGGCTCTATCTCTTACGGTTGATTTTTAAATAATTTCTAAAGTCGTCGTCGGCGACTCTTCACGGTAGCCACTCGGTAGGAAAAAATCTAAGTCCGAAGTGAAATTATTTTCACCGACGAGGTACCTTTTAAATGTTAGATTGAGTTATAGGAGCGTATTTGAAGCACTTTTGCTTAATAAACCACGGCTCTATCTCTTACGGTTGATTTTTAAATTAATCAGAAAGTCTTCGTCGGTAGCGGTTCTCGGTAGCCTCTCCCTACAGAGACTAAGTCCGAATTGAAAATATTTTCACCGACGACGTATCTTTTAAATGTTATGATCAGTTATGGGAGCGTATTTGACGCACTTTTTCTTAATAAACCACGGCTCTATCTCTTACGGTTGATTTTTAAATAATTTCTAAAGTCGTCGTCGGCGACTCTTCACGGTAGGCACTCGGTAGGAAAAAATCTAAGTCCGAACTGAAATTATTTTCACAGACGAGGTACCTTTTAAATGTTAGATTGAGTTATAGGAGCGTATTTGAAGCACTTTTGCTTAATAAACCACGGCTCTATCTCTTACGGTTGATTTTTAAATTAATCAGAAAGTCTTCGTCGGTAGCGGTTCTCGGTAGCCTCTCCCTACAGAGACTAAGTCCGAATTGAAAATATTTTCACCGACGACGTATCTTTTAAATGTTATGATCAGTTATGGGAGCGTATTTGACGCACTTTTTCTTAATAAACCACGGCTCTATCTCTTACGGTTGATTTTTAAATAATTTCTAAAGTCGTCGTCGGCGACTCTTCACGGTAGGCACTCGGTAGGAAAAAATCTAAGTCCGAACTGAAATTATTTTCACAGACGAGGTACCTTTTAAATGTTAGATTGAGTTATAGGAGCGTATTTGAAGCACTTTTGCTTAATAAACCACGGCTCTATCTCTTACGGTTGATTTTTAAATTAATCAGAAAGTCTTCGTCGGTAGCGGTTCTCGGTAGCCTCTCCCTACAGAGACTAATTCCGAATTGAAAATATTTTCACCGACGACGTATATTTTAAATGTTATGATCAGTTATGGGAGCGTATTTGACGCACTTTTTCTTAATAAACCACGGCTCTATCTCTTACGGTTGATTTTTAAATAATTTCTAAAGTCGTCGTCGGCGACTCTTCACGGTAGGCACTCGGTAGGAAAAAATCTAAGTCCGAACTGAAATTATTTTCACAGACGAGGTACCTTTTAAATGTTAGATTGAGTTGTAGGAGCGTATTTGAAGCACTTTTGCTTAATAAACCACGGCTCTATCTCTTACGGTTGATTTTTAAATTAATCAGAAAGTCTTCGTCGGTAGCGGTTCTCGGTAGCCTCTCCCTACAGAGACTAAGTCCGAATTGAAAATATTTTCACCGACGACGTATCTTTTAAATGTTATGATCAGTTATGGGAGCGTATTTGACGCACTTTTTCTTAATAAACCACGGCTCTATCTCTTACGGTTGATTTTTAAATAATTTCTAAAGTCGTCGTCGGCGACTCTTCACGGTAGGCACTCGGTAGGAAAAAATCTAAGTCCGAACTGAAATTATTTTCACAGACGAGGTACCTTTTAAATGTTAGATTGAGTTATAGGAGCGTATTTGAAGCACTTTTGCTTAATAAACCACGGCTCTATCTCTTACGGTTGATTTTTAAATTAATCAGAAAGTCTTCGTCGGTAGCGGTTCTCGGTAGCCTCTCCCTACAGAGACTAAGTCCGAATTGAAAATATTTTCACCGACGACGTATCTTTTAATTGTTATGATCAGTTATGGGAGCGTATTTGACGCACTTTTTCTTAATAAACCACGGCTCTATCTCTTACGGTTGATTTTTAAATAATTTCTAAAGTCGTCGTCGGCGACTCTTCACGGTAGCCACTCGGTAGGAAAAAATCTAAGTCCGAACTGAAATTATTTTCACCGACGAGGTACCTTTTAAATGTTAGATTGAGTTATAGGAGCGTATTTGAAGCACTTTTGCTTAATAAACCACGGCTCTATCTCTTACGGTTGATTTTTAAATTAATCAGAAAGTCTTCGTCGGTAGCGGTTCTCGGTAGCCTCTCCCTACAGAGACTAAGTCCGAATTGAAGATATTTTCACCGACGACGTATCTTTTAAATGTTATGATCAGTTATGGGAGCGTATTTGACGCACTTTTTCTTAATAAACCACGGCTCTATCTCTTACGGTTGATTTTTAAATTAATCAGAAAGTCTTCGTCGGTAGCGGTTCTCGGTAGCCTCTCCCTACAGAGACTAAGTCCGAAATGAAGATATTTTCACCGACGACGTATCTTTTAAATGTTATGATCAGTTATGGGAGCGTATTTGACGCACTTTTTCTTAATAAACCACGGCTCTATCTCTTACGGTTGATTTTTAAATAATTTCTAAAGTCGTCGTCGGCGACTCTTCACGGTAGCCACTCGGTAGGAAAAAATCTAAGTCCGAAGTGAAATTATTTTCACCGACGAGGTACCTTTTAAATGTTAGATTGAGTTATAGGAGCGTATTTGAAGCACTTTTGCTTAATAAACCACGGCTCTATCTCTTACGGTTGATTTTTAAATTAATCAGAAAGTCTTCGTCGGTAGCGGTTCTCGGTAGCCTCTCCCTACAGAGACTAAGTCCGAATTGAAAATATTTTCACCGACGACGTATCTTTTAAATGTTATGATCAGTTATGGGAGCGTATTTGACGCACTTTTTCTTAATAAACCACGGCTCTATCTCTTACGGTTGATTTTTAAATAATTTCTAAAGTCGTCGTCGGCGACTCTTCACGGTAGGCACTCGGTAGGAAAAAATCTAAGTCCGAACTGAAATTATTTTCACAGACGAGGTACCTTTTAAATGTTAGATTGAGTTGTAGGAGCGTATTTGAAGCACTTTTGCTTAATAAACCACGGCTCTATCTCTTACGGTTGATTTTTAAATTAATCAGAAAGTCTTCGTCGGTAGCGGTTCTCGGTAGCCTCTCCCTACAGAGACTAAGTCCGAATTGAAAATATTTTCACCGACGACGTATCTTTTAAATGTTATGATCAGTTATGGGAGCGTATTTGACGCACTTTTTCTTAATAAACCACGGCTCTATCTCTTACGGTTGATTTTTAAATAATTTCTAAAGTCGTCGTCGGCGACTCTTCACGGTAGGCACTCGGTAGGAAAAAATCTAAGTCCGAACTGAAATTATTTTCACAGACGAGGTACCTTTTAAATGTTAGATTGAGTTGTAGGAGCGTATTTGAAGCACTTTTGCTTAATAAACCACGGCTCTATCTCTTACGGTTGATTTTTAAATTAATCAGAAAGTCTTCGTCGGTAGCGGTTCTCGGTAGCCTCTCCCTACAGAGACTAAGTCCGAATTGAAAATATTTTCACCGACGACGTATCTTTTAAATGTTATGATCAGTTATGGGAGCGTATTTGACGCACTTTTTCTTAATAAACCACGGCTCTATCTCTTACGGTTGATTTTTAAATAATTTCTAAAGTCGTCGTCGGCGACTCTTCACGGTAGCCACTCGGTAGGAAAAAATCTAAGTCCGAACTGAAATTATTTTCACCGACGAGGTACCTTTTAAATGTTAGATTGAGTTATAGGAGCGTATTTGAAGCACTTTTGCTTAATAAACCACGGCTCTATCTCTTACGGTTGATTTTTAAATTAATCAGAAAGTCTTCGTCGGTAGCGGTTCTCGGTAGCCTCTCCCTACAGAGACTAAGTCCGAATTGAAAATATTTTCACCGACGACGTATCTTTTAAATGTTATGATCAGTTATGGGAGCGTATTTGACGCACTTTTTCTTAATAAACCACGGCTCTATCTCTTACGGTTGATTTTTAAATAATTTCTAAAGTCGTCGTCGGCGACTCTTCACGGTAGCCACTCGGTAGGAAAAAATCTAAGTCCGAACTGAAATTATTTTCACCGACGAGGTACCTTTTAAATGTTAGATTGAGTTATAGAAGCGTATTTGAAGCACTTTTGCTTAATAAACCACGGCTCCATCTCTTACGGTTGATTTTTAAATTAATCAGAAAGTCTTCGTCGGTAGCGGTTCTCGGTAGCCTCTCCCTACAGAGACTAAGTCCGAATTGAAAATATTTTCACCGACGACGTATCTTTTAAATGTTATGATCAGTTATGGGAGCGTATTTGACGCACTTTTTCTTAATAAACCACGGCTCTATCTCTTACGGTTGATTTTTAAATTAATCAGAAAGTCTTCGTCGGTAGCGGTTCTCGGTAGCCTCTCCCTACAGAGTCTAAGTCCGAATTGAAAATATTTTCACCGACGACGTATCTTTTAAATGTTATGATCAGTTATGGGAGCGTATTTGACGCACTTTTTCTTAATAAACCACGGCTCTATCTCTTACGGTTGATTTTTAAATAATTTCTAAAGTCGTCGTCGGCGACTCTTCACGGTAGCCACTCGGTAGGAAAAAATCTAAGTCCGAACTGAAATTATTTTCACAGACGAGGTACCTTTTAAATGTTAGATTGAGTTATAGGAGCGTATTTAAAGCACTTTTGCTTAATAAACCACGGCTAAATCTCTTACGGTTGATTTTTAAATAATTTCTAAAGTCGTCGTCGGCGACTCTTCACGGTAGCCACTCGGTAGGAAAAAATCTAAGTCCGAACTGAAATTATTTTCACCGACGAGGTACCTTTTAAATGTTAGATTGAGTTATAGGAGCGTATTTGAAGCACTTTTGCTTAATAAACCACGGCTCTATCTCTTACGGTTGATTTTTAAATTAATGAGAAAGTCTTCGTCGGTAGCGGTTCTCGGTAGCCTCTCCCTACAGAGACTAAGTCCGAATTGAAAATATTTTCACCGACGACGTATTTTTAAATGTTATGATCAGTTATGGGAGCGTATTTGACGCACTTTTTCTTAATAAACCACGGCTCTATCTCTTACGGTTGATTTTTAAATAATTTCTAAAGCCGTCGTCGGCGACTCTTCACGGTAGCCACTCGGTAGGAAAAAATCTAAGTCCGAACTGAAATTATTTTCACAGACGAGGTACCTTTTAAATGTTAGATTGAGTTATAGGAGCGTATTTGAAGCACTTTTGCTTAATAAACCACGGCTCTATCTCTTACGGTTGATTTTTAAATTAATCAGAAAGTCTTCGTCGGTAGCGGTTCTCGGTAGCCTCTCCCTACAGAGACTAAGTCCGAATTGAAAATATTTTCACCGACGACGTATCTTTTAAATGTTATGATCAGTTATGGGAGCGTAGTTGACGCACTTTTTCTTAATAAACCACGGCTCTATCTCTTACGGTTGATTTTTAAATAATTTCTAAAGTCGTCGTCGGCGACTCTTCACGGTAGGCACTCGGTAGGAAAAAATCTAAGTCCGAACTGAAATTATTTTCACGGACGAGGTACCTTTTAAATGTTAGATTGAGTTATAGGAGGGTATCTGAAGCACTTTTGCTTAATAAACCACGGCTCTATCTCTTACGGTTGATTTTTAAATTAATCAGAAAGTCTTCGTCGGTAGCGCTTCTCGGTAGCCTCTCCCTACAGAGACTAAGTCCGAATTGAAAATATTTTCACCGACGACGTATCTTTTAAATGTTATGATCAGTTATGGGAGCGTATTTGACGCACTTTTTCTTAATAAACCACGGCTCTATCTCTTACGGTTGATTTTTAAATAATTTCTAAAGTCGTCGTCGGCGACTCTTCACGGTAGCCACTCGGTAGGAAAAAATCTAAGTCCGAACTGAAGTTATTTTCACCGACGAGGTACCTTTTAAATGTTAGATTGAGTTATAGGAGCGTATTTGAAGCACTTTTGCTTAATAAACCACGGCTCTATCTCTTACGGTTGATTTTTAAATTAATCAGAAAGTCTTCGTCGGTAGCGGTTCTCGGTAGCCTCTCCCTACAGAGACTAAGTCCGAATTGAAAATATTTTCACCGACGACGTATCTTTTAAATGTTATGATCAGTTATGGGAGCGTATTTGACGCACTTTTTCTTAATAAACCACGGCTCTATCTCTTACGGTTGATTTTTAAATAATTTCTAAAGTCGTCGTCGGCGACCCTTCACGGTAGCCACTCGGTAGGAAAAAATCTAAGTCCGAACTGAAATTATTTTCACCGACGAGGTACCTTGTAAATGTTAGATTGAGTTATAGGAGCGTATTTGAAGCACTTTTGCTTAATAAACCACGGCTCTATCTCTTACGGTTGATTTTTAAATTAATCAGAAAGTCTTCGTCGGTAGCGCTTCTCGGTAGCCTCTCCGTACAGAGACTAAGTCCGAATTGAAAATATTTTCACCGACGACGTATCTTTTAAATTTTATGTTCAGTTATGGGAGCGTATTTGACGCACTTTTGCTTAATAAACCACGGCTCTATCTCTTACGGTTGATTTTTAAATAATTTCTAAAGTCGTCGTCGGCGACTCTTCACGGTAGCCACTCGGTAGGAAAAAATCTAAGTCCGAACTGAAATTATTTTCACCGACGAGGTACCTTTTAAATGTTAGATTGAGTTATAGGAGCGTATTTGAAGCACTTTTGCTTAATAAACCACGGCTCTATCCCTTACGGTTGATTTTTAAATTAATCAGAAAGTCTTCGTCGGTAGCGCTTCTCGGTAGCCTCTCCCTACAGAGACTAAGTCCGAATTGAAAATATTTTCACCGACGACGTATCTTTTAAATGTTATGATCAGTTATGGGAGCGTATTTGACGCACTTTTTCTTAATAAACCACGGCTCTATCTCTTACGGTTGATTTTTAAATAATTTCTAAAGTCGTCGTCGGCGACTCTTCACGGTAGCCACTCGGTAGGAAAAAATCTAAGTCCGAAGTGAAATTATTTTCACCGACGAGGTACCTTTTAAATGTTAGATTGAGTTATAGGAGCGTATTTGAAGCACTTTTGCTTAATAAACCACGGCTCTATCTCTTACGGTTGATTTTTAAATTAATCAGAAAGTCTTCGTCGGTAGCGCTTCTCGGTAGCCTCTCCGTACAGAGACTAAGTCCGAATTGAAAATATTTTCACCGACGACGTATCTTTTAAATGTTATGATCAGTTATGGGAGCGTATTTGACGCACTTTTTCTTAATAAACCACGGCTCTATCTCTTACGGTTGATTTTTAAATAATTTCTAAAGTCGTCGTCGGCGACTCTTCACGGTAGCCACTCGGTAGGAAAAAATCTAAGTCCGAAGTGAAATTATTTTCACCGACGAGGTACCTTTTAAATGTTAGATTGAGTTATAGGAGCGTATTTGAAGCACTTTTGCTTAATAAACCACGGCTCTATCTCTTACGGTTGATTTTTAAATTAATCAGAAAGTCTTCGTCGGTAGCGCTTCTCGGTAGCCTCTCCGTACAGAGACTAAGTCCGAATTGAAAATATTTTTTTACCGACGACGTATCTTTTAAATGTTATGTTCAGTTATGGGAGCGTATTTGACGCACTTTTGCTTAATAAACCACGGCTCTATCTCTAACGGTTGATTTTGAAATAATTTCTAAAGTCCTCGTCGGCGACTCTTCACGGTAGCCACTCGGTAGGAAAAAATCTAAGTCCGAACTGAAATTATTTTCACCGACGAGGTACCTTTTAAATGTTAGATTGAGTTATAGGAGGGTATTTGAAGCACTTTTGCTTAATAAACCACGGCTCTATCTCTTACGGTTGATTTTTAAATTAATCAGAAAGTCTTCGTCGGTAGCGCTTCTCGGTAGCCTCTCCCTACAGAGACTAAGTCCGAATTGAAAATATTTTCACCGACGACGTATCTTTTAAATGTTATGATCAGTTATGGGAGCGTATTTGACGCACTTTTTCTTAATAAACCACGGCTCTATCTCTTACGGTTGATTTTTAAATAATTTCTAAAGTCGTCGTCGGCGACTCTTCACGGTAGCCACTCGGTAGGAAAAAATCTAAGTCCGAACTGAAATTATTTTCACCGACGAGGTACCTTTTAAATGTTAGATTGAGTTATAGGAGCGTATTTGAAGCACTTTTGCTTAATAAACCACGGCTCTATCTCTTACGGTTGATTTTTAAATTAATCAGAAAGTCTTCGTCGGTAGCGCTTCTCGGTAGCCTCTCCCTACAGAGACTAAGTCCGAATTGAAAATATTTTCACCGACGACGTATCTTTTAAATGTTATGATCAGTTATGGGAGCGTATTTGACGCACTTTTTCTTAATAAACCACGGCTCTATCTCTTACGGTTGATTTTTAAATAATTTCTAAAGTCGTCGTCGGCGACTCTTCACGGTAGCCACTCGGTAGGAAAAAATCTAAGTCCGAAGTGAAATTATTTTCACCGACGAGGTACCTTTTAAATGTTAGATTGAGTTATAGGAGCGTATTTGAAGCACTTTTGCTTAATAAACCACGGCTCTATCTCTTACGGTTGATTTTTAAATTAATCAGAAAGTCTTCGTCGGTAGCGCTTCTCGGTAGCCTCTCCGTACAGAGACTAAGTCCGAATAGAAAATATTTTCACCGACGACGTATCTTTTAAATGTTATGATCAGTTATGGGAGCGTATTTGACGCACTTTTTCTTAATAAACCACGGCTCTATCTCTTACGGTTGATTTTTAAATAATTTCTAAAGTCGTCGTCGGCGACTCTTCACGGTAGCCACTCGGTAGGAAAAAATCTAAGTCCGAAGTGAAATTATTTTCACCGACGAGGTACCTTTTAAATGTTAGATTGAGTTATAGGAGCGTATTTGAAGCACTTTTGCTTAATAAACCACGGCTCTATCTCTTACGGTTGATTTTTAAATTAATCAGAAAGTCTTCGTCGGTAGCGCTTCTCGGTAGCCTCTCCGTACAGAGACTAAGTCCGAATTGAAAATATTTTTTTACCGACGACGTATCTTTTAAATGTTATGTTCAGTTATGGGAGCGTATTTGACGCACTTTTGCTTAATAAACCACGGCTCTATCTCTAACGGTTGATTTTGAAATAATTTCTAAAGTCCTCGTCGGCGACTCTTCACGGTAGCCACTCGGTAGGAAAAAATCTAAGTCCGAACTGAAATTATTTTCACCGACGAGGTACCTTTTAAATGTTAGATTGAGTTATAGGAGGGTATTTGAAGCACTTTTGCTTAATAAACCACGGCTCTATCTCTTACGGTTGATTTTTAAATTAATCAGAAAGTCTTCGTCGGTAGCGCTTCTCGGTAGCCTCTCCCTACAGAGACTAAGTCCGAATTGAAAATATTTTCACCGACGACGTATCTTTTAAATGTTATGATCAGTTATGGGAGCGTATTTGACGCACTTTTTCTTAATAAACCACGGCTCTATCTCTTACGGTTGATTTTTAAATAATTTCTAAAGTCGTCGTCGGCGACTCTTCACGGTAGCCACTCGGTAGGAAAAAATCTAAGTCCGAACTGAAATTATTTTCACCGACGAGGTACCTTTTAAATGTTAGATTGAGTTATAGGAGCGTATTTGAAGCACTTTTGCTTAATAAACCACGGCTCTATCTCTTACGGTTGATTTTTAAATTAATCAGAAAGTCTTCGTCGGTAGCGGTTCTCGGTAGCCTCTCCCTACAGAGACTAAGTCCGAATTGAAAATATTTTCACCGACGACGTATCTTTTAAATGTTATGATCAGTTATGGGAGCGTATTTGACGCACTTTTTCTTAATAAACCACGGCTCTATCTCTTACGGTTGATTTTTAAATAATTTCTAAAGTCGTCGTCGGCGACCCTTCACGGTAGCCACTCGGTAGGAAAAAATCTAAGTCCGAACTGAAATTATTTTCACCGACGAGGTACCTTTTAAATGTTAGATTGAGTTATAGGAGCGTATTTGAAGCACTTTTGCTTAATAAACCACGGCTCTATCTCTTACGGTTGATTTTTAAATTAATCAGAAAGTCTTCGTCGGTAGCGCTTCTCGGTAGCCTCTCCGTACAGAGACTAAGTCCGAATTGAAAATATTTTCACCGACGACGTATCTTTTAAATTTTATGTTCAGTTATGGGAGCGTAGTTGCCGCACTTTTGCTTAATAAACCACGGCTCTATCTCTTACGGTTGATTTTTAAATAATTTCTAAAGTCGTCGTCGGCGACTCTTCACGGTAGCCACTCGGTAGGAAAAAATCTAAGTCCGAAGTGAAATTATTTTCACCGACGAGGTACCTTTTAAATGTTAGATTGAGTTATAGGAGGGTATTTGAAGCACTTTTGCTTAATAAACCACGGCTCTATCTCTTACGGTTGATTTTTAAATTAATCAGAAAGTCTTCGTCGGTAGCGCTTCTCGGTAGCCTCTCCCTACAGAGACTAAGTCCGAATTGAAAATATTTTCACCGACGACGTATCTTTTAAATGTTATGATCAGTTATGGGAGCGTATTTGACGCACTTTTTCTTAATAAACCACGGCTCTATCTCTTACGGTTGATTTTTAAATAATTTCTAAAGTCGTCGTCGGCGACTCTTCACGGTAGCCACTCGGTAGGAAAAAATCTAAGTCCGAAGTGAAATTATTTTCACCGACGAGGTACCTTTTAAATGTTAGATTGAGTTATAGGAGCGTATTTGAAGCACTTTTGCTTAATAAACCACGGCTCTATCTCTTACGGTTGATTTTTAAATTAATCAGAAAGTCTTCGTCGGTAGCGCTTCTCGGTAGCCTCTCCGTACAGAGACTAAGTCCGAATTGAAAATATTTTTTTACCGACGACGTATCTTTTAAATGTTATGTTCAGTTATGGGAGCGTATTTGACGCACTTTTGCTTAATAAACCACGGCTCTATCTCTAACGGTTGATTTTTAAATAATTTCTAAAGTCGTCGTCGGCGACTCTTCACGGTAGCCACTCGGTAGGAAAAAATCTAAGTCCGAAGTGAAATTATTTTCACCGACGAGGTACCTTTTAAATGTTAGATTGAGTTATAGGAGCGTATTTGAAGCACTTTTGCTTAATAAACCACGGCTCTATCTCTTACGGTTGATTTTTAAATTAATCAGAAAGTCTTCGTCGGTAGCGCTTCTCGGTAGCCTCTCCGTACAGAGACTAAGTCCGAATTGAAAATATTTTTTTACCGACGACGTATCTTTTAAATGTTATGTTCAGTTATGGGAGCGTATTTGACGCACTTTTGCTTAATAAACCACGGCTCTATCTCTAACGGTTGATTTTGAAATAATTTCTAAAGTCCTCGTCGGCGACTCTTCACGGTAGCCACTCGGTAGGAAAAAATCTAAGTCCGAACTGAAATTATTTTCACCGACGAGGTACCTTTTAAATGTTAGATTGAGTTATAGGAGGGTATTTGAAGCACTTTTGCTTAATAAACCACGGCTCTATCTCTTACGGTTGATTTTTAAATTAATCAGAAAGTCTTCGTCGGTAGCGCTTCTCGGTAGCCTCTCCCTACAGAGACTAAGTCCGAATTGAAAATATTTTCACCGACGACGTATCTTTTAAATGTTATGATCAGTTATGGGAGCGTATTTGACGCACTTTTTCTTAATAAACCACGGCTCTATCTCTTACGGTTGATTTTTAAATAATTTCTAAAGTCGTCGTCGGCGACTCTTCACGGTAGGCACTCGGTAGGAAAAAATCTAAGTCCGAACTGAAATTATTTTCACAGACGAGGTACCTTTTAAATGTTAGATTGAGTTATAGGAGCGTATTTGAAGCACTTTTGCTTAATAAACCACGGCTCTATCTCTTACGGTTGATTTTTAAATTAATCAGAAAGTCTTCGTCGGTAGCGGTTCTCGGTAGCCTCTCCCTACAGAGACTAAGTCCGAATTGAAAATATTTTCACCGACGACGTATCTTTTAAATGTTATGATCAGTTATGGGAGCGTATTTGACGCACTTTTTCTTAATAAACCACGGCTCTATCTCTTACGGTTGATTTTTAAATAATTTCTAAAGTCGTCGTCGGCGACCCTTCACGGTAGCCACTCGGTAGGAACAAATCTAAGTCCGAACTGAAATTATTTTCACCGACGAGGTACCTTTTAAATGTTAGATTGAGTTATAGGAGCGTATTTGAAGCACTTTTGCTTAATAAACCACGGCTCTATCTCTTACGGTTGATTTTTAAATTAATCAGAAAGTCTTCGTCGGTAGCGCTTCTCGGTAGCCTCTCCGTACAGAGACTAAGTCCGAATTGAAAATATTTTCACCGACGACGTATCTTTTAAATTTTATGTTCAGTTATGGGAGCGTAGTTGACGCACTTTTGCTTAATAAACCACGGCTCTATCTCTTACGGTTGATTTTTAAATAATTTCTAAAGTCGTCGTCGGCGACTCTTCACGGTAGCCACTCGGTAGGAAAAAATCTAAGTCCGAACTGAAATTATTTTCACTGACGAGGTACCTTTTAAATGTTAGATTGAGTTATAGGAGCGTATTTGAAGCACTTTTGCTTAATAAACCACGGCTCTATCTCTTACGGTTGATTTTTAAATTAATCAGAAAGTCTTCGTCGGTAGCGCTTCTCGGTAGCCTCTCCGTACAGAGACTAAGTCCGAATTGAAAATATTTTTTTACCGACGACGTATCTTTTAAATGTTATGATCAGTTATGGGAGCGTATTTGACGCACTTTTTCTTAATAAACCACGGCTCTATCTCTTACGGTTGATTTTTAAATAATTTCTAAAGTCGTCGTCGGCGACTCTTCACGGTAGCCACTCGGTAGGAAAAAATCTAAGTCCGAACTGAAATTATTTTCACCGACGAGGTACCTTTTAAATGTTAGATTGAGTTATAGGAGCGTATTTGAAGCACTTTTGCTTAATAAACCACGGCTCTATCTCTTACGGTTGATTTTTAAATTAATCAGAAAGTCTTCGTCGGTAGCGGTTCTCGGTAGCCTCTCCCTACAGAGACTAAGTCCGAATTGAAAATATTTTCACCGACGACGTATCTTTTAAATGTTATGATCAGTTATGGGAGCGTATTTGACGCACTTTTTCTTAATAAACCACGGCTCTATCTCTTACGGTTGATTTTTAAATAATTTCTAAAGTCGTCGTCGGCGACTCTTCACGGTAGGCACTCGGTAGGAAAAAATCTAAGTCCGAACTGAAATTATTTTCACAGACGAGGTACCTTTTAAATGTTAGATTGAGTTATAGGAGCGTATTTGAAGCACTTTTGCTTAATAAACCACGGCTCTATCTCTTACGTTTGATTTTTAAATTAATCAGAAAGTCTTCGTCGGTAGCGGTTCTCGGTAGCCTCTCCCTACAGAGACTAAGTCCGAATTGAAAATATTTTCACCGACGACGTATCTTTTAAATGTTATGATCAGTTATGGGAGCGTATTTGACGCACTTTTTCTTAATAAACCACGGCTCTATCTCTTACGGTTGATTTTTAAATAATTTCTAAAGTCGTCGTCGGCGACTCTTCACGGTAGCCACTCGGTAGGAAAAAATCTAAGTCCGAACTGAAATTATTTTCACCGACGAGGTACCTTTTAAATGTTAGATTGAGTTATAGGAGCGTATTTGAAGCACTTTTGCTTAATAAACCACGGCTCTATCTCTTACGGTTGATTTTTAAATTAATCAGAAAGTCTTCGTCGGTAGCGGTTCTCGGTAGCCTCTCCCTACAGAGACTAAGTCCGAATTGAAAATATTTTCACCGACGACGTATCTTTTAAATGTTATGATCAGTTATGGGAGCGTATTTGACGCACTTTTTCTTAATAAACCACGGCTCTATCTCTTACGGTTGATTTTTAAATAATTTCTAAAGTCGTCGTCGGCGACTCTTCACGGTAGCCACTCGGTAGGAAAAAATCTAAGTCCGAACTGAAATTATTTTCACCGACGAGGTACCTTTTAAATGTTCGATTGAGTTATAGGAGCGTATTTGAAGCACTTTTGCTTAATAAACCACGGCTCTATCTCTTACGGTTGATTTTTAAATTAATCAGAAAGTCTTCGTCGGTAGCGGTTCTCGGTAGCCTCTCCGTACAGAGACTAAGTCCGAATTGAAAATATTTTCACCGACGACGTATCTTTTAAATTTTATGTTCAGTTATGGGAGCGTAGTTGCCGCACTTTTGCTTAATAAACCACGGCTCTATCTCTTACGGTTGATTTTTAAATAATTTCTAAAGTCGTCGTCGGCGACTCTTCACGGTAGGCACTCGGTAGGAAAAAATCTAAGTCCGAACTGAAATTATTTTCACAGACGAGGTACCTTTTAAATGTTAGATTGAGTTATAGGAGCGTATTTGAAGCACTTTTGCTTAATAAACCACGGCTCTATCTCTTACGGTTGATTTTTAAATTAATCAGAAAGTCTTCGTCGGTAGCGGTTCTCGGTAGCCTCTCCCTACAGAGACTAAGTCCGAATTGAAAATATTTTCACCGACGACGTATCTTTTAAATGTTATGATCAGTTATGGGAGCGTATTTGACGCACTTTTTCTTAATAAACCACGGCTCTATCTCTTACGGTTGATTTTTAAATAATTTCTAAAGTCGTCGTCGGCGACTCTTCACGGTAGCCACTCGGTAGGAAAAAATCTAAGTCCGAACTGAAATTATTTTCACCGACGAGGTACCTTTTAAATGTTAGATTGAGTTATAGGAGAGTATTTGAAGCACTTTTGCTTAATAAACCACGGCTCTATCTCTTACGGTTGATTTTTAAATAATTTCTAAAGTCGTCGTCGGCGACTCTTCACGGTAGCCACTCGGTAGGAAAAAATCTAAGTCCGAAGTGAAATTATTTTCACCGACGAGGTACCTTTTAAATGTTAGATTGAGTTATAGGAGCGTATTTGAAGCACTTTTGCTTAATAAACCACGGCTCTATCTCTTACGGTTGATTTTTAAATTAATCAGAAAGTCTTCGTCGGTAGCGCTTCTCGGTAGCCTCTCCGTACAGAGACTAAGTCCGAATTGAAAATATTTTCACCGACGACGTATCTTTTAAATTTTATGTTCAGTTATGGGAGCGTATTTGACGCACTTTTGCTTAATAAACCACGGCTCTATCTCTTACGGTTGATTTTTAAATAATTTCTAAAGTCGTCGTCGGCGACTCTTCACGGTAGCCACTCGGTAGGAAAAAATCTAAGTCCGAACTGAAATTATTTTCACCGACGAGGTACCTTTTAAATGTTAGATTGAGTTATAGGAGCGTATTTGAAGCACTTTTGCTTAATAAACCACGGCTCTATCTCTTACGGTTGATTTTTAAATTAATCAGAAAGTCTTCGTCGGTAGCGCTTCTCGGTAGCCTCTCCCTACAGAGACTAAGTCCGAATTGAAAATATTTTCACCGACGACGTATCTTTTAAATGTTATGATCAGTTATGGGAGCGTATTTGACGCACTTTTGCATAATAAACCACGGCTCTATCTCTTACGGTTGATTTTAAAATACTTTCTAAAATCGTCGTCGGCGACTCTTCACCGTAGCCACTCGGTAGGAAAAAATCTAAGTCCGAACTGTAATTATTTTCACCGACGACGTACATTTTATATGTTAGATTGAGTTATAGGAGCGTATTTGAAGCACTTTTGCTTAATAAACCACGGCTCTATCTCTTTCGGTTGATTTTTAAATTAATCAGAAAGTCTTCGTCGGTAGCGGTTCTCGGTAGCCTCTCCCTACAGAGACTAAGTCCGAATTGAAAATATTTTCACTGACGACGTATCTTTTAAATGTTATGATCAGTTATGGGAGCGTATTTGACGCACTTTTGCATAATAAACCACGGCTCTATCTCTTACGGTTGATTTTAAAATACTTTCTAAAGTCGTCGTCGGCGACTCTTCACCGTAGCCACTCGGTAGGAAAAAATCTAAGTCCGAACTGTAATTATTTTCACCGACGAGGTACCTTTTAAATGTTCGATTGAGTTATAGGAGCGTATTTAAAGCACTTTTGCTTAATAAACCACGGCTCTATCTCTTTCGGTTGATTTTTAAATTAATCAGAAAGTCTTCGTCGGTAGCGGTTCTCGGTAGCCTCTCCCTACAGAGACTAAGTCCGAATTGAAAATATTTTCACTGACGACGTATCTTTTAAATGTTATGATCAGTTATGGGAGCGTATTTGACGCACTTTTTCTTAATAAACCACGGCTCTATCTCTTACGGTTGATTTTTAAATAATTTCTAAACTCGTCGTCGGCGACTCTTCACGGTAGCCACTCGGTAGGAAAAAATCTAAGTCCGAACTGTAGTTAGTTTCACCGACGAGGTACCTTTTAAATGTTAGATTGAGTTATAGGAGCGTATTTGAAGCACTTTTGCTTAATAAACCACGGCTCTATCTCTTTCGGTTGATTTTTAAATTAATCAGAAAGTCTTCGTCGGTAGCGGTTCTCGGTAGCCTCTCCCTACAGAGACTAAGTCCGAATTGAAAATATTTTCACTGACGACGTATCTTTTAAATGTTATGATCAGTTATGGGAGCGTATTTGACGCACTTTTGCATAATAAACCACGGCTCTATCTCTTACGGTTGATTTTGAAATACTTTCTAAAGTCGTCGTCGGCGACTCTTCACCGTAGCCACTCGGTAGGAAAAAATCTAAGTCCGAACTGTAATTATTTTCACCGACGAGGTACCTTTTATATGTTAGATTGAGTTATAGGAGCGTATTTGAAGCACTTTTGCTTAATAAACAACGGCTCTATCTCTTTCGGTTGATTTTTAAATTAATCAGAAAGTCTTCGTCGGTAGCGGTTCTCGGTAGCCTCTCCCTACAGAGACTACGTCCGAATTGAAAATATTTTCACTGACGACGTATCTTTTAAATGTTATGATCAGTTATGGGAGCGTATTTGACGCACTTTTGCATAATAAACCACGGCTCTATCTCTTACGGTTGATTTTTAAATAATTTCTAAAATCGTCGTCGGCGACTCTTCACCGTAGCCACTCGGTAGGAAAAAATCTAAGTCCGAACTGTAATTAGTTTCACCGACGAGGTACGTTTTAAATGTTAGATTGAGTTATAGGAGCGTATTTGAAGCACTTTTGCTTAATAAACCACGGCTCTATCTCTTTCGGTTGATTTTTAAATTAATCAGAAAGTCTTCGTCGGTAGCGGTTCTCGGTAGCCTCTCCCTACAGAGACTAAGTCCGAATTGAAAATATTTTCACTGACGACGTATCTTTTAAATGTTATGATCAGTTATGGGAGCGTATTTGACGCACTTTTGCATAATAAACCACGGCTCTATCTCTTACGGTTGATTTTAAAATACTTTCTAAAGTCGTCGTCGGCGACTCTTCACCGTAGCCACTCGGTAGGAAAAAATCTAAGTCCGAACTGTAATTATTTTCACCGACGAGGTACCTTTTAAATGTTCGATTGAGTTATAGGAGCGTATTTAAAGCACTTTTGCTTAATAAACCACGGCTCTATCTCTTTCGGTTGATTTTTAAATTAGTCAGAAAGTCTTCGTCGGTAGCGGTTCTCGGTAGCCTCTCCCTACAGAGACTAAGTCCGAATTGAAAATATTTTCACTGACGACGTATCTTTTAAATGTTATGATCAGTTATGGGAGCGTATTTGACGCACTTTTTCTTAATAAACCACGGCTCTATCTCTTACGGTTGATTTTTAAATAATTTCTAAAGTCGTCGTCGGCGACTCTTCACGGTAGCCACTCGGTAGGAAAAAATCTAAGTCCGAACTGTAGTTAGTTTCACCGACGAGGTACCTTTTAAATGTTAGATTGAGTTATAGGAGCGTATTTGAAGCACTTTTGCTTAATAAACCACGGCTCTATCTCTTTCGGTTGATTTTTAAATTAATCAGAAAGTCTTCGTCGGTAGCGGTTCTCGGTAGCCTCTCCCTACAGAGACTAAGTCCGAATTGAAAATATTTTCACTGACGACGTATCTTTTAAATGTTATGATCAGTTATGGGAGCGTATTTGACGCACTTTTGCATAATAAACCACGGCTCTATCTCTTACGGTTGATTTTAAAATACTTTCTAAAGTCGTCGTCGGCGACTCTTCACCGTAGCCACTCGGTAGGAAAAAATCTAAGTCCGAACTGTAATTATTTTCACCGACGAGGTACATTTTAAATGTTCGATTGAGTTATAGGAGCGTATTTAAAGCACTTTTGCTTAATAAACCACGGCTCTATCTCTTTCGGTTGATTTTTAAATTAATCAGAAAGTCTTCGTCGGTAGCGGTTCTCGGTAGCCTCTCCCTACAGAGACTAAGTCCGAATTGAAAATATTTTCACTGACGACGTATCTTTTAAATGTTATGATCAGTTATGGGACCGTATTTGAGGCACTTTTGCATAATAAACCACGGCTTTATCTCTTACGGTTGATTTTAAAATACTTTCTAAAGTCGTCGTCGGCGACTCTTCACGGTAGGCACTCGGTAGGAAAAAATCTAAGTCCGAACTGAAATTATTTTCACAGACGAGGTACCTTTTAAATATTAGATTGAGTTATAGGAGCGTATTTGAAGCACTTTTGCTTAATAAACCACGGCTCTATCTCTTACGGTTGATTTTTAAATTAATCAGAAAGTCTTCGTCGGTAGCGGTTCTCGGTAGCCTCTCCCTACAGAGACTAAGTCCGAATTGAAAATATTTTCACCGACGACCTATCTTTTAAATGTTATGATCAGTTATGGGAGCGTATTTGACGCACTTTTTCTTAATAAACCACGGCTCTATCTCTTTCGGTTGATTTTTAAATAATTTCTAAAGTCGTCGTCGGCGACTCTTCACGGTAGCCACTCGGTAGGAAAAAATCTAATTCCGAACTGAAATTATTTTCACCGACGAGGTACCTTTTAAATGTTAGATTGAGTTATAGGAGCGTATTTGAAGCACTTTTGCTTAATAAACCACGGCTCTATCTCTTACGGTTGATTTTTAATTAATCAGAAAGTCTTCGTCGGTAGCGCTTCTCGGTAGCCTCTCCGTACAGAGACTAAGTCCGAATTGAAAATATTTTCACCGACGACGTATCTTTTAAATGTTATGATCAGTTATGGGAGCGTATTTGAGGCACTTTTGCATAATAAACCACGGCTCTATCTCTTACGGTCGATTTTAAAATACTTTCTAAAGTCGTCGTCGGCGACTCTTCACGGTAGGCACTCGGTAGGAAAAAATCTAAGTCCGAACTGAAATTATTTTCACAGACGAGGTACCTTTTAAACGTTAGATTGAGTTATAGGAGCGTATTTGAAGCACTTTTGCTTAATAAACCACGGCTCTATCTCTTACGGTTGATTTTTAAATTAATCAGAAAGTCTTCGTCTGTAGCGGTTCTCGGTAGCCTCTCCCTACAGAGACTAAGTCCGAATTGAAAATATTTTCACTGACGACGTATCTTTTAAATGTTATGTTCAGTTATGGGAGCGTATTTGACGCACTTTTGCTTAATAAACCACGGCTCTATCTCTTACGGTTGATTTTTAAATAATTTCTAAAGTCGTCGTCGGCGACTCTGCGCGGTAGGCACTCGGTAGGAAAAAATCTAAGTCCGAACTGAAATTATTTTCACAGACGAGGTACCTTTTAAATATTAGATTGAGTTATAGGAGCGTATTTGAAGCACTTTTGCTTTATAAACCACGGCTCTATCTCTTACGGTTGATTTTTAAATTAATCAGAAAGTCTTCGTCGGTAGCGGTTCTCGGTAGCCTCTCCCTACAGAGACTAAGTCCGAATTGAAAATATTTTCACCGACGACGTATCTTTTAAATGTTATGATCAGTTATGGGAGCGTATTTGACGCACTTTTTCTTAATAAACCACGGCTCTATCTCTTTCGGTTGATTTTTAAATAATTTCTAAAGTCGTCGTCGGCGACTCTTCACGGTAGCCACTCGGTAGGAAAAAATCTAATTCCGAACTGAAATTATTTTCACCGACGAGGTACCTTTTAAATGTTAGATTGAGTTATAGGAGCGTATTTGAAGCACATTTGCTTAATAAACCACGGCTCTATCTCTTACGGTTGATTTTTAAATTAATCAGAAAGTCTTCGTCGGTAGCGCTTCTCGGTAGCCTCTCCCTAGAGAGACTAAGTCCGAATTGAAAATATTTTCACCGACGACGTATCTTTTAAATGTTATGATCAGTTATGGGAGCGTATTTGAGGCACTTTTGCATAATAAACCACGGCTCTATCTCTTACGGTTGATTTTAAAATACTTTCTAAAGTCGTCGTCGGCGACTCTTCACGGTAGGCACTCGGTAGGAAAAAATCGAAGTCCGAACTGAAATTATTTTCACAGACGAGGTACCTTTTAAACGTTAGATTGAGTTATAGGAGCGTATTTGAAGCACTTTTGCTTAATAAACCACGGCTCTATCTCTTACGGTTGATTTTTAAATTAATCAGAAAGTCTTCGTCTGTAGCGGTTCTCGGTAGCCTCTCCCTACAGAGACTAAGTCCGAATTGAAAATATTTTCACTGACGACGTATCTTTTAAATGTTATGTTCAGTTATGGGAGCGTATTTGACGCACTTTTGCTTAATAAACCACGGCTCTATCTCTTACGGTTGATTTTTAAATAATTTCTAAAGTCGTCGTCGGCGACTCTTCACGGTAGCCACTAGGTAGGAAAAAATCTAAGTCCGACCTGTAAATATTTTCACCGACGAGGTACCTTTTAAATGTTAGACTGAGTTATAGGAGCGTATTTGAAGCACTTTTGCTTAATAAACCACGGCTCTATCTCTTTCGGTTGATTTTTAAATTAATGAGAAAATCTTCGTCGGTAGCGGTTCTCGGTAGCCTCTCCCTACAGAGACTAAGTCCGAATTGAAAATATTTTCACTGACGACGTATCTTTTAAATGTTATGATCAGTTATGGGAGCGTATTTGACGCACTTTTGCATAATAAACCACGGCTCTATCTCTTACTGTTGATTTTAAAATACTTTCTAAAGTTGTCGTCGGCGACTCTGCGCGGTAGGCACTCGGTAGGAAAAAATCTAAGTCCGAACTGAAATTATTTTCACAGACGAGGTACCTTTTAAATATTAGATTGAGTTATAGGAGCGTATTTGAAGCACTTTTGCTTAATAAACCACGGCTCTATCTCTTACGGTTGATTTTTAAATTAATCAGAAAGTCTTCGTCGGTAGCGGTTCTCGGTAGCCTCTCCCTACAGAGAATAAGTCCGAATTGAAAATATTTTCACCGACGACGTATCTTTTAAATGTTATGATCAGTTATGGGAGCGTATTTGACGCACTTTTTCTTAATAAACCACGGCTCTATCTCTTTCGGTTGATTTTTAAATAATTTCTAAAGTCGTCGTCGGCGACTCTTCACGGTAGCCACTCGGTAGGAAAAAATCTAATTCCGAACTGAAATTATTTTCACCGACGAGGTACCTTTTAAATGTTAGATTGAGTTATAGGAGCGTATTTGAAGCACTTTTGCTTAATAAACCACGGCTCTATCTCTTACGGTTGATTTTTAAATTAATCAGAAAGTCTTCGTCGTTAGCGGTTCTCGGTAGCCTCTCCCTACAGAGACTAAGTCCGAATTGAAAATATTTTCACCGACGACGTATCTTTTAAATGTTATGATCAGTTATGGGAGCGTATTTGACGCACTTTTTCTTAATAAACCACGGCTCTATCTCTTACGGTTGATTTTTAAATAATTTCTAAAGTCGTCGTCGGCGACTCTTCACGGTAGGCACTCGGTAGGAAAAAATCTAAGTCCGAACTGTAATTACTTTCACCGACGAGGTACCTTTTAAATGTTAGATTGAGTTATAGGAGCGTATTTGAAGCACTTTTGCTTAATAAACCACGGCTCTATCTCTTTCGGTTGATTTTTAAATTAATCAGAAAGTCTTCGTCGGTAGCGGTTCTCGGTAGCCTCTCACTACAGAGACTAAGTCCGAATTGAAAATATTTTCACTGACGACGTATCTTTTAAATGTTATGATCAGTTATGGGAGCGTATTTGACGCACTTTTGCATAATAAACCACGGCTCTATCTCTTACGGTTGATTTTAAAATACTTTCTAAAATCGTCGTCGGCGACTCTTCACCGTAGCCACTCGGTAGGAAAAAATCTAAGTCCGAACTGTAATTATTTTCACCGACGACGTACATTTTATATGTTAGATTGAGTTATAGGAGCGTATTTGAAGCACTTTTGCTTAATAAACCACGGCTCTATCTCTTTCGGTTGATTTTTAAATTAATCAGAAAGTCTTCGTCGGTAGCGGTTCTCGGTAGCCTCTCCCTACAGAGACTAAGTCCGAATTGAAAATATTTTCACTGACGACGTATCTTTTAAATGTTATGATCAGTTATGGGAGCGTATTTGACGCACTTTTGCATAATAAACCACGGCTCTATCTCTTACGGTTGATTTTAAAATACTTTCTAAAGTCGTCGTCGGCGACTCTTCACCGTAGCCACTCGGTAGGAAAAAATCTAAGTCCGAACTGTAATTATTTTCACCGACGAGGTACCTTTTAAATGTTCGATTGAGTTATAGGAGCGTATTTAAAGCACTTTTGCTTAATAAACCACGGCTCTATCTCTTTCGGTTGATTTTTAAATTAATCAGAAAGTCTTCGTCGGTAGCGGTTCTCGGTAGCCTCTCCCTACAGAGACTAAGTCCGAATTGAAAATATTTTCACTGACGACGTATCTTTTAAATGTTATGATCAGTTATGGGAGCGTATTTGACGCACTTTTTCTTAATAAACCACGGCTCTATCTCTTACGGTTGATTTTTAAATAATTTCTAAACTCGTCGTCGGCGACTCTTCACGGTAGCCACTCGGTAGGAAAAAATCTAAGTCCGAACTGTAGTTAGTTTCACCGACGAGGTACCTTTTAAATGTTAGATTGAGTTATAGGAGCGTATTTGAAGCACTTTTGCTTAATAAACCACGGCTCTATCTCTTTCGGTTGATTTTTAAATTAATCAGAAAGTCTTCGTCGGTAGCGGTTCTCGGTAGCCTCTCCCTACAGAGACTAAGTCCGAATTGAAAATATTTTCACTGACGACGTATCTTTTAAATGTTATGATCAGTTATGGGAGCGTATTTGACGCACTTTTGCATAATAAACCACGGCTCTATCTCTTACGGTTGATTTTGAAATACTTTCTAAAGTCGTCGTCGGCGACTCTTCACCGTAGCCACTCGGTAGGAAAAAATCTAAGTCCGAACTGTAATTATTTTCACCGACGAGGTACCTTTTATATGTTAGATTGAGTTATAGGAGCGTATTTGAAGCACTTTTGCTTAATAAACAACGGCTCTATCTCTTTCGGTTGATTTTTAAATTAATCAGAAAGTCTTCGTCGGTAGCGGTTCTCGGTAGCCTCTCCCTACAGAGACTACGTCCGAATTGAAAATATTTTCACTGACGACGTATCTTTTAAATGTTATGATCAGTTATGGGAGCGTATTTGACGCACTTTTTCTTAATAAACCACGGCTCTACCTCTTACGGTTGATTTTCAAATAATTTCTAAAGTCGTCGTCGGCGACTCTTCACGGTAGCCACTCGGTAGGAAAAAATCTAAGTCCGAACTGTAATTATTTTCACCGACGAGGTACCTTTTATATGTTAGATTGAGTTATAGGAGCGTATTTGAAGCACTTTTGCTTAATAAACAACGGCTCTATCTCTTTCGGTTGATTTTTAAATTAATCAGAAAGTCTTCGTCGGTAGCGGTTCTCGGTAGCCTCTCCCTACAGAGACTAAGTCCGAATTGAAAATATTTTCACTGACGACGTATCTTTTAAATGTTATGATCAGTTATGGGAGCGTATTTGACGCACTTTTGCATAATAAACCACGGCTCTATCTCTTACGGTTGATTTTAAAATACTTTCTTAAGTCGTCGTCGGCGACTCTTCACCGTAGCCACTCGGTAGGAAAAAATCTAAGTCCGAACTGTAATTATTTTCACCGACGAGGTACCTTTTATATGTTAGATTGAGTTATAGGAGCGTATTTGAAGCACTTTTGCTTAATAAACAACGGCTCTATCTCTTTCGGTTGATTTTTAAATTAATCAGAAAGTCTTCGTCGGTAGCGGTTGTCGGTAGCCTCTCCCTACAGAGACTAAGTCCGAATTGAAAATATTTTCACTGACGACGTATCTTTTAAATGTTATGTTCAGTTATGGGAGCGTATTTGACGCACTTTTGCTTAATAACCCACGGCTCTATCTCTTACGGTTGATTTTTAAATAATTTCTAAAGTCGTCGTCGGCGACTCTTCACGGTAGCCACTCGGTAGGAAAAAATCTAAGTCCGAACTGAAATTAGTTTCACCGACGAGGTACCTTTTAAATGTTAGATTGAGTTATAGGAGCGTATTTGAAGCACTTTTGCTTAATAAACCACGGTTCTATCTCTTTCGGTTGATTTTTAAATTAATCAGAAAGTCTTCGTCGGTAGCGGTTCTCGGTAGCCTCTCCCTACAGAGACTAAGTCCGAATTGAAAATATTTTCACTGACGACGTATCTTTTAAATGTTATGATCAGTTATGGGAGCGTATTTGACGCACTTTTTCTTAATAAACCACGGCTCTATCTCTTACGGTTGATTTTTAAATAATTTCTAAAGTCGTCGTCGGCGACTCTTCACGGTAGCCACTCGGTAGGAAAAAATCTAAGTCCGAACTGTAATTATTTTCACCGACGAGGTACCTTTTATATGTTAGATTGAGTTATAGGAGCGTATTTGAAGCACTTTTGCTTAATAAACCACGGCTCTATCTCTTTCGGTTGATTTTTAAATTAATCAGAAAGTCTTCGTTGGTAGCGGTTCTCGGTAGCCTCTCCCTACAGAGACTAAGTCCGAATTGAAAATATTTTCACTGACGACGTATCTTTTAAATGTTATGATCAGTTATGGGAGCGTATTTGACGCACTTTTTCTTAATAAACCACGGCTCTATCTCTTACGGTTGATTTTTAAATAATTTCTAAAGTCGTCGTCGGCGACTCTTCACGGTAGCCACTCGGTAGGAAAAAATCTAAGTCCGAACTGTAATTAGTTTCACCGACGAGGTACCTTTTAAATGTTAGATTGAGTTATAGGAGCGTATTTGAAGCACTTTTGCTTAATAAACCACGGCTCTATCTCTTTCGGTTGATTTTTAAATTAATCAGAAAGTCTTCGTCGGTAGCGGTTCTCGGTAGCCTCTCCCTAGAGAGACTAAGTCCGAATTGAAAATATTTTCACTGACGACGTATCTTTTAAATGTTATGATCAGTTATGGGAGCGTATTTGACGCACTTTTGCATAATAAACCACGGCTCTATCTCTTACGGTTGATTTTAAAATACTTTCTTAAGTCGTCGTCGGCGACTCTTCACCGTAGCCACTCGGTAGGAAAAAATCTAAGTCCGAACTGTAATTATTTTCACCGACGAGGTACCTTTTAAATGTTCGATTGAGTTATAGGAGCGTATTTAAAGCACTTTTGCTTAATAAACCACGGCTCTATCTCTTGCGGTTGATTTTTAAATAATTTCTAAAGTCGTCGTCGGCGACTCTTCACGGTAGCCACTCGGTAGGAAAAAATCTGTCCGAACTGTAATTATTTTCACCGACGAGGTACCTTTTAAATGTTAGACTGAGTTATAGGAGCGTATTTAAAGCACTTTTGCTTAAAAAACCACGGTTCTATCTCTTTCGGTTGATTTTTAAATTAATCAGAAAGTCTTCGTCGGTAGCGGTTGTCGGTAGCCTCTCCCTACAGAGACTAAGTCCGAATTGAAAATATTTTCACTGACGACGTATCTTTTAAATGTTATGATCAGTTATTGGAGCGTATTTGACGCACTTTTGCATAATAAACCACGGCTCTACCTCTTACGGTTGATTTTTAAATAATTTCTAAAGTCGTCGTCGGCGACTCTTCGGGGTAGCCACTCGGTAGGAAAAAATCTAAGGCCGAACTGAAATTAGTTTCACCGACGTGGTACCTTTTAAATGTTAGATTGAGTTATAGGAGCGTATTTGAAGCACTTTTGCTTTATAAACCACGGCTCTATCTCTTACGGTTGATTTTTAAATTAATCAGAAAGTCTTCGTCGGTAGCGCTTCTCGGTAGCCTCTCCGTACAGAGACTAAGTCCGAATTGAAAATATTTTCACCGACGACGTATCTTTTAAATGTTATGTTCAGTTATGGGAGCGTATTTGACGCACTTTTGCTTAATAACCCACGGCTCTATCTCTTACGGTTGATTTTTAAATAATTTCTAAAGTCGTCGTCGGCGACTCTTCACGGTAGCCACTCGGTAGGAAAAAATCTAAGTCCGAACTGAAATTAGTTTCACCGACGAGGTACCTTTTAAATGTTAGATTGAGTTATAGGAGCGTATTTGAAGCACTTTTGCTTAATAAACCACGGTTCTATCTCTTTCGGTTGATTTTTAAATTAATCAGAAAGTCTTCCTCGGTAGCGGTTCTCGGTAGCCTCTCCCTACAGAGACTAAGTCCGAATTGAAAATATTTTCACTGACGACGTATCTTTTAAATGTTATGATCAGTTATGGGAGCGTATTTGACGCACTTTTTCTTAATAAACCACGGCTCTATCTCTTACGGTTGATTTTTAAATAATTTCTAAAGTCGTCGTCGGCGACTCTTCACGGTAGCCACTCGGTAGGAAAAAATCTAAGTCCGAACTGTAATTATTTTCACCGACGAGGTACCTTTTATATGTTAGATTGAGTTATAGGAGCGTATTTGAAGCACTTTTGCTTAATAAACCACGGCTCTATCTCTTTCGGTTGATTTTTAAATTAATCAGAAAGTCTTCGTCGGTAGCGGTTCTCGGTAGCCTCTCCCTACAGAGACTAAGTCCGAATTGAAAATATTTTCACTGACGACGTATCTTTTAAATGTTATGATCAGTTATGGGAGCGTATTTGACGCACTTTTTCTTAATAAACCACGGCTCTATCTCTTACGGTTGATTTTTAAATAATTTCTAAAGTCGTCGTCGGCGACTCTTCACGGTAGCCACTCGGTAGGAAAAAATCTAAGTCCGAACTGTAATTAGTTTCACCGACGAGGTACCTTTTAAATGTTAGATTGAGTTATAGGAGCGTATTTGAAGCACTTTTGCTTAATAAACCACGGCTCTATCTCTTTCGGTTGATTTTTAAATTAATCAGAAAGTCTTCGTCGGTAGCGGTTCTCGGTAGCCTCTCCCTACAGAGACTAAGTCCGAATTGAAAATATTTTCACTGACGACGTATCTTTTAAATGTTATGATCAGTTATGGGAGCGTATTTGACGCACTTTTGCATAATAAACCACGGCTCCATCTCTTACGGTTGATTTTAAAATACTTTCTAAAGTCGTCGTCGGCGACTCTTCACCGTAGCCACTCGGTAGGAAAAAATCTAAGTCCGAACTGTAATTATTTTCACCGACGAGGTACCTTTTAAATGTTCGATTGAGTTATAGGAGCGTATTTAAAGCACTTTTGCTTAATCAACCACGGTTCTATCTCTTTCGGTTGATTTTTAAATTAATCAGAAAGTCTTCGTCGGTAGCGGTTCTCGGTAGCCTCTCCCTACAGAGACTAAGTCCGAATTGAAAATATTTTCACTGACGACGTATCTTTTAAATGTTATGATCAGTTATGGGAGCGTATTTGACGCACTTTTGCATAATAAACCACGGCTCCATCTCTTACGGTTGATTTTAAAATACTTTCTAAAGTCGTCGTCGGCGACTCTTCACCGTAGCCACTCGGTAGGAAAAAATCTAAGTCCGAACTGTAATTATTTTCACCGACGAGGTACCTTTTAAATGTTCGATTGAGTTATAGGAGCGTATTTAAAGCACTTTTGCTTAATCAACCACGGTTCTATCTCTTTCGGTTGATTTTTAAATTAATCAGAAAGTCTTCGTCGGTAGCGGTTCTCGGTAGCCTCTCCCTACAGAGACTAAGTCCGAATTGAAAATATTTGCATTGACGAGGTATCTTTTAAATGTTATGATTAGTTATGGGAGCGTATTTGACGCACTTTTGCATAATAAACCACGGCTCTATCTCTTGCGGTTGATTTTTAAATAATTTCTAAAGTCGTCGTCGGCGACTCTTCACGGTAGCCACTGGGTAGGAAAAAATCCAAGCCCGAACTGTAATTATTTTCACCGTCGAGGTGCCTTTTAAATGTTAGACTGAGTTATAGGAGCGTATTTGAAGCACTTTTGCTTAATAAACCACGGCTCTATCTCTTTCGGTTGATTTTTAAATTAATCAGAAAGTCTTCGTCGGTAGCGGTTCTCGGTAGCCTCTCCCTACAGAGATCAAGTCCGCATTGAAAATATTTTCACCGACGACGTATCTTTTAAATGTTATGTTCAGTTATGGGAGCGTATTTGACGCACTTTTGCATAATAAACCACGGCTCTACCTCTTACGGTTGATTTTTAAATAATTTCTAAAGTCGTCGTCGGCGACTCTTCGGGGTAGCCACTCGGTAGGAAAAAATCTAAGTCCGAACTGAAATTAGTTTCACCGACGAGGTACCTTTTAAATGTTAGATTGAGTTATAGGAGCGTATTTGAAGCACTTTTGCTTTATAAACCACGGCTCTATCTCTTACGGTTGATTTTTAAATTAATCAGAAAGTCTTCGTCGGTAGCGCTTCTCGGTAGTCTCTCCGTACAGAGACTAAGTCCGAATTGAAAATATTTTCACCGACGACGTATCTTTTAAATGTTATGTTCAGTTATGGGAGCGTATTTGACGCACTTTTGCTTAATAACCCACGGCTCTATCTCTTACGGTTGATTTTTAAATAATTTCTAAAGTCGTCGTCGGCGACTCTTCACGGTAGCCACTCGGTAGGAAAAAATCTAAGTCCGAACTGAAATTAGTTTCACCGACGAGGTACCTTTTAAATGTTAGATTGAGTTATAGGAGCGTATTTGAAGCACTTTTGCTTAATAAACCACGGTTCTATCTCTTTCGGTTGATTTTTAAATTAATCAGAAAGTCTTCGTCGGTAGCGGTTCTCGGTAGCCTCTCCCTACAGAGACTAAGTCCGAATTGAAAATATTTTCACTGACGACGTATCTTTTAAATGTTATGATCAGTTACGGGAGCGTATTTGACGCACTTTTTCTTAATAAACCACGGCTCTATCTCTTACGGTTGATTTTTAAATAATTTCCAAAGTCGTCGTCGGCGACTCTTCACGGTAGCCACTCGGTAGGAAAAAATCTAAGTCCGAACTGTAATTATTTTCACCGACGAGGTACCTTTTATATGTTAGATTGAGTTATAGGAGCGTATTTGAAGCACTTTTGCTTAATAAACCACGGCTCTATCTCTTTCGGTTGATTTTTAAATTAATCAGAAAGTCTTCGTCGGTAGCGGTTCTCGGTAGCCTCTCCCTACAGAGACTAAGTCCGAATTGAAAATATTTTCACTGACGACGTATCTTTTAAATGTTATGATCAGTTATGGGAGCGTATTTGACGCACTTTTTCTTAATAAACCACGGCTCTATCTCTTACGGTTGATTTTTAAATAATTTCTAAAGTCGTCGTCGGCGACTCTTCACGGTAGCCACTCGGTAGGAAAAAATCTAAGTCCGAACTGTAATTATTTTCACCGACGAGGTACCTTTTATATGTTAGATTGAGTTATAGGAGCGTATTTGAAGCACTTTTGCTTAATAAACAACGGCTCTATCTCTTTCGGTTGATTTTTAAATTAATCAGAAAGTCTTCGTCGGTAGCGGTTCTCGGTAGCCTCTCCCTACAGAGACTAAGTCCGAATTGAAAATATTTTCACTGACGACGTATCTTTTAAATGTTATGATCAGTTATGGGAGCGTATTTGACGCACTTTTTCTTAATAAACCACGGCTCTATCTCTTAGGGTTGATTTTTAAATAATTTCTAAAGTCGTCGTCGGCGACTCTTCACGGTAGCCACTCGGTAGGAAAAAATCTAAGTCCGAACTGTAATTAGTTTCACCGACGAGGTACCTTTTAAATGTTAGATTGAGTTATAGGAGCGTATTTGAAGCACTTTTGCTTAATAAACCACGGTTCTATCTCTTTCGGTTGATTTTTAAATTAATCAGAAAGTCTTCGTCGGTAGCGGTTCTCGGTAGCCTCTCCCTACAGAGACTAAGTCCGAATTGAAAATATTTTCACTGACGACGTATCTTTTAAATGTTATGATCAGTTACGGGAGCGTATTTGACGCACTTTTTCTTAATAAACCACGGCTCTATCTCTTACGGTTGATTTTTAAATAATTTCCAAAGTCGTCGTCGGCGACTCTTCACGGTAGCCACTCGGTAGGAAAAAATCTAAGTCCGAACTGTAATTATTTTCACCGACGAGGTACCTTTTATATGTTAGATTGAGTTATAGGAGCGTATTTGAAGCACTTTTGCTTAATAAACCACGGCTCTATCTCTTTCGGTTGATTTTTAAATTAATCAGAAAGTCTTCGTCGGTAGCGGTTCTCGGTAGCCTCTCCCTACAGAGACTAAGTCCGAATTGAAAATATTTTCACTGACGACGTATCTTTTAAATGTTATGATCAGTTATGGGAGCGTATTTGACGCACTTTTTCTTAATAAACCACGGCTCTATCTCTTACGGTTGATTTTTAAATAATTTCTAAAGTCGTCGTCGGCGACTCTTCACGGTAGCCACTCGGTAGGAAAAAATCTAAGTCCGAACTGTAATTATTTTCACCGACGAGGTACCTTTTATATGTTAGATTGAGTTATAGGAGCGTATTTGAAGCACTTTTGCTTAATAAACAACGGCTCTATCTCTTTCGGTTGATTTTTAAATTAATCAGAAAGTCTTCGTCGGTAGCGGTTCTCGGTAGCCTCTCCCTACAGAGACTAAGTCCGAATTGAAAATATTTTCACTGACGACGTATCTTTTAAATGTTATGATCAGTTATGGGAGCGTATTTGACGCACTTTTTCTTAATAAACCACGGCTCTATCTCTTATGGTTGATTTTTAAATAATTTCTAAAGTCGTCGTCGGCGACTCTTCACGGTAGCCACTCGGTAGGAAAAAATCTAAGTCCGAACTGTAATTAGTTTCACCGACGAGGTACCTTTTAAATGTTAGATTGAGTTATAGGAGCGTATTTGAAGCACTTTTGCTTAATAAACCACGGCTCTATCTCTTTCGGTTGATTTTTAAATTAATCAGAAAGTCTTCGTCGGTAGCGGTTCTCGGTAGCCTCTCCCTACAGAGACTAAGTCCGAATTGAAAATATTTTCACTGACGACGTATCTTTTAAATGTTATGATCAGTTATGGGAGCGTATTTGACGCACTTTTGCATAATAAACCACGGCTCCATCTCTTACGGTTGATTTTAAAATACTTTCTAAAGTCGTCGTCGGCGACTCTTCACCGTAGCCACTCGGTAGGAAAAAATCTAAGTCCGAACTGTAATTATTTTCACCGACGAGGTAACTTTTAAATGTTCGATTGAGTTATAGGAGCGTATTTAAAGCACTTTTGCTTAATAAACAACGGTTCTATCTCTTTCGGTTGATTTTTAAATTAATCAGAAAGTCTTCGTCGGTAGCGGTTCTCGGTAGCCTCTCCCTACAGAGACTAAGTCCGAATTGAAAATATTTTCACTGACGACGTATCTTTTAAATGTTATGATCAGTTATGGGAGCGTATTTGACGCACTTTTTCTTAATAAACCACGGCTCTATCTCTTACGGTTGATTTTTAAATAATTTCTAAAGTCGTCGTCGGCGACTCTTCACGGTAGCCACTCGGTAGGAAAAAATCTAAGTCCGAACTGTAATTATTTTCACCGACGAGGTACCTTTTATATGTTCGATTGAGTTATAGGAGCGTATTTAAAGCACTTTTGCTTAATAAACCACGGTTCTATCTCTTTCGGTTGATTTTTAAATTAATCAGAAAGTCTTCGTCGGTAGCGGTACTCGGTAGCCTCTGCCTACAGAGACTAAGTCCGAATTGAAAATATTTTCACTGAGGACGTATCTTTTAAATGTTAAGATCAGTTATGGGAGCGTATTTGACGCACTTTTGCTTAATAAACCACGGCCCTATCTCTTACGGTTGATTTTTAAATAATTTCTAAAGTCGTCGTCGGCGACTCTTCACGGTAGCCACTCGGTAGGAAAAAATCTAAGTCCGAACTGTAATTATTTTCACCGACGAGGTACCTTTTATATGTTAGATTGAGTTATAGGAGCGTATTTGAAGCACTTTTGCTTAATAAACAACGGCTCTACCTCTTTCGGTTGATTTTTAAATTAATCAGAAAGTCTTCGTCGGTAGCGGTTCTCGGTAGCCTCTCCCTACAGAGATCAAGTCCGCATTGAAAATATTTTCACCGACGACGTATCTTTTAAATGTTATGTTCAGTTATGGGAGCGTATTTGACGCACTTTTGCTTAATAAACCACGGCTCTATCTCTTACGGTTGATTTTTAAATAATTTCTAAAGTCGTCGTCGGCGACTCTTCGGGGTAGCCACTCGGTAGGAAAAAATCTAAGTCCGAACTGAAATTAGTTTCACCGACGAGGTACCTTTTAAATGTTAGATTGAGTTATAGGAGCGTATTTGAAGCACTTTTGCTTTATAAACCACGGCTCTATCTCTTACGGTTGATTTTTAAATTAATCAGAAAGTCTTCGTCGGTAGCGCTTCTCGGTAGCCTCTCCCTACAGAGATCAAGTCCGCATTGAAAATATTTTCACCGACGACGTATCTTTTAAATGTTATGTTCAGTTATGGGAGCGTATTTGACGCACTTTTGCATAATAAACCACGGCTCTACCTCTTACGGTTGATTTTTAAATAATTTCTAAAGTCGTCGTCGGCGACTCTTCGGGGTAGCCACTCGGTAGGAAAAAATCTAAGTCCGAACTGAAATTAGTTTCACCGACGAGGTACCTTTTAAATGTTAGATTGAGTTATAGGAGCGTATTTGAAGCACTTTTGCTTTATAAACCACGGCTCTATCTCTTACGGTTGATTTTTAAATTAATCAGAAAGTCTTCGTCGGTAGCGCTTCTCGGTAGTCTCTCCGTACAGAGACTAAGTCCGAATTGAAAATATTTTCACCGACGACGTATCTTTTAAATGTTATGTTCAGTTATGGGAGCGTATTTGACGCACTTTTGCTTAATAACCCACGGCTCTATCTCTTACGGTTGATTTTTAAATAATTTCTAAAGTCGTCGTCGGCGACTCTTCACGGTAGCCACTCGGTAGGAAAAAATCTAAGTCCGAACTGAAATTAGTTTCACCGACGAGGTACCTTTTAAATGTTAGATTGAGTTATAGGAGCGTATTTGAAGCACTTTTGCTTAATAAACCACGGTTCTATCTCTTTCGGTTGATTTTTAAATTAATCAGAAAGTCTTCGTCGGTAGCGGTTCTCGGTAGCCTCTCCCTACAGAGACTAAGTCCGAATTGAAAATATTTTCACTGACGACGTATATTTTAAATGTTATGATCAGTTACGGGAGCGTATTTGACGCACTTTTTCTTAATAAACCACGGCTCTATCTCTTACGGTTGATTTTTAAATAATTTCCAAAGTCGTCGTCGGCGACTCTTCACGGTAGCCACTCGGTAGGAAAAAATCTAAGTCCGAACTGTAATTATTTTCACCGACGAGGTACCTTTTATATGTTAGATTGAGTTATAGGAGCGTATTTGAAGCACTTTTGCTTAATAAACCACGGCTCTATCTCTTTCGGTTGATTTTTAAATTAATCAGAAAGTCTTCGTCGGTAGCGGTTCTCGGTAGCCTCTCCCTACAGAGACTAAGTCCGAATTGAAAATATTTTCACTGACGACGTATCTTTTAAATGTTATGATCAGTTATGGGAGCGTATTTGACGCACTTTTTCTTAATAAACCACGGCTCTATCTCTTACGGTTGATTTTTAAATAATTTCTAAAGTCGTCGTCGGCGACTCTTCACGGTAGCCACTCGGTAGGAAAAAATCTAAGTCCGAACTGTAATTATTTTCACCGACGAGGTACCTTTTATATGTTAGATTGAGTTATAGGAGCGTATTTGAAGCACTTTTGCTTAATAAACAACGGCTCTATCTCTTTCGGTTGATTTTTAAATTAATCAGAAAGTCTTCGTCGGTAGCGGTTCTCGGTAGCCTCTCCCTACAGAGACTAAGTCCGAATTGAAAATATTTTCACTGACGACGTATCTTTTAAATGTTATGATCAGTTATGGGAGCGTATTTGACGCACTTTTTCTTAATAAACCACGGCTCTATCTCTTAGGGTTGATTTTTAAATAATTTCTAAAGTCGTCGTCGGCGACTCTTCACGGTAGCCACTCGGTAGGAAAAAATCTAAGTCCGAACTGTAATTAGTTTCACCGACGAGGTACCTTTTAAATGTTAGATTGAGTTATAGGAGCGTATTTGAAGCACTTTTGCTTAATAAACCACGGTTCTATCTCTTTCGGTTGATTTTTAAATTAATCAGAAAGTCTTCGTCGGTAGCGGTTCTCGGTAGCCTCTCCCTACAGAGACTAAGTCCGAATTGAAAATATTTTCACTGACGACGTATCTTTTAAATGTTATGATCAGTTACGGGAGCGTATTTGACGCACTTTTTCTTAATAAACCACGGCTCTATCTCTTACGGTTGATTTTTAAATAATTTCCAAAGTCGTCGTCGGCGACTCTTCACGGTAGCCACTCGGTAGGAAAAAATCTAAGTCCGAACTGTAATTATTTTCACCGACGAGGTACCTTTTATATGTTAGATTGAGTTATAGGAGCGTATTTGAAGCACTTTTGCTTAATAAACCACGTCTCTATCTCTTTCGGTTGATTTTTAAATTAATCAGAAAGTCTTCGTCGGTAGCGGTTCTCGGTAGCCTCTCCCTACAGAGACTAAGTCCGAATTGAAAATATTTTCACTGACGACGTATCTTTTAAATGTTATGATCAGTTATGGGAGCGTATTTGACGCACTTTTTCTTAATAAACCACGGCTCTATCTCTTACGGTTGATTTTTAAATAATTTCTAAAGTCGTCGTCGGCGACTCTTCACGGTAGCCACTCGGTAGGAAAAAATCTAAGTCCGAACTGTAATTATTTTCACCGACGAGGTACCTTTTATATGTTAGATTGAGTTATAGGAGCGTATTTGAAGCACTTTTGCTTAATAAACAACGGCTCTATCTCTTTCGGTTGATTTTTAAATTAATCAGAAAGTCTTCGTCGGTAGCGGTTCTCGGTAGCCTCTCCCTACAGAGACTAAGTCCGAATTGAAAATATTTTCACTGACGACGTATCTTTTAAATGTTATGATCAGTTATGGGAGCGTATTTGACGCACTTTTTCTTAATAAACCACGGCTCTATCTCTTAGGGTTGATTTTTAAATAATTTCTAAAGTCGTCGTCGGCGACTCTTCACGGTAGCCACTCGGTAGGAAAAAATCTAAGTCCGAACTGTAATTAGTTTCACCGACGAGGTACCTTTTAAATGTTAGATTGAGTTATAGGAGCGTATTTGAAGCACTTTTGCTTAATAAACCACGGCTCTATCTCTTTCGGTTGATTTTTAAATTAATCAGAAAGTCTTCGTCGGTAGCGGTTCTCGGTAGCCTCTCCCTACAGAGACTAAGTCCGAATTGAAAATATTTTCACTGACGACGTATCTTTTAAATGTTATGATCAGTTATGGGAGCGTATTTGACGCACTTTTGCATAATAAACCACGGCTCCATCTCTTACGGTTGATTTTAAAATACTTTCTAAAGTCGTCGTCGGCGACTCTTCACCGTAGCCACTCGGTAGGAAAAAATCTAAGTCCGAACTGTAATTATTTTCACCGACGAGGTAACTTTTAAATGTTCGATTGAGTTATAGGAGCGTATTTAAAGCACTTTTGCTTAATAAACAACGGTTCTATCTCTTTCGGTTGATTTTTAAATTAATCAGAAAGTCTTCGTCGGTAGCGGTTCTCGGTAGCCTCTCCCTACAGAGACTAAGTCCGAATTGAAAATATTTTCACTGACGACGTATCTTTTAAATGTTATGATCAGTTATGGGAGCGTATTTGACGCACTTTTTCTTAATAAACCACGGCTCTATCTCTTACGGTTGATTTTTAAATAATTTCTAAAGTCGTCGTCGGCGACTCTTCACGGTAGCCACTCGGTAGGAAAAAATCTAAGTCCGAACTGTAATTATTTTCACCGACGAGGTACCTTTTAAATGTTCGATTGAGTTATAGGAGCGTATTTAAAGCACTTTTGCTTAATAAACCACGGTTCTATCTCTTTCGGTTGATTTTTAAATTAATCAGAAAGTCTTCGTCGGTAGCGGTACTCGGTAGCCTCTGCCTACAGAGACTAAGTCCGAATTGAAAATATTTTCACTGAGGACGTATCTTTTAAATGTTAAGATCAGTTATGGGAGCGTATTTGACGCACTTTTGCTTAATAAACCACGGCCCTATCTCTTACGGTTGATTTTTAAATAATTTCTAAAGTCGTCGTCGGCGACTCTTCACGGTAGCCACTCGGTAGGAAAAAATCTAAGTCCGAACTGTAATTATTTTCACCGACGAGGTACCTTTTATATGTTAGATTGAGTTATAGGAGCGTATTTGAAGCACTTTTGCTTAATAAACAACGGCTCTACCTCTTTCGGTTGATTTTTAAATTAATCAGAAAGTCTTCGTCGGTAGCGGTTCTCGGTAGCCTCTCCCTACAGAGATCAAGTCCGCATTGAAAATATTTTCACCGACGACGTATCTTTTAAATGTTATGTTCAGTTATGGGAGCGTATTTGACGCACTTTTGCTTAATAAACCACGGCTCTATCTCTTACGGTTGATTTTTAAATAATTTCTAAAGTCGTCGTCGGCGACTCTTCGGGGTAGCCACTCGGTAGGAAAAAATCTAAGTCCGAACTGAAATTAGTTTCACCGACGAGGTACCTTTTAAATGTTAGATTGAGTTATAGGAGCGTATTTGAAGCACTTTTGCTTTATAAACCACGGCTCTATCTCTTACGGTTGATTTTTAAATTAATCAGAAAGTCTTCGTCGGTAGCGCTTCTCGGTAGCCTCTCCGTACAGAGACTAAGTCCGAATTGAAAATATTTTCACCGACGACGTATCTTTTAAATGTTATGTTCAGTTATGGGAGCGTATTTGACGCACTTTTGCTTAATAACCCACGGCTCTATCTCTTACGGTTGATTTTTAAATAATTTCTAAGGTCGTCGTCGGCGACTCTTCACGGTAGCCACTCGGTAGGAAAAAATCTAAGTCCGAACTGAAATTAGTTTCACCGACGAGGTACCTTTTAAATGTTAGATTGAGTTATAGGAGCGTATTTGAAGCACTTTTGCTTAATAAACCACGGTTCTATCTCTTTCGGTTGATTTTTAAATTAATCAGAAAGTCTTCGTCGGTAGCGGTTCTCGGTAGCCTCTCCCTACAGAGACTAAGTCCGAATTGAAAATATTTTCACTGACGACGTATCTTTTAAATGTTATGATCAGTTATGGGAGCGTATTTGACGCACTTTTTCTTAATAAACCACGGCTCTATCTCTTACGGTTGATTTTTAAATAATTTCTAAAGTCGTCGTCGGCGACTCTTCACGGTAGCCACTCGGTAGGAAAAAATCTAAGTCCGAACTGTAATTATTTTCACCGACGAGGTACCTTTTATATGTTAGATTGAGTTATAGGAGCGTATTTGAAGCACTTTTGCTTAATAAACCACGGCTCTATCTCTTTCGGTTGATTTTTAAATTAATCAGAAAGTCTTCGTCGGTAGCGGTTCTCGGTAGCCTCTCCCTACAGAGACTAAGTCCGAATTGAAAATATTTTCACTGACGACGTATCTTTTAAATGTTATGATCAGTTATGGGAGCGTATTTGACGCACTTTTTCTTAATAAACCACGGCTCTATCTCTTACGGTTGATTTTTAAATAATTTCTAAAGTCGTCGTCGGCGACTCTTCACGGTAGCCACTCGGTAGGAAAAAATCTAAGTCCGAACTGTAATTATTTTCACCGACGAGGTACCTTTTATATGTTAGATTGAGTTATAGGAGCGTATTTGAAGCACTTTTGCTTAATAAACAACGGCTCTATCTCTTTCGGTTGATTTTTAAATTAATCAGAAAGTCTTCGTCGGTAGCGGTTCTCGGTAGCCTCTCCCTACAGAGACTAATTCCGAATTGAAAATATTTTCACCGACGACGTATCTTTTAAATGTTATGATCAGTTATGGGAGCGTATTTGACGCACATTTTCTTAATAAACCACGGCTCTATCTCTTACGGTTGATTTTTAAATAATTTCTAAAGTCGTCGTCGGCGACTCTTCACGGTAGCCACTCGGTAGGAAAAAATCTAAGTCCGAACTGTAATTATTTTCACCGACGAGGTACCTTTTATAGGTTAGATTGAGTTATAGGAGCGTATTTGAAGCACTTTTGCTTAATAAACCACGGCTCTATCTCTTTCGGTTGATTTTTAAAATAATCAGAAAGTCTTCGTCGGTAGCGGTTCTCGGTAGCCTCTCCCTACAGAGACTAAGACCGAATTGAAAATATTTTCACTGACGACGTATCTTTTAAATGTTATGATCAGTTATGGGAGCGTATTTGACGCACTTTTTCTTAATAAACCACGGCTCTATCTCTTACGGTTGATTTTTAAATAATTTCCAAAGTCGTCGTCGGCGACTCTTCACGGTAGCCACTCGGTAGGAAAAAATCTAAGTCCGAACTGTAATTATTTTCACCGACGAGGTACCTTTTATATGTTAGATTGAGTTATAGGAGCGTATTTGAAGCACTTTTGCTTAATAAACCACGGCTCTATCTCTTTCGGTTGATTTTTAAATTAATCAGAAAGTCTTCGTCGGTAGCGGTTCTCGGTAGCCTCTCCCTACAGAGACTAAGTCCGAATTGAAAATATTTTCACTGACGACGTATCTTTTAAATGTTATGATCAGTTATGGGAGCGTATTTGACGCACTTTTTCTTAATAAACCACGGCTCTATCTCTTACGGTTGATTTTTAAATAATTTCTAAAGTCGTCGTCGGCGACTCTTCACGGTAGCCACTCGGTAGGAAAAAATCTAAGTCCGAACTGAAATTATTTTCACAGACGAGGTACCTTTTAAATGTTAGATTGAGTTATAGGAGCGTATTTGAAGCACTTTTGCTTTATAAACCACGGCTCTATCTCTTTCGGTTGATTTTTAAATTAATCAGAAAGTCTTCGTCGGTAGCGGTTCTCGGTAGCCTCTCCCTACAGAGATCAAGTCCGCATTGAAAATATTTTCACCGACGACGTATCTTTTAAATGTTATGTTCAGTTATGGGAGCGTATTTGACGCACTTTTGCTTAATAAACCACGGCTCTATCTCTTACGGTTGATTTTTAAATAATTTCTAAAGTCGTCGCCGGCGACTCTTCGGGGTAGCCACTCGGTAGGAAAAAATCTAAGTCCGAACTGAAATTAGTTTCACCGACGAGGTACCTTTTAAATGTTAGATTGAGTTATAGGAGCGTATTTGAAGCACTTTTGCTTTATAAACCACGGCTCTATCTCTTACGGTTGATTTTTAAATTAATCAGAAAGTCTTCGTCGGTAGCGCTTCTCGGTAGCCTCTCCGTACAGAGACTAAGTCCGAATTGAAAATATTTTCACCGACGACGTATCTTTTAAATGTTATGTTCAGTTATGGGAGCGTATTTGACGCACTTTTGCTTAATAACCCACGGCTCTATCTCTTACGGTTGATTTTTAAATAATTTCTAAAGTCGTCGTCGGCGACTCTTCACGGTAGCCACTCGGTAGGAAAAAATCTAAGTCCGAACTGTAATTATTTTCACCGACGAGGTACCTTTTATATGTTAGATTGAGTTATAGGAGCGTATTTGAAGCACTTTTGCTTAATAAACCACGGCTCTATCTCTTTCGGTTGATTTTTAAATTAATCAGAAAGTCTTCGTCGGTAGCGGTTCTCGGTAGCCTCTCCCTACAGAGACTAAGTCCGAATTGAAAATATTTTCACTGACGACGTATCTTTTAAATGTTATGATCAGTTATGGGAGCGTATTTGACGCACTTTTTCTTAATAAACCACGGCTCTATCTCTTACGGTTGATTTTTAAATAATTTCCAAAGTCGTCGTCGGCGACTCTTCACGGTAGCCACTCGGTAGGAAAAAATCTAAGTCCGAACTGTAATTATTTTCACCGACGAGGTACCTTTTATATGTTAGATTGAGTTATAGGAGCGTATTTGAAGCACTTTTGCTTAATAAACCACGGCTCTATCTCTTTCGGTTGATTTTTAAATTAATCAGAAAGTCTTCGTCGGTAGCGGTTCTCGGTAGCCTCTCCCTACAGAGACTAAGTCCGAATTGAAAATATTTTCACTGACGACGTATCTTTTAAATGTTATGATCAGTTATGGGAGCGTATTTGACGCACTTTTTCTTAATAAACCACGGCTCTATCTCTTACGGTTGATTTTTAAATAATTTCTAAAGTCGTCGTCGGCGACTCTTCACGGTAGCCACTCGGTAGGAAAAAATCTAAGTCCGAACTGTAATTATTTTCACCGACGAGGTACCTTTTATATGTTAGATTGAGTTATAGGAGCGTATTTGAAGCACTTTTGCTTAATAAACAACGGCTCTATCTCTTACGGTTGATTTTTAAATAAATCAGAAAGTCTTCGTCGGTAGCGCTTCTCGGTAGCCTCTCCGTACAGAGACTAAGTCCGAATTGAAAATATTTTCACCGACGACGTATCTTTTAAATGTTATGTTCAGTTATGGGAGCGTATTTGACGCACTTTTGCTTAATAACCCACGGCTCTATCTCTTACGGTTGATTTTTAAATAATTTCTAAAGTCGTCGTCGGCGACTCTTCACGGTAGCCACTCGGTAGGAAAAAATCTAAGTCCGAACTGAAATTAGTTTCACCGACGAGGTACCTTTTAAATGTTAGATTGAGTTATAGGAGCGTATTTGAAGCACTTTTGCTTAATAAACCACGGTTCTATCTCTTTCGGTTGATTTTTAAATTAATCAGAAAGTCTTCGTCGGTAGCGGTTCTCGGTAGCCTCTCCCTACAGAGACTAAGTCCGAATTGAAAATATTTTCACTGACGACGTATCTTTTAAATGTTATGATCAGTTATGGGAGCGTATTTGACGCACTTTTGCATAATAAACCACGGCTCCATCTCTTACGGTTGATTTTAAAATACTTTCTAAAGTCGTCGTCGGCGACTCTTCACCGTAGCCACTCGGTAGGAAAAAATCTAAGTCCGAACTGTAATTATTTTCACCGACGAGGTACCTTTTAAATGTTCGATTGAGTTATAGGAGCGTATTTAAAGCACTTTTGCTTAATAAACCACGGTTCTATCTCTTTCGGTTGATTTTTAAATTAATCAGAAAGTCTTCGTCGGTAGCGGTTCTCGGTAGCCTCTCCCTACAGCGACTAAGTCCGAATTGAAAATATTTTCACTGACGACGTATCTTTTAAATGTTATGATCAGTTATGGGAGCGTATTTGACGCACTTTTTCTTAATAAACCACGGCTCTATCTCTTACGGTTGATTTTTAAATAATTTCTAAAGTCGTCGTCGGCGACTCTTCACGGTAGCCACTCGGTAGGAAAAAATCTAAGTCCGAACTGTAATTATTTTCACCGACGAGGTACCTTTTAAATGTTCGATTGAATTATAGGAGCGTATTTAAAGCACTTTTGCTTAATAAACCACGGTTCTATCTCTTTCGGTTGATTTTTAAATTAATCAGAAAGTCTTCGTCGGTAGCGGTACTCGGTAGCCTCTGCCTACAGAGACTAAGTCCGAATTGAAAATATTTTCCCTGAGGACGTATCTTTTAAATGTTAAGATCAGTTATGGGAGCGTACTTGACGCACTTTTGCTTAATAAACCACGGCTCTATCTCTTACGGTTGATTTTTAAATAATTTCTAAAGTCGTCGTCGGCGACTCTTCACGGTAGCCACTCGGTAGGAAAAAATCTAAGTCCGAACTGTAATTATTTTCACCGACGAGGTACCTTTTATATGTTAGATTGAGTTATAGGAGCGTATTTGAAGCACTTTTGCTTAATAAACCACGGCTCTATCTCTTTCGGTTGATTTTTAAATTAATCAGAAAGTCTTCGTCGGTAGCGGTTCTCGGTAGCCTCTCCCTACAGAGATCAAGTCCGCATTGAAAATATTTTCACCGACGACGTATCTTTTAAATGTTATGTTCAGTTATGGGAGCGTATTTGACGCACTTTTGCTTAATAAACCACGGCTCTATCTCTTACGGTTGATTTTTAAATAATTTCTAAAGTCGTCGTCGGCGACTCTTCGGGGTAGCCACTCGGTAGGAAAAAATCTAAGTCCGAACTTAAATTAGTTTCACCGACGAGGTACCTTTTAAATGTTAGATTGAGTTATAGGAGCGTATTTGAAGCACTTTTGCTTTATAAACCACGGCTCTATCTCTTACGGTTGATTTTTAAATTAATCAGAAAGACTTCGTCGGTAGCGCTTCTCGGTAGCCTCTCCGTACAGAGACTAAGTCCGAATTGAAAATATTTTCACCGACGACGTATCTTTTAAATGTTATGTTCAGTTATGGGAGCGTATTTGACGCACTTTTGCTTAATAACCCACGGCTCTATCTCTTACGGTTGATTTTTAAATAATTTCTAAAGTCGTCGTCGGCGACTCTTCACGGTAGCCACTCGGTAGGAAAAAATCTAAGTCCGAACTGAAATTAGTTTCACCGACGAGGTACCTTTTAAATGTTAGATTGAGTTATAGGAGCGTATTTGAAGCACTTTTGCTTAATAAACCACGGTTCTATCTCTTTCCGTTGATTTTTAAATTAATCAGAAAGTCTTCGTCGGTAGCGGTTCTCGGTAGCCTCTCCCTACAGAGACTAAGACCGAATTGAAAATATTTTCACTGACGACGTATCTTTTAAATGTTATGTTCAGTTATGGGAGCGTATTTGACGCACTTTTGCTTAATAAACCACGGCTCTATCTCTTACGGTTGATTTTTAAATAATTTCTAAAGTCGTCGCCGGCGACTCTTCGGGGTAGCCACTCGGTAGGAAAAAATCTAAGTCCGAACTGAAATTAGTTTCACCGACGAGGTACCTTTTAAATGTTAGATTGAGTTATAGGAGCGTATTTGAAGCACTTTTGCTTTATAAACCACGGCTCTATCTCTTACGGTTGATTTTTAAATTAATCAGAAAGTCTTCGTCGGTAGCGGTTCTCGGTAGCCTCTCCCTACAGAGACTAAGTCCGAATTGAAAATATTTTCCCTGAGGACGTATCTTTTAAATGTTAAGATCAGTTATGGGAGCGTACTTGACGCACTTTTGCTTAATAAACCACGGCTCTATCTCTTACGGTTGATTTTTAAATAATTTCTAAAGTCGTCGTCGGCGACTCTTCACGGTAGCCACTCGGTAGGAAAAAATCTAAGTCCGAACTGTAATTATTTTCACCGACGAGGTACCTTTTATATGTTAGATTGAGTTATAGGAGCGTATTTGAAGCACTTTTGCTTAATAAACCACGGCTCTATCTCTTTCGGTTGATTTTTAAATTAATCAGAAAGTCTTCGTCGGTAGCGGTTCTCGGTAGCCTCTCCCTACAGAGATCAAGTCCGCATTGAAAATATTTTCACCGACGACGTATCTTTTAAATGTTATGTTCAGTTATGGGAGCGTATTTGACGCACTTTTGCTTAATAAACCACGGCTCTATCTCTTACGGTTGATTTTTAAATAATTTCTAAAGTCGTCGTCGGCGACTCTTCGGGGTAGCCACTCGGTAGGAAAAAATCTAAGTCCGAACTTAAATTAGTTTCACCGACGAGGTACCTTTTAAATGTTAGATTGAGTTATAGGAGCGTATTTGAAGCACTTTTGCTTTATAAACCACGGCTCTATCTCTTACGGTTGATTTTTAAATTAATCAGAAAGACTTCGTCGGTAGCGCTTCTCGGTAGCCTCTCCGTACAGAGACTAAGTCCGAATTGAAAATATTTTCACCGACGACGTATCTTTTAAATGTTATGTTCAGTTATGGGAGCGTATTTGACGCACTTTTGCTTAATAACCCACGGCTCTATCTCTTACGGTTGATTTTTAAATAATTTCTAAAGTCGTCGTCGGCGACTCTTCACGGTAGCCACTCGGTAGGAAAAAATCTAAGTCCGAACTGAAATTAGTTTCACCGACGAGGTACCTTTTAAATGTTAGATTGAGTTATAGGAGCGTATTTGAAGCACTTTTGCTTAATAAACCACGGTTCTATCTCTTTCCGTTGATTTTTAAATTAATCAGAAAGTCTTCGTCGGTAGCGGTTCTCGGTAGCCTCTCCCTACAGAGACTAAGACCGAATTGAAAATATTTTCACTGACGACGTATCTTTTAAATGTTATGTTCAGTTATGGGAGCGTATTTGACGCACTTTTGCTTAATAAACCACGGCTCTATCTCTTACGGTTGATTTTTAAATAATTTCTAAAGTCGTCGCCGGCGACTCTTCGGGGTAGCCACTCGGTAGGAAAAAATCTAAGTCCGAACTGAAATTAGTTTCACCGACGAGGTACCTTTTAAATGTTAGATTGAGTTATAGGAGCGTATTTGAAGCACTTTTGCTTTATAAACCACGGCTCTATCTCTTACGGTTGATTTTTAAATTAATCAGAAAGTCTTCGTCGGTAGCGCTTCTCGGTAGCCTCTCCGTACAGAGACTAAGTCCGAATTGAAAATATTTTCACCGACGACGTATCTTTTAAATGTTATGTTCAGTTATGGGAGCGTATTTGACGCACTTTTGCTTAATAACCCACGGCTCTATCTCTTACGGTTGATTTTTAAATAATTTCTAAAGTCGTCGTCGGCGACTCTTCACGGTAGCCACTCGGTAGGAAAAAATCTAAGTCCGAACTGTAATTATTTTCACCGACGAGGTACCTTTTATATGTTAGATTGAGTTATAGGAGCGTATTTGAAGCACTTTTGCTTAATAAACCACGGCTCTATCTCTTTCGGTTGATTTTTAAATTAATCAGAAAGTCTTCGTCGGTAGCGGTCCTCGGTAGCCTCTCCCTACAGAGACTAAGTCCGAATTGAAAATATTTTCGCTGACGACGTATCTTTTAAATGTTATGATCAGTTATGGGAGCGTATTTGACGCACTTTTTCTTAATAAACCACGGCTCTATCTCTTACGGTTGATTTTTAAATAATTTCCAAAGTCGTCGTCGGCGACTCTTCACGGTAGCCACTCGGTAGGAAAAAATCTAAGTCCGAACTGTAATTATTTTCACCGACGAGGTACCTTTTATATGTTAGATTGAGTTATAGGAGCGTATTTGAAGCACTTTTGCTTAATAAACCACGGCTCTATCTCTTTCGGTTGATTTTTAAATTAATCAGAAAGTCTTCGTCGGTAGCGGTTCTCGGTAGCCTCTCCCTACAGAGACTAAGTCCGAATTGAAAATATTTTCACTGACGACGTATCTTTTAAATGTTATGATCAGTTATGGGAGCGTATTTGACGCACTTTTTCTTAATAAACCACGGCTCTATCTCTTACGGTTGATTTTTAAATAATTTCTAAAGTCGTCGTCGGCGACTCTTCACGGTAGCCACTCGGTAGGAAAAAATCTAAGTCCGAACTGTAATTATTTTCACCGACGAGGTACCTTTTATATGTTAGATTGAGTTATAGGAGCGTATTTGAAGCACTTTTGCTTAATAAACAACGGCTCTATCTCTTACGGTTGATTTTTAAATAAATCAGAAAGTCTTCGTCGGTAGCGCTTCTCGGTAGCCTCTCCGTACAGAGACTACGTCCGAATTGAAAATATTTTCACCGACGACGTATCTTTTAAATGTTATGTTCAGTTATGGGAGCGTATTTGACGCACTTTTGCTTAATAACCCACGGCTCTATCTCTTACGGTTGATTTTTAAATAATTTCTAAAGTCGTCGTCGGCGACTCTTCACGGTAGCCACTCGGTAGGAAAAAATCTAAGTCCGAACTGAAATTAGTTTCACCGACGAGGTACCTTTTAAATGTTAGATTGAGTTATAGGAGCGTATTTGAAGCACTTTTGCTTAATAAACCACGGTTCTATCTCTTTCGGTTGATTTTTAAATTAATCAGAAAGTCTTCGTCGGTAGCGGTTCTCGGTAGCCTCTCCCTACAGAGACTAAGTCCGAATTGAAAATATTTTCACTGACGACGTATCTTTTAAATGTTATGATCAGTTATGGGAGCGTATTTGACGCACTTTTTCTTAATAAACCACGGCTCTATCTCTTACGGTTGATTTTTAAATAATTTCTAAAGTCGTCGTCGGCGACTCTTCACGGTAGCCACTCGGTAGGAAAAAATCTAAGTCCGAACTGTAATTATTTTCACCGACGAGGTACCTTTTATATGTTAGATTGAGTTATAGGAGCGTATTTGAAGCACTTTTGCTTAATAAACCACGGCTCTATCTCTTTCGGTTGATTTTTAAATTAATCAGAAAGTCTTCGTCGGTAGCGGTTCTCGGTAGCCTCTCCCTACAGAGACTAAGTCCGAATTGAAAATATTTTCACTGACGACGTATCTTTTAAATGTTATGATCAGTTATGGGAGCGTATTTGACGCACTTTTTCTTAATAAACCACGGCTCTATCTCTTACGGTTGATTTTTAAATAATTTCTAAAGTCGTCGTCGGCGACTCTTCACGGTAGCCACTCGGTAGGAAAAAATCTAAGTCCGAACTGTAATTAGTTTCACCGACGAGGTACCTTTTAAATGTTAGATTGAGTTATAGGAGCGTATTTGAAGCACTTTTGCTTAATAAACCACGGCTCTATCTCTTTCGGTTGATTTTTAAATTAATCAGAAAGTCTTCGTCGGTAGCGGTTCTCGGTAGCCTCTCCCTACAGAGACTAAGTCCGAATTGAAAATATTTTCACTGACGACGTATCTTTTAAATGTTATGATCAGTTATGGGAGCGTATTTGACGCACTTTTGCATAATAAACCACGGCTCCATCTCTTACGGTTGATTTTAAAATACTTTCTAAAGTCGTCGTCGGCGACTCTTCACCGTAGCCACTCGGTAGGAAAAAATCTAAGTCCGAACTGTAATTATTTTCACCGACGAGGTACCTTTTAAATGTTCGATTGAGTTATAGGAGCGTATTTAAAGCACTTTTGCTTAATAAACCACGGTTCTATCTCTTTCGGTTGATTTTTAAATTAATCAGAAAGTCTTCGTCGGTAGCGGTTCTCGGTAGCCTCTCCCTACAGAGACTAAGTCCGAATTGAAAATATTTTCACCGACGACGTATCTTTTAAATGTTATGTTCAGTTATGGGAGCGTATTTGACGCACTTTTTCTTAATAAACCACGGCTCTATCTGTTACGGTTGATTTTTAAATAATTTCTAAAGTCGTCGTCGGCGACTCTTCACGGTAGCCACTCGGTAGGAAAAAATCTAAGTCCGAACTGAAATTAGTTTCACCGACGAGGTACCTTTTAAATGTTAGATTGAGTTATAGGAGCGTATTTGAAGCACTTTTGCTTAATAAACCACGGTTCTATCTCTTTCGGTTGATTTTTAAATTAATCAGAAAGTCTTCGTCGGTAGCGGTTCTCGGTAGCCTCTCCCTACAGAGACTAAGTCCGAATTGAAAATATTTTCACTGACGACGTATCTTTTAAATGTTATGATCAGTTATGGGAGCGTATTTGACGCACTTTTTCTTAATAAACCACGGCTCTATCTCTTACGGTTGATTTTTAAATAATTTCTAAAGTCGTCGTCGGCGACTCTTCACGGTAGCCACTCGGTAGGAAAAAATCTAAGTCCGAACTGTAATTATTTTCACCGACGAGGTACCTTTTATATGTTAGATTGAGTTATAGGAGCGTATTTGAAGCACTTTTGCTTAATAAACCACGGCTCCATCTCTTTCGGTTGATTTTTAAATTAATCAGAAACTCTTCGTCGGTAGCGGTTCTCGGTAGCCTCTCCCTACAGAGACTAAGTCCGAATTGAAAATATTTTCACTGACGACGTATCTTTTAAATGTTATGATCAGTTATGGGAGCGTATTTGACGCACTTTTTCTTAATAAACCACGGCTCTATCTCTTACGGTTGATTTTTAAATAATTTCTAAAGTCGTCGTCGGCGACTCTTCACGGTAGCCACTCGGTAGGAAAAAATCTAAGTCCGAACTGTAATTATTTTCACCGACGAGGTACCTTTTATATGTTAGATTGAGTTTTGGGAGCGTATTTGAAGCACTTTTGCTTAATAAACCACGGCTCTATCTCTTTCGGTTGATTTTTAAATTAATCAGAAAGTCTTCGTCGGTAGCGGTTCTCGGTAGCCTCTCCCTACAGAGACTAAGTCCGAATTGAAAATATTTTCACTGACGACGTACCTTTTAAATGTTTTGATCAGTTATGGGAGCGTATTTGACGCACTTTTGCATAATAAACCACGGCTCCATCTCTTACGGTTGATTTTTAAATAATTTCTAAAGTCGTCGTCGGCGACTCTTCACGGTAGCCACTCGGTAGGAAAAAATCTAAGTCCGAACTGAAATTAGTTTCACCGACGAGGTACCTTTTAAATGTTAGATTGAGTTATAGGAGCGTATTTGAAGCACTTTTGCTTAATAAACCACGGTTCTATCTCTTTCGGTTGATTTTTAAATTAATCAGAAACTCTTCGTCGGTAGCGGTTCTCGGTAGCCTCTCCCTACAGAGACTAAGTCCGAATTGAAAATATTTTCACTGACGACGTATCTTTTAAATGTTATGATCAGTTATGGGAGCGTATTTGACGCACTTTTTCTTAATAAACCACGGCTCTATCTCTTACGGTTGATTTTTAAATAATTTCTAAAGTCGTCGTCGGCGACTCTTCACGGTAGCCACTCGGTAGGAAAAAATCTAAGTCCGAACTGTAATTAGTTTCACCGACGAGGTACCTTTTAAATGTTAGATTGAGTTATAGGAGCGTATTTGAAGCACTTTTGCTTAATAAACCACGGTTCTATCTCTTTCGGTTGATTTTTAAATTAATCAGAAAGTCTTCGTCGGTAGCGGTTCTCGGTAGCCTCTCCCTACAGAGACTAAGTCCGAATTGAAAATATTTTCACTGACGACGTATCTTTTAAATGTTATGATCAGTTATGGGAGCGTATTTGACGCACTTTTTCTTAATAAACCACGGCTCTATCTCTTACGGTTGATTTTTAAATAATTTCTAAAGTCGTCGTCGGCGACTCTTCACGGTAGCCACTCGGTAGGAAAAAATCTAAGTCCGAACTGTAATTATTTTCACCGACGAGGTACCTTTTATATGTTAGATTGAGTTATAGGAGCGTATTTGAAGCACTTTTGCTTAATAAACCACGGCTCTATCTCTTTCGGTTGATTTTTAAATTAATCAGAAAGTCTTCGTCGGTAGCGGTTCTCGGTAGCCTCTCCCTACAGAGACTAAGTCCGAATTGAAAATATTTTCACTGACGACGTATCTTTTAAATGTTATGATCAGTTATGGGAGCGAATTTGACGCACTTTTTCTTAATAAACCACGGCTCTATCTCTTACGGTTGATTTTTAAATAATTTCTAAAGTCGTCGTCGGCGACTCTTCACGGTAGCCACTCGGTAGGAAAAAATCTAAGTCCGAACTGTAATTAGTTTCACCGACGAGGTACCTTTTAAATGTTAGATTGAGTTATAGGAGCGTATTTGAAGCACTTTTGCTTAATAAACCACGGCTCTATCTCTTTCGGTTGATTTTTAAATTAATCAGAAAGTCTTCGTCGGTAGCGGTTCTCGGTAGCCTCTCCCTACAGAGACTAAGTCCGAATTGAAAATATTTTCACTGACGACGTATCTTTTAAATGTTATGATCAGTTATGGGAGCGTATTTGACGCACTTTTGCATAATAAACCACGGCTCCATCTCTTACGGTTGATTTTAAAATACTTTCTAAAGTCGTCGTCGGCGACTCTTCACCGTAGCCACTCGGTAGGAAAAAATCTAAGTCCGAACTGTAATTATTTTCACCGACGAGGTACCTTTTAAATGTTCGATTGAGTTATAGGAGCGTATTTAAAGCACTTTTGCTTAATAAACCACGGTTCTATCTCTTTCGGTTGATTTTTAAATTAATCAGAAAGTCTTCGTCGGTAGCGGTTCTCGGTAGCCTCTCCCTACAGAGACTAAGTCCGAATTGAAAATATTTTCACCGACGACGTATCTTTTAAATGTTATGTTCAGTTATGGGAGCGTATTTGACGCACTTTTTCTTAATAAACCACGGCTCTATCTCTTACGGTTGATTTTTAAATAATTTCTAAAGTCGTCGTCGGCGACTCTTCACGGTAGCCACTCGGTAGGAAAAAATCTAAGTCCGAACTGAAATTAGTTTCACCGACGAGGTACCTTTTAAATGTTAGATTGAGTTATAGGAGCGTATTTGAAGCACTTTTGCTTAATAAACCACGGTTCTATCTCTTTCGGTTGATTTTTAAATTAATCAGAAAGTCTTCGTCGGTAGCGGTTCTCGGTAGCCTCTCCCTACAGAGACTAAGTCCGAATTGAAAATATTTTCACTGACGACGTATCTTTTAAATGTTATGATCAGTTATGGGAGCGTATTTGACGCACTTTTTCTTAATAAACCACGGCTCTATCTCTTACGGTTGATTTTTAAATAATTTCTAAAGTCGTCGTCGGCGACTCTTCACGGTAGCCACTCGGTAGGAAAAAATCTAAGTTCGAACTGTAATTATTTTCACCGACGAGGTACCTTTTATATGTTAGATTGAGTTATGGGAGCGTATTTGAAGCACTTTTGCTTAATAAACCACGGCTCTATCTCTTTCGGTTGATTTTTAAATTAATCAGAAAGTCTTCGTCGGTAGCGGTTCTCGGTAGCCTCTCCCTACAGAGACTAAGTCCGAATTGAAAATATTTTCACTGACGACGTACCTTTTAAATGTTTTGATCAGTTATGGGAGCGTATTTGACGCACTTTTGCATAATAAACCACGGCTCCATCTCTTACGGTTGATTTTTAAATAATTTCTAAAGTCGTCGTCGGCGACTCTTCACGGTAGCCACTCGGTAGGAAAAAATCTAAGTCCGAACTGAAATTAGTTTCACCGACGAGGTACCTTTTAAATGTTAGATTGAGTTATAGGAGCGTATTTGAAGCACTTTTGCTTAATAAACCACGGTTCTATCTCTTTCGGTTGATTTTTAAATTAATCAGAAACTCTTCGTCGGTAGCGGTTCTCGGTAGCCTCTCCCTACAGAGACTAAGTCCGAATTGAAAATATTTTCACTGACGACGTATCTTTTAAATGTTATGATCAGTTATGGGAGCGTATTTGACGCACTTTTTCTTAATAAACCACGGCTCTATCTCTTACGGTTGATTTTTAAATAATTTCTAAAGTCGTCGTCGGCGACTCTTCACGGTAGCCACTCGGTAGGAAAAAATCTAAGTCCGAACTGTAATTAGTTTCACCGACGAGGTACCTTTTAAATGTTAGATTGAGTTATAGGAGCGTATTTGAAGCACTTTTGCTTAATAAACCACGGCTCTATCTCTTTCGGTTGATTTTTAAATTAATCAGAAAGTCTTCGTCGGTAGCGGTTCTCGGTAGCCTCTCCCTACAGAGACTAAGTCCGAATTGAAAATATTTTCACTGACGACGTATCTTTTAAATGTTATGATCAGTTATGGGAGCGTATTTGACGCACTTTTTCTTAATAAACCACGGCTCTATCTCTTACGGTTGATTTTTAAATAATTTCTAAAGTCGTCGTCGGCGTCTCTTCACGGTAGCCACTCGGTAGGAAAAAATCTAAGTCCGAACTGTAATTATTTTCACCGACGAGGTACCTTTTATATGTTAGATTGAGTTATAGGAGCGTATTTGAAGCACTTTTGCTTAATAAACCACGGCTCTATCTCTTTCGGTTGATTTTTAAATTAATCAGAAAGTCTTCGTCGGTAGCGGTTCTCGGTAGCCTCTCCCTACAGAGACTAAGTCCGAATTGAAAATATTTTCACTGACGACGTATCTTTTAAATGTTATGATCAGTTATGGGAGCGAATTTGACGCACTTTTTCTTAATAAACCACGGCTCTATCTCTTACGGTTGATTTTTAAATAATTTCTAAAGTCGTCGTCGGCGACTCTTCACGGTAGCCACTCGGTAGGAAAAAATCTAAGTCCGAACTGTAATTAGTTTCACCGACGAGGTACCTTTTAAATGTTAGATTGAGTTATAGGAGCGTATTTGAAGCACTTTTGCTTAATAAACCACGGCTCTATCTCTTTCGGTTGATTTTTAAATTAATCAGAAAGTCTTCGTCGGTAGCGGTTCTCGGTAGCCTCTCCCTACAGAGACTAAGTCCGAATTGAAAATATTTTCACTGACGACGTATCTTTTAAATGTTATGATCAGTTATGGGAGCGTATTTGACGCACTTTTGCATAATAAACCACGGCTCCATCTCTTACGGTTGATTTTAAAATACTTTCTAAAGTCGTCGTCGGCGACTCTTCACCGTAGCCACTCGGTAGGAAAAAATCTAAGTCCGAACTGTAATTATTTTCACCGACGAGGTACCTTTTAAATGTTCGATTGAGTTATAGGAGCGTATTTAAAGCACTTTTGCTTAATAAACCACGGTTCTATCTCTTTCGGTTGATTTTTAAATTAATCAGAAAGTCTTCGTCGGTAGCGGTTCTCGGTAGCCTCTCCCTACAGAGACTAAGTCCGAATTGAAAATATTTTCACCGACGACGTATCTTTTAAATGTTATGTTCAGTTATGGGAGCGTATTTGACGCACTTTTTCTTAATAAACCACGGCTCTATCTCTTACGGTTGATTTTTAAATAATTTCTAAAGTCGTCGTCGGCGACTCTTCACGGTAGCCACTCGGTAGGAAAAAATCTAAGTCCGAACTGAAATTAGTTTCACCGACGAGGTACCTTTTAAATGTTAGATTGAGTTATAGGAGCGTATTTGAAGCACTTTTGCTTAATAAACCACGGTTCTATCTCTTTCGGTTGATTTTTAAATTAATCAGAAAGTCTTCGTCGGTAGCGGTTCTCGGTAGCCTCTCCCTACAGAGACTAAGTCCGAATTGAAAATATTTTCACTGACGACGTATCTTTTAAATGTTATGATCAGTTATGGGAGCGTATTTGACGCACTTTTTCTTAATAAACCACGGCTCTATCTCTTACGGTTGATTTTTAAATAATTTCTAAAGTCGTCGTCGGCGACTCTTCACGGTAGCCACTCGGTAGGAAAAAATCTAAGTCCGAACTGTAATTATTTTCACCGACGAGGTACCTTTTATATGTTAGATTGAGTTATAGGAGCGTATTTGAAGCACTTTTGCTTAATAAACCACGGCTCCATCTCTTTCGGTTGATTTTTAAATTAATCAGAAACTCTTCGTCGGTAGCGGTTCTCGGTAGCCTCTCCCTACAGAGACTAAGTCCGAATTGAAAATATTTTCACTGACGACGTATCTTTTAAATGTTATGATCAGTTATGGGAGCGTATTTGACGCACTTTTTCTTAATAAACCACGGCTCTATCTCTTACGGTTGATTTTTAAATAATTTCTAAAGTCGTCGTCGGCGACTCTTCACGGTAGCCACTCGGTAGGAAAAAATCTAAGTCCGAACTGTAATTATTTTCACCGACGAGGTACCTTTTATATGTTAGATTGAGTTATGGGAGCGTATTTGAAGCACTTTTGCTTAATAAACCACGGCTCTATCTCTTTCGGTTGATTTTTAAATTAATCAGAAAGTCTTCGTCGGTAGCGGTTCTCGGTAGCCTCTCCCTACAGAGACTAAGTCCGAATTGAAAATATTTTCACTGACGACGTACCTTTTAAATGTTATGATCAGTTATGGGAGCGTATTTGACGCACTTTTGCATAATAAACCACGGCTCCATCTCTTACGGTTGATTTTTAAATAATTTCTAAAGTCGTCGTCGGCGACTCTTCACGGTAGCCACTCGGTAGGAAAAAATCTAAGTCCGAACTGAAATTAGTTTCACCGACGAGGTACCTTTTAAATGTTAGATTGAGTTATAGGAGCGTATTTGAAGCACTTTTGCTTAATAAACCACGGTTCTATCTCTTTCGGTTGATTTTTAAATTAATCAGAAACTCTTCGTCGGTAGCGGTTCTCGGTAGCCTCTCCCTACAGAGACTAAGTCCGAATTGAAAATATTTTCACTGACGACGTATCTTTTAAATGTTATGATCAGTTATGGGAGCGTATTTGACGCACTTTTTCTTAATAAACCACGGCTCTATCTCTTACGGTTGATTTTTAAATAATTTCTAAAGTCGTCGTCGGCGACTCTTCACCGTAGCCACTCGGTAGGAAAAAATCTAAGTCCGAACTGTAATTAGTTTCACCGACGAGGTACCTTTTAAATGTTAGATTGAGTTATAGGAGCGTATTTGAAGCACTTTTGCTTAATAAACCACGGCTCTATCTCTTTCGGTTGATTTTTAAATTAATCAGAAAGTCTTCGTCGGTAGCGGTTCTCGGTAGCCTCTCCCTACAGAGACTAAGTCCGAATTGAAAATATTTTCACCGACGACGTATCTTTTAAATGTTATGTTCAGTTATGGGAGCGTATTTGACGCACTTTTTCTTAATAAACCACGGCTCCATCTCTTACGGTTGATTTTAAAATACTTTCTAAAGTCGTCGTCGGCGACTCTTCACGGTAGCCACTCGGTAGGAAAAAATCTAAGTCCGAACTGTAATTAGTTTCACCGACGAGGTACCTTTTAAATGTTAGATTGAGTTATAGGAGCGTATTTGAAGCACTTTTGCTTAATAAACCACGGCTCTATCTCTTTCGGTTGATTTTTAAATTAATCAGAAAGTCTTCGTCGGTAGCGGTTCTCGGTAGCCTCTCCCTACAGAGACTAAGTCCGAATTGAAAATATTTTCACCGACGACGTATCTTTTAAATGTTATGTTCAGTTATGGGAGCGTATTTGACGCACTTTTTCTTAATAAACCACGGCTCCATCTCTTACGGTTGATTTTAAAATACTTTCTAAAGTCGTCGTCGGCGACTCTTCACCGTAGCCACTCGGTAGGAAAAAATCTAAGTCCGAACTGTAATTATTTTCACCGACGAGGTACCTTTTATATGTTAGATTGAGTTATGGGAGCGTATTTGAAGCACTTTTGCTTAATAAACCACGGTTCTATCTCTTTCGGTTGATTTTTAAATTAATCAGAAAGTCTTCGTCGGTAGCGGTTCTCGGTAGCCTCTCCCTACAGAGACTAAGTCCGAATTGAAAATATTTTCACCGACGACGTATCTTTTAAATGTTATGTTCAGTTATGGGAGCGTATTTGACGCACTTTTTCTTAATAAACCACGGCTCTATCTCTTACGGTTGATTTTTAAATAATTTCTAAAGTCGTCGTCGGCGACTCTTCACGGTAGCCACTCGGTAGGAAAAAATCTAAGTCCGAACTGAAATTAGTTTCACCGACGAGGTACCTTTTAAATGTTAGATTGAGTTATAGGAGCGTATTTGAAGCACTTTTGCTTAATAAACCACGGTTCTATCTCTTTCGGTTGATTTGTAAATTAATCAGAAAGTCTTCGTCGGTAGCGGTTCTCGGTAGCCTCTCCCTACAGAGACTAAGTCCGAATTGAAAATATTTTCACTGACGACGTATCTTTTAAATGTTATGATCAGTTATGGGAGCGTATTTGACGCACTTTTTCTTAATAAACCACGGCTCTATCTCTTACGGTTGATTTTTAAATAATTTCTAAAGTCGTCGTCGGCGACTCTTCACGGTAGCCACTCGGTAGGAAAAAATCTAAGTCCGAACTGTAATTATTTTCACCGACGAGGTACCTTTATATGTTAGATTGAGTTATAGGAGCGTATTTGAAGCACTTTTGCTTAATAAACCACGGCTCCATCTCTTTCGGTTGATTTTTAAATTAATCAGAAACTCTTCGTCGGTAGCGGTTCTCGGTAGCCTCTCCCTACAGAGACTAAGTCCGAATTGAAAATATTTTCACTGACGACGTATCTTTTAAATGTTATGATCAGTTATGGGAGCGTATTTGACGCACTTTTTCTTAATAAACCACGGCTCTATCTCTTACGGTTGATTTTTAAATAATTTCTAAAGTCGTCGTCGGCGACTCTTCACGGTAGCCACTCGGTAGGAAAAAATCTAAGTCCGAACTGTAATTAGTTTCACCGACGAGGTACCTTTTAAATGTTAGATTGAGTTATAGGAGCGTATTTGAAGCACTTTTGCTTAATAAACCACGGCTCTATCTCTTTCGGTTGATTTTTAAATTAATCAGAAAGTCTTCGTCGGTAGCGGTTCTCGGTAGCCTCTCCCTACAGAGACTAAGTCCGAATTGAAAATATTTTCACTGACGACGTATCTTTTAAATGTTATGATCAGTTATGGGAGCGTATTTGACGCACTTTTTCTTAATAAACCACGGCTCTATCTCTTACGGTTGATTTTTAAATAATTTCTAAAGTCGTCGTCGGCGACTCTTCACGGTAGCCACTCGGTAGGAAAAAATCTAAGTCCGAACTGTAATTATTTTCACCGACGAGGTACCTTTTAAATGTTCGATTGAGTTATAGGAGCGTATTTAAAGCACTTTTGCTTAATAAACCACGGTTCTATCTCTTTCGGTTGATTTTTAAATTAATCAGAAAGTCTTCGTCGGTAGCGGTACTCGGTAGCCTCTGCCTACAGAGACTAAGTCCGAATTGAAAATATTTTCACTGACGACGTATCTTTTAAATGTTAAGATCAGTTATGGGAGCGTATTTGACGCACTTTTGCTTAATAAACCACGGCTCTATCTCTTACGGTTGATTTTTAAATAATTTCTAAAGTCGTCGTCGGCGACTCTTCACGGTAGCCACTCGGTAGGAAAAAATCTAAGTCCGAACTGTAATTATTTTCACCGACGAGGTACCTTTTATATGTTAGATTGAGTTATAGGAGCGTATTTGAAGCACTTTTGCTTAATAAACAACGGCTCTATCTCTTTCGGTTGATTTTTAAATTAATCAGAAAGTCTTCGTCGGTAGCGGTTCTCGGTAGCCTCTCCCTACAGAGATCAAGTCCGCATTGAAAATATTTTCACCGACGACGTATCTTTTAAATGTTATGTTCAGTTATGGGAGCGTATTTGACGCACTTTTGCTTAATAAACCACGGCTCTATCTCTTACGGTTGATTTTTAAATAATTTCTAAAGTCGTCGTCGGCGACTCTTCACGGTAGCCACTCGGTAGGAAAAAATCTAAGTCCGAACTGAAATTATTTTCACAGACGAGGTACCTTTTAAATGTTAGATTGAGTTATAGGAGCGTATTTGAAGCACTTTTGCTTTATAAACCACGGCTCTATCTCTTACGGTTGATTTTTAAATTAATCAGAAAGTCTTCGTCGGTAGCGCTTCTCGGTAGCCTCTCCGTACAGAGACTAAGTCCGAATTGAAAATATTTTCACCGACGACGTATCTTTTAAATGTTATGTTCAGTTATGGGAGCGTATTTGACGCACTTTTGCTTAATAACCCACGGCTCTATCTCTTACGGTTGATTTTTAAATAATTTCTAAGGTCGTCGTCGGCGACTCTTCACGGTAGCCACTCGGTAGGAAAAAATCTAAGTCCGAACTGAAATTAGTTTCACCGACGAGGTACCTTTTAAATGTTAGATTGAGTTATAGGAGCGTATTTGAAGCACTTTTGCTTAATAAACCACGGTTCTATCTCTTTCGGTTGATTTTTAAATTAATCAGAAAGTCTTCGTCGGTAGCGGTTCTCGGTAGCCTCTCCCTACAGAGACTAAGTCCGAATTGAAAATATTTTCACTGACGACGTATCTTTTAAATGTTATGATCAGTTATGGGAGCGTATTTGACGCACTTTTTCTTAATAAACCACGGCTCTATCTCTTACGGTTGATTTTTAAATAATTTCTAAAGTCGTCGTCGGCGACTCTTCACGGTAGCCACTCGGTAGGAAAAAATCTAAGTCCGAACTGTAATTATTTTCACCGACGAGGTACCTTTTAAATGTTCGATTGAGTTATAGGAGCGTATTTAAAGCACTTTTGCTTAATAAACCACGGTTCTATCTCTTTCGGTTGATTTTTAAATTAATCAGAAAGTCTTCGTCGGTAGCGGTACTCGGTAGCCTCTGCCTACAGAGACTAAGTCCGAATTGAAAATATTTTCACTGACGACGTATCTTTTAAATGTTAAGATCAGTTATGGGAGCGTATTTGACGCACTTTTGCTTAATAAACCACGGCTCTATCTCTTACGGTTGATTTTTAAATAATTTCTAAAGTCGTCGTCGGCGACTCTTCACGGTAGCCACTCGGTAGGAAAAAATCTAAGTCCGAACTGTAATTATTTTCACCGACGAGGTACCTTTTATATGTTAGATTGAGTTATAGGAGCGTATTTGAAGCACTTTTGCTTAATAAACAACGGCTCTATCTCTTTCGGTTGATTTTTAAATTAATCAGAAAGTCTTCGTCGGTAGCGGTTCTCGGTAGCCTCTCCCTACAGAGATCAAGTCCGCATTGAAAATATTTTCACCGACGACGTATCTTTTAAATGTTATGTTCAGTTATGGGAGCGTATTTGACGCACTTTTGCTTAATAAACCACGGCTCTATCTCTTACGGTTGATTTTTAAATAATTTCTAAAGTCGTCGTCGGCGACTCTTCACGGTAGCCACTCGGTAGGAAAAAATCTAAGTCCGAACTGAAATTATTTTCACAGACGAGGTACCTTTTAAATGTTAGATTGAGTTATAGGAGCGTATTTGAAGCACTTTTGCTTTATAAACCACGGCTCTATCTCTTACGGTTGATTTTTAAATTAATCAGAAAGTCTTCGTCGGTAGCGCTTCTCGGTAGCCTCTCCGTACAGAGACTAAGTCCGAATTGAAAATATTTTCACCGACGACGTATCTTTTAAATGTTATGTTCAGTTATGGGAGCGTATTTGACGCACTTTTGCTTAATAACCCACGGCTCTATCCCTTACGGTTGATTTTTAAATAATTTCTAAGGTCGTCGTCGGCGACTCTTCACGGTAGCCACTCGGTAGGAAAAAATCTAAGTCCGAACTGAAATTAGTTTCACCGACGAGGTACCTTTTAAATGTTAGATTGAGTTATAGGAGCGTATTTGAAGCACTTTTGCTTAATAAACCACGGTTCTATCTCTTTCGGTTGATTTTTAAATTAATCAGAAAGTCTTCGTCGGTAGCGGTTCTCGGTAGCCTCTCCCTACAGAGACTAAGTCCGAATTGAAAATATTTTCACTGACGACGTATCTTTTAAATGCTATGTTCAGTTATGGGAGCGTATTTGACGCACTTTTGCTTAATAACCCACGGCTCTATCTCTTACGGTTGATTTTTAAATAATTTCTAAGGTCGTCGTCGGCGACTCTTCACGGTAGCCACTCGGTAGGAAAAAATCTAAGTCCGAACTGAAATTAGTTTCACCGACGAGGTACCTTTTAAATGTTAGATTGAGTTATAGGAGCGTATTTGAAGCACTTTTGCTTAATAAACCACGGTTCTATCTCTTTCGGTTGATTTTTAAATTAATCAGAAAGTCTTCGTCGGTAGCGGTTCTCGGTAGCCTCTCCCTACAGAGACTAAGTCCGAATTGAAAATATTTTCACTGACGACGTATCTTTTAAATGTTATGATCAGTTATGGGAGCGTATTTGACGCACTTTTTCTTAATAAACCACGGCTCTATCTCTTACGGTTGATTTTTAAATAATTTCTAAAGTCGTCGTCGGCGACTCTTCACGGTAGCCACTCGGTAGGAAAAAATCTAAGTCCGAACTGTAATTATTTTCACCGACGAGGTACCTTTTATATGTTAGATTGAGTTATAGGAGCGTATTTGAAGCACTTTTGCTTAATAAACCACGGCTCTATCTCTTTCGGTTGATTTTTAAATTAATCAGAAAGTCTTCGTCGGTAGCGGTTCTCGGTAGCCTCTCCCTACAGAGACTAAGTCCGAATTGAAAATATTTTCACTGACGACGTATCTTTTAAATGTTATGATCAGTTATGGGAGCGTATTTGACGCACTTTTTCTTAATAAACCACGGCTCTATCTCTTACGGTTGATTTTTAAATAATTTCTAAAGTCGTCGTCGGCGACTCTTCACGGTAGCCACTCGGTAGGAAAAAATCTAAGTCCGAACTGTAATTATTTTCACCGACGAGGTACCTTTTATATGTTAGATTGAGTTATAGGAGCGTATTTGAAGCACTTTTGCTTAATAAACCACGGCTCTATCTCTTTCGGTTGATTTTTAAATTAATCAGAAAGTCTTCGTCGGTAGCGGTTCTCGGTAGCCTCTCCCTACAGAGACTAAGTCCGAATTGAAAATATTTTCACTGACGACGTATCTTTTAAATGTTATGATCAGTTATGGGAGCGTATTTGACGCACATTTTCTTAATAAACCACGGCTCTATCTCTTACGGTTGATTTTTAAATAATTTCTAAAGTCGTCGTCGGCGACTCTTCGCGGTAGCCACTCGGTAGGAAAAAATCTAAGTCCGAACTGAAATTATTTTCACCGACGAGGTACCTTTTAAATGTTAGATTGAGTTATAGGAGCGTATTTGAAGCACTTTTGCTTAATAAACCACGGCTCTATCTCTTACGGTTGATTTTTAAATTAATCAGAAAGTCCTCGTCGGTAGCGGTTGTCGGTAGCCTCTCCCTACAGAGACTAAGTCCGAATTGAAAATATTTTCACTGACGACGTTTCTTTTAAATGTTATGATCAGTTATTGGAGCGTATTTGACGCACTTTTGCATAATAAACCACGGCTCTACCTCTTACGGTTGATTTTTAAATAATTTCTAAAGTCGTCGTCGGCGACTCTTCGTGGTAGCCACTCGGTAGGAAAAAATCTAAGTCCGAACTGAAATTAGTTTCACCGATGAGGTACCTTTTAAATGTTAGATTGAGTTATAGGAGCGTATTTGAAGCACTTTTGCTTAATAAACCACGGCTCTATCTCTTACGGTTGATTTTTAAATTAATCAGAAAGTCTTCGTCGGTAGCGCTTCTCGGTAGCCTCTCCGTACAGAGACTAAGTCCGAATTGAAAATATTTTCACCGACGACGTATCTTTTAAATGTTATGTTCAGTTATGGGAGCGTATTTGACGCACTTTTGCTTAATAACCCACGGCTCTATCTCTTACGGTTGATTTTTAAATAATTTCTAAAGTCGTCGTCGGCGACTCTTCACGGTAGCCACTCGGTAGGAAAAAATCTAAGTCCGAACTGAAATTATTTTCACCGACGAGGTACCTTTTAAATGTTAGATTGAGTTATAGGAGCGTATTTGAAGCACTTTTGCTTAATAAACCACGGCTCTATCTCTTACGGTTGATTTTTAAATTAATGAGAAAGTCTTCGTCGGTAGCGGTTCTCGGTAGCCTCTCCGTACAGAGACTGAGTCCGAATTGAAAATATTTTCGCCGACGACGTATCTTTTAAATGTTATGATCAGTTATGGGAGCGTATTTGACGCACTTTTGCTTAATAAACCACGGCTCTATCTCTTACGGTTGATTTTTAAATAATTTCTAAAGTCGTCGTCGGCGACTCTTCACGGTAGCCACTCGGTAGGAAAAAATCTAAGTCCGAACTGAAATTAGTTTCACCGACGAGGTACCTTTTAAATGTTAGATTGAGTTATAGGAGCGTATTTGAAGCACTTTTGCTTGATAAACCACGGCTCTATCTCTTACGGTTGATTTTTAAATTAATCAGAAAGTCTTCGTCGGTAGCGGTTGTCGGTAGCCTCTCCCTACAGAGACTAAGTCCGAATTGAAAATATTTTCACTGACGACGTTTCTTTTAAATGTTATGATCAGTTATTGGAGCGTATTTGACGCACTTTTGCATAATAAACCACGGCTCTACCTCTTACGGTTGATTTTTAAATAATTTCTAAAGTCGTCGTCGGCGACTCTTCGTGGTAGCCACTCGGTAGGAAAAAATCTAAGTCCGAACTGAAATTAGTTTCACCGATGAGGTACCTTTTAAATGTTAGATTGAGTTATAGGAGCGTATTTGAAGCACTTTTGCTTAATAAACCACGGCTCTATCTCTTACGGTTGATTTTTAAATTAATCAGAAAGTCTTCGTCGGTAGCGCTTCTCGGTAGCCTCTCCGTACAGAGACTAAGTCCGAATTGAAAATATTTTCACCGACGACGTATCTTTTAAATGTTATGTTCAGTTATGGGAGCGTATTTGACGCACTTTTTCTTAATAAACCACGGCTCTATCTCTTACGGTTGATTTTTAAATAATTTCTAAAGTCGTCGTCGGCGACTCTTCACGGTAGCCACTCGGTAGGAAAAAATCTAAGTCCGAACTGTAATTAGTTTCACCGACGAGGTACCTTTTAAATGTTAGATTGAGTTATAGGAGCGTATTTGAAGCACTTTTGCTTAATAAACCACGGCTCTATCTCTTACGGTTGATTTTTAAATTAATCAGAAAGTCTTCGTCGGTAGCGCTTCTCGGTAGCCTCTCCGTACAGAGACTAAGTCCGAATTGAAAATATTTTCACTGACGACGTATCTTTTAAATGTCATGATCAGTTATTGGAGCGTATTTGAGGCACTTTTGCATAATAAACCACGGCTCTATCTCTTACGGTTGATTTTTAAATAATTTCTAAAGTCGTCGTCGGCGACTCTTCGTGGTAGCCACTCGGTAGGAAAAAATCTAAGTCCGAACTGAAATTATTTTCACCGACGAGGTACCTTTTATATGTTAGATTGAGTTATAGGAGCGTATTTGAAGCACTTTTGCTTAATAAACAACGGCTCTATCTCTTACGGTTGATTTTTAAATTAATCAGAAAGTCTTCGTCGGTAGCGCTTCTCGGTAGCCTCTCCGTACAGAGACTAAGTCCGAATTGAAAATATTTTCACTGACGACGTATCTTTTAAATGTCATGATCAGTTATTGGAGCGTATTTGAGGCACTTTTGCATAATAAACCACGGCTCTACCTCTTACGGTTGATTTTTAAATAATTTCTAAAGTCGTCGTCGGCGACTCTTCGCGGTAGCCACTCGGTAGGAAAAAATCTAAGTCCGAACTGTAATTATTTTCACCGACGAGGTACCTTTTATATGTTAGATTGAGTTATAGGAGCGTATTTGAAGCACTTTTGCTTAATAAACAACGGCTCTATCTCTTACGGTTGATTTTTAAATTAATCAGAAAGTCTTCGTCGGTAGCGCTTCTCGGTAGCCTCTCCGTACAGAGACTAAGTCCGAATTGAAAATATTTTCACCGACGACGTATCTTTTAAATGTTATGTTCAGTTATGGGAGCGTATTTGACGCACTTTTGCTTAATAACCCACGGCTCTATCTCTTACGGTTGATTTTTAAATAATTTCTAAAGTCGTCGTCGGCGACTCTTCACGGTAGCCACTCGGTAGGAAAAAATCTAAGTCCGAACTAAAATTATTTTCACCGACGAGGTACCTTTTAAATGTTAGATTGAGTTATAGGAGCGTATTTGAAGCACTTTTGCTTAATAAACCACGGCTCTATCTCTTACGGTTGATTTTTAAATTAATGAGAAAGTCTTCGTCGGTAGCGGTTCTCGGTAGCCTCTCCGTACAGAGACTGAGTCCGAATTGAAAATATTTTCGCCGACGACGTATCTTTTAAATGTTATGATCAGTTATTGGAGCGTATTTGACGCACTTTTGCATAATAAACCACGGCTCTACCTCTTACGGTTGATTTTTAAATAATTTCTAAAGTCGTCGTCGGCGACTCTTCGTGGTAGCCACTCGGTAGGAAAAAATCTAAGTCCGAACTGAAATTAGTTTCACCGACGAGGTACCTTTTAAATGTTAGATTGAGTTATAGGAGCGTATTTGAAGCACTTTTGCTTAATAAACCACGGCGCTATCTCTTACGGTTGATTTTTAAATTAATCAGAAAGTCTTCGTCGGTAGCGCTTCTCGGTAGCCTCTCCGTACAGAGACTAAGTCCGAATTGAAAATATTTTCACCGACGACGTATCTTTTAAATGTTATGTTCAGTTATGGGAGCGTATTTGACGCGCTTTTTCTTAATAACCCACGGCTCTATCTCTTACGGTTGATTTTTAAATAATTTCTAAAGTCGTCGTCGGCGACTCTTCACGGTAGCCACTCGGTAGGAAAAAATCTAAGTCCGATCTGAAATTATTTTCACCGACGAGGTACCTTTTAAATGTTAGATTGAGTTATAGGAGCGTATTTGAAGCACTTTTGCTTAATAAACCACGGCTCTATCTCTTACGGTTGATTTTTAAATTAATCAGAAAGTCTTCGTCGGTAGCGCTTCTCGGTAGCCTCTCCGTACAGAGACTAAGTCCGAATTGAAAATATTTTCACCGACGACGTATCTTTTAAATGTTATGATCAGTTATTGGAGCGTATTTGACGCACTTTTGCATAATAAACCACGGCTCTACCTCTTACGGTTGATTTTTAAATAATTTCTAAAGTCGTCGTCGGCGACTCTTCGCGGTAGCCACTCGGTAGGAAAAAATCTAAGTCCGAACTGAAATTATTTTCACCGACGAGGTACCTTTTAGATGTTAGATTGAGTTATAGGAGCGTATTTGAAGCACTTTTGCTTAATAAACCACGGCTCTATCTCTTACGGTTGATTTTTAAATTAATCAGAAAGTCCTCGTCGGTAGCGGTTGTCGGTAGCCTCTCCCTACAGAGACTAAGTCCGAATTGAAAATATTTTCACTGACGACGTTTCTTTTAAATGTTATGATCAGTTATTGGAGCGTATTTGACGCACTTTTGCATAATAAACCACGGCTCTACCTCTTACGGTTGATTTTTAAATAATTTCTAAAGTCGTCGTCGGCGACTCTTCGTGGTAGCCACTCGGTAGGAAAAAATCTAAGTCCGAACTGAAATTAGTTTCACCGATGAGGTACCTTTTAAATGTTAGATTGAGTTATAGGAGCGTATTTGAAGCACTTTTGCTTAATAAACCACGGCTCTATCTCTTACGGTTGATTTTTAAATTAATCAGAAAGTCTTCGTCGGTAGCGCTTCTCGGTAGCCTCTCCGTACAGAGACTAAGTCCGAATTGAAAATATTTTCACCGACGACGTATCTTTTAAATGTTATGTTCAGTTATGGGAGCGTATTTGACGCACTTTTTCTTAATAAACCACGGCTCTATCTCTTACGGTTGATTTTTAAATAATTTCTAAAGTCGTCGTCGGCGACTCTTCACGGTAGCCACTCGGTAGGAAAAAATCTAAGTCCGAACTGTAATTAGTTTCACCGACGAGGTACCTTTTATATGTTGGATTGAGTTATAGGAGCGTATTTGAAGCACTTTTGCTTGATAAACCACGGCTCTATCTCTTACGGTTGATTTTTAAATTAATCAGAAAGTCTTCGTCGGTAGCGGTTCTCGGTAGCCTCTCCCTACAGAGACTAAGTCCGAATTGAAAATATTTTCACTGACGACGTATCTTTTAAATGTTATGTTCAGTTATGGGAGCGTATTTGACGCACTTTTGCTTAATAAACCACGGCTCTATCTCTTACGGTTGATTTTTAAATAATTTCTAAAGTCGTCGTCGGCGACTCTTCACGGTAGCCACTCGGTAGGAAAAAATCTAAGTCCGAACTGAAATTAGTTTCACCGACGAGGTACCTTTTAAATGTTAGATTGAGTTATAGGAGCGTATTTGAAGCACTTTTGCTTGATAAACCACGGCTCTATCTCTTACGGTTGATTTTTAAATTAATCAGAAAGTCTTCGTCGGTAGCGGTTGTCGGTAGCCTCTCCCTACAGAGACTAAGTCCGAATTGAAAATATTTTCACTGAAAACGTATCTTTCAAATGTTATGATCAGTTATTGGAGCGTATTTGATGCACTTTTGCATAATAAACCACGGCTCTACCTCTTACGGTTGATTTTTAAATAATTTCTAAATTCGTCGTCGGCGACTCTTCGTTGTAGCCACTCGGTAGGAAAAAATCTAAGTCCGAACTGAAATTAGTTTCACCGACGAGGTACCTTTTAAATGTTAGATTGAGTTATAGGAGCGTATTTGAAGCACTTTTGCTTAATAAACCACGGCGCTATCTCTTACGGTTGATTTTTAAATTAATCAGAAAGTCTTCGTCGGTAGCGCTTCTCGGTAGCCTCTCCGTACAGAGACTAAGTCCGAATTGAAAATATTTTCACCGACGACGTATCTTTTAAATGTTATGTTCAGTTATGGGAGCGTATTTGACGCGCTTTTTCTTAATAACCCACGGCTCTATCTCTTACGGTTGATTTTTAAATAATTTCTAAAGTCGTCGTCGGCGACTCTTCACGGTAGCCACTCGGTAGGAAAAAATCTAAGTCCGAACTGTAATTAGTTTCACCGACGAGGTACCTTTTATATGTTAGATTGAGTTATAGGAGCGTATTTGAAGCACTTTTGCTTGATAAACCACGGCTCTATCTCTTACGGTTGATTTTTAAATTAATCAGAAAGTCTTCGTCGGTAGCGGTTCTCGGTAGCCTCTCCCTACAGAGACTAAGTCCGAATTGAAAATATTTTCACTGACGACGTATCTTTTAAATGTTATGTTCAGTTATGGGAGCGTATTTGACGCACTTTTGCTTAATAAACCACGGCTCTATCTCTTACGGTTGATTTTTAAATAATTTCTAAAGTCGTCGTCGGCGACTCTTCACGGTAGCCACTCGGTAGGAAAAAATCTAAGTCCGAACTGAAATTAGTTTCACCGACGAGGTACCTTTTAAATGTTAGATTGAGTTATAGGAGCGTATTTGAAGCACTTTTGCTTGATAAACCACGGCTCTATCTCTTACGGTTGATTTTTAAATTAATCAGAAAGTCTTCGTCGGTAGCGGTTGTCGGTAGCCTCTCCCTACAGAGACTAAGTCCGAATTGAAAATATTTTCACTGAAAACGTATCTTTCAAATGTTATGATCAGTTATTGGAGCGTATTTGATGCACTTTTGCATAATAAACCACGGCTCTACCTCTTACGGTTGATTTTTAAATAATTTCTAAATTCGTCGTCGGCGACTCTTCGTTGTAGCCACTCGGTAGGAAAAAATCTAAGTCCGAACTGAAATTAGTTTCACCGACGAGGTACCTTTTAAATGTTAGATTGAGTTATAGGAGCGTATTTGAAGCACTTTTGCTTAATAAACCACGGCGCTATCTCTTACGGTTGATTTTTAAATTAATCAGAAAGTCTTCGTCGGTAGCGCTTCTCGGTAGCCTCTCCGTACAGAGACTAAGTCCGAATTGAAAATATTTTCACCGACGACGTATCTTTTAAATGTTATGTTCAGTTATGGGAGCGTATTTGACGCGCTTTTTCTTAATAACCCACGGCTCTATCTCTTACGGTTGATTTTTAAATAATTTCTAAAGTCGTCGTCGGCGACTCTTCACGGTAGCCACTCGGTAGGAAAAAATCTAAGTCCGATCTGAAATTATTTTCACCGACGAGGTACCTTTTAAATGTTAGATTGAGTTATAGGAGCGTATTTGAAGCACTTTTGCTTAATAAACCACGGCTCTATCTCTTACGGTTGATTTTTAAATTAATCAGAAAGTCTTCGTCGGTAGCGCTTCTCGGTAGCCTCTCCGTACAGAGACTAAGTCCGAATTGAAAATATTTTCACCGACGACGTATCTTTTAAATGTTATGATCAGTTATTGGAGCGTATTTGACGCACTTTTGCATAATAAACCACGGCTCTACCTCTTACGGTTGATTTTTAAATAATTTCTAAAGTCGTCGTCGGCGACTCTTCGCGGTAGCCACTCGGTAGGAAAAAATCTAAGTCCGAACTGAAATTATTTTCACCGACGAGGTACCTTTTAGATGTTAGATTGAGTTATAGGAGCGTATTTGAAGCACTTTTGCTTAATAAACCACGGCTCTATCTCTTACGGTTGATTTTTAAATTAATCAGAAAGTCCTCGTCGGTAGCGGTTGTCGGTAGCCTCTCCCTACAGAGACTAAGTCCGAATTGAAAATATTTTCACTGACGACGTTTCTTTTAAATGTTATGATCAGTTATTGGAGCGTATTTGACGCACTTTTGCATAATAAACCACGGCTCTACCTCTTACTGTTGATTTTTAAATAATTTCTAAAGTCGTCGTCGGCGACTCTTCGTGGTAGCCACTCGGTAGGAAAAAATCTAAGTCCGAACTGAAATTAGTTTCACCGATGAGGTACCTTTTAAATGTTAGATTGAGTTATAGGAGCGTATTTGAAGCACTTTTGCTTAATAAACCACGGCTCTATCTCTTACGGTTGATTTTTAAATTAATCAGAAAGTCTTCGTCGGTAGCGCTTCTCGGTAGCCTCTCCGTACAGAGACTAAGTCCGAATTGAAAATATTTTCACCGACGACGTATCTTTTAAATGTTATGTTCAGTTATGGGAGCGTATTTGACGCACTTTTTCTTAATAAACCACGGCTCTATCTCTTACGGTTGATTTTTAAATAATTTCTAAAGTCGTCGTCGGCGACTCTTCACGGTAGCCACTCGGTAGGAAAAAATCTAAGTCCGAACTGTAATTAGTTTCACCGACGAGGTACCTTTTATATGTTAGATTGAGTTATAGGAGCGTATTTGAAGCACTTTTGCTTGATAAACCACGGCTCTATCTCTTACGGTTGATTTTTAAATTAATCAGAAAGTCTTCGTCGGTAGCGGTTCTCGGTAGCCTCTCCCTACAGAGACTAAGTCCGAATTGAAAATATTTTCACTGACGACGTATCTTTTAAATGTCATGATCAGTTATTGGAGCGTATTTGAGGCACTTTTGCATAATAAACCACGGCTCTATCTCTTACGGTTGATTTTTAAATAATTTCTAAAGTCGTCGTCGGCGACTCTTCGCGGTAGCCACTCGGTAGGAAAAAATCTAAGTCCGAACTGTAATTATTTTCACCGACGAGGTACCTTTTATATGTTAGATTGAGTTATAGGAGCGTATTTGAAGCACTTTTGCTTAATAAACCACGGCTCTATCTCTTACGGTTGATTTTTAAATTAATCAGAAAGTCCTCGTCGGTAGCGGTTCTCGGTAGCCTCTCCGTACAGAGACTGAGTCCGAATTGAAAATATTTTCGCCGACGACGTATCTTTTAAATGTTATGATCAGTTATTGGAGCGTATTTGACGCACTTTTGCATAATAAACCACGGCTCTACCTCTTACGGTTGATTTTTAAATAATTTCTAAAGTCGTCGTCGGCGACTCTTCGTGGTAGCCACTCGGTAGGAAAAAATCTAAGTCCGAACTGAAATTAGTTTCACCGACGAGGTACCTTTTAAATGTTAGATTGAGTTATAGGAGCGTATTTGAAGCACTTTTGCTTAATAAACCACGGCTCTATCTCTTACGGTTGATTTTTAAATTAATCAGAAAGTCTTCGTCGGTAGCGCTTCTCGGTAGCCTCTCCGTACAGAGACTAAGTCCGAATTGAAAATATTTTCACCGACGACGTATCTTTTAAATGTTATGATCAGTTATTGGAGCGTATTTGACGCACTTTTGCATAATAAACCACGGCTCTACCTCTTACGGTTGATTTTTAAATAATTTCTAAAGTCGTCGTCGGCGACTCTTCGTGGTAGCCACTCGGTAGGAAAAAATCTAAGTCCGAACTGAAATTAGTTTCACCGATGAGGTACCTTTTAAATGTTAGATTGAGTTATAGGAGCGTATTTGAAGCACTTTTGCTTAATAAACCACGGCTCTATCTCTTACGGTTGATTTTTAAATTAATCAGAAAGTCTTCGTCGGTAGCGCTTCTCGGTAGCCTCTCCGTACAGAGACTAAGTCCGAATTGAAAATATTTTCACCGACGACGTATCTTTTAAATGTTATGTTCAGTTATGGGAGCGTATTTGACGCACTTTTTCTTAATAAACCACGGCTCTATCTCTTACGGTTGATTTTTAAATAATTTCTAAAGTCGTCGTCGGCGACTCTTCACGGTAGCCACTCGGTAGGAAAAAATCTAAGTCCGAACTGTAATTAGTTTCACCGACGAGGTACCTTTTATATGTTAGATTGAGTTATAGGAGCGTATTTGAAGCACTTTTGCTTGATAAACCACGGCTCTATCTCTTACGGTTGATTTTTAAATTAATCAGAAAGTCTTCGTCGGTAGCGGTTCTCGGTAGCCTCTCCCTACAGAGACTAAGTCCGAATTGAAAATATTTTCACTGACGACGTATCTTTTAAATGTCATGATCAGTTATTGGAGCGTATTTGAGGCACTTTTGCATAATAAACCACGGCTCTATCTCTTACGGTTGATTTTTAAATAATTTCTAAAGTCGTCGTCGGCGACTCTTCGCGGTAGCCACTCGGTAGGAAAAAATCTAAGTCCGAACTGTAATTATTTTCACCGACGAGGTACCTTTTATATGTTAGATTGAGTTATAGGAGCGTATTTGAAGCACTTTTGCTTAATAAACCACGGCTCTATCTCTTACGGTTGATTTTTAAATTAATCAGAAAGTCCTCGTCGGTAGCGGTTCTCGGTAGCCTCTCCGTACAGAGACTGAGTCCGAATTGAAAATATTTTCACCGACGACGTATCTTTTAAATGTTATGTTCAGTTATGGGAGCGTATTTGACGCACTTTTTCTTAATAAACCACGGCTCTATCTCTTACGGTTGATTTTTAAATAATTTCTAAAGTCGTCGTCGGCGACTCTTCACGGTAGCCACTCGGTAGGAAAAAATCTAAGTCCGAACTGTAATTAGTTTCACCGACGAGGTACCTTTTATATGTTAGATTGAGTTATAGGAGCGTATTTGAAGCACTTTTGCTTGATAAACCACGGCTCTATCTCTTACGGTTGATTTTTAAATTAATCAGAAAGTCTTCGTCGGTAGCGGTTCTCGGTAGCCTCTCCCTACAGAGACTAAGTCCGAATTGAAAATATTTTCACTGACGACGTATCTTTTAAATGTCATGATCAGTTATTGGAGCGTATTTGAGGCACTTTTGCATAATAAACCACGGCTCTATCTCTTACGGTTGATTTTTAAATAATTTCTAAAGTCGTCGTCGGCGACTCTTCGCGGTAGCCACTCGGTAGGAAAAAATCTAAGTCCGAACTGTAATTATTTTCACCGACGAGGTACCTTTTATATGTTAGATTGAGTTATAGGAGCGTATTTGAAGCACTTTTGCTTAATAAACCACGGCTCTATCTCTTACGGTTGATTTTTAAATTAATCAGAAAGTCCTCGTCGGTAGCGGTTCTCGGTAGCCTCTCCGTACAGAGACTGAGTCCGAATTGAAAATATTTTCGCCGACGACGTATCTTTTAAATGTTATGATCAGTTATTGGAGCGTATTTGACGCACTTTTGCATAATAAACCACGGCTCTACCTCTTACGGTTGATTTTTAAATAATTTCTAAAGTCGTCGTCGGCGACTCTTCGTGGTAGCCACTCGGTAGGAAAAAATCTAAGTCCGAACTGAAATTAGTTTCACCGACGAGGTACCTTTTAAATGTTAGATTGAGTTATAGGAGCGTATTTGAAGCACTTTTGCTTAATAAACCACGGCTCTATCTCTTACGGTTGATTTTTAAATTAATCAGAAAGTCTTCGTCGGTAGCGCTTCTCGGTAGCCTCTCCGTACAGAGACTAAGTCCGAATTGAAAATATTTTCACCGACGACGTATCTTTTAAATGTTATGTTCAGTTATGGGAGCGTATTTGACGCACTTTTGCTTAATAACCCACGGCTCTATCTCTTACGGTTGATTTTTAAATAATTTCTAAAGTCGTCGTCGGCGACTCTTCACGGTAGCCACTCGGTAGGAAAAAATCTAAGTCCGAACTGAAATTATTTTCACCGACGAGGTACCTTTTAAATGTTAGATTGAGTTATAGGAGCGTATTTGAAGCACTTTTGCTTAATAAACCACGGCTCTATCTCTTACGGTTGATTTTTAAATTAATCAGAAAGTCTTCGTCGGTAGCGCTTCTCGGTAGCCTCTCCGTACAGAGACTAAGTCCGAATTGAAAATATTTTCACCGACGACGTATCTTTTAAATGTTATGTTCAGTTATGGGAGCGTATTTGACGCACTTTTTCTTAATAAACCACGGCTCTATCTCTTACGGTTGATTTTTAAATAATTTCTAAAGTCGTCGTCGGCGACTCTTCACGGTAGCCACTCGGTAGGAAAAAATCTAAGTCCGAACTGAAATTAGTTTCACCGACGAGGTACCTTTTAAATGTTAGATTGAGTTATAGGAGCGTATTTGAAGCACTTTTGCTTGATAAACCACGGCTCTATCTCTTACGGTTGATTTTTAAATTAATCAGAAAGTCTTCGTCGGTAGCGGTTGTCGGTAGCCTCTCCCTACAGAGACTAAGTCCGAATTGAAAATATTTTCACTGACGACGTATCTTTTAAATGTTATGTTCAGTTATGGGAGCGTATTTGACGCACTTTTGCTTAATAAACCACGGCTCTATCTCTTACGGTTGATTTTTAAATAATTTCTAAAGTCGTCGTCGGCGACTCTTCACGGTAGCCACTCGGTAGGAAAAAATCTAAGTCCGAACTGAAATTAGTGTCACCGACGAGGTACCTTTTAAATGTTAGATTGAGTTATAGGAGCGTATTTGAAGCACTTTTGCTTGATAAACCACGGCTCTATCTCTTACGGTTGATTTTTAAATTAATCAGAAAGTCTTCGTCGGTAGCGGTTGTCGGTAGCCTCTCCCTACAGAGACTAAGTCCGAATTGAAAATATTTTCACTGAAAACGTATCTTTTAAATGTTATGATCAGTTATTGGAGCGTATTTGATGCACTTTTGCATAATAAACCACGGCTCTACCTCTTACGGTTGATTTTTAAATAATTTCTAAAGTCGTCGTCGGCGACTCTTCGTGGTAGCCACTCGGTAGGAAAAAATCTAAGTCCGAACTGAAATTAGTTTCACCGACGAGGTACCTTTTAAATGTTAGATTGAGTTATAGGAGCGTATGTGAAGCACTTTTGCTTAATAAACCACGGCGCTATCTCTTACGGTTGATTTTTAAATTAATCAGAAAGTCTTCGTCGGTAGCGCTTCTCGGTAGCCTCTCCGTACAGAGACTAAGTCCGAATTGAAAATATTTTCACCGACGACGTATCTTTTAAATGTTATGTTCAGTTATGGGAGCGTATTTGACGCGCTTTTTCTTAATAACCCACGGCTCTATCTCTTACGGTTGATTTTTAAATAATTTCTAAAGTCGTCGTCGGCGACTCTTCACGGTAGCCACTCGGTAGGAAAAAATCTAAGTCCGAACTGAAATTATTTTCACCGACGAGGTACCTTTTAAATGTTAGATTGAGTTATAGGAGCGTATTTGAAGCACTTTTGCTTAATAAACCACGGCTCTATCTCTTACGGTTGATTTTTAAATTAATCAGAAAGTCTTCGTCGGTAGCGCTTCTCGGTAGCCTCTCCGTACAGAGACTAAGTCCGAATTGAAAATATTTTCACCGACGACGTATCTTTTAAATGTTATGATCAGTTATTGGAGCGTATTTGACGCACTTTTGCATAATAAACCACGGCTCTATCTCTAACGGTTGATTTTGAAATAATTTCTAAAGTCCTCGTCGGCGACTCTTCACGGTAGCCACTCGGTAGGAAAAAATCTAAGTCCGAACTGAAATTATTTTCACCGACGAGGTACCTTTTAAATGTTAGATTGAGTTATAGGAGGGTATTTGAAGCACTTTTGCTTAATAAACCACGGCTCTATCTCTTACGGTTGATTTTTAAATTAATCAGAAAGTCTTCGTCGGTAGCGGTTCTCGGTAGCCTCTCCGTACAGAGACTAAGTCCGAATTGAAAATATTTTCACCGACGACGTATCTTTTAAATGTTATGATCAGTTATTGGAGCGTATTTGACGCACTTTTGCATAATAAACCACGGCTCTACCTCTTACGGTTGATTTTTAAATAATTTCGAAAGTCGTCGTCGGCGACTCTTCGTGGTAGCCACTCGGTAGAAAAAAATCTAAGTCCGAACTGAAATTAGTTTCACCGACGAGGTACCTTTTAAATGTTAGATTGAGTTATAGGAGCGTATTTGAAGCACTTTTGCTTAACAAACCACGGCTCTATCTCTTACGGTTGATTTTTAAATTAATCAGAAAGTCTTCGTCGGTAGCGCTTCTCGGTAGCCTCTCCGTACAGAGACTAAGTCCGAATTGAAAATATTTTCACCGACGACGTATCTTTTAAATGTTATGTTCAGTTATGGGAGCGTATTTGACGCACTTTTGCTTAATAAACCACGGCTCTATCTCTTACGGTTGATTTTTAAATAATTTCTAAAGTCGTCGTCGGCGACTCTTCACGGTAGCCACTCGGTAGGAAAAAATCTAAGTCCGAACTGAAATTAGTTTCACCGACGAGGTACCTTTTAAATGTTAGATTGAGTTATAGGAGCGTATTTGAAGCACTTTTGCTTAATAAACCACGGCTCTATCTCTTACGGTTGATTTTTAAATTAATCAGAAAGTCTTCGTCGGTAGCGCTTCTCGGTAGCCTCTCCGTACAGAGACTAAGTCCGAATTGAAAATATTTTCACCGACGACGTATCTTTTAAATGTTATGATCAGTTATTGGAGCGTATTTGACGCACTTTTGCATAATAAACCACGGCTCTATCTCTAACGGTTGATTTTGAAATAATTTCTAAAGTCCTCGTCGGCGACTCTTCACGGTAGCCACTCGGTAGGAAAAAATCTAAGTCCGAACTGAAATTATTTTCACCGACGAGGTACCTTTTAAATGTTAGATTGAGTTATAGGAGGGTATTTGAAGCACTTTTGCTTAATAAACCACGGCTCTATCTCTTACGGTTGATTTTTAAATTAATCAGAAAGTCTTCGTCGGTAGCGGTTCTCGGTAGCCTCTCCGTACAGAGACTAAGTCCGAATTGAAAATATTTTCACCGACGACGTATCTTTTAAATGTTATGATCAGTTATTGGAGCGTATTTGACGCACTTTTGCATAATAAACCACGGCTCTACCTCTTACGGTTGATTTTTAAATAATTTCGAAAGTCGTCGTCGGCGACTCTTCGTGGTAGCCACTCGGTAGAAAAAAATCTAAGTCCGAACTGAAATTAGTTTCACCGACGAGGTACCTTTTAAATGTTAGATTGAGTTATAGGAGCGTATTTGAAGCACTTTTGCTTAATAAACCACGGCTCTATCTCTTACGGTTGATTTTTAAATTAATCAGAAAGTCTTCGTCGGTAGCGCTTCTCGGTAGCCTCTCCGTACAGAGACTAAGTCCGAATTGAAAATATTTTCACCGACGACGTATCTTTTAAATGTTATGTTCAGTTATGGGAGCGTATTTGACGCACTTTTGCTTAATAAACCACGGCTCTATCTCTTACGGTTGATTTTTAAATAATTTCTAAAGTCGTCGTCGGCGACTCTTCACGGTAGCCACTCGGTAGGAAAAAATCTAAGTCCGAACTGAAATTAGTTTCACCGACGAGGTACCTTTTAAATGTTAGATTGAGTTATAGGAGCGTATTTGAAGCACTTTTGCTTGATAAACCACGGCTCTATCTCTTACGGTTGATTTTTAAATTAATCAGAAAGTCTTCGTCGGTAGCGGTTGTCGGTAGCCTCTCCCTACAGAGACTAAGTCCGAATTGAAAATATTTTCACTGACGACGTATCTTTTAAATGTTATGTTCAGTTATGGGAGCGTATTTGACGCACTTTTGCTTAATAAACCACGGCTCTATCTCTTACGGTTGATTTTTAAATAATTTCTAAAGTCGTCGTCGGCGACTCTTCACGGTAGCCACTCGGTAGGAAAAAATCTAAGTCCGAACTGAAATTATTTTCACCGACGAGGTACCTTTTAAATGTTAGATTGAGTTATAGGAGCGTATTTGAAGCACTTTTGCTTAATAAACCACGGCTCTATCTCTTACGGTTGATTTTTAAATTAATCAGAAAGTCTTCGTCGGTAGCGGTTCTCGGTAGCCTCTCCCTACAGAGACTAAGTCCGAATTGAAAATATTTAAACCGACGACGTATCTTTTAAATGTTATGTTCAGTTATGGGAGCGTATTTGGCGCACTTTTGCTTAATAAACCACGGCTCTATCTCTAACGGTTGATTTTGAAATAATTTCTAAAGTCCTCGTCGGCGACTCTTCACGGTAGCCACTCGGTAGGAAAAAATCTAAGTCCGAACTGAAATTATTTTCACCGACGAGGTACCTTTTAAATGTTAGATTGAGTTATAGGAGGGTATTTGAAGCACTGTTACGTGCCAAACACATATAAAAAATTAAATATAAAAAAAGAAAGAGGAAGTTAAAATTCCTGAGTAGGCATCGCGCGTGCCCGATCTTACGACACGGTATCGATGAACCATTAGTCTGCAAAAACCGAATTTAAGCAACCGCGAATATTCTCCGAACAGCGGCCACGTTTCGCTAATAAGCAAAATTGCAATAGCGAGAGGCTGTGGATGAGGGCGGGTTGATGAACTTTGGCGGAATTCTTTGAACAGGAAACGGGTGATTTCCTAAGTGGGAAGAATGAGCACAGCTCTTGGAATTCCCCCCCTTAGCGGTTCCAAAATCAACAAAAAGGAGCAGGAAATCACCGCAAGTTGCAATCGTTAGTCAAATCGCGAGGTGCGTGGCGTTTTGCCCTTGTTGCTATTTTGAGCCAGAGTTCGGGTTAAATTAGTGAAGTTACTTCCATAATTACCGAAGGACTCAGCAAACAAGAATTATTCAAATCCAAAATCAATCTCTATCCTCATATATTAAATTTTTCTTTATAGTATTTATAGTAGTTTATCGTATTTATAGTATAGTGTAAACAGAAGTGAAAAGTTCATCAGCCATTCCTTCATCTACGGCTCCCTCAGCAAACAATTGCTTCCAAGATAATATTCATTGGTGAGTTTCCATACTTATGTTAGCATCGCGATACGAGGACCCAAACATATGTTTATATGCTTGTCGGAATTTCCCTTGGGCCCATTCGTAAACTTAGCACGTTAGGAATTTACCAATCTAAGACTCCAACTAAAACAAGTATTGTAAAATTGTCATCCATTCTGGACTCCGATATTTCTGAACTATTCCGTGTAATTGTTTTTGTATAATGTGAAGAACCAATAGAACAGGCCAATAAGGTATTCATCCTCTATTCTGCGTTAACACCTATTTCATTCCTGACCTATGCGCGGATTCCGTATGGAATCTTAGATGATACAACCCATCCTAAATTAAATTTATTCAAGCGTTACGCGCGGAACGGCTAACCGCTCGGCCCACGAAATAATTCCTTACGCACGTAACAGGCTGAATTGGTGTCAGAAGTGGGATACGTATTGTCAATTAGCGCATGTGTTAATGCAGAATAATTAAAGGATCGTATAGATTTCGAGATTCGCACACTGTTGCATAGATGGTTCAAATAATCAACATCAATTATAATTACACGATAGCGATTGCTGAATTTTCCTTCACTTAATTTATCAAAATGGCCACAAATTCCTCTCGTAATGCAGCAGCACAAGTTTCTGCAAATGTTTCATTGGACGAATTACACGTTACTAATTTGATGATGGCTTCTATGGCTGAATGCTTCACAATTCAACACAGTACACTAAACATTCCTTTCTTTGACGGGAAAAACATTCCCCTTAAAAATTTCTTAGGTGACGTTCAAAATGGTGCAGTCTATGTGCCACCAGCACTGGAAACATCATATGTAAGGGCAATATTAGGAAAATTGCAGGGAACAGCGAGAGATAGTATTTGGGGTAAAAATTTCCAAAAACTAGATGATCTCGTAAAACATTTAAAGGAAAGATTTGCGCCGGGTAAAACATATCCATACTACCATCACGAAATAGAAAATATCCGAATGAGACGCGGAGAAGCGGTCAGTGACTTTGCAGATCGATTAAATATCCTAATCAGCGGTCCTCGAGTCGCTTTAGAAGATAAATATGGAGAACGCACTAATCAAATGATGGCTCCCGTAGAAGAATGTGCTTTAGAGGCTTTTATTCGAGGATTACCCGACGAAATTGCTATCGCGGTTGATTCGCGTGAACCAAAGAAAATACAGGACGCTGTAAAAATTGCTGCACGAATAGAAACCCGAATGAAATCAGGAATAATCCCCGGTGGTGAACCTTCGCGATTAATGTTATCACAACATTCAGTTCCGAATCCAGATTCTCGTGACTTACCTACCACCTACACAAACCGCTCCCAAACCTTGCGAAAGCAAGATTCGAGGAGTCCCAGTCCCATGAGAAATCCGAACTATAATCGCGCAAATTCACCGATTACCATTCTAAAATCTGCACGTCCTACATCACCTGTTCCTTACAAGCATCACCATTATCCGTTGCCACCGCATCCTTATCCATACTATCCACCGTATTTTTATCCACCAATGCCATGTCCGCCTTACAGTCCAATATACGATCACCCTCAATCTTTCCATATGAATCCAAACTTGACTAATCATACTCTAACCAGAGCAAATTCTCCAACCCCAGTTCCTTCGCGAAGCATTGAACCTTCAAGATCCAACACACCCACTAACCAAAATTCCAGATCTTCTTCCCCTATCCCAACATTTGATCATTTTAACTCGAATTCGCCGAGAAGGAACAGTGAAAATTTAAACTCCCGCACAACTCGTCGTGCCGGCGCGACGGCGAGTTACTCGAATCAGGAGCGTCGAACAGTAAAATTTTTGGAAGCAGAGGAATCGTCTATTCCTATAAACGACAGCAAGAATCACCATTAATTAAAATGTCTGCGAAAGAATTACGCAATAAATCTGGTTTATTTTTGGTTGATACAGGCGCAGATATAAATCTGATAAAATTAAATGCTTTGCACGAAGACGTCGAAGTAGACATTCAGGAATCAGTCTCTATAACTGGAATTACCCCGGAAAAATTGAGAACCTTAGGAACAACTACCGTTACACTTTTGGAACAACCAGTTAAATTTCACGTCGTCCGATCATCGTTTCCCTTGAATAATGATGGAATTTTAGGCAAAGATTACTTACGTCAAGAGCAGGCGGAAATCTCGTTCGCTCATAATACCTTGGTCACAAAAACTGAACCCATCAGACCTTTTAGGTTCATTGGGGAAGAACCAAATCAGAAATCTAAACGTAGTCCTCGTTCGCAAATTCTTACGATTAAAGCTCGCACTCGTCAACCGATAGCTATAGACGTGGTTAATTCAGAAATAAAAGAAGGATACTTGCCAAAGTTAGAATCAGTAGAAGGCTTATACATAGGCGAAGCAGCTGTTAGTGTACGCGATGGTGTCTGTCACGTATTAGCAATTAATACGTTGGAAGAAGACATACAAGTCAAAGTTACTCCACAAGAAGTAATTCCCTTTGAATACTATGATTTTCCAGAAGAAGAATATTTCGATTCAGACTCAGAAGTTCAAAATTTGCCCATAGTTCACGATAGGTTTTTCGAAATTCTAAAACGTTTGCGTTTAGATCACCTAAATGACGAGGAACGAGACCATATAATCGAAATTATAGAAGAATACCCAAATCGCTTTTATTTGCCAGGAGACCAATTACCTTTCACCCCGTTAATAAAACATACAATTCCGACATCAGATGATTTACCGATTAATACCAGACAGTATCGCTTTCCACCGGTTCACAAGGAAGAAATACATCGTCAAATTTTGACAAAATTAGACAATAGGATAATTAAATCATCAAATTCGCCTTACAATTCACCTCGCTGGATCGTCCCTAAGAAACCTGATTCTCAAGGAAGACCCAGGTGGAGAATGGTAATTGATTTTCGCAAACTTAACGAAAAAACGATAGGAGATGCATATCCGTTACCAAATATAACCGATATTCTGGATCAATTAGGCCAAGCTAGATATTTCTCGATCATCGATCTCGCGAGTGGATTCCAACAAATAGAGATGGATCCAAAGGATAGGGCTAAAACAGCCTTTACAACTCCTAATGGGCACTACGAGTATATCCATATGCCCGAAGGTTTGAAAAATGCACCTGCCACCTTTCAACGGCTTATGGATCAAACGTTACGTGGTTTGCAGGGAACGGAAGTTTTCGTTTATCTCGATGACATTGTAGTGTACGCAAAAACTCTTGAAGAACACGGAAAGAAAATTCGTAGATTATTTAATCGGTTAGAAAAAGCTAAATTGACATTACAACCCGATAAATGTGAATTTTTGAAAACTGAAGTAGCATACCTAGGACATATAATTAGTCAAAAGGGTGTAAGACCAGATCCAAACAAGATTATAGCAGTAAAAAACTTTCCTCGACCAAAAACAGCAAAGAATGTCAGACAATTTTTAGGTTTAGCAGGTTATTATCGCAGATTTATTAAAGATTTTGCAGCAAAGTCCAAACCATTAACAGAATTGTTAAAAAAGAACGCGACCTTCGTTTGGGGAAAGGAACAAAAACGTAGCTTCCAGGAATTACGAAAAGCGCTCTGTAGAGGTCCAATTCTTCAATATCCAAATTTTGATAAGCCTTTCACTTTAACAACAGACGCCTCAGATTTTGCGATAGGAGCAATACTTAGTCAGGAGGTTGATGGAAACGATTTACCAATAGCTTATCTTTCTAGAACTTTAACAAACCCTGAGAAAAATTATTTCACCACCGAAAAAGAATGTTTGGCAGTATTATACGCAATTTTGCATTTTAGGCCGTATCTTTACGGTAGGAAATTCACGTTAGTTAGCGATCACGAACCCCTGAAATGGATAGACTCCATAAAGGATCCAGGGCAACGTTTAATTCGATGGAGATTGAAATTGCGTGACTACGACTATAATTTCGTTCATAAAGCGGGAAAATTAAACACCAGCGCAGACGCGTTATCCAGAAATCCTGTTGTTAAATTTAATCTCTCGGATACTAGCAGTACCGACTCTGACAGTGAACTTGAATCATCAAAAATTCTACCGATTCAAGAACAACCAGCAAAATCTAAATTTAGCTCAGCAGCAACCACATCTAGACCAATATCCAAATCAGTTTCGGAAGTACCCAGAAAACCAGGAAGGCCCATTGGATCGAAAAATAAACCAAAAATTTCAAACCCTTTAAATGTCAGTGCAATAGCAACTAGGACCCGAAATCAATTAAAACCCAACGTTTACATTCCACCACGACCTACAGTTCCATCGTCAGCAGATACGCCAGACGTAGATTCCGATAACTCACATGACGAGTCATCAGAACCACCCATATTACGAAAAAAAAAAAAGTGTAATGCCAAGCCTGGATCTACACAAGAAAATTACTTCAAAGCATCCGAAAGAGAAAGTATTGGAACCAATTGCCGAGGACGTTGACACTGAAACAGTAGACGAGACAACAATAAACGCTGACACCATACTACTAGAATTACAACCACCAGCATCGGACAGTGACGATGACGTTTTTCTAGATGACGAACGAAGACTGTCTATAAACAAACAGGAATTACATGACTCTTTCAAACGTTTTGACGAATCTCTTAAAGAACCCAGCGAAATTATGGAAGAATCATCAGGTAATACTTCGGACACTGACGAACTAGACGACGTAGAGTTAAATAATAGAATAGAAAAATTACTTAAACAATATGGAACAGAAGGACATGATAAATCAAAACCTGACTGTACACTGGAAACATCCGAGCAGACCAAAATTCATTGGCAACCCCATAGATCCACATTACCTACTCCTATTCCACATTCTAAACCATTGGCATTGTCAACTCCTTTTCCAGCTTCACCAAACAATACGAGACAGAATGCACTTCTACCAGGACACTTCAGTGAAACTAAATCAAAATCTGTTGGTATACCAAGGCGAATAATTCCAAGGACGGTATCAGGTAACGAGACGTACTGCACTGGCATCCAGCTGACTCAGGGAATTCCCCCGGATATCACACCTAGCTCTCCCGTAAATCTTTCTCGGAAACCACAGCGCTCTTCAAAGAAATTAATTAATATTAGCCGAGAAAATTTGACCTACTCACATGATAATTATGTTCACTTTATTTCTGCTGATTGCGAATTGACAACATCCGTAGGAAAATTGCTAACAGATATAGGCGCTATCAGTGTTGAAAATTTCAGAGAAATTAAACCAAAGGAAGGTCAAGTACTAATCACTAGACAGGGAAAGTACAAAATATTTAGCATCGTTGTGCAGAAACATCATTTTGACGAGACTTCCGTCGCGAAAATAAAAACCGGGCTTAGGAACTTAAAATTAATTCTTCCAAATTCCGATATTAATTCCTTTCGAATTTCAAAATCCGGTGATTATACCGATTCACTTACTCTCGAATCACTAAAGGAAATCCTAACAGAAATCTTCGAGGAAATCGACATCGAAATTACAATTTGCCTTGGGAAAATTCAAATTCCTCCCGAAGAACTTCGTCATAATATAATTTCAGAATTACATGAAGGCATAATCGGCGGTCACAAAGGAGTAACTAAAACGTATCGTAGGATTCGCGAAAGATTCTATTGGCCAGGAATGAGGAATGATATTCAAAATTTCATTAGAACTTGCCATAGCTGTCAAGAAAATAAATTAGTCAGAACAAAAACGCGTGAACCAATGATAATCACAGATACCCCTATAGAACCGTTTGCTAAAGTATCATTAGATACTGTGGGACCCCTACCTACAACCCCTGATGGCAATCGGCACATATTGACTATGCAAGATAATTTGACAAAATATTGTATTGCCGTACCCGTACCGGATATAAAAGCTGAAACAATTGCTCACGCGATAGTAACACATTTAATCTTACAATTTGGAGCTCCGCGTATTATATTAACCGACAGAGGAACAAGTTTTATAAACAAGATTCTAAAGGAATTAACAAAAATCTTCAAAATTCATCACGTAACAACGTCTGGTTACAGACCACAGACAAACGGTGCTTTAGAAAGGAGCCATATAGTATTAACGGACTATATAAAACATTATATAAATGATTTCGATGATTGGGATAAGTTAGTTCCGTTTGCCATGTTCTCATACAACACCTCAGTACACGAAGCCACTAACTTCACTCCATATGAATTAGTTTTTGGAAAATTAGCTCGTTACCCTAGTTCATTTCCCGAAGATGATGATATGCTAACGTATAATTCATATCTTCGTGAATTGATAATTCGACTTTCCGAATCACAAATATTAGCCGGACAAAATTTAATTTCTGCTAAACATAAGTCTAAAGGATATTATGATGAAAAGGCACGACCATTCCCAGGAAAAGTAGGAGATATGGCTCGCGTTCTAGTAGAACCCAGGAAAGGAAAGTTCAGTACTCGATATCATGGTCCCTATAAAATAGTTGGAGTTTTGGAGAAAAATAATATTGTTTTGGAAGATGGTAATGGTAAAAGATTCATCAAACACGCAGATAAAGTAGAATTGGCTGCACAGTAATTTCCAAATTCATAAAATACTAATCATTGATGCCTGATATTTGATAAGGAATGGCAATGGACTCGGCGATGCTCATCCTATTACTGGGGCTAGTAGCAGCGGTAAATTCGGAGGACAAATATCAAATTACTGAGCTGAAGAACAGTCCGGGATTATATTTTGAAAAAAAAAATATATAAAAAGAAAATGAATCATATATACCCATGTATTTTCAGGATAAGAATAATTGCAATAGTTTTGTTTAGATAATACTAAATTTAAAAGATCAGGATGAGTTATATCGAATCACTTAAATCGATACTTACTCGGAAATTTACTTTAAGGAATCACAAACGACACAAAACAAGTACACCAGCACATAAATTCTGTTTTTATTAATCACAAATCATATATCAAAAGGAAATCCAAATAATTTGGGAGACACATTAATAGTATCTCCACTGAATTCAATCCACTATATGAATTCGATTGCAAATTGGACCAATTGGCAAAACAATCATCACAACGGAGAAGTTACATCACAACCAATTTCTTCAACTGGAGCAATACTACTCTGCAACCGAAGTATCATCATGCACATAATATTTTGGCCACTAATTAAGAAGAAGAGGAACAAGGAAGACAACCATCCAAACAACAGCACTAGAGGAAGACTCACAATCAACAACATCAAGAAATCGGGATTGTCGATTACAAAAACTCAGAATGTTGCACTTAATTATTTTATATTAATTTTCTTCTATTGTTTTGGTTGAAAACTTGTTGCATGCATTTATTTATTGTTTATTATCTTTTATTATTTTACTCTTGTTTGATTAATATTTACATGACCGAGAAAATGGACTCTGTCGAAAATACCATGAATAGATCCAGGAGGAGCGGAAGGAACGTAGCGTATGTTACCTTCAGCACCACCGAGGAGGCCGGAGCACTATCATTCTGTGTGATGTCATTCGTACGCAAAAAGCGAAAGACAAAGGAGACACTGAGCAAGTGAGCAGAGCTTGGCGTTCCCGGAGTGTCAACAACCTTCTCCAGGGAAACTCAACTGACATTGTCGGTTAACCAATAGCCTTATGGAAGTACAACATCCGACCTTTACTACTAGGCAGTAGTTCGATTTGGACCTACTCTACGGAAAATGGTCCTAGACAATCATTATAACTTGTCATCATCAACATAAATCACGGAACAACTATCAGAACCGAAGCTCTTCGTGGACTCGGAAATCTTTCGACTCTGCGGCACCCTTCGACAAGAAGATGTTAAGAAGCCAGGATGACGAGCTGGAGAGCATCCACTACATGACGTACGTGTCTCCGCCTTGCTGAAGCCTCTGTTATTACAACAACGGTCATCCTCGGAGGGATGCTGAATGGTTAGCGTATTCTCACGATTCTTTCGTTTAAACGCGATAAATTAAATATTTTATATTAGATCATCTGTACATTTTTCTAATAGTACTTTGCGAAATCCATATTTTTCTCATAATTTAGTTAAGCGAATCATGCACGAGCAATCAATCATAAGCAATAATTTATATTTCATATAAGTTCAACCATTTTATGTAGAACCACCTGTTCAATAATTGCGAAAAATTGTATACATACGAACATCTCTCGAACTTAACCTACGGTTAAACATCATCGAGGACGATGATGATTCTAAGGGGGGAGGGGTGTTACGTGCCAAACACATATAAAAAATTAAATATAAAAAAAGAAAGAGGAAGTTAAAATTCCTGAGTAGGCATCGCGCGTGCCCGATCTTACGACACGGTATCGATGAACCATTAGTCTGCAAAAACCGAATTTAAGCAACCGCGAATATTCTCCGAACAGCGGCCACGTTTCGCTAATAAGCAAAATTGCAATAGCGAGAGGCTGTGGATGAGGGCGGGTTGATGAACTTTGGCGGAATTCTTTGAACAGGAAACGGGTGATTTCCTAAGTGGGAAGAATGAGCACAGCTCTTGGAATTCCCCCCCTTAGCGGTTCCAAAATCAACAAAAAGGAGCAGGAAATCACCGCAAGTTGCAATCGTTAGTCAAATCGCGAGGTGCGTGGCGTTTTGCCCTTGTTGCTATTTTGAGCCAGAGTTCGGGTTAAATTAGTGAAGTTACTTCCATAATTACCGAAGGACTCAGCAAACAAGAATTATTCAAATCCAAAATCAATCTCTATCCTCATATATTAAATTTTTCTTTATAGTATTTATAGTAGTTTATCGTATTTATAGTATAGTGTAAACAGAAGTGAAAAGTTCATCAGCCATTCCTTCATCTACGGCTCCCTCAGCAAACAATTGCTTCCAAGATAATATTCATTGGTGAGTTTCCATACTTATGTTAGCATCGCGATACGAGGACCCAAACATATGTTTATATGCTTGTCGGAATTTCCCTTGGGCCCATTCGTAAACTTAGCACGTTAGGAATTTACCAATCTAAGACTCCAACTAAAACAAGTATTGTAAAATTGTCATCCATTCTGGACTCCGATATTTCTGAACTATTCCGTGTAATTGTTTTTGTATAATGTGAAGAACCAATAGAACAGGCCAATAAGGTATTCATCCTCTATTCTGCGTTAACACCTATTTCATTCCTGACCTATGCGCGGATTCCGTATGGAATCTTAGATGATACAACCCATCCTAAATTAAATTTATTCAAGCGTTACGCGCGGAACGGCTAACCGCTCGGCCCACGAAATAATTCCTTACGCACGTAACAGCACTTTTGCTTAATAAACCACGGCTCTATCTCTTACGGTTGATTTTTAAATTAATCAGAAAGTCTTCGTCGGTAGCGGTTCTCGGTAGCCTCTCCCTACAGAGACTAAGTCCGAATTGAAAATATTTTCACCGACGACGTATCTTTTAAATGTTATGATCAGTTATGGGAGCGTATTTGACGCACTTTTTCTTAATAAACCACGGCTCTATCTCTTACGGTTGATTTTTAAATAATTTCTAAAGTCGTCGTCGGCGACTCTTCACGGTAGCCACTCGGTAGGAAAAAATCTAAGTCCGAACTGAAATTATTTTCACCGACGAGGTACCTTTTAAATGTTAGATTGAGTTATAGGAGCGCATTTGAAGCACTTTTGCTTAATAAACCACGGCTCTATCTCTTACGGTTGATTTTTAAATTAATCAGAAAGTCTTCGTCGGTAGCGGTTCTCGGTAGCCTCTCCGTACAGAGGCTAAGTCCGAATTGAAAATATTTTCACCGACGACGTATCTTTTGAATGTTAGATTGAGTTTTAGGAGCGTATTTGAAGCACTTTTGCATAATAAACCACGGCTCTATCTCTTACGGTTGATTTTTAAATTAACCAGAAAGTCTTCGTCGGTAGCGCTTCACGGTAGCCTCTCCGTGCCGAGACTAAGTCCGAATTCAAAATATTTTCACCGACGACGTACCTTTTAAATGTTATGTTCAGTTATGGGAGCGTATTTGAAGCACTTTTGCTTAATAAACCACGGCTCTATCTCTTACGGTTGATTTTTAAATTAATCAGAAAGTCTTCGTCGGTAGCGCTTCTCGGTAGCCTCTCCGTACAGAGACTAAGTCCGAATTGAAAATATTTTCACCGACGACGTATCTTTTAAATGTTATGTTCAGTTATAGGAGCGTATTTGAAGCACTTTTGCTTAATAAACCACGGCTCTATCTCTTACGGTTGATTTTTAATTAATCAGAAAGTCTTCGTCGGTAGCGCTTCTCGGTAGCCTCTCCGTACCGAGACTAAGTCCGAATTGAAAATATTTTCACCGACGACGTATCTTTTGAATGTTAGATTGAGTTATAGGAGCGTATTTGAAGCACTTTTGCATAATAAACCACGGCTCTATCTCTTACGGTTGATTTTGAAATTAATCAGAAAGTCTTCGTCGGTAGCGCTTCTCGGTAGCCTCTCCGTACAGAGACTAAGTCCGAATTGAAAATATTTTCACCGACGACGTATCTTTTAAATGTTATGTTCAGTTATAGGAGCGTATTTGAAGCACTTTTGCTTTATAAACCACGGCTCTATCTCTTACGGTTGATTTTTAATTAATCAGAAAGTCTTCGTCGGTAGCGGTTCTCGGTAGCCTCTCCGTACCGAGACTAAGTCCGAATTGAAAATATTTTCACCGACGACGTATCTTTTGAATGTTAGATTGAGTTATAGGAGCGTATTTGAAGCACTTTTGCATAATAAACCACGGCTCTATCTCTTACGGTTGATTTTTAAATTAACCAGAAAGTCTTCGTCGGTAGCGCTTCACGGTAGCCTCTCCGTGCCGAGACTAAGTCTGAATTGAAAATATTTTCACCGACGACGTACCTTTTAAATGTTATGTTCAGTTATAGGAGCGTATTTGAAGCACTTTTGCTTAATAAACCACGGCTCTATCTCTTACGGTTGATTTTTAAATTAATCAGAAAGTCTTCGTCGGTAGCGCTTCACGGTAGCCTCTCCGTACAGAGACTAAGTCCGAATTGAAAATATTTTCACCGACGACGTATCTTTTGAATGTTAGATTGAGTTTTAGGAGCGTATTTGAAGCACTTTTGCATAATAAACCACGGCTGTATCTCTTACGGTTGATTTTTAAATTAACCAGAAAGTCTTCGTCGGTAGCGCTTCACGGTAGCCTCTCCGTGCCGAGACTAAGTCCGAATTGAAAATATTTTCACCGACGACGTATCTTTTAAATGTTATGTTCAGTTATAGGAGCGTATTTGAAGCACTTTTGCTTAATAAACCACGGCTCTATCTCTGACGGTTGATTTTTAAATTAACCAGAAAGTCTTCGTCGGTAGCGCTTCACGGTAGCCTCTCCGTGCCGAGACTAAGTCCGAATTGAAAATATTTTCACCGACGACGTATCTTTTAAATGATATGTTCAGTTATGGGAGCGTATTTGAAGCACTTTTGCTTAATAAACCACGGCTCTATCTCTTACGGTTGATTTTTAAATTAATCAGAAAGTCTTCGTCGGTAGCGCTTCTCGGTAGCCTCTCCGTACAGAGACTAAGTCCGAATTGAAAATATTTTCACCGACGACGTATCTTTTGAATGTTAGATTGAGTTTTAGGAGCGTATTTGAAGCACTTTTGCATAATAAACCACGGCTCTATCTCTTACGGTTGATTTTTAAATTAACCAGAAAGTCTTCGTCGGTAGCGCTTCACGGTAGCCTCTCCGTGCCGAGACTAAGTCCGAATTGAAAATATTTTCACCGACGACGTATCTTTTAAATGTTATGTTCAGTTATAGGAGCGTATTTGAAGCACTTTTGCTTAATAAACCACGGCTCTATCTCTTACGGTTGATTTTTAAATTAACAAGAAAGTTTTCGTCGGTAGCGCTTCACGGTAGCCTCTCCGTGCCGAGACTAAGTCCGAATTGAAAATATTTTCACCGACGACGTATCTTTTAAATGTTATGTTCAGTTATAGGAGCGTATTTGAAGCACTTTTGCTTTATAAACCACGGCTCTATCTCTTACGGTTGATTTTTAATTAATCAGAAAGTCTTCGTCGGTAGCGCTTCTCGGTAGCCTCTCTGTACCGAGACTTATTCCGAATTGAAAATATTTTCACCGACGACGTATCTTTTGAATGTTAGATTGAGTTATAGGAGCGTATTTGAAGCACTTTTGCATAATAAACCACGGCTCTATCTCTTACGGTTGATTTTTAATTAATCCGAAAGTCTTCGTCGGTAGCGCTTCTCGGTAGCCTCTCCGTACCGAGACTAAGTCCGAATTGAAAATATTTTCACCGACGACGTATCTTTTGAATGTTAGATTGAGTTATAGGAGCGTATTTGAAGCACTTTTGCATAATAAACCACTCTCTTATCCCTTTCTAACATTTCTATTCGTGTATAACTGCTGGTACTCATTTTCGCGCACATACACTACACCTATTATCTTCACTCGCGATATTGACTTTAATTAACTACCTAAAATATACTATTCCAAGGGAGCTGGGCCCATAACCTATTGCAGAGCATAAACCTTTTTTTATTAATAACGAAACAACAACGCGGTAACCAAAACGACTGGACAGAAACCAGTCGACTATTTGTTTACTACATACATTCAGATTGTGTTGCTGCTCTAATAAAATTTTTTTATAATTTAATATAATAACATATATTAATATTAAATATTTATAAATTTATTTTAATTATATATAAAAAAAAATATATATATATGTTGACGGGTCTTTGGTGGATTATGTTAGGCAGAGGAATAAATACAAAACACGTATCACAATTACTGTTAATGTATATATATATATAACTAGAATGAATAAAATAATTGCACAAGAAGAATTGCATTACCACGAGGCGATGAGAGCCCACGAACAGAACCAGAAAAAAAACAAAAGAAAGGTGATATCTCCCTAGTGTATAAGGAGAGCGATGCTCACGCATTAAAGCGCGCACTTTGAATGTTCTAACACTCCCCCTTTCAAAGTGTACGGTAAACTAATTTCTAACTAAATCATTTAACAATTCTTCAGGCATAACAAATCGCTCCCCCGTGGTGCTCACCTTGTCGTGGTGGGGGACCTTAGTATCTCGATGATCCATCGGGCTATACCGGTAGCTACTAGCATGCCGGGCAGGCCGATGGGGAGGGATCAACTAAGAGCACCAGTAGGAGGGGGGATTGTCGAGGGATCCGGAAGCAAGGGGGGGGGGGGCCTTTTCAAAGGTCAACACCCGAGGGGGAAGGATGGACTCGCAATCGCCAATCCTCCAGGGAGGGTAGGACCGGGAGGAGGGGGGATTGGCGAGGGATCCGGAAGCCAGGGTGGGGGCCTGTTCAAAGGTCAACACCCTAGGCGGAAGGATGGACTCGCAATCGCCAATCCTCCAGGGTGGGTAGGACCGGGAGGAGGGGGGATTGTCGAGGGATCCGGAAGCCAGGGCTTGGGGCCTTCTCAAGGGTCAACACCCTAGGCGGAAGGATGGACTCGCAATCGCCAATCCTCCAGGGAGGGTAGGTCGCGGGGGAACCTGGAAGCCGGGGCTGGGGGCCTTTCCAAAGGTCAACACCCTAGGTGGAAAGGGGAACTCGTGATCTCCCTCGGGGGGAGGAAAAGCTGGGAGTCTGGCAACTCCTGTAGCCCGGCTACTCGGAAGCTGGCCGTCGGGGCACCTGGAAGCCAGGGTGGGGGCCTTTTCAGAGGTCAACACACTAGGCGGAAAGCAAACCGGCAGCCCCCCCCCAAGGTTTTCAGGGTCGGGAGTGGGGCGGAAGCCAGGGCTGCTGACTCGGCTAAAACCGGGTCATCACCCTAGGTGGAAGCCTTCGGCTCCTCGACGAATTTTTCGCGAACCATCCGAAGCTAAGGTGTGCAGGCACCGTGCCGATGGCTGAATGGCTGGCCGGATGTAAAACTTAGTCAGTCGCAAACGGTCCCTTCGGGGCACCTGCCGAAACCCCGTCGTATTTTAGGCTTACCCAGGTAAGGCGGCTCTGCCTGGGTGGACCACCCCTTCCGACCTACTCGTGGGAACTATATGGAGAAAACAATTAAAATAAAAACCGGACGGACAAACAAAAACGACAACAAGGCAAGGACCAGGATTATGGAGACCAGCGCGGACAGGAACACGGACAATGAGGGAAGGACGCCAGTGGTGGTCCTGAGGGATGTCCTCTCGGATACCTCAGCAATGCCACCTCCGAGGACACAGCGGGCCAGGCGTGGGGGTAAGTCCTCAACAATTGCTAGGGCTGCGGAGGAGTCGGACGACACGTCGTCCGTCGCCTCCCACAGATCGATAAGGAAGCGGAAGTGGGACGAGCGTCGCAAAGGCGACGCCCTTTCCACTTCCGCGATGGATATGGATCCTTGCGAGGCGTACGGCCGCCAGTCGAGGGGCGAACTCCCTTCCGAGGCTGAGTTGGCCGCGGAGATGGAAGGCGAGGCGATGGGGGCCCTCGCCAGCCAAATCCTGGAGCGGATGAGGGCGGTGGAAAAAGTCGCTGCCATCTCGTCCAACCTCAAGGGGACGAACGTCCGTGTGTTGCGCTGGGCGGCCCGGTACACTAAGAACGCAATCACGGAGCTCATAAAGAGGTCCGAATCCGCAAGGGACGCGGAGTGGTTGCGGCGGGAGACCGGCCGCCTGAGCAATGAGGCGAGGGCCCGTAGCAGGGAGGCAAAGGATCTGAGGAGGACCGTCTCCCAGCTCGAGGCAACAGTGGAGGCGTTGCGGGGACGGGGAGCCTCACCGCCCCCTCCGGCGGAGCGACATTTGTCGCCGCCGGTATGGGCGAGTGGGGGAACCTCTCCGGGTCGGCTGTCGCGGGCCGACGCCCGGCCGGGCATTGCGGAGAACCGCCTGCTCGAGCGGGTGTCGACGCTGATTGAGGCCAAATTGGCCTCTTTCGAGGAGAGGTTCCTCTCACGGCGACCTGCGGCAGCCAAAAAGGCGCCCAAGCAGGTCGCCTCGGCGGAAGCCCCCCCTCCCCAGAGGCCCACCTTCGCCGAGGTGGTGAGCCAGGACGGGGGGAAGAGAAAGACGGTCGGCCCCTCGGGCCCACCGCCTTCCTCGGGAAATAAAAGGCCGAAGGGCCCCAAGCCAACGGTTAAACCGAAGGCGCCGGGCCCTTCGACCTCCAAGGGCCCCAAGCCCCCCACAACACCTGGGGGGGAAAGGGCCCCGAGTCTTCGGCGTCCCCCCAAAACGGCCGCGGTCACCCTCACCGTGGGGGAGGGCGCCGCAATGACCATCGACGAGGCGATGTCCACCGCCAGACGGAATATCCGCCTGGAAGACGTGGGCCTCGAAGAGGTTCGACCCAAAAGAGCCATCACCGGGGGCCTCATCTTAGAGGTCTCCGGTGAGGACCGGCAGGAGAAGGCGAAGGCCTTGGCCACGCGGATGGCCGAGGTCTTGGCCGGCACGGGTGTCAAGGTCGCGAGGCCCGTCAAAAAGGCGGAGCTGAGGGTTCGCGACCTCGACGACTCCGTGCGGGTAGCGGACGTGGTGGAGGCGGTTGCCACCACGGGCGCCTGTGACGGGGGCGAGGTGCGCGTCGGAGAGATCCGGCGCGCCCCTTCGCGGCTCGGCACGGCATGGGTTCAATGCCCACTCTCAGCGGCGCGCAAAATTGTCGCAGCTGGCCGTCTGAGGGTGGGCTGGAGCGCTGTGAGGGTGCAGGCTTTGGAAGCCCGTGCCCTCCAGTGCTATCGGTGCCTGGCGCTGGGGCACTCCAGGCACCAATGCAAGCGTAGTACCGACCGTAGCGCTCGGTGCTACAATTGCGGGGATGTGACCCACGCCGCGGCGGTGTGTTCGGCCCCGCCCAAGTGTCCGCTGTGCACGGACCTTGGGCGACGGGCGGCGCACCGTCTCGGTACGAAAGGGTGCGCACCCCCACAAAGGCCCTCCTCCAAGGGCAGAGGGGGAGCGCGGCGGGAGAGGCCTGCCATAGCGGCGCCCTCGACCCCCGCTGCGGCCGCCCTAGCTATAGGGCCACCCGAGTTGGGGAGTGCGGAATCCGCCTCTCCAGCCGGGGAGGCTATGGAGGTGGAGCCCGCCGAGGCGGTGGCGCCTCCTTAGAGGCAAGAGGCGCCGGCTCGCCCGGCAGAGGAGGCCGCATCCATGCCCGCCCCGCGCGAGGACGTCCCCCCCGTCGGGGGAGGGGGGCATGGGCGTGGAGTCATCCCAGGAGGAGGTCCGGGAGGAGGCTGACCCCCAATGACTGGGGATCAACCTCCTCCAGACCAACCTGAACCACAGGCGCGTGGCACAGGACTTAGTGGTCCAGGCCGCGCGCGAGTGGAAAGTCGGGCTGGTCGTTGCGGCCGAGCCCTACAGGGTTCCGGATCACCCTTCGTGGTGCGGAGACGCCTTGGGCTCGGTAGCCATTCTATGGAATGGCGCTCCGGGGATGCCTCCCCCCCGGCTCTCATAGAGCGGGGGGATGGCTACGTAGCCGTCCAGTGGGGCAGCGTGGCGGTGGTGGGGGTTTACGTCTCCCCCAATTGCGGCCGGGACGCTTTTGTAGCGTTCCTGGACCGGGTTGGGGGGTGCGTCACCCGCATCCTGCCGCGTCCCTTGCTCGTCCTGGGGGATTTCAACTCTCACGCTACTGCGTGGGGTTCCCCCAGTACGGACATGAGGGGGCGGGAGCTGCTCCATTGGGCGGCCGGTCTGGAGTTAAGGCTCCTCAATGAGGGGTCCACCCCCACCTTCGTGCGGCGGCGGGGGGCGTCCATAGTCGACCTGACATGGGCGTCGCCCTCCGCCGTGCGCAGGGTGAGTGGGTGGAGGGTGTTGGGGGTTGAGACGATGTCAGACCACGCTTACGTGGTCATGAGCGTCTCGACTCCCAAACCTCCCAACCAGTCTGGCTCATCGGCTAGGGAATCGCCCCCCCGATGGGCCCTTAAAAGACTGGACGAGGTGGCCCTGCGCGCGGCAATCCAGGCGGTAGCCTGGGCTGAGCGCAGGGGCGAGAGACCTGAGGAGGAGGAGGCCTGGTTCCGTGCGGCCATGGCGGCTGTCTCTGACACCGCCATGCCCCGGGCCAGGGCCTTCTCGCCCCGCGCCGCGTACTGGTGGTCGTCGGAAATTTCCGACCTGAGGGACACCAGTACGCGTGCGCGGAGGGCGTACCTCAGGGCCCGCAGGCGCGCAAGCTCCACCGCGGAGGAGGAGGAGGCTGTCCTAAGGGCCAAGGCGGAGGCCTGGAGCCAGCTCCTCGCCACCATCGATCGCGATCCGCGGGGTCGCCCATACCGGGTGGTTCTGAATCAGATCCGCCCGTGGGCCCCCCCTGTGACCGAGTCGATGGAACCGGAGCTCCTGGACTCCGTCGTCGATAACCTCTTTCCTCAGGATGAGCAGGAGGCTCGACGGCGGACCCAGGAGCAGGGGGCGCGACATGATCGCGTCCCTGTGCCTGGGATCGGCAGCGAGGAGCTGGACAGGGCGGAGCGCCGCCTTGCAGCCCGAAGCACCGCCCCGGGTCCCGACGGCATCCGCGGCCGCGTGCTCGTGGCTGCCCTCCGGGTCCTGGGGAGTAGGTTTCGACGCCTCATGGAGGACTGCCTCACAGAGGGGGTCTTCCCGGGGGCCTGGAAAAAGGGGCAGCTGGTGCTGCTCCCTAAACCAGGGAGGGCGGCCGACAGCCCTTCCGCCTATCGGCCCATATGCCTGCTCGACGGGGCGGGAAAGATCCTCGAGAGGATCATAGCTTTCCGCCTCGCCGAGCACCTGTCCGGGGTGGGGCCCGATCTGGCCGACAGCCAGGTCGGTTTCCGGGAGGGGCGCTCCACGTTGGACGCGATCCAGCGGGTGCGCTCCCTCGCCGGGACGGCGGTGTCGGCCCCGGGGGGTGGAGTTGTGTTGGCGATATCGCTCGATATCGTCAACGCTTTCAACTCCGTCCCCTGGCAGGCGATTAGGGAGGCGCTGGTGTATCACCGCGTGCCTCCCTACTTGCGCAGGATAGTCGGGTCCTTCCTGCAGGACAGGTCCATTGGCTACCCGACGCGGGACGGGAGGGCTGAACGCCCTAGCTGGCGCGGTGTCCCGCAGGGTTCGGTGCTAGGCCCGACCCTGTGGAACCTTGCGTATGACCGCGTCTTGCGGTGTGCGCTTCCCCCGGGGGTGGTGCTGGTGTGTTACGCAGATGACACACTGGTGGTCACCTCCGGGAGGGATTACGCCCGCACTCTCCGTCTGGCGGAGTGCGGTGCGGAATGCGTGGTGGCCGCCATAAGGCGGCTAGGCCTGGAGGTGTCCCCGTCGAAGAACAAGGCAATGTGGTTCTTCGACGGGGTCAGGAGGGGCCCTCCCTCCGAGACTCCGGTCACGGTGGGAGGCGTGGCTGTCGAGGTGTGCAGCCGGATGAATTATCTGGGTGTCACCCTCGACAGCCACTGGAGCTTTGGGCCCCACCTCGAAGAGGTGGTGCCCCGAGTGGAACGGACAGCGGCGGTCTTGGGCCGCTTGCTGCCCAACGTGGGGGGACCTCAGGCGGGTGTACGCCGCCTGTACGAGGGGGTGGTGCGGAGTGCCGCCCTATATGGTGCACCCGTGTGGGCGGGGTCGCTCGGGAGGAGCAAGCGTAATCGCCAGCTCCTTTCCCGAGCACAAAGGCCCCTAGCCGCGCGGGTCGCCAGGGGGTACCGCACCGTCTCCCTGAGGGCGGCGTCCCTGCTTGGGTGCTCTCCCCCTTGGGAGCTCAAGGCGGAGGAAGCCGCGGAGGTCTACAGGATCTCCGCGGCCCTCAAAGAAACGCCGGATGCGGCTGAGTACCGTGCAGCGGAGATGGAGGCCGGCAGGAGCCGGGCGGGGCTGCACACCCTGGAAAGGTGGCGCAGCCAATTGGAGGAGCCCGGCTCCGGGGAAAGGACCGTCAGGGCCATCCTGCCGGTCCTCCAGCGTTGGCTGGAAAGGAGGGGACGGCTCACCTTCCGTCTAACACAGGTACTCACCGGGCATGGGTGCTTCGGTGAGTATCTGCACAAGATCGGAAGGGAGCCGTCCCCGCAGTGTCATCACTGCGGTGAAGAGAAGGACTCGGCGCAGCACACCCTGGAGGAGTGTCCCTCCTGGGCAGGGGAGCGCCGAGTCCTTCGGAACATCATAGGGTGGGACCTCTCGCTGCCCGCCGTCGTAAAAGCGACGGTGGGCGGCGAAGAGGAGTGGGGAGCCGTAGCCTCCTTCTGCGAACAAGTTATGTCGCGGAAGGAGGCCGCGGAAAGGGCCCGCGAGGCAGCGGACCCAGAGGGTAGGGGCCGAAGGCGGAGACGTACACGTCCCGCCTCCGGCACCGGACGCGGCGACCGTCGGAGTCGTCGGGGCCACTAGGCTGTCTGGATTGGGGTCCAGGCAGCCGATAGGGTGGCCCCAGAGGTAGAGGGATGCGGTGTTGTGGTCGCACCGCATCCCAAATAGTGGATTGGCCCCCCTTCAGGGGGCAAGGCGGGGGGGTATCCGGATCAATACGAAGTGTTCCCGGGTACTCCCCCTAACGCCTGAGGATGACCACCGGGGGGTTTTAGTCGGTAGAAATCCGACACTACCCCGGCCTCCCACCAAAGGAGGCCGGGGTGTCTATCGAAGATTTCCCCTCGAGAAAAAAAAAGGCATAACAAATCGATACATTTTTCCAACTTATTTTTAGGTAAAGACTTCGTTAGTACGTCCGCGGTCATTTCATTTGTAGAAATGTACTTTACATCTATTTCGCCGTTCTCCAGCATTTCTCTCGTGTAGTGATACCTAATATCTATGTGCTTACTTTTACGGTGAAACATATTATTTTTACTTAGCTGGATAGCGCTTTGATTGTCACAAAATATACTAATCTTATCGCGAACTAAATTACTAAATCCTAAGTTTAATAACATTCTCTTTAAGTAGAATGCCTCTTTGGCTGCTTCGGATATTGCCATATACTCGGCCTCCATTGTTGATAGGGCCACTGATTTTTGTTTCTTTGATTCCCAACTGGTGGGTCCTCCGGCTAACATGGTAACGTATCCAGAACGTGACCTTCTCCCGTTCTCGTCTCCGGCCCAGTCGGAGTCTACATAAACTTCGACTAGTTTATCTCTTTTGGAGTATGTGATGCTGTAGTTTATGGTTCCTTTAAGGTATCTTAAAACGTGTTTGGCTGCTTTCCATTGGTAATTCTTTGGACACGTGTTAAATTGACTTAGAAAGTTTGCGGCGAATGCTATGTCAGGTCGAGTAGCATTTGATAAATATATTAATGCCCCTATGAGTTCCCTATATGGCACCTTTGTCATATCTTCTGTAGTTTCATCAATGTTGTTAAAGGTTTCATTCGGTACCAAAGGTGTACTCGCGGGTTTGCAGTCTTCCATTCCAAATTTCTTTAGAGTTTCTTCTATATATTTACGTTGATTTAATTTTATTTGCCAAGTGTCTCCTTCTCTTTCTATGGAAATACCCAGAATATTCGTAACTTTACCCAGATCATTTATTTTGAACTTATTCTTTAATCGTTGTTTTATTTTCGTGAGTGCTCGTAGATCTTTCGACGCCAGTAGTATGTCGTCGACATATATGATTACCACTACTTCCATTTCGTTGGTTATGCATGTATAGACACACGGTTTAATTTCAGATCTCTTAAAACTAATACTGATTAGATAATTATTTATGGTGTGATACCAGTCTCTTCCGGCTTGTTTAAGACCGTACAATGGTCTCTTCAGACTACACACTTTATTTTCTTTACCAGTTTCAGTGGACATTTCTGGCTGTTGCATGAATATGGTACCCGTTAATTCCCCTTGTACATAGGCAGTGACGACATCCATGTGATGTACGTGCATCCTGTTTTCCGCTGCTCCGGCTAAGAGAATTCGTACGATTTCTAGTCGAACTACGGGCGCAAAGACTTCATCGTAGTCGATCCCTTTCTTCTGTTCGTTTCCTCTGGCCACTAATCGAGCTTTGTACTTATTTATTGTGCCGTCTTGATTTTTCTTTATCTTAAACACCCATCTATTTGAGAGTATCCTGGCGTTATCTGGTTTATCTGTAAGCTCCCATGTTTTATTTTCTACAAGAGAATTATATTCCTTTTTCATAGCTTCCAGTCAGAATGATCTGTCTCCGCTGTTCATGGCTTCTTTTAGTGTTCTTGGTTCACCGTGTTCTTCTTCACCCACGTTTGCTGTGTAATTAAATAACTTCCTTGGCCTTCCCGGTTTGCCGGTTCGTAGTATTTTTGGGCGGCCTTTCCCTTTCCTTAAAGTTGGTGTGACGTCTTCATCAGCATCTTCGGTGTCGCTGGGGATTACTTCGGAATCTTCATTGTTGATGTCGGGGTGCTCTTGTTCTGAGTTTTGCCCCGGTTCCTCCTCTTTAATATGTTCTTCTCTGTACGTTTCTCGAGGATCATTTCTATACAGGAGTATGGAATAGTGGTCATTCGGGTTCTCTACATCGTGTAGTTTTTCGTGGAATCGTACGTCTCTTCTTGTGACGACATGACGAATTCCACGTTCCCATAGTCTGTATGCCTTTGACACGTCGGAGTATCCGACTAAGACATATTCTTTGCCTTTTGGCATAAATTTGTTTGTTTTTGTTCCTTTTTCCAGCGCTACTGCGCTGCTACCGAATATCCTTAAAAATCCTACATAGGGTTTTTCGCCTGTCCATTGTTCATATGGTGTGACTTCGTTCAACTTTTTGGTAGGGCATCTGTTCCTAATGTATACGGCCGCATTTACTGCTTCTGCCCATAGGCTCATTTGTAATTTTGATTGGGTTAACATACTTCTCGCCATTTCCACTATTGTCCTGTTGGCGCGTTCGGCTACTCCGTTCTGCTGCGGTGTATACGGGGTCGACAGTTGCCTTGCTATTCCCTCTTGCTCAAGGTAATTTGAGAATTCCTTTGAAAGATATTCTTTGGCGTTGTCACTCCTGATTTTTTTGATTTCTTTTCCGGTTTGTTTCTCTACTCGGTTTTTATACGCTTTAAATGCAGACAAAATTTCGGATTTTTGTTTTAGTACAGCTATTTCTGTGAATCTAGTTTTGTCGTCGATGAATGTTGCGAAATACTTTGCTCCCCCTAATGATGGTACACTCATAGGACCGCATACGTCCGTGTGGATCAATCCTAGTATTTCTTTCTCTACCCTTTCTGATTCCTTAAAGGGTGTTTGATTTATTTTGCTCAAGTCGCACGTTTTACACTGTGGAGAGTTTATTGCACTTCTTTGATTTATGTTCATACAGATCACCATATTTTTATTGTGCAGTTTATTTACATCGTTAAAGTTTAAATGACCTAGCCTTTGTTTCCACAATATACAAACCATTCCGTTTATGAGCTGTTAACGCTATGGAATTATCCTTACGCTTCACAAAGGCTGAGTGTTTTGTAAACGTTACTGTATAACCATTTTCTGTGATGCTTGATACGGACATCAGGTTGTTTCTGAATTCAGGAACCCACATAACATTTGCTAGTTTAATGTCATTCGTACTTTGATTTTTGGAGTGCACATTTATCTTGATATTTCCTCTTCCTAAGGAGTTTGTGCTTTCTTCTGTGGCTGTATACACTTTGTCCCTTTGTTCTTTGTCAAGGTTTATGAATTGAGCTTTATCTTTGCACATGTGCACTGTTGCTCCACTGACCATGTTTTTGTCGGCTTCTGCAGTTTTTGGATATATGGTTGCTCTCCCCGGGTTTCTGCTTCTGGTAATTTTCTCTCTGTATCGCTCTGTCATTTGAGAATTTCTTCCTTGTCAGTAATGCTACTTCCTTATCTGAGTCCTTTACTTCATTAATATCTATTTTTCTAATTTCTTCTTCAATTAATTTTATTGTTAGTTCTTCTAACGTAGGCATTTTATCTCTTGACTCTATTGCTATGCAAAAGGTTTCATATTCACTGGGTAGTGACATTAATAGCATTATTGGCCAAATAGATTCTGGTAATATTATTCCAGACTCTTGTAATTGTTCAGATTTGTGTATGAAGTCGTTGATGTACTGAGCCATACTTTGTTTGGAATCTTTTTTCATTCTATATAGTTGTTTAAATAATACACACTGTCGCATAGGGCCTCTAGATTGTTGAACATTATTTAATGCTTCCCAAGCTTCCTTCGACGTTTCTGCCCGTTTTACGTGTGTATATTGGTTCTTATTAAGACTCCGTATGATTAGATCGAGAGCCTTTTCGTCATGCGTTTTCCATGCGGCTCCATTTTCTTCAGTTCTATTCTTTATACCATTCACGTAGTCCCACAATTCGTTATATCTCAAAATACTTTTCATTTGGATCTTCCATGATTCATAATTCGTATCGTTTAATTTTTCAATGTTCTGAATATTTGTTGAACCCATGGTTGTGGAAACTTTTCTCTGCACTTGGCACGTGTTCGCACTTAACCTCACTTTTCTTTTATTTTATTATTATCTTTTATTTACCTGCCCTGAGCCCATAACCTGTTGACGGGTCTTTGGTGGATTATGTTAGGCAGAGGAATAAATACAAAACACGTATCACAATTACTGTTAATGTATATATATATATATAATTAGAATGAATAAAATAATTGTACAAGAAGAATTGCATTACCACGAGGCGATGAGAGCCCACGAACAGAACCAGAAAAAAAAACAAAAGAAAGGTGATATCTCCCTAGTGTATAAGGAGAGCGATGCTCACGCATTAAAGCGCGCACTTTGCATGTTCTAACAATATAAATAATAATTAATTGATTTTTATTACTAGAGATTTTTTAATTTATATAGGTATATAATGTAAAATTATTTTTGTTACTAGAGATTTTTTAATTTATATAGGTATATAATGTAAAATTATTTTTGTTACTAGAGATTTTTTAATTTATATAGGTATATAATGTAAAATAATTTTTGTTACTGGAGATTTTTTAATTTATATAGGTGTATAATGTAAAATGATTTTTGTTACTAGAGATTTTTTAATTTATATAGGTATATAATGTGAAATTAGTTTTATTACCAGAGATTTTTTATTAAAATACATTAATTAATAAATTACTTATATTAATTAAATAAATTATAAATTATATTGGGATAAAAGTATTAGGTCATTGTTTTTGGTATAATATTAAAAGAAAGAATATGTTTTTATTTAGATACTTTTCGTTAAAGTGGGGATTAACGATTTTTATTTTGATAAAAAAAAGCTTTCTCGTTGGATTGATGTTTTTATTTAGATAATTTTCGTTAAAGTGATAGAGATTTTTTAATTTATATAGGTATATAATGTGAAATTATTTTTATTACCAGAGATTTTTTATTGAAATAAATTAATTAATAAATTACTTATATTAATTAAATAAATTATAAATTTTATTGGGATAAAAGAATTAGGTCATTGTTTTTGGTATAATATTAAAAGAAAGAATATGTTTTTATTTAGATACTTTTCGTTAAAGTGGGGATTATCAATAAATAGAGTTTCATAAAAATTTTTATATTATAAATTAATATTTTATACTATTTATACAAAAATGTAATTTTTGTTTTAAAATTAATAATATAAATAGTGTTAAGATATTCGAGGCGCCCGCGTACCAGAGGGGCACGCTTGTCGGCTCTCACAAGATCAACCACTTAGTTTCCTCGAACACATAGGGTTCCGAGTGAAATCGCCACACATTTCAGACAACAGGCGCTTCTCCTGGCACAGTATCGAACACTTAGTATCAGATAGAACAATTAGTTTAAAATGGAACTAAGCTTCGTATCTGGAGTGTCCTCTCTCACAAGGTCGAGGACTTAGTTTCGTCGAACACATACGGTTTCGAGTGGCACCGCCACAGATTTCAGAGAACAGGCGCTTCTCATGGCACAGTATCGAAAACTTAGATTCTGGTAGAACAGTGAGTTTTAAATGGATCTATGTTTCGCATCTGGAGTTTCCTCTACCACAAGGTCGACCACTTAGTTTCGTCGAACACATACGGTTTCGAGTAGCATCGCCAGAGATTTCAGAGAACAGGTGCTTCTACTGGCACAGTATCGAACACTTAATATCAGATAGAACAATTAGTTTAAATTGGAACAAAGCTTCGCATCTGGAGTTTCCTTTCCCACAAGGTCGACCACTTAGTTTCCTCGAACACATACGGTTTCGAGTAGCATCGCCACAGATTCCAGAGAACAGGCGCTTCTCCTGGCACAGTATCGAACACTTAGTTTCAGATGGAACATTTATTTTAAAATTGCACTATGTTTCGCATCTGGAGTTTCCTCTCTCACAAGGTCGACCACTTAGTTTCGCCGAACGCATACGGTTTCGAGTGGCATCGCCACAGATTTCAGAGAACAGGCGCTTCTGCTGGTACAGTATCGAACACTTAGTTTCAGGTAGAACAATTAGTTTAAAATTGAACTATATTTCGCTTCTGGAGTTTCCTCTCCCACAAGGTCGACCACTTAGTTTCGTCGAACACATACTGTTTCGAGGGGCATCGCCACAGATTTCAGAGAACAGGCGCTTCTCCTGGCAGAGTATCGAACACTTAGTTTCAGATGGAACACTTAGTTTAAAATTGAACTATGTTTCGCATCTGGAGTTTCCTCTCTCACAAGGTCGACCACTTAGTTTCGTCGAACACATACGGTTTCGAGTGGCATTCCCACAGATTTCAGAGAACAGGCGCTTCTCCTGGCACGGTATCGAACACTTAGTTTCAGATAGAACAATTAGTTTTAAATGGAACTAAATTTCGCATTTGTAGTTTCCTCTCTCACAAGTTCGACCACTTAGTTTCGTCGAACAGATACAGTTTCGAGTAGCATCGCCACAGATTTAAGAGAACAGGCGCTTCTCCTGGCACGGTATCGAACACTTAGTTTCAGATAGAACAATTAGTTTTAAATGGAACTAAATTTCGCATTTGTAGTTTCCTCTCTCACAAGTTCGACCACTTAGTTTCGTCGAACAGATACAGTTTCGAGTAGCATCGCCACAGATTTCAGAGAACAGGCGCTTCTCCTGGCACAGTATCGTACACTTAGTTTCAGATAGAGCAATTAGTTTTAAATGGAACTAAGTTTCGCATCTGGAGATTCCTCTCTCACAAGTTCGACCACTTAGTTTCGTCGAACAGATACAGTTTCGAGTAGCATCGCCACAGATTTCAGAGAACAGGCGCTTCTCCTGGCACAGTATCGTACACTTAGTTTCAGATAGAGCAATTAGTTTTAAATGGAACTAAGTTTCGCATCTGGAGATTCCTCTCTCACAAGATCGACCACTTAGTTTCGTCGAACACATACGGTTTCGAGTAGCATCGCCACAGATTTCAGAGAACAGGCGCTTCTCCCGGCACAGTATCGAACACTAAGTATCGGATAGAACAATTACTTTAAAATGGAACTATGCTTCGCATCTGGAGTTTCCTGTCTCACAAGGTGGACCACTCAGTTTCGTCGAACACATACGGTTTCGAGTAGCATCGCCACTGATCTCAGAGAACCGGCGCTACTCCTGGCACAGTTTCGCACACTTAGTTTCGGATAGAACGATTAGTTTAAAATGGAACTATGTTTCGCATCTGGAGATTCCTCTCTCACATGGTCGACCACTTAGTTTCGTCGAACACATACGGTTTCATGTGGCATCGCCACAGATTTCAGAGAACAGGCGCGTCTCCTGGCACTGTATCGAACACTTAGTTTCAGATAGAACAATTAGTTTAAAATGGAACTAAGTTTCGCATCTGGATTTTCCTCTCTCACAAGGTCGACAACGTAGTTTCGTCGAACACATACGGTTTCGAGTAGCATCACCACAGATTTCACAGAACGGGCGCTTCTCCTGGCACAGTATCGAGCACTTAGTTTCAGATAGAACAATTTGTTTAAAATGGAACTAAGTTTCGCATTTGTAGTTTCATCTCTCACAAGTTCGACCACTTAGTTTCGTCGAACAGATACAGTTTCGAGTAGCATCGCCACTTATTTCAGAGAACAGGCGTTTCTCCTGGCACAGTATCGAACACTTAGTTATAGATAGAACAATTAGTTTAAAATTGTACTAAATTTCGCATCTGGAGTTTCTTCCCTCACAAGGCGACCACTTAATTTCGTCGAACAGATACGGTTTCGAGTGGCACCGCCGCAGATTTCAGACAACAGGCGCTTCTCCCGGCACAGTATCGAACACTTAGTATCGGATAGAACAATTACTTTAAAATGGAACTAAGCTTCGCATCTGGAGTTTCCTGTCTCACAAGGTGGACCACTTAGTTTCGTCGAACACATACGGTTTGGAGTAGCATCGCCACACATTTCAGAGAACAGGCGCTTCTCCTGGCACAGTATCGAACATTTAGTTTCAGATAGAACAATAAGTTTTAAATGGAACTAAGTTTCGCATTTGTAGTTTCCTCTCTCACAAGTTCGACCACTTAGTTTCGTCGAACGCATACCGTTTCGAGTGGTATCGCCACACGTTTCACAGAACGGGCGCTTCTCCTGGCACAGTATCGAGCACTTAGTTTCAGATAGAACAATTTGTTTAAAATGGAACTAAGTTTCGCATCTGGAGATTCCTGTCCCACAACGTCGAACATTTAGATTCGTCGAACACATACGGTTTCGAGTAGCATCGCCACACATTTCAGAGAACAGGCGGTTCTCCTGGCACAGTATCGAACACTCAGTTTCAGATAGAACAATTAGTTTTAAATGGAACTAAGTTTCGCATTTGTAGTTTCCTCTCTCACAAGTTCGACCACTTAGTTTCGTCGAACAGATACAGTTTCGAGTAGCATCGCCACCTATTTCAGAGAACAGGCGTTTCTCCTGGCACAGTATCGAACACTTAGTTATAGATAGAACAATTAGTTTAAAATTGTACTAAATTTCGCATCTGGAGTTTCTGCCCTCACAAGGCGACCACTTAATTTCGTCGAACAGATACGGTTTCGAGTGACACCGCCGCAGATTTCAGACAACAGGCGCTTCTCCCGGCACAGTATCGAACACTTAGTATCGGATAGAACAATTTCTTTAAAACGGAACTAAGCTTCGCATTTGGAGTTTCCTGTCTCACAAGGTGGACCACTTAGTTTCGTCGAACACATACGGTTTCGAGTAGCATCGCCACCGATTTCAGAGAACAGGCGCTTCTCCTGGCACAGTGTCGAACACTTAGTTACAGATAGAACACTTAGTTTAAAATGGAACTATGTTTCGCATCTGGAGTTTCCTCTCTCACAAGGTCGACCACTTAGTTTCGTCGAACACATTCGGTTTCGAGTAGCATCGCCACAGGTTTCAGATGACAGGCGCTTCTCCTGGCACATTATCGAACACTTAGTTTCAGATAGAACAATTAGTTCAAAATGGAACTAAGTTTCGCATTTGGAGTTTCCTCCCTCACAAGGTCGACCACTTAGTTTCGTCGATCACATACGGTTTCGAGTGGCATCGCCACAGATTTCAGAGATCAGGCGTTTCTCCTGGCACACTGTCGAACACTTAGTTTCAGATAGAACAATTAGTTTTAAATGGAACTAAGTTTCGCATCTGGAGTTTCCTCTCTCACAAGGTCGACCACTTAGTTTCGTCGAACACATACGGTTTCGAGTAGCATCGCCACCGATTTCAGAGAACAGGCGCTTCTCCTGGCACAGTGTCGAACACTTAGTTACAGATAGAACACTTAGTTTAAAATGGAACTATGTTTCGCATCTGGAGTTTCCTCTCTCACAAGGTCGACCACTTAGTTTCGTCGAACACATTCGGTTTCGAGTAGCATCGCCACAGGTTTCAGATGACAGGCGCTTCGCCTGGCACATTATCGAACACTTAGTTTCAGATAGAACAATTAGTTCAAAATGGAACTAAGTTTCGCATTTGGAGTTTCCTCCCTCACAAGGTCGACCACTTAGTTTCGTCGAACACATACGGTTTCGAGTAGCATCGCCACAGATTTCAGAGAACAGGCGTTTCTCCTGGCACACTGTCGAACACTTAGTTTCAGATAGAACAATTAGTTTAAAATTCTACTATATTTCGCATCTGGAGTTTCTTCCCTCACAAGGCGACCACTTAATTTCGTCGAATACATACGGTTTCGAGTGGCATCGCCACAGATTTCAGAGAACAGGCTCTTCTCCTGGCACAGTATCGAACACTTAATTTCAGATAGAACAATTAGTTTAAAATGGAACTAAGTTTCGCATCTGGAGTTTCCTCTCTCACAGGTGGACCACTTAGTTTCGACGAACACATACGGTTTCGAGTGGCATCGTCACATATTTCACAGTACAGGCGCTTGTACTGGCACAGTATCGAACACATAGTTACAGGTAGAACAACTAGTTTAAAGAGGAACTAAGTTTCGCATCTGGAGTTTCCTCTCTCACAAGGTCGACCACTTAGTTTCGTCGAACACATACGGTTTCCAGTAGCATCGCCACAGATTTCAGAGAACAGGCGTTTCTCTTTTCACAGTATCGGACACTTAGTTTCAGATAGAACAATTAGTTTAAAATGGAACTATGTTTCGCATCTGGAGTTTCTTCCCTCACAAGGCGACCACTTAATTTCGTCGAACACTGTGCCAGGAGAAGCGCCTGTTCTCTGAAATCTGTGGCGATGCCACTCGAAACCGTGTGTGTTCGACCAAACTAAGTTATCGATACTGTGCCAAGAGGAACGCCCGTTCGGCGAAATCTGTGGCCGTGCCACTCGAAACCGAATGTGTTCGACGAAACTAAGTGGTCGACCTTGTGAGAGAGGAAACTCCTGATGCGAAACTTAGTACCATTTGAAACTAATTCTTCTATCTGAATCTAAGTTTTCGATACTGCGCCAGGGGAAGCGCCTGTTTTCTGAAATCTGTGGCGATGCCACTCGAAACCGTATGTGTTCGGCGAAACTAAGTGGCCGACCTTGTGAGAGAGGAAACTCCAAATGCGATGTTTTGTTCCATTTTAAACTTATTTTTCTATCTGAAACTAAGTGTCCGATACTGTGCCAGGAGAAGCGCCTGTTCTCTGAAATCTGTGGCGATGCTACTCGAAACCGTATGTGTTCGACGAAACTAAGTGGCCGACCTTGTGAAAGAGGAAACTCCAAATGCGAAGCTTTGTTCCATTTTAAACTTATATTTCTATCTGAAACTATGTGTCCGATACTGTGCCAGGAGAAGCGCCTGTTCACTGAAATCTGTGGCGATGCTACTCGAAACCGTATGTGTTCGACGAAACTAAGGGGTCGACATGGTGAGAGAGGAAATTCCAGATGCGAAATTTAGTTCCATTTTATACTGATTGTTCTATCTGAAACTAAGTGTCCGATACTGTGCCAAGAGGAACGCCCGTTCGGCGAAATCTGTGGCCGTGCCACTCGAAACCGAATGTGTTCGACGAAACTAAGTGGTCGACCTCGTGAGAGAGGAAACTCCTGATGCGAAACTTAGTACCATTTGAAACTAATTCTTCTATCTGAATCTAAGTTGTCGATACTGCGCCAGGGGAAGCGCCTGTTTTCTGAAATCTGTGGCGATGCCACTCGAAACCGTATGTGTTCGGCGAAACTAAGTGGCCGACCTTGTGAGAGCGGAAACTCCAAATGCGATGTTTTGTTCCATTTTAAACTTATTTTTCTATCTGAAACTAAGTGTCCGATACTGTGCCAGGAGAAGCGCCTGTTCTCTGAAATCTGTGGTGATGCTACTCGAAACCGTATGTGTTCGACGAAACTAAGTGGCCGACCTTGTGAAAGAGGAAACTCCAAATGCGAAGCTTTGTTCCATTTTAAACTTATATTTCTATCTGAAACTAAGTGTCCGATACTGTGCCAGGAGAAGCGCCTGTTCACTGAAATCTGTGGCGATGCTACTCGAAACCGTATATGTTCGGCGAAACTAAGTGGTTGACATGGTGAGAGAGGAAATTCCAGATGCGAAATTTAGTTCCATTTTAAACTGATTGTTCTATCTGAAGCTAAGTGTTCGATACTGTGCCAGGAGAAGCGTCTGTTCTCTGAAATATGTGACGATGCCACTCGAAACCGTATGTGTTCGACGAAACTAAGTGGTCCATCTTGTGCGAGAGGAAACTCCAGATGCGAAGCTTTGTTCCATTTTAAACTAATTGTTCTATCTGAAACTAAGTGTTCGATACTTTGCCAGGAGAACCGCCTGTTCTCTGAAACTGTGGCGATGCTACTCGAAACCGTATGTGTTCGAGGAAGCTAAGTGGTCCACCTTGTGAGAGAGGAAACTCCAGGTGCGGAGCTTAGTTCCATTTTAAACTAATTGCTCTATTTGAAACTAACTGTTCAATACTGTAAAAGGAGAAGTGCCCGTTATCTGAAATCTGTGGCGATGCTACTCGAAACCGTATATGATCGACGAAACTAAGTGGTCGACCTTGTAAGAGAGGAAACTCCAAATGCGAAGTTTTGTTCCATTTTAAACTTATATTTCTATCTGAAACTAAGTGTCCGATACTGTGCCAGGAGAAGCGCCTGTTCACTGAAATCTGTGGCGATGCTAGTCGAAACCGTATGTGTTCGACGAAACTAAGTGGTCGACATGGTGAGAGAGGAAATTCCAGATGCGAAATTTAGTTCCATTTTAAACTGATTGTTCTATCTGAAACTAAGTGTTCGATACTGTGCCAGGAGAAGCGACTGTTCTCTGAAATCTGTGGCGATGCCACTCGAAACCGTATGTGTTCGACGAAACTAAGTGGTCCATCTTGTGCGAGAGGAAACTCCAGATGCGAAACATAGTTCCATTTTAAACTAATTGTTCTATCTGAAACTAAGTGTTTGATACTGTGCCAGGAAAAGTGCCTGTTCTCTGAAATCTGTGGCGAAGCCACTCGAAACCGTATGTGTTCGACGAAACTAAGTGGTCCACCTTGTGAGAGAGGGAACTCCAGATACGAAGCTTAGTTCCATGTTAAACTAATTGTTCTCTCTGAAACTAAGTGTTCGATACTGTGCCAGGGGAAGCGCCTGTTCTCTGAGATATGTGGATATGCCACTCGAAACCGTATGTGTTTGACGAAACAAAGTGGCCGAACTTGTGAGAGAGGAAACTTCAGATGCGAAACTTAGTTCCATTTTAAACTAATTGTTCCATCTGAAAGTGATCGATACTGTGCCAGGAGAAGTGCCAGTTCCGTGAAATCTGTGGCGATGCTACTCGAAACCGTACGTGTTCGACGAATCTAAATGGTCGACCTTGTGAGAGAGGAAACTCCAAATGCGAAACTTAATTCCATTTTAAAATAAATGTTCTATATGATATTAAGTGTTCGATACTGTGCCAGGAGAAGCGCCCGTTCTCTGAAATCTGTGGCGATGCTCCTCGAAACCGTATGTGTTCGACGAAACTAAGTGGTCGACCTTGTGAGAGAGGAAACTCCAGATGCGAAATTTAGTTCCATTTTAAACTGATTGTTCTATCTGAAACTAAGTGTTCGATACTGTGCCAGGGGAAGCGCCTGTTCTCTGAGATATGTGGATATGCCACTCGAAACCGTATGTGTTTGACGAAACAAAGTGGCCGAACTTGTGAGAGAGGAAACTTCAGATGCGAAACTTAGTTCCATTTTAAACTAATTGTTCCATCTGAAAGTGATCGATACTGTGCCAGGAGAAGTGCCAGTTCCGTGAAATCTGTGGCGATGCTACTCGAAACCGTACGTGTTCGACGAATCTAAATGGTCGACCTTGTGAGAGAGGAAACTCCAAATGCGAAACTTAATTCCATTTTAAAATAAATGTTCTATATGATATTAAGTGTCCGATACTGTGCCAGGAGAAGCGCCTGTTCACTGAAATCTGTGGCGATGCTAGTCGAAACCGTATGTGTTCGACGAAACTAAGTGGTCGACATGGTGAGAGAGGAAATTCCAGATGCGAAATTTAGTTCCATTTTAAACTGATTGTTCTATCTGAAACTAAGTGTTCGATACTGTGCCAGGAGAAGCGACTGTTCTCTGAAATCTGTGGCGATGCCACTCGAAACCGTATGTGTTCGACGAAACTAAGTGGTCCATCTTGTGCGAGAGGAAACTCCAGATGCGAAGCTTTGTTCCATTTTAAACTAATTGTTCTATCTGATACTAAGTGTTCGATACTGTGCCAGGAGAACCGCCTGTTCTCTGAAATCTGTGGCGATGCTACTCGAAACCGTATGTGTTCGACGAAACTAAGTGGTCGACCTTGTGAGAGAGGAAACTCCTGATGCGAAACTTAGTACCATTTGAAACTAATTCTTCAATCTGAATCTAAGTTTTCGATACTGCGCCAGGGGAAGCGCCTGTTTTCTGAAATCTGTGGCGATGCCACTCGAAACGGTATGTGTTCGACGAAACTGAGTGGTCGACCTTGTGAGAGAAGAAACTCCAGACGCGAAACTTAGTGCCATTTTAAACTAATTGTTCTATCTGAAAGTGTTCGATACTGTGCCAGGAAAAGTGCCTGTTCTCTGAAATCTGTGGCGAAGCCACTCGAAACCGTATGTGTTCGACGAAACTAAGTGGTCCACCTTGTGAGAGAGGGAACTCCAGATACGAAGCTTAGTTCCATGTTAAACTAATTGTTCTCTCTGAAACTAAGTGTTCGATACTGTGCCAGGGGAAGCGCCTGTTCTCTGAGATATGTGGATATGCCACTCGAAACCGTATGTGTTTGACGAAACAAAGTGGCCGAACTTGTGAGAGAGGAAACTTCAGATGCGAAACTTAGTTCCATTTTAAACTAATTGTTCCATCTGAAAGTGATCGATACTGTGCCAGGAGAAGTGCCAGTTCCGTGAAATCTGTGGCGATGCTACTCGAAACCGTACGTGTTCGACGAATCTAAATGGTCGACCTTGTGAGAGAGGAAACTCCAAATGCGAAACTTAATTCCATTTTAAAATAAATGTTCTATATGATATTAAGTGTTCGATACTGTGCCAGGAGAAGCGCCCGTTCTCTGAAATCTGTGGCGATGCTCCTCGAAACCGTATGTGTTCGGCGAATCTAAATGGTCGACCTTGTGAGGGAGGAAACTCCAGATGCGAAACTTAGATCCATTTTAAACTAATTGTTCTATCTGAAACTATGTGTTCGATACTGTGCCAGGAGAAGCGCCCGTTCTGTGAAATCTGTGGCGATGCCATTCGAAACCGTATGTGTTCGACGAAACTGAGTGGTCGACCATGTGAGAGAGGAAACTCCAGATGCGAAACTTAGTTCCATTTTAAATTAATTGTTCTATCTGAAACTAAGTGTTCGATACTGTGCCAGGAGAAGCGCCTGTTCTCTGAAATCTGTGGCGATGCCACTCGAAACCGTATGTGTTCGACGAAACTAAGTGGTCCACCTTGTGAGAGAGGGAACTCCAGATACGAAGCTTAGTTCCATGTTAAACTAATTGTTCTCTCTGAAACTAAGTGTTCGATACTGTGCCAGTGGAAGCGCCTGTTCTCTGAGATCTGTGGCTATGCCACTCGAAACCGTATGTGTTTGACGAAACTAAGTGGCCGAACTTGTGAGAGAGGTACTCCAGATGCGAAACATAGTTCCATTTTAAACTAATTGTTCTATCTGCAACTATGTGTTCGATAATGTGCCAGGAGAAGCGCCTGAACTCTGAAATCTGTGGCGATGCCACTCGAAACCGTATGTGTTCGACGAAATTGAGTGGTCGACCTTGTGAGAGAGGAAACTTCAGATGCGAAACTTAGTTCCATTTTAAATTAATTGTTCTATCTGAAACTAAGTGTTCGATACTGTGCCAGGAGAAGCGCCCGTTCTGTGAAACCTGTGGCGATAACACTCGAAACGGTATGTGTTCGACGAAACTGAGTGGTCGACCTTGTGAGAGAGGAAACTCCAGACGCGAAACTTAGTGCCATTTTAAATTAATTGTTCTATCTGAAAGTGTTCGATACTGTGCCAGGAAAAGTGCCTGTTCTCTGAAATCTGTGGCGAAGCCACTCGAAACCGTATGTGTTCGACGAAACTAAGTGGTCCACCTTGTGAGAGAGGGAACTCCAGATACGAAGCTTAGTTCCATGTTAAACTAATTGTTCTCTCTGAAACTAAGTTTTCGATACTGTGCCAGGGGAAGCGCCTGTTCTCTGAGATATGTGGATATGCCACTCGAAACCGTATGTGTTTGACGAAACAAAGTGGCCGAACTTGTGAGAGAGGAAACTTCAGATGCGAAACTTAGTTCCATTTTAAACTAATTGTTCCATCTGAAAGTGATCGATACTGTGCCAGGAGAAGTGCCAGTTCCGTGAAATCTGTGGCGATGCTACTCGAAACCGTACGTGTTCGACGAATCTAAATGGTCGACCTTGTGAGAGAGGAAACTCCAAATGCGAAACTTAATTCCATTTTAAAATAAATGTTCTATATGATATTAAGTGTTCGATACTCTGCCAGGAGAAGCGCCCGTTCTCTGAAATCTGTGGCGATGCTCCTCGAAACCGTATGTGTTCGGCGAATCTAAATGGTCGACCTTGTGAGGGAGGAAACTCCAGATGCGAAACTTAGTTCCATTTTAAACTAATTGTTCTATCTGAAACTAAGTGTTCGATACTGTGCCAGGAGAAGCGCCCGTTCTGTGAAATCTGTGGCGATGCCATTCGAAACCGTATGTGTTCGACGAAACTGAGTGGTCGACCATGTGAGAGAGGAAACTCCAGATGCGAAACTTAGTTCCATTTTAAATTAATTGTTCTATCTGAAACTAAGTGTTCGATACTGTGCCAGGAGAAGCGCCTGTTCTCTGAAATCTGTGGCGATGCCACTCGAAACCGTATGTGTTCGACGAAACTAAGTGGTCCACCTTGTGAGAGAGGGAACTCCAGATACGAAGCTTAGTTCCATGTTAAACTAATTGTTCTCTCTGAAACTAAGTGTTCGATACTGTGCCAGGAGAAGCGCCCGTTCTGTGAAACCTGTGGCGATGACACTCGAAACGGTATGTGTTCGACGAAACTGAGTGGTCGACCTTGTGAGAGAGGAAACTCCAGACGCGAAACTTAGTTCCATTTTAAATTAATTGTTCTATCTGAAACTAAGTGTTCGATACTGTGCCAGGAGAAGCGCCCGTTCTGTGAAACCTGTGGCGATAACACTCGAAACGGTATGTGTTCGACGAAACTGAGTGGTCGACCTTGTGAGAGAGGAAACACCAGACGCGAAATTTAGTGCCATTTTAAACTAATTGTTCTATCTGAAAGTGTTCGATACTGTGCCAGGAAAAGCGCCTGTTCTCTGAAATCTGTGGCGATGCTACTCGAAACCGTAAGTGTTCGACGAAACTAAGTGGTCGACCTTGTGAGAGAGGACACTCTAGATGCGAAACTTAGTTCCATTTTAAACTAATTGTTCTATCTGAAACTAAGTGTTCGATACTGTTCCAGGAGAAGCGCCTGCTCTCTGAAATCTGTGGCGAAGCGCCTGTTCTCTGAAATCTGTGGCGATGCCACTCGAAACCGTAAGTGTTCGACGAAACTAAGTTGTTGAACTTGTGAGAGAGGAAACTCCAAATGCGAAACATTGGTCCATATTAAACTAATTATTCTATCTGAAACTAAGTGTTCGATACTGTGCCAGGAGAAGCGCCTGTTCTCTGAAATCTGTCGCGATGCCACTCGAATCCGTATGTGTTCGACGAAACTAAGTGGTCGACCTTTTGAGAGAGGATACTCCAGATGCGAAACATAGCTCCATTTTAAACTAATTGTTCTGTGTGAAATAAGTGTTCGATACAGTGCCAGGCGAAGCGCCTGTTCTCTGAAATCTGTGGCGATGCCACTCGAAACCGTATATGTTCGTCGAAACTAAGTGGTCGACCTTGTGAGAGAGGACACTCCAGATGCGAAACATAGATCCATTTTAAACTAATTGTTGTATCTGATACTAAGTGTTCGATACTGTGCTAGGAGAAGCGTCCGTTCTGTGAAACCTGTTGCGATAACACTCGAAACGGTATGTGTTCGACGAAACTGAGTGGTCGACCTTGTGAGAGAGGAAACTCCAGACGCGAAACTTAGTTCCATTTTAAACTAATTGTTCTATCTGAAACTAAGTGTTCGATACTGTGCCAGGAGAAGCGCCCGTTCTGTGAAACCTGTGGCGATAACACTCGAAACGGTATGTGTTCGACGAAACTGAGTGGTCGACCTTGTGAGAGAGGAAACTCCAGACGCGAAACTTAGTGCCATTTTAAACTAATTGTTCTATCTGAAAGTGTTCGATACTGTGCCGGGAAAAGTGCCTGTTCTCTGAAATCTGTGGCGATGCCACTCGAAACCGTATGTGTTCGACGAAACTAAGTGGTCGACCTTGTGAGAGAGGACACTCCAGATGCGAAACCTAGTTCCATTTTAAACTAATTGTTCTATCTGAAACTAAGTGTTCGATACTGTTCGAGGAGAAGCGCCTGCTCTCTGAAATCTGTGGCGAAGCGCCTGTTCTCTGAAATCTGTGGCGATGCCACTCGAAACCGTAAGTGTTCGACGAAACTAAGTTGTTGAACTTGTGAGAGAGGAAACTCCAAATGCGAAACATAGGTCCATATTAAACTAATGGTTCTATCTGAAACTAAGTGTTCGATACTGTGCCAGGAGAAGCGCCTGTTCTCTGAAATCTGTCGCGATGCCACTCGAATCCGTATGTGTTCGACGAAACTAAGTGGTCGACCTTGTGAGAGAGGATACTCCAGATGCGAAACATAGCTCCATTTTAAACTAATTGTTCTGTGTGAAATAAGTGTTCGATACTGTGCCAGGAGAAGCGTCTGTTCTCTGAAATCTGTCGCGATACCACTCGAAACCGAATGTGTTCGACGAAACTAAGTGGTCGACCTTGTGAGAGAGGAAACTCCAAATGCGAAACTTAGTTCCAATTTAAACTAATTGTTCTTTATGAAAGTGTTTGATACTGTGCCAGGAGAAGCGCCTGTTCTCTGAAATCTGTGGCGTTGCTACTCGAAGCCGAATGTGTTCGACGAAACTAAGTGGTCGACCTTGTGAGAGAGGAAACTCCAAATGCGAAACTTATAACATTTTAAACTAATTGTTCTATCCGAAACTAAGCGTTCGATTCTGTGCCAGGAGAAGCGTCTGTTCTCTGAAATCGGTGGCGATGCTACTCGAAACCGTATGTGTTCGACGAAACTAAGTGGTCAACCTTGTGAGAGAGGAAACTCCAAATGCGAAACTTAGTTCCATTTTAACCTAATTTTTCTATCTGATACTAAGTGTTCGATACTGTGCCAGGAGAAGCGTCTGTTGTATGAAATCGGTGGCGATGCTACTCGAAACCGTATGTGTTCGACGAAACTAAGTGGTCGACCTTTTGAGAGAGGAATCTCCAGATGCGAAACTTATTTCCATTTTAAAATAATTGTTCTATCTGAAACTTAGTGTTCGATACTGTGCCAGGAGGAGCGCCTGTTCTCTGAATTCTGTGGCGATGCCACTCGAAACCGTATGTGTTCGACGAAACTAAGTAGTCGACCTTGTGAGAGAGGAAACTCCAGATGCGAAACTTAGTTCCACTTTAAACTAATTGTTCTGTGTGAAATAAGTGTTCGATACTGTGCCAGGAGAAGCGTCTGTTCTCTGAAATCTGTCGCGATACCACTCGAAACCGAATGTGTTCGACGAAACTAAGTGGTCGACCTTGTGAGAGAGGAAACTCCAAATGCGAAACTTAGTTCCATTTTAAACTAATTGTTCTATCCGAAACTAAGCGTTCGATTCTGTGCCAGGAGAAGCGCCTGTTCTCTGAAATCTCTGGCGATGCCAATCGAAACCGTATGTGTTCGACGAAACTAAGTGGCCGACCTTGTGAGAGAGGAAACTCCAGATGCGAAACTTAGTTCCAATTTAAACTAATTGTTCTTTATGAAAGTGTTTGATACTGTGCCAGGAGAAGCGCCTGTTCTCTGAAATCTGTGGCGTTGCTACTCGAAGCCGAATGTGTTCGACGAAACTAAGTGGTCGACCTTGTGAGAGAGGAAACTCCAAATGCGAAACTTAGTTCCATTTTAAACTAATTGTTCTATCCGAAACTAAGCGTTCGATTCTGTGCCAGGAGAAGCGTCTGTTCTCTGAAATCGGTGGCGATGCTACTCGAAACCGTATGTGTTCGACGAAACTAAGTGGTCAACCTTGTGAGAGAGGAAACTCCAAATGCGAAACTTAGTTCCATTTTAACCTAATTTTTCTATCTGATACTAAGTGTTCGATACTGTGCCAGGAGAAGCGTCTGTTGTATGAAATCGGTGGCGATGCTACTCGAAACCGTATGTGTTCGACGAAACAAAGTGGTCGACCTTGTGAGAGAGGAAACTCCAGATGCGAAACTTAGTTCCAATTTAAACTAATTGTTCTATCTGAAACTAAATGTTCGATACTGTGCCAGGGAAAGCGCCTGTTCTCTGAAATCTGTGGCGATGCTACTCGAAAATGTATGTGTTCGACGAAACAAAGTGGTCGACCTTGTGAGAGAGGAAACTCCAGATGCGAAATTTAGTTCCAATTTAAACTAATTGTTCTATCTGAAACTAAATGTTCGATACTGCGCCAGGAAAAGCGCCTGTTCTCTGAAATCTGTGGCGATGCTACTCGAAACCGTATGTGTTCGACGAATCTAAATGGTCGACCTTGTGAGAGAGGAAACTCCAGAAGCGAAACTTAGTTCCATTTAAAACTAATTGTTCTATCTGAAACTAAGTGTTCGATAATGTGCCAGGAGAAGCGCCTGTTCTCTGAAATCTGTGGCGATGCTACTCGAAACCGTATGTGTTTGAGGAAACTAAGTGGTCGACCTTGTGAGAGAGGAAACTCCAGATGCGAAACTTAGTTCCATTTTAAACTAATTGTTCTATCTGAAACTAAATGTTCGATACTGTGCCAGGAAAAGCGCCTGTTCGCTGAAATCTGTGGCGATGCTACTCGAAAATGTATGTGTTCGACGAAACAAAGTGGTCGACCTTGTGAGAGAGGAAACTCCAGATGCGAAACTTAGTTCCAATTTAAACTAATTGTTCTATCTGAAACTAAATGTTCGATACTGTGCCAGGGAAAGCGCCTGTTCTCTGAAATCTGTGGCGATGCTACTCGAAAATGTATGTGTTCGACGAAACAAAGTGGTCGACCTTGTGAGAGAGGAAACTCCAGATGCGAAACTTAGTTCCAATTTAAACTAATTGTTCTATCTGAAACTAAATGTTCGATACTGCGCCAGGAAAAGCGCCTGTTTTCTGAAATCTGTGGCGATGCTACTCGAAACCGTATGTGTTCGACGAATCTAAATGGTCGACCTTGTGAGAGAGGAAACTCCAGAAGCGAAACTTAGTTCCATTCAAAACTAATTGTTCTATCTGAAACTAAGTGTTCGATAATGTGCCAGGAGAAGCGCCTGTTCTCTGAAATCTGTGGCGATGCTACTCGAAACCGTATGTGTTCGAGGAAACTAAGTGGTCGACCTTGTGGGAGAGGAAACTCCAGATGCGAAACTTAGTTCCATTTTAAACTAATTGTTCTATCTGAAACTAAATGTTCGATACTGTGCCAGGAAAAGCGCCTGTTCTCTGAAATCTGTGGCGATGCTACTCGAAAATGTATGTGTTCGACGAAACAAAGTGGTCGACCTTGTGAGAGAGGAAACTCCAGATGCGAAACTTAGTTCCAATTTAAACTAATTGTTCTATCTGAAACTAAATGTTCGATACTGTGCCAGGGAAAGCGCCTGTTCTCTGAAATCTGTGGCGATGCTACTCGAAAATGTATGTGTTCGACGAAACAAAGTGGTCGACCTTGTGAGAGAGGAAACTCCAGATGCGAAACTTAGTTCCAATTTAAACTAATTGTTCTATCTGAAACTAAATGTTCGATACTGTGCCATGGAAAGCGCCTGTTCTCTGAATTCTGTGGCGATGCTACTCGAAAATGTATGTGTTCGACGAAACAAAGTGGTCGACCTTGTGAGAGAGGAAACTCCAGATGCGAAACTTAGTTCCAATTTAAACTAATTGTTCTATCTGAAACTAAATGTTCGATACTGTGCCAGGAAAAGCGCCTGTTCTCTGAAATCTGTGGCGATGCTACTCGAAAATGTATGTGTTCGACGAAACAAAGTGGTCGACCTTGTGAGAGAGGAAACTCCAGATGCGAAACTTAGTTCCAATTTAAACTAATTGTTCTATCTGAAACTAAATGTTCGATACTGTGCCAGGAAAAGCGCCTGTTCTCTGAAATCTGTGGCGATGCTACTCGAAAATGTATGTGTTCGACGAAACAAAGTGGTCGACCTTGTGAGAGAGGAAACTCCAGATGCGAAACTTAGTTCCAATTTAAACTAATTGTTCTATCTGAAACTAAATGTTCGATACTGTGCCAGGAAAAGCGCCTGTTCTCTGAAATCTGTGGCGATGCTACTCGAAACCGTAAGTGTTCGACGAATCTAAATGGTCGACCTTGTGAGAGAGGAAACTCCAGAAGCGAAACTTAGTTCCATTTAAAACTAATTGTTCTATCTGAAACTGAGTGTTCGATAATGTGCCAGGAGAAGCGCCTGTTCTCTGAAATCTGTTGCGATAACACTCGAAACTGTATGTGTTCGACGAAACTGAGTTGTCGACCTTGTGAGAGAGGAAACTCCAGACGCGAAACTTAGTTCCATTTTAAACTAATTGTTCTATCTGAAACTAAGTGTTCGATACTGTGCCAGGAGAAGCGCCCGTTCTGTGAAACCTGTGGCGATAACACTCGAAACGGTATGTGTTCGACGAAACTGAGTGGTCGACCTTGTGAGAGAGGAAACTCCAGACGCGAAACTTAGTGCCATTTTAAACTAATTGTTCTATCTGAAAGTGTTCGATACTGTGCCAGGAAAAGTGCCTGTTCTCTGAAATCTGTGGCGATGCCACTCGAAACCGTATGTGTTCGACGAAACTAAGTGGTCGACCTTGTGAGAGAGGACACTCCAGATGCGAAACCTAGTTCCATTTTAAACTAATTGTTCTATCTGAAACTAAGTGTTCGATACTGTTCGAGGAGAAGCGCCTGCTCTCTGAAATCTGTGGCGAAGCGCCTGTTCTCTGAAATCTGTGGCGATGCCACTCGAAACCGTAAGTGTTCGACGAAACTAAGTTGTTGAACTTGTGAGAGAGGAAACTCCAAATGCGAAACATAGGTCCATATTAAACTAATGGTTCTATCTGAAACTAAGTGTTCGATACTGTGCTAGGAGAAGCGCCTGTTCTCTGAAATCTGTCGCGATGCCACTCGAATCCGTATGTGTTCGACGAAACTAAGTGGTCGACCTTGTGAGAGAGGATACTCCAGATGCGAAACATAGCTCCATTTTAAACTAATTGTTCTGTGTGAAATAAGTGTTCGATACTGTGCCAGGAGAAGCGTCTGTTCTCTGAAATCTGTCGCGATACCACTCGAAACCGAATGTGTTCGACGAAACTAAGTGGTCGACCTTGTGAGAGAGGAAACTCCAAATGCGAAACTTAGTTCAATTTTAAACTAATTGTTCTATCCGAAACTAAGCGTTCGATTCTGTGCCAGGAGAAGCGCCTGTTCTCTGAAATCTCTGGCGATGCCAATCGAAACCGTATGTGTTCGACGAAACTAAGTGGCCGACCTTGTGAGAGAGGAAACTCCAGATGCGAAACTTAGTTCCAATTTAAACTAATTGTTCTTTATGAAAGTGTTTGATACTGTGCCAGGAGAAGCGCCTGTTCTCTGAAATCTGTGGCGTTGCTACTCGAAGCCGAATGTGTTCGACGAAACTAAGTGGTCGACCTTGTGAGAGAGGAAACTCCAAATGCGAAACTTATAACATTTTAAACTAATTGTTCTATCCGAAACTAAGCGTTCGATTCTGTGCCAGGAGAAGCGTCTGTTCTCTGAAATCGGTGGCGATGCTACTCGAAAGCGTATGTGTTCGACGAAACTAAGTGGTCAACCTTGTGAGAGAGGAAACTCCAAATGCGAAACTTAGTTCCATTTTAACCTAATTTTTCTATCTGATACTAAGTGTTCGATACTGTGCCAGGAGAAGCGTCTGTTGTATGAAATCGGTGGCGATGCTACTCGAAACCGTATGTGTTCGACGAAACTAAGTGGTCGACCTTTTGAGAGAGGAATCTCCAGATGCGAAACTTATTTCCATTTTAAAATAATTGTTCTATCTGAAACTTAGTGTTCGATACTGTGCCAGGAGAAGCGCCTGTTCTCTGAATTCTCTGGCGATGCCAATCGAAACCGTATGTGTTCGACGAAACTAAGTGGCCGACCTTGTGAGAGAGGAAACTCCAGATGCGAAACTTAGTTCCAATTTAAACTAATTGTTCTTTATGAAAGTGTTTGATACTGTGCCAGGAGAAGCGCCTGTTCTCTGAAATCTGTGGCGTTGCTACTCGAAGCCGAATGTGTTCGACGAAACTAAGTGGTCGACCTTGTGAGAGAGGAAACTCCAAATGCGAAACTTAGTTCCATTTTAAACTAATTGTTCTATCCGAAACTAAGCGTTCGATTCTGTGCCAGGAGAAGCGTCTGTTCTCTGAAATCGGTGGCGATGCTACTCGAAACCGTATGTGTTCGACGAAACTAAGTGGTCAACCTTGTGAGAGAGGAAACTCCAAATGCGAAACTTAGTTCCATTTTAACCTAATTTTTCTATCTGATACTAAGTGTTCGATACTGTGCCAGGAGAAGCGTCTGTTGTATGAAATCGGTGGCGATGCTACTCGAAACCGTATGTGTTCGACGAAACAAAGTGGTCGACCTTGTGAGAGAGGAAACTCCAGATGCGAAACTTAGTTCCAATTTAAACTAATTGTTCTATCTGAAACTAAATGTTCGATACTGTGCCAGGGAAAGCGCCTGTTCTCTGAAATCTGTGGCGATGCTACTCGAAAATGTATGTGTTCGACGAAACAAAGTGGTCGACCTTGTGAGAGAGGAAACTCCAGATGCGAAACTTAGTTCCAATTTAAACTAATTGTTCTATCTGAAACTAAATGTTCGATACTGCGCCAGGAAAAGCGCCTGTTCTCTGAAATCTGTGGCGATGCTACTCGAAACCGTATGTGTTCGACGAATCTAAATGGTCGACCTTGTGAGAGAGGAAACTCCAGAAGCGAAACTTAGTTCCATTTAAAACTAATTGTTCTATCTGAAACTAAGTGTTCGATAATGTGCCAGGAGAAGCGCCTGTTCTCTGAAATCTGTGGCGATGCTACTCGAAACCGTATGTGTTCGACGAATCTAAATGGTCGACCTTGTGAGAGAGGAAACTCCAGAAGCGAAACTTAGTTCCATTTAAAACTAATTGTTCTATCTGAAACTAAGTGTTCGATAATGTGCCAGGAGAAGCGCCTGTTCTCTGAAATCTGTGGCGATGCTACTCGAAACCGTATGTGTTCGACGAATCTAAATGGTCGACCTTGTGAGAGAGGAAACTCCAGAAGCGAAACTTAGTTCCATTTAAAACTAATTGTTCTATCTGAAACTAAGTGTTCGATAATGTGCCAGTAGAAGCGCCTGTTCTCTGAAATCTGTGGCGATGCTACTCGAAACCGTATTTGTTCGAGGAAACTAAGTGGTCGACCTTGTGGGAGAGGAAACTCCAGATGCGAAACTTAGTTCCATTTTAAATTAATTGTTCTATCTGAAACTAAATGTTCGATACTGTGCCAGGAAAAGCGCCTGTTCTCTGAAATCTGTGGCGATGCTACTCGAAAATGTATGTGTTCGACGAAACAAAGTGGTCGACCTTGTGAGAGAGGAAACTCCAGATGCGAAACTTAGTTCCAATTTAAACTAATTGTTCTATCTGAAACTAAATGTTCGATACTGTGCCAGGAAAAGCGCCTGTTCTCTGAAATCTGTGGCGATGCTACTCGAAAATGTATGTGTTCGACGAAACAAAGTGGTCGACCTTGTGAGAGAGGAAACTCCAGATGCGAAACTTAGTTCCAATTTAAACTAATTGTTCTATCTGAAACTATGTCTTCGATACTGTGCCAGGAGAAGCGCCTGTTCTCTTAAATCTGTGGCGTTGCTACTCGAAACAGTATGTGTTCGAGGAAACTAAGTGGTTGATCTTGTGAAAGAGGAAATTCCAGATGCGAAATATAGTACCATTTTAAACTAATTGTTCTCTGTGAAATAAGTGTTCGATACTGTGTCAGGCGAAGCGCCTGTTCTCTGAAATCTGTGGCGATGCCACTCGAAACCGGTGATTGAGGAAACTCCAGATGCGAAACATAGTTCCATTTTAAACAAATTGTTCTATCTGTAACTAAGTGTTCGATACTGTGCCAGGCGAAGCGCCTGTTCTCTGAAATCAGTGGCGATGCTACTCGAAACCGTATGTGTTCGACGAATCTAAATGGTCGACCTTGTGAGAGAGGAAACTCCAGATGCAAAACTTAGTTCCACTTTAAACCAAATGTTCCATCCGAAACTAAGTGTTCGATACTGTGCCAGGAGAAGCGCCTGTTCTCTGAAATATGTGGCAATAATACTCGAAACCGCATGTGTTCGACGAAACTAAGTGGTCGACCTAGTGAGAGAGGAATCTCCAGATGCGAAACTTAGTTCCATTTTAATCTAATTTTTCTATCTGAAACTATGTGTTCGATACTGTGCCAGGAGAAGCGCCTGTGCTCTGAAATCTGTGCCGATGCTACTCGAAACCGTATGTGTTCGACGAAACTAAGTGGTCGACCTTGTGAGCGAGGAAACTGCAGATGCGAATCTAACTTCCATTTTAAACTAATTGTTCTATCTGAAACTAAGTGTTCGATACTGTGCCAGGAGAGGCGCCTGTTCTCTGAAATCTGTGGCGATGCTACTCGAAACCGTATGTGTTCGACGAAACAAAGTGGTCGCCTTGTGAAAGAGGAAATTCCAGATGCGAAATATAGTACCATTTTAAACTAATTGTTCTATCTGAAACTATGTGTTCGATACTGTGCCAGGAGAAGCGCCTGTTCCCTGAAATCTGTGGCGATGCTACTCGAAACCGTATGTGTTCGACGAAACAAAGTGGTCGCCTTGTGAAAGAGGAAATTCCAGATGCGAAATATAGTTCCATTTTAAACTAATTGTTCTATCTGAAACTATGTGTTCGACGAAACTAAGTTGTCGACCTTGTGAGAGAGGAAACTCCAAATGCGAATCTTAATTCCATTTTAAAATAATTGGTCTATATGATATTAAGTGTTCGATACTGTGCCAGAAGAAGCGCCCGTTCTCTGAAATCTGTGGCGATGCTACTCGAAACCGTATGTGTTCGTCGAAACTAAGCGGTCGACCTTGTGAGAGAGGAAACTCCAAATGCGAAACTTAATTCCATTTTAAAATAATTATTCTATCTGAAACTAAGTGTTCGCTACTGTGCCAGGAGAAGCGCCCGTTCTCTGAAACCTGTGGGGATACCGCTCGAAACCCTATGTGTTCGACTAAACTAAGTGGTCGACCTTGTGAGAGTGGAAACTGCAGATGCGAAAATTAGTTCCATTTTAAACTAATTGTTCTATCTGAAACTAAGTGTTCGATACTGTGCCAGGAGAAGCGGCTGTTCTCTGAAATCTGTGGCGATGCCACTCGAAAACGTACATGTTCGACGAAACTAAGCAGTCGACCTTGTGAGAGAGGATACTCCAGATGCGAAACATAGTTCCATTTTAAACAAATTGTTCTATCTGTAACTAAGTGTTCGATACTGTGCCAGGCGAAGCGCCTGTTCTCTGAAATCAGTGGCGATGCTACTCGAAACCGTATGTGTTCGACGAATCTAAATGGTCGACCTTGTGAGAGAGGAAACTCCAGATGCAAAACTTAGTTCCACTTTAAACCAAATGTTCCATCCGAAACTAAGTGTTCGATACTGTGCCAGGAGAAGCGCCTGTTCTCTGAAATATGTGGCAATAATACTCGAAACCGCATGTGTTCGACGAAACTAAGTGGTCGACCTAGTGAGAGAGGAATCTCCAGATGCGAAACTTAGTTCCATTTTAATCTAATTTTTCTATCTGAAACTATGTGTTCGATATTGTGCCAGGAGAAGCGCCTGTGCTCTGAAATCTGTGCCGATGCTACTCGAAACCGTATGTGTTCGACGAAACTAAGTGGTCGACCTTGTGAGCGAGGAAACTGCAGATGCGAATCTAACTTCCATTTTAAACTAATTGTTCTATCTGAAACTAAGTGTTCGATACTGTGCCAGGAGAGGCGCCTGTTCTCTGAAATCTGTGGCGATGCTACTCGAAACCGTATGTGTTCGACGAAACAAAGTGGTCGCCTTGTGAAAGAGGAAATTCCAGATGCGAAATATAGTACCATTTTAAATTAATTGTTCTATCTGAAACTATGTGTTCGATACTGTGCCAGGAGAAGCGCCTGTTCTCTGAAATATGTGGCGATGCCACTCGAAACCGTATGTGTTCGACGAAACTAAGTGGTCGACCTAGTGAGAGAGGAAACTCCAGATGCGAAACATATTTCCATTTTAAACTAAATATTCTAACTGAAACTAAGTGTTCGATACTGTGCCAGGAGAGGCGCCTGTGCTCTGAAATCTGTGGCGGTGCCACACGAAACCGTATGTGTTCGACGAAACTAAGTGGTCGACCTTGTGAGCGAGGAAACTGCAGATGCGAATCTAACTTCCATTTTAAACTAATTGTTCTATCTGAAACTAAGTGTTCGATACTGTGCCAGGAGAGGCGCCTGTTCTCTGAAATCTGTGGCGATGCTACTCGAAACCGTATGTGTTCGACGAAACAAAGTGTTCGCCTTGTGAAAGAGGAAATTCCAGATGCGAAATATAGTACCATTTTAAATTAATTGTTCTATCTGAAACTATGTGTTCGATACTGTGCCAGGAGAAGCGCCTGTGCTCTGAAATCTGTGCCGATGCTACTCGAAACCGTATGTGTTCGACGAAACAAAGTGTTCGCCTTGTGAAAGAGGAAATTCCAGATGCGAAACTTAGTTCCATTTTAATCTAATTTTTCTATCTGAAACTATGTGTTCGATACTGTGCCAGGAGAAGCGCCTGTGCTCTGAAATCTGTGCCGATGCTACTCGAAACCGTATGTGTTCGACGAAACTAAGTGGTCGACCTTGTGAGCGAGGAAACTGCAGATGCGAATCTAACTTCCATTTTAAACTAATTGTTCTAGCTGAAACTAAGTGTTCGATACTGTGCCAGGAGAAGCGCCTGTTCCCTGAAATCTGTGGCGATGCTACTCGAAACCGTATGTGTTCGACGAAACAAAGTGGTCGCCTTGTGAAAGAGGAAATTCCAGATGCGAAATATAGTACCATTTTAAACTGATTGTTCTATCTGAAACTATGTGTTCGACGAAACTAAGTTGTCGACCTTGTGAGGGAGGAAACTCCAAATGCGAATCTTAATTCCATTTTAAAATAATTGGTCTATATGATATTAAGTGTTCGATACTGTGCCAGAAGAAGCGCCCGTTCTCTGAAATCTGTGGCGATGCTACTCGAAACCGTATGTGTTCGTCGAAACTAAGCGGTCGACCTTGTGAGAGAGGAAACTCCAAATGCGAAACTTAATTCCATTTTAAAATAATTATTCTATCTGAAACTAAGTGTTCGCTACTGTGCCAGGAGAAGCGCCCGTTCTCTGAAACCTGTGGGGATACCGCTCGAAACCCTATGTGTTCGACTAAACTAAGTGGTCGACCTTGTGAGAGTGGAAACTGCAGATGCGAAAATTAGTTCCATTTTAAACTAATTGTTCTATCTGAAACTAAGTGTTCGATACTGTGCCAGGAGAAGCGGCTGTTCTCTGCAATCTGTGGCGATGCCATTCGAAAACGTACATGTTCGACGAAACTAAGCAGTCGACCTTGTGAGAGAGGATACTCCAGATGCGAAACATAGTTCCATTTTAAACAAATTGTTCTATCTGTAACTAAGTGTTCGATACTGTGCCAGGCGAAGCGCCTGTTCTCTGAAATCAGTGGCGATGCTACTCGAAACCGTATGTGTTCGACGAATCTAAATGGTCGACCTTGTGAGAGAGGAAACTCCAGATGCAAAACTTAGTTCCACTTTAAACCAAATGTTCCATCCGAAACTAAGTGTTCGATACTGTGCCAGGAGAAGCGCCTGTTCTCTGAAATATGTGGCAATAATACTCGAAACCGCATGTGTTCGACGAAACTAAGTGGTCGACCTAGTGAGAGAGGAATCTCCAGATGCGAAACTTAGTTCCATTTTAATCTAATTTTTCTATCTGAAACTATGTGTTCGATACTGTGCCAGGAGAAGCGCCTGTGCTCTGAAATCTGTGCCGATGCTACTCGAAACCGTATGTGTTCGACGAAACTAAGTGGTCGACCTTGTGAGCGAGGAAACTGCAGATGCGAATCTAACTTCCATTTTAAACTAATTGTTCTATCTGAAACTAAGTGTTCGATACTGTGCCAGGAGAGGCGCCTGTTCTCTGAAATCTGTGGCGATGCTACTCGAAACCGTATGTGTTCGACGAAACAAAGTGGTCGCCTTGTGAAAGAGGAAATTCCAGATGCGAAATATAGTACCATTTTAAACTAATTGTTCTATCTGAAACTATGTGTTCGATACTGTGCCAGGAGAAGCGCCTGTTCCCTGAAATCTGTGGCGATGCTACTCGAAACCGTATGTGTTCGACGAAACAAAGTGGTCGCCTTGTGAAAGAGGAAATTCCAGATGCGAAATATAGTACCATTTTAAACTGATTGTTCTATCTGAAACTATGTGTTCGACGAAACTAAGTGGTCGACCTTGTGAGGGAGGAAACTCCAAATGCGAATCTTAATTCCATTTTAAAATAATTGGTCTATATGATATTAAGTGTTCGATACTGTGCCAGAAGAAGCGCCCGTTCTCTGAAATCTGTGGCGATGCTACTCGAAACCGTATGTGTTCGTCGAAACTAAGCGGTCGACCTTGTGAGAGAGGAAACTCCAAATGCGAAATTTAATTCCATTTTAAAATAATTATTCTATCTGAAACTAAGTGTTCGCTACTGTGCCAGGAGAAGCGCCCGTTCTCTGAAACCTGTGGGGATGCTACTCGAAACCGTATGTGTTCGACGAAACTAAGTGGTCGACCTTGTGAGCGAGGAAACTGCAGATGCGAATCTAACTTCCATTTTAAACTAATTGTTCTATCTGAAACTAAGTGTTCGATACTGTGCCAGGAGAGGCGCCTGTTCTCTGAAATCTGTGGCGATGCTACTCGAAACCGTATGTGTTCGACGAAACAAAGTGGTCGCCTTGTGAAAGAGGAAATTCCAGATGCGAAATATAGTACCATTTTAAACTAATTGTTCTATCTGAAACTATGTGTTCGATACTGTGCCAGGAGAAGCGCCTGTTCCCTGAAATCTGTGGCGATGCTACTCGAAACAGTATGTGTTCGACGAAACAAAGTGGTCGCCTTGTGAAAGAGGAAATTCCAGATGCGAAATATAGTACCATTTTAAACTGATTGTTCTATCTGAAACTATGTGTTCGACGAAACTAAGTTGTCGACCTTGTGAGGGAGGAAACTCCAAATGCGAATCTTAATTCCATTTTAAAATAATTGGTCTATATGATATTAAGTGTTCGATACTGTGCCAGAAGAAGCGCCCGTTCTCTGAAATCTGTGGCGATGCTACTCGAAACCGTATGTGTTCGTCGAAACTAAGCGGTCGACCTTGTGAGAGAGGAAACTCCAAATGCGAAATTTAATTCCATTTTAAAATAATTATTCTATCTGAAACTAAGTGTTCGCTACTGTGCCAGGAGAAGCGCCCGTTCTCTGAAACCTGTGGGGTTACCGCTCGAAACCCTATGTGTTCGACTAAACTAAGTGGTCGACCTTGTGAGAGTGGAAACTGCAGATGCGAAAATTAGTTCCATTTTAAACTAATTGTTCTATCTGAAACTAAGTGTTCGATACTGTGCCAGGAGAAGCGCCCGTTCTGTGAAACCTGTGGCGATAACACTCGAAACGGTATGTGTTCCACGAAACTGAGTGGTCGACATGGTGAGAGAGGAAACTCCAGACGCGAAACTTAGTGCCATTTTAAACTAATTGTTCTATCTGAAACCAAGTGTTCGATACTGTGCCAGGAGAAGCGCCTGTTCTCTGAAATCTGTGGCGGTGCCACACGAAACATTATGTGTTCGGCGAAACTCAGTGGTCGACCTTGTGAGAGAGGAAACTCCAGATGCGAAACTTAGTTCCATTTTAAACTAATTGTTCTATCTGAAAGTGTTCGATACTGTGCCAGAAGATGCGCCTGTTCTCTGAAACCTGTGGCGATGCCACTCGAAACCGTATTTGTTCGGCGAAACTAAGTAGTCGACCTTGTGAGAGAGGAAACTACAAATGCGAAACTTAGTTCCATTTTAAACTAATTGTTCTATCTGAAACTAAGTGTTCGATAATGTGCCAGGAGAAGCGCCCGTTCTGTGAAACCTGTGGCGATAACACTCGAAACGGTATGTGTTCCACGAAACTGAGTGGTCGACATGGTGAGAGAGGAAACTCCAGTTGCGGTACGTAGTTCCATTTTAAACTAATTGTCCTGTCCAATACTAAGTGTGCGATACTGTGCCAGGAGAAGCGCCTGTTCTCTGAAATCTGTGGCGGTGCCACTCGAAACATTATGTGTTCGGCGAAACTCAGTGGTTGACCTTGTGAGAGAGGAAACTCCAGATGCGAAACTTAGTTCCACTTTAAACTAATTGTTCTATCTGAAAGTGTTCCATACTGTGCCAGAAGAAGCGCCTGTTCTCTGAAATCTGTGGCGATGCCACTCGAAACCGTATTTGTTCGGCGAAACTAAGTAGTCGACCTTGTGAGAGTGGTATCTCCAGATGCGAAACTTAGTTCCATTTTAAACTAATTGTTCTATCTGAAACTAAGTGTTCGATACTGTGCCAGGAGAAGCGCCCGTTCTGTGAAACCTGTGGCGATAACACTCGAAACGGTATGTGTTCCACGAAACTGAGTGGTCGACATGGTGAGAGAGGAAACTCCAGTTGCGGTACGTAGTTCCATTTTAAACTAATTGTCCTGTCCAATACTAAGTGTGCGATACTGTGCCAGGAGAAGCGCCTGTTCTCTGAAATCTGTGGCGGTGCCACTCGAAACATTATGTGTTCGGCGAAACTCAGTGGTTGACCTTGTGAGAGAGGAAACTCCAGATGCGAAACTTAGTTCCACTTTAAACTAATTGTTCTATCTGAAAGTGTTCCATACTGTGCCAGAAGAAGCGCCTGTTCTCTGAAATCTGTGGCGATGCCACTCGAAACCGTATTTGTTCGGCGAAACTAAGTAGTCGACCTTGTGAGAGTGGTATCTCCAGATGCGAAACTTAGTTCCATTTTAAACTAATTGTTCTATCTGAAACTAAGTGTTCGACACTGTGCCAGGAGAAGCACGTGTTCTCTGAAATCTGTGGCGATGACACTCGAAACCGTATGTGTTCGACGAATCTAATTGTCCGACCTTGTGGGAGAGGAATCTCCAGATGCGAAACTTAGTTCCATTTTAAACAAATTGTTCTATCTGAAACTAAGTGTTCGACACTGTGCCAGGAGAAGCACGTGTTCTCTGAAATCTGTGGCGATGACACTCGAAACCGTATGTGTTCGACGAATCTAATTGGTCGACCTTGTGAGAGAGGAAACTCCAGATGCGAAACTTAATTCCATTTTAAACTAATTGTTCTATCTGAAACTAAGTGTTCGATACTGTGCCAGGAGAAGCGCCTGTTCTCTGAACTGTGTGGCGATGACGCTCGAAACCGTATGTGTTCGACGAAACTAAGTGGTCGACCTTGTGAGAGAGGAAACTTCAGATGCGAAACTTAGTTCCATTTTAATCTTATTGTACTATCTGAAACTAAGTGTTCGATACTGTGCCAGGAGAAGCGCCTGTTCTCTGAAATCTGTGGCGATGCCACTCGAAACCGCATGTGTTTGACGAAACTAAATCTTTGACCTTGTGAGAGAGGAAACTTCAGATGCGAAACTTAGTTCCATTTTAATCTTATTGTACTATCTGAAACTAAGTGTTCGATACTGTGCCAGGAGAAGCGCCTGTTCTCTGAAATCTGTGGCGATGCCACTCGAAACCGTATATGTTTGACGAAACTAAATCTTTGACCATGTGAGAGAGGAAACTCCAGATGCGAAGCTTAGTTGTATTTTAAAGTAATTGTTCTATCTGAAACTAAGTATTCGATAATCTGCCAGTAGAAGCGCCTGTTCTCTGAAATCAGTGGCTATGCTACTCGAAAACGTATGTGTTCGACGAAACTAAGTGGTCGACCTTGTGAGACAGGAAACTCCAGATGCGAAACTTAGTTCCATTTTAAACCAAATGTTCCACCTGAAACTAAGTGTTCGATACTGTGCCAGGAGAAGCGCCTGTTCTCTGAAATCTGTGGCGATGCTACTCGAAACCGTATGTGTTCGACGAAACTATGTGGTAGACCTTCTGAGAGAGGAAACTCCAGATGCGGTACTCAGTTCCATTTGAAACTAATTGTTCTATCTGAAAGTGTTCGATACTGTGCCAGAAGAAGCGCCTGTTCTCTGAAATCTGTGGCGATGTCACTCGAAACCGTATTTGTTCGGCGATACTAAGTAGTCGACCTTGTGAGAGAGGTATCTCCAGATGCGAAACTTAGTTCCATTTTAAACTAATTGTTCTATCTGAAACTAAGTGTTCGATACTGTGCCAGGAGAAGCGCCCGTTCTGTGAAACCTGTGGCGATAACACTCGAAACGGTATGTGTTCCACGAAACTGAGTGGTCGACATGGTGAGAGAGGAAACTCCAGACGCGAAACTTAGTGCCATTTTAAACTAATTGTTCTATCTGACACTAAGTGTTCGATACTGTGCCAGCAGAAGCGCCTGTTCTGCGAAATCTGTGGCGATACCACTCCAAACCGTATGTGTTCGACGAAACTAAGTGGTCGGCCTTGTGAGAGTGGAAACTCCAGAAGTGAAACATAGTTTCATTTAAAAGTAACTGTTCTATCTGAAACTAAGTGTTCGATACTGTACCAGGAGAAGCGCCTGTTCTCTGAAATCTGTGGCGATGCCACTCGAAACCGTATGTGTGCGATGAAACTAAGTGGTCGACCTTGTGAGGGAGGATACTCCAGTTGCGAAACATATTTATATTATAAACAAATTGTTCTGTCTTTAATAAGTGTTCGATACTGTGCCAGGAGAAGCGCCTGCTCTCTGAAATCTGTGGCGATGCTACTCGAAACCGTATGTGTTCGACGAAACTAAGTGTTCGACCTTGTGAGAGAAGAAACTCCAGAAGCGAAACATAGTTCCATTTTAAACTAATTGTTCTATCTGAAACTATGTGTTCGATGCTGTGCCAGGAGAAGCGCCTGTTCACTGAAATCTCTGGCGATGCCACTCGAAACCGTATGTGTACGACGAAACTAAGTGGTCGACCTTGTGAGGGAGGATACTCCAGATACGAAACATAGTTACATTTTAAACTAATTGTTCTGTCTGAAATAAGTGTTCGATACTGTGCCAGGAGAAGGGCCTGTTCTCTGAAATCTGTGGCGATGCTACTCGAAACCGTATGTGTTCGACGAAACTAAGTGGTCGACCTTGTGAGAGAGGAAACTCCAGATGCGAAACTTAGTTCCATTTTAAACTAATTGTTCTATCTGAAACTAAGTTTTCGATACTGTGCCAGGAGAAGCTCCTGTTCTCTGAAATCTGTGGCGATGCTACTCGAAACCGTATGTGTTCGACGAAACTAAGTGGTCGACCTTGTGAGAGAAGAAACTCCAGAAGCGAAACATAGTTCCATTTTAAACTAATTGTTCTATCTGAAACTATGTGTTCGATGCTGTGCCAGGAGAAGCGCCTGTTCACTGAAATCTCTGGCGATGCCACTCGAAACCGTATGTGTACGACGAAACTAAGTGGTCGACCTTGTGAGGGAGGATACTCCAGATACGAAACATAGTTACATTTTAAACTAATTGTTCTGTCTGAAATAAGTGTTCGATACTGTGCCAGGAGAAGGGCCTGTTCTCTGAAATCTGTGGCGATGCTACTCGAAACCGTATGTGTTCGACGAAACTAAGTGGTCGACCTTGTGAGAGAGGAAACTCCAGATGCGAAACTTAGTTCCATTTTAAACTAATTGTTCTATCTGAAACTAAGTTTTCGATACTGTGCCAGGAGAAGCTCCTGTTCTCTGAAATGTGTGGCGATGCCACTCGAAACCGTATGTGTTCGACGAAACTAAGTGGTTGATCTTGTGAGAGAGGATATTCCAGATGCGAAACATAGTCCCATTTTAAACTAATTGTTCTGTCTGAAATAAGTGTTCGATACTGTGCCAGGCGAAGCGCCTGTTCTCTGAAATCTGTGGCGATGCTACTCGAAACCGTATGTGTTCGACGAAACTAAGTGGTCGACCTTGTGATAGAGGAAACTCGCGATGCGAAAATTAGTACCATTTTAAACTAATTGTTCTATCTGAAACTAAGTGTTCGATACTGTGCCAGGAGAAACTCCCGTTCTGCGAAATCTGTGGCGATACTACTCGAAACCGTATGTGTTCGACGAAACTAAGTGGTCGAACTTGTGAGAGAGGAAACTCCAAATGCGAAACATATTTCCATTTTAAACTAAATATTCTAACTGAAACTAAGTGTTCGATACTGTGCCAGGAGAAGCTCCTGTTCTCAGAAATCTGTGGCGATGCCAATCGAAACCGTCTGTGTTCGACGAAACTAAGTGGTCGCCTTGTGAAAGAGGAAACTCCAGATGCGAATCATAGTTCCATTTTAAACTAATTGTTCTATCTGAAAGTGTTCGATACTGTGCCAGGAGATGCGCCTGTTCTCTGAAATCGGTGGCGATGCTACTCGAAACCGTATGTGTTCGACTAAACTAAGTGGTCGACCTTGTGAGAGAGGAAACTCCAGATGCGAAACTTAGTTCCATTCAAAACTAATTGTTGTATCTGAAACTTAGTGTTTGATACTGTGCCGGGAGAAGCGCCTGTTCCCTGAAATCAGTGGCGATGCCACTCGAAACCGTATGTGTTCGACGAAACTAAGTGGTCGACATTGTGAGAGAGGAAACTCCAGACGCAAAACATAGTGCCATTTTAAACTAATTGTTCTATCTGAAACTAAGTGTTCGATACTGTGCCAGCAGAAGCGCCTGTTCTCTGAAATCTGTGGCGATGCCACTCCAAACCGTATGCGTTCGGCGAAACTAAGTGGTCCACCTTGTGAGACAGGAAACTCCAGATGCGAAACATAGTTCAATTTTAAACTAAATGTTCCATCTGAAACTAGGTGTTCGATAATGTGCCAGCAGAAGCGCCTGTTCTCTGAAATCTGTGGCGATGCCACTCGAAACCGTATGCGTTCGGCGAAACTAAGTGGTCGACCTTGTGAGAGAGGAAACTCCAGATGCGAGACATAGTTCAATTTTAAACTAAATGTTCCATCTGAAACTAAGTGTTCGATACTGTGCCAGGGGAAGCGCCCGTTTTGTGAAATCTGCGGCGAGGCCACTCGAAACCGTATGTGTTCGTCGAAACTAAGTGGTCGACCTTGTGAGAGAGTAAACTCCAGGTGCGAAACTTAGTACCATTTTAAATTAATTGTTCTATCTGAAACTAAATGTTCGATACTGTCCCAGGAGAAGCGCCCATTCTGTGAAACCTGTGGCGATAACACTACAAACGGTGTGTGTTCGAGGAATCTGAGTGGTCGACCTTGTGAGAGTGGAAACTCTAGACGTGAAACTTAGTGCCATTTTAAACTAATAGTTCCATCTGAAACTAAGTGTTCGATACTGTGCCAGGAGAAGCGCCTGTTCTCTTAAATCAGTGGCGATGCCACTCGAAACCGTATGTGTTCGACGAAACTAAGTTGTCGACCTTGTGAGAGAGAAAACTCCAGGCGCGAAACTTAGTGCCCTTTTAAACTAGTTGTTCTATCTGCAACTAAGTGTTCGATAATGTGCCAGCAGAAGCGCCTGTTCCCTGAAATCTGTGGCAATGCCACTCGAAACCGTATGTGTTCGACGAAATTAAGTGGTCGTCTTGTGAGGGAAGAAATTCCAGATGCGAATCATAGTTCCATTTTAAACAATTGTTCTATCTGAAAGTGTTCGATACTGTGCCAGGAGATGCGCCTGTTCTCTGAAATCGGTGGCGATGCTACTCGAAACCGTATATGTTCGACTAAACTAAGTGGTCGACCTTGTGAGAGAGGAAACTCCAGATGCGAAACTTAGTTCCATTCAAAACTAATTGTTGTATCTGAAACTTAGTGTTTGATACTGTGCCGGGAGAAGCGCCTGTTCCCTGAAATCAGTGGCGATGCCACTCGAAACCGTATGTGTTCGACGAAACTAAGTGGTCGACATTGTGAGAGAGGAAACTCCAGATGCGAAGCTTAGTTCCATTTTAAACGAATTGTTCTATCTGATGCTAAGTGTTCGATACTGTGCCAGGAGAAGCGCCTGTTCTCTTAAATCAGTGGCGATGCCACTCGAAACCGTATGTGTTCGACGAAACTAAGTTGTCGACCTTGTGAGAGAAGAAACTCTGGAGGCGAAACTCAGTTCCATTTTAAACTAATCGTTCTATCTGAAACTAAGTGTTCGATACTGTGCCAGGAGAAGCGCCTGTCCTCTGAAATCTGTGGCGATGCTACTCGACACCGTATGTGTTCGACGAAACTAAGTGGTCGAACTTGTGAGAGAGGAAACTCCAAATGCGAAACATAGTTCAATTTTAAACTAAATGTTCCATCTGAAACTAAGTGTTCGATACTGTGCCAGGAGAAGCGCCTGCTCTCTGAAATAAGTGGCGATGCTACTCGAAACCGTATGTGTTCGACGAAACTAAGTGGCCCACATTGTGAGAGAGGAAACTCCAGACGCAAAACATAGTGCCATTTTAAACTAATTGTTCTATCTGAAACTAAGTGTTCGATACTGTGCCAGCAGAAGCGCCTGTTCTCTGAAATCTGTGGCGATGCCACTCCAAACCGTATGCGTTCGGCGAAACTAAGTGGTCCACCTTGTGAGACAGGAAACTCCAGATGCGAAACATAGTTCAATTTTAAACTAAATGTTCCATCTGAAACTAGGTGTTCGATAATGTGCCAGCAGAAGCGCCTGTTCTCTGAAATCTGTGACGATGCCACTCGAAACCGTATGCGTTCGGCGAAACTAAGTGGTCGACCTTGTGAGAGAGGAAACTCCAGATGCGAGACATAGTTCAATTTTAAACTAAATGTTCCATCTGAAACTAAGTGTTCGATACTGTGCCAGGGGAAGCGCCCGTTTTGTGAAATCTGCGGCGAGGCCACTCGAAACCGTATGTGTTCGTCGAAACTAAGTGGTCGACCTTGTGAGAGAGTAAACTCCAGGTGCCAAACTTAGTACCATTTTAAATTAATTGTTCTATCTGAAACTAAATGTTCGATACTGTCCCAGGAGAAGCGCCCGTTCTGTGAAACCTGTGGCGATAACACTACAAACGGTGTGTGTTCGAGGAATCTGAGTGGTCGACCTTGTGAGAGTGGAAACTCTAGACGTGAAACTTAGTGCCATTTTAAACTAATAGTTCCATCTGAAACTAAGTGTTCGATACTGTGCCAGCAGAAGCGCCTGTTCTCTGAAATTTGTGGCGATGCCACTCGAAACCGTATGCGTTCGGCGAAACTAAGTGGTCGACCTAGTGAGAGAGGAAACTCCAGATGCGAAACATAGTTCAATTTTAAACTAAATGTTCCATCTGAAACTAAGTGTTCGATACTGTGCCAGGAGAAGCGCCTGCTCTCTGAAATCAGTGGCGATGCTACTCGAAACCGTATGTGTTCGACGAAGCTAAGTGGCCCACATTGTGAGAGGGGAAACACCAAATGCGAAACATAGTTCCATTTTAAACTAAGTGTTCTATCTGTAACTATGTGTTCGATACTGCGCCAGGAGAAGGGCCTGTTCCCTGAAATCGGTGGCGATACTACTCGAAAACGTATGTGTTCGACGAAACTAAGTGGTCGACCTTGTGAGAGAGGAAACTCCAGATGCGAAGCTTAGTTCCATTTTAAACGAATTGTTCTATCTGATGCTAAGTGTTCGATAATGTGCCAGGAGAAGCGCCTGTTCTCTTTAATCAGTGGCGATGCCACTCGAAACCGTATGTGTTCGACGAATCTAAGTGGTCGCCCTTGTGAGAGAAGAAACTCTGGATGCGAAACTTGGTTCCATTTTAAACTAATTGTTCTATCTGATACTAAGTGGTCGATACTGTGCCAGGAGAAACTCCTGTTCTTCGAAATCTGTGGCGATACTACTCGAAACCGTATGTGTTCGATGAAACTAAGTGGTCGACCATGTGTGAGAAGAATCTCCAGATGCGAAACTTAGTTCCATTTTAAACTAATCGTTCTATCTGAAACTAAGTGTTCGATACAGTGCCAGGAGACGCGCCTGTTCTCTGAAATCTGTGGCGATGCTACTCGAAACCGTATGTGTTCGACGAATCTAAATGGTCGACCTTGTGAGACAGGAAACTCCAGATGCGAAACATAGTTCAATTTTAAACTAATTGTTCTATCTGAAACTAAGTGTTCGATACTGTGCCACGAGAAGCGTCCGTTCTATGAAACCTGTGGCGATACTACTCGAAACGGTATGTGTTCGACGAAACTGAGTGGTCGACATTGTGAGGGAGGAAACTCCAGACACGAAACATAGTGCCATTTTAAACTAATTGTTCTATCTGAAACTAAGTGTTCGATACTGTGCCAGCAGAAGCGCCTGTTCTCTGAAATCTGTGGCGATGCCACTCGAAACCGTATGCGTTCGGCGAAACTAAGTGGTCGACCTTGTGAGAGAGGAAACTCCAGATGCGAAACATAGTTCAATTTTAAACTAAATGTTCCATCTGAAACTAAGTGTACGATACTGTGCCAGGGGAAGCGCCCGTTTTGTGAAATCTGCGGCGAGGCCACTCGAAACCGTATGTGTTCGTCGAAACTAAGTGGTCGACCTTGTGAGAGAGTAAACTCCAGGTGCGAAACTTAGTACCATTTTAAATTAATTGTTCTATCTGAAACTAAGTGTTCGATACTGTACCAGGAGAAGCGCCCGTTCTGTGAAACCTGTGGCGATAACACTACAAGCGGTGTGTGTTCGAGGAATCTGAGTGGTCGACCTTGTGAGATTGGAAACTCTAGACGTGAAACTTAGTGCCATTTTAAACTAATAGTTCCATCTGAAACTAAGTGTTCGATACTGTGCCAGCAGAAGCGCCTGTTCACTGAAATTTGTGGCGATGCCACTCGAAACCGTATGCGTTCGGCGAAACTAAGTGGTCGACCTAGTGAGAGAGGAAACTCCAGATGCGAAACATAGTTCAATTTTAAACTAAATGTTCCATCTGAAACTAAGTGTTCGATACTGTGCCAGGAGAAGCGCCTGCTCTCTGAAATCAGTGGCGATGCTACTCGAAACCGTATGTGTTCGACGAAGCTAAGTGGCCCACATTGTGAGAGGCGAAACACCAAATGCGAAACATAGTTCCATTTTAAACTAATTGTTCTATCTGTAACTATGTGTTCGATACTGCGCCAGGAGAAGGGCCTGTTCTCTGAAATCGGTGGCGATACTACTCGAAAACGTATGTGTTCGACGAAACTAAGTGGTCGACCTTGTGAGAGAGGAAACTCCAGATGCGAAGCTTAGTTCCATTTTAAACGAATTGTTCTATCTGATGCTAAGTGTTCGATACTGTGCCAGGAGAAGCGCCTGTTCTCTTAAATCAGTGGCGATGCCACTCGAAACCGTATGTGTTCGACGAAACTAAGTGGTCGACCTTGTGAGAGAAGAAACTCTGGATGCGAAACTTGGTTCCATTTTAAACTAATTGTTCTATCTGATACTAAGTGGTCGATACTGTGCCAGGAGAAACTCCTGTTCTGCGAAATCTGTGGCGATACTACTCGAAACCGTATGTGTTCGATGAAACTAAGTGGCCGACATTGTGTGAGAAGAATCTCCAGATGCGAAACTTAGTTCCATTTGAAACTACTCGTTCTATCTGAAACTAAGTGTTCGATACAGTGCCAGGAGACGCGCCTGTTCTCTGAAATCTGTGGCGATGCTACTCGAAACCGTATGTGTTCGACGAATCTAAATGGTCGACCTTGTGAGACAGGAAACTCCAGATGCGAAATTTAGTTCCATTTTAAACTAATTGTTCTATCTGAAACTATGTGTTCGATACTGTGCCAGGAGAAGCGCCTGTCCTCGGAAATCTGTGGCGATGATACTCGAAAACGTATGTGTTCGACGAATCTAAATGGTCGACCTTGTGAGAGAGGAAACTCCAGATGCGAAACTTAGTTCCATTTTAATCTTATTGTTCTATCTTAAACTAAAAGTTCGATAAGGTGCCAGGAGAAGGGCCTTTTCTCTGATCTGTGTGGCGATGACGCTCGGAACCGTATGTGTTCGACGAAACTAAGTGGTTGACCTTGTGAGAGAGGATACTCCAGATGCGAAACATAGTTCCATTTTAAACTAATTGTTCTGCCTGAAACTAAGTGTTCGATACTGGGCCAGGGGAAGCGCCTGTACTCTGAAAACTGTGGCGATGATACTCGAAACCGTATGTGTTCGACGAATCTAAATGGTCGACCTTGTTAGAGAGGAAACTCCGGATGCGGAACTTAGTTTCATTTTAAACTAATTGTTCTATCTGAAAGTGTTCGATACTGTGCCAGGAGAAGCGCCTGTTCTCTGATATCTGTGGCAATGCTACTCGAAACCGTATGTATGCGACGAAACTAAGTAGTCGACATTGTGAGAGACAAATCTCCACATGCGAAACTTAGTTCCATTTTAAACTAATTGTTCTATCTGAAACTAAGTGTTCGGTACTGTGCCAGGCGAAGCGCCTGTTCTCTGAAATCTGTGACGATGCTACTCGAAACCGTATGTGTTCGACGAAACTAAGTGGCCGACCTTGTGAGACAGGAAACTCCAGATGCGAAACATAGTTCAATTTTAAACTAAATGTTCCATCTGAAACTAAGTGTTCGATACTGTGCCAGGCGAAGCGCATGTTCTCTGAAATCTGTAGCGATGCCACTCGAAACCGTATGTGTTCGACGAAACTAAGTGGCCGACCTTGTGAGAGAGGAAACTCCAGATGCGAAACTTAGTTCCAATTTAAAATAATTGTTCTTTATGGAAGTGTTTGATACTGTGCCAGGAGAAGCGCCTGTTCTCTGAAATCTGTGGCGATGCTACTCGAAGCCGAATGTGTTCGACGAAAGTAACTGGTAGACCGTGTGAGAGAGGAAACTCCAGATGCGAAACATAGTTCCATTTTAAACTAATTGTTCTATCTGAACCTAAGTGTTCGATACAGTGCCAGGAGAAGCGCCTGTTCTCTGAAATCTGTGGCGATGCCACTCGAAACCGTATATGTTCGACGAAACTAAGTGGTCGACCTTGTGATAGAGGAAACTCCAGATGCGAAATTTAGTTCCATTTTAAACTAATTGTTCTATCTGAAACTATGTGTTCGATACTGTGCCAGGAGAAGCGCCTGTCCTCGGAAATCTGTGGCGATGATACTCGAAACCGTATGTGTTCGATGAAACTAAGTGGCCGACATTGTGTGAGAAGAATCTCCAGATGCGAAACTTAGTTCCATTTGAAACTACTCGTTCTATCTGAAACTAAGTGTTCGATACAGTGCCAGGAGACGCGCCTGTTCTCTGAAATCTGTGGCGATGCTACTCGAAACCGCATGTGTTCAACGAATCTAAATGGTCGACCTTGTGAGAGAGGAAACTCCAAATGCGAAACTTAGTTCCATTTTAAAATAATTGTTCTATATGATATTAAGTGTTCGATACTGTGCCAGGAGAAGCGATCGTTCTCTGAAATCTGTGGCGATGCTACTCGAAACCGTATGTGTTCGTCGAAACTAAGCGGTCGACCTTGTGAGAGAGGAAACTCCAGATGCGAAAATTAGTTCCATTTTAAACTAATTGTTCTATCTGAAACTAAGTGTTCGATACTGTACCAGGAGAAGCGCCTGTTCTCTGAAATCTGTGGCGATGCTACTCGAAACCGTATGTGTTCGACGAAACCAAGTGGTCGACCTTGTGAGAGAGGAAACTCCAGATGCGAAACTTAGTTCCATTTTAAACTAATCGTTCTATCTGAAACTAAGTGTTCGATACTGTTCCCGGAGAAGCGCCTGTTCTCTGAAATTTGTGGCGATACCACTCGAAACCGTATGTGTTCTACGAAACTAAGTGGTCGACCTTGTGAGAGAGGAAACTCCAGATGCGAAACTTAGTTCCATTTTAAACTAATTGTTCTATCTGAAACTAAGTAATCTGTACTGTGCGAGGAGAAGCGCCTGTTCTCTGAAATCTGTGGCGATGTCACTCGAAACCGTATGTGTTCGACGAAACTAAGTGGTCGAACTTGTGAGAGAGAAACTTCAGATGCGAAACTTAGTTCAATTTTAAACTAATTGTTCCATCTGATACTAAGTGTTCGATACTGTGCCAGGAGAAGCGCCTGTTCTCTGAAATCTGTGGCGATGCCACTCGAAACCGTATGTGTTCGACGAAACTGAGTGGTCGCCTTGTGAAAGGGGAAACTCTACATGCGAAAATAAGCTCCATTTAGAACTAATTGTTCCATCTGAAACTAAGTGTTCGATACTGTGCGCCAGGAGAAGCGCCTGTTCTCTGAAATCTGTGGCGATACCACTCGAAACCGTATGTGTTCGACGGAACTAAGTGGCCGACATTGTGAGGGAGGATACACCAAATGCGGAACATAGTTGCATTTTAAACTAATTGTTCTATCTGAATCTATGTGTTCGATACTGTGCCAGGAGAAGCGCCTGTCCCCTGAAATCTGTGGCAATGCCACTCGAAACCGTATGTGTTCGACGAAACTAAGTGGTCGAACTTGTGAGAGAGAAACTTCAGATGCGAAACTTAGTTCAATTTTAAACTAATTGTTCCATCTGATACTAAGTGTTCGATACTGTGCCAGGAGAAGCGCCTGTTCTCTGAAATCTGTGGCGATGCCACTCGAAACCGTATGTGTTCGACGAAACTGAGTGGTCGCCTTGTGAAAGGGGAAACTCTACATGCGAAAATAAGCTCCATTTAGAACTAATTGTTCCATCTGAAACTAAGTGTTCGATACTGTGCGCCAGGAGAAGCGCCTGTTCTCTGAAATCTGTGGCGATACCACTCGAAACCGTATGTGTTCGACGGAACTAAGTGGCCGACATTGTGAGGGAGGATACACCAAATGCGGAACATAGTTGCATTTTAAACTAATTGTTCTATCTGAATCTATGTGTTCGATACTGTGCCAGGAGAAGCGCCTGTCCCCTGAAATCTGTGGCAATGCCACTCGAAACCGTATGTGTTCGACGAAACTAAGTGGTCGAACTTGTGAGAGAGAAACTTCAGATGCGAAACTTAGTTCAATTTTAAACTAATTGTTCTATCTGAATCTATGTGTTCGATACTGTGCCAGGAGAAGCGCCTGTTCCCTGAAATCTGTGGCAATGCCACTCGAAACCGTATGTGTTCGACGAGACTAAGTGGTCGACCTTGTGAGAGAGGAAACTCCAAATGCGAAACATATTTCCATTTTAAACTAATTGTTCTATCGGAAACTCAGTGTTCGATACTGTGCCAGGACAAACTCCCGTTCTGCGAAATCTGTGGCGATACTACTCGAAACCGTATGTGTTCGACGAAACTAAGTGGTCGACCTTGTGGGAGAGGAAACTCCAGATGCGAAACATAGTTTCATTTTAAACTGATTGTTCTATCTGAAACTAAGTGTTCGTTACTGTGCCAGGAGAAGCGCCAGTTCTCTGAAATCTGTGGCGATACCACTCGAAACCGTATGTGTTCGACGAAACTAAGTGGATGAAGTTGTGAGAGAGGATACTCCAGATGCGAAACATAGTTCCATTTTAAACTAATTGTTCTGTCTGAAATAAGTGTTCGATACTGCGCCAGGAGAAGCGCCTGTTTTCTGAAATCTGTGGCGATGCTACTCGAAACCCTATGTGTTCGACGAAACTAAGTGGTCGACCTTGTGAGAGAGGAAACTCCAGAAGTGAAATTTAGTTTCATTTAAAACTAACTGTTCTATCTGAAACTAAGTGTTCGATAATGTGCCAGGAGATGCGCCAGTTCTCTGAAATCTGTGGCGATACCACTCGAAACCGTATGTGTTTGACGAAACTAAGTGGTCCACCTTCTGAGAGAGGAAACTCAAAATGCGAAACACAGTCCAATTTTAAACTAAGTTTTCGATACTGTGCCAGGAGAAGCGCCTGTTCTGCGAAATCTGTGGCGATACAACTCGAAACCGTATGTGTTCGACGAAAGTAAGTGGTAGACCGTGTGAGAGAGGAAACTCCAGATGCGAAAATTAGTTCCATTTTAAACTTATTGTTCTATCTAAAACTAAGTTTTCGATACTGTGCCAGGAGAAGCGCCTGCTCTCTGAAATCTGTGGCGATGCTACTCGAAACCGTATGTGTTCGACGAAACTAAGTGGTCGTTCTTGTGAGAGAGGATACTCCAGATGCGAAACATAGTTCCATTTTAAACTAATTGTTCGGTCTGACATAAGTGTTCGATACTGTGCCTGGAGAAGCGCCTGCTCTCTGAAATCTGTGGCGATGCTACTCGAAACCCTATGTGTTCGACGAAACTAAGTGGTCGACCTTGTGACAGAGGAAACTCCAGAAGTGAAATTTAGTTTCATTTAAAACTAACTGTTCGATCTGAAACTAAGTGTTCGATACTGTGCCAGGAGAAGCGCATGTACTCTGAAATCTGTGGCGATGCTACTCGAAACCGTATGTGGGCGACGAAACTAAGTGGTCCACCTTGTGAGAGAGGAAACTCCAGATGCGGAGCATAGTTCCATTTTAAACTAATTGTTCTATCTGATACTAAGTGTTCTGGTGAAACCTGAAATTAATTCAAGCATTCGTAGGTAATACCGTCAGAGGGCACGCTCTCTTCCGGTCTCTCTCTCTCTTGTTCTTGTAAGGAAGTCGCGCGTATGGTGAGTTCACCCAGAAAGATTAAAATAATATAAAATAATATAAAATGATAATAGCTAGCATTAAGATCTTTGTTTATATATTAGTATCCATTAAGTCTGCATAAATATATAATACGTTAATCCTGTAGTTTCATGAATCAGTTAGATTTATTGGCACATGTTCCTTTGTTTTATTTCGTTAGTTATCTATATCTATTAATAAATACCTTGTTCTCTATAAATATTGTTTCTCTGCTAAAACATAAAACCCAACAGGTTATGGGCCCAGAAGCTTATAGTTCACGCGTAATAAATCGATGCAACAAATCATAAATTCCAACCTATTCTTTTCTGTAACATCGTGCGTGACGAGACTAAGTACCGGTCAAGAGATATTCAAACCTGTTAATACTAAAAGAAGATTGTGTAAAACACAAACTGTTACTTAACAATGGCTAGAAGCATAAATGAAGATTTCTCAAATGTAGAAAAGCTATCGGGAACTGAGGATTTTAAGGTTTGAAAATTTCAAATAACTATATTGTTAAGAGCAAACGATTTGTACGAAGTAGTGAATAATAAAACAGAAGAAGAGAATATGTCTTCGCACTGGAGAAAGAAAGATGCCAGTGCACAGAAGATAATAATAACTACAATTGTTGAAATTTGTTTACGATATCGGCCAACTACAACCGATATTGGAGGAAGTGAAGCTTCCTCCTCCGGTCCGGACGAGGGAGAGTGGGTAAAGGTAACTCCAAAGCAATATGCCTTTGATTCCCTTTGACTGTCCCGAAAAGGACAGTCGTTTATTGCAGACTCTTTTCGCTCTGTATAATACAAAGTTTTTGCCGATCACAAGAATTTGACTTCTCGGTAGCCTGGCTGTCGGCGGGCCTGCTTGTCCTAGGTTATAATCTCTGGAACAACAGAAAAAGAACGAACGGGTGTAATCACCTGAAATACGATAATCGTATTAACGTTCTGTCTCGGGAATGTTTTGACGCGCACACTTAAACAGCAACGGTAACCGTGCTGTGTGTGCTAATGCGTGTACTGGTGCGTGGCTTTTAAATACGGTAAGCCACGCGTCGACTGTTTTGGCCGATCTGTTCCGTCTTTTTCAGGAACACAATCGTGGCGGTCGGCTAGATTTACGCAATGAAATCTTTAGTGCAACGACCGCACAGTCGTATTGCCTCGAACGGAAAACCAAGGCGGAGGTTGTAAATCTCCTGTATGGATTCCGTGAGCGGGGAGATCCACGGTTACTAGTAACTAGTCCCGGTGGCTGACAACGGAGGCTGATCTAACCGTTTCTTTCTCAACACGCCTTGACGTGGAGTAAGAGTGGACCAATGCTAATTCTAACCCGTCTTCCTCAACACGCCGCGTCGTGAAGGAAGCCTGGACACAGCGGTATCGAAACTCTCCGGTCGCTCTTTGGTTTCTCTAAACGTCACCAAGGCGATTCCCCGTAGAGAACGAGTAGCGGGTCTTAAGTTAGAATAGCGCGCCAACTAACGTAGTGCTCCGCCGACCAGTGGTCATCCAAGGAGTGGACTCCTGACGCTCCCACGTCGAATAACAATGGTTGGCGAAAACCAGGTGAACCCACCGATTTTCGCCCCAGTACTAATTCAGGGTAAAGACCGCTAAATTACTAAAAGGCGCAGCTATTGTGCTGAAGAGTCAACACGAATTGTCGTGTGTTATTCTCGATTCAGTTTCACATTTTGCTGGTGTTAAGCTGAAAGCAGTGTTCGTTATAACGGGAGCACGATCGACAATCGATGCGCTCCGTGCGAACTGTTGCTGAGGACTCTCTAAATTGAACTGACTGTCTGCGACGTTACACCGTCGTCGACAAGCGCGAACGAGTAATTACTCGTTACGCGGCGCTTTCGTCAAACTATTAGTTCTTTCTCACTCTCTCTCATATCTGTTTACTATTCGCGAATTCGAACGTCTTCAAACGGTAATATGTACCGGTCAGACGTGCCGATCTCTGGTTTCCCACGGTCTAGACGAAATCAATCATTGTCATGTTATTGGACCTCTATAGTTTTTGTGTTTCCTTTTCGAATCACGTCGGTCAAATAAACTCGGTAGACTCAAGAAAAAGAAATTAACTATGAGGCTCGTGATCGGGTGAAACAACTACTGGTGACTTATTTAAACAACAATAGACAAAACTCCACTAATGCATGTAATGTGCTGTACCACGGCTTATGAAATGTGGACAAAAATCTGTCGGATATATGAAAGAGACAATGAGCAACAAAAGTGTAACCTACTACAGACATTCTACAGCTATACTTATGATGAGAAGTGTGAATTAGCAACCTATATAGGAAGATTAAGAAGTCTGGCTTGCAAGTTGAAAACCGTTGGTACGGAAATGAATGATGAAATGCTAATTTCTAAAATACTAGCCACACTTCCAGAGAAATATAAACACTTTGCAAGTGCATGGGAATCGACAGAAAAAAAGGAAAGGACACTGGAGAACCTGACTGCAAGGCTCATCGCAGAAGAAATGAGACACAAGTACAACGAGCCTGAAGAGAAGGCAGTGGCATTCAAGGCATCAATGAAGAAATATAACAAACCAAAGGATTGGAAATACAATAGTAAACCAAGGACTCAAGAAAACCTTATACGCTGCTTCAGCTGTAACAAATTGGGGCACACAAGTAAAATGTGTAACGAAAGTAAAAAAAGGACAGAAAAGTTCTGTAGTATCTGCATGAAAAATAATCATGAAGAACAGAACTGTTTCTTCTGAAATAGGAGTAAATTCAAGACAAATGAGACTAGAGAAGTTGCCTTCTTCACTAGTGAGTATAATACTGAAGGTACATGGATCATCGATTCTGGCACAACTTCACACATGACAAACGACAGAAACGATATACAAGACTTCAAAGAAAAGGACTCGACAATTGCAGTAGCCAAATCAAATGAGACAATGACAGCCAAAGGAGTTGGAAATATAAAGTACAAGGAATGCAAGTTAACTGAAGTGTTGTATGTACCCGAGCTAAGTACTAATCTATTGTCGGTTAACGCAATAACAAGAAATGGAAATGAAGTTCAATTTGTGGAAAATGAAGTAATAATAAAACATAAAAATGAAGTCGTTGTGAAAGGCTACAAACATAAAAATGGACTGTTCCGGGTAAAACTAAAAAAGGAAAATAAAACCAAATCTTTCATTGCAGAAGAGCAAATTAACCACATAGCATTATGGCACAGGAAGCTAGGTCATATTGGAAATGAGAATTTCAAAAGGCTGTTAACAATGAGTGAAGGTTTGAACCTAAAATCAATGGATCTGAAAGAAATGAAAACGGTGTGTGAAATCTGTGAAGAAGCAAAACAAACAAGAACGAAATTCAGTGCCTCAAGAACAAGAGCAACACGGCCACTCCAAATAATTCACACGGATCTTTGCGGTTCCATAAGCCCTACCACATGGGATGGAAATAGATACTTTATCACATTCCTAGACGATTATACCCGCTATACAATGGTGTACATGATAAAAAAACAAGCATGAAGTGCCGAGTAAAATAAAAGAATATACAAAAAGGGTCGAAACCAAGTTGAATACAAAAGTGTCTAAAATAAGATGTGATAATGGTAAGGAGTATATGCATAGTGAAGTGAAAAGTTGGTGTAAGGAACAAGGAATAGAAATGGACAATACAATACCGTATACACCACAACTAAATGGAAGAGCAGAAAGGCTGAACAGAACCTTGATGGACAAAACCAGAGCACTGTTATTTGACTCTGGTTTAGGCAAGGAAATGTGGGGAGAGGCTCTCTACACATCAGTTTATCTGTTAAATAGAACACCAACTAATACCTTAGAATCCACTCCATATGAAATGTGGGAAAATAAAAAGCCCAACATAAATAAAATACAATTGTTTGGTGGAGAATCATACGCAAAAATCCTAAAACCACTAAAAAAACTAGACAAAAGGAGCAGGCAACTTATATTCGTAGGGTATGCTCCAACAGGATATAGATTGTGGGATCCAGAAAGAAGAAGAATAGTGATAGAAAGAGACGTCAAATTTACAGATAGAGTTACAAACAAAAATAGAAACAAAGAAAATAAAACCGAGGAAAATGGAAACAGGAAAATAATAATTATAGAAAGGGATGAAGACGCTCAAACAGAAAACCTGGAAGAACAAGATGGAATAGAAAGATGTGATCTACAAGAAGAACAAGAAGAAAGTGACGGAGACAACTATGAAGATGCACAAGATGAAGAGGAACAGCAGAGTCACCCACACCCGCAACTAAGAAGATCAGAAAGGAAAACAAAACCCCCAGAAAGGTACGATAATTCTGCGTTTTTAACATATAAAGAAGCAACAGACGGTCCAGAAAAGTATAAGTGGCTGGATGCCATAAATGAAGAAAAGCACTCACTAGAAGAAAACAATGCATGGGAAATAGTTGACATAAAGGGGTTGAACAACCAAAAACCACTCAACACCAAGTGGGTATTTAAAATCAAACAAGATGGACGCTACAAGGCGAGATTAGTTGTGAAAGGATGTGAACAAAAATACGGGTAAATTATAAAGAAACTTTCAGTCCAGTGATAGGGTTGAGTGCAATAAGAATCTTGTTTGCAATCACAGTAATGAAAAACTACGAGATCAGAACATTTGACATCAAAACGGCTTTTTTGTATGGCAAGTTAACTGAACAAATATATATACATCCTCCTGAAGGCTACAACTGTAAAAACAAAGTTTTCAAGCTAAAGAAAGCAATGTATGGGCTAAAACAAGCTCCGTTGAGCTGGAACAAGAGGTTCACAAATTTTCTATGCAAAGAAGGGTTAAAGCCACTTGAAAGTGAACAGTGTTTGTTCAAAAGCCTACATAATGAACTAATACTCGGAGTCTATGTGGACGATGGCATAATAATTGGGAAGAACACAAAAGAAATAAATGACCTAATACATAAGCTAAACTCGGAATTTAAAACGACTGTTTTTAACAACCCGGAAACTTTCGTGGGCCTTGAAATAAATAAAACACAAAATGGGATAAAACTGAAACAAGAGGATTACATAAAAAGAACGCTAAAACAATACGGAATGGAACAAGCAAAAACGGTGAAAGTTCCAATACAAAAGGGAGATGACAATGAAACTAAAACAGGCAACGAAAACTATCCGTATAGAGAAGCAATCGGAAGTTTATTATATTTAACAACAAGAACAAGACCAGACATAGCCTATGGGGTAAATTTCTGCAGCAGATATGTAGAAGAACCTACAAAAGAAAGAATCACCGATGTGAAACATATTATGAAATACCTAAAAGGAACTGTCGAATATGGAATCGAATATAGGAGATCTAGAGAAACAAATCTTCTGAAAGCATACTGTGACGGAGACTATGCTGGAGATCCTAAGACAAGAAAGAGCACAACAGGGTACATAATATACTACGCAGAAGGAGCAATAAGTTGGCGCTCACGCAAGCAGCCAGTGATAGCTCTATCGAGTACAGGAGCAAAATATATCGCTGCAGCCGAATACTGCAAAGAACTAGTCTATATAAAAACACTTCTGCAAGAACTGCTAAATAATAAGATAAATATAGAACTTAATGTGGACAATCAAAGTGCAATAGCCTTAATTAAAAACGGTGTAGTAAATAAGCGTTCGAAGCACATAGATGTAAAATACAGATTTGTTCATGAATTAGTAAAAACAAATGTAATTGAACTCAAGTATTGTCCGACCAATTATCAGATAGCAGACATATTCACGAAAGCCTTGAGTGCAATTAAATTTGAGAACTGCAAAAGAGAGCTAGTTAAATAAAGGCAATGCTAGAATTAAGGGGGAGTGTTGAAAGCTGAAATTAATTCAAGCATTCGTAGGTAGTACCGTCAGAGGGCACGCTCTCTTCCGGTCTCCCTCTCTTTGTTCTTGTAAGGAAGATGCGCGTATGGTAAGCTCACCCAGAAATATTAAAATAATATAAAATAATATAAAATGAAAATAGCTACCATTAAGATCTTTGTTTATATATTAGTATCCATTAAGTCTGCATAAATATATAATCCATACGTTAATCCTGTAGTTTCATGAATAATTTAGATTTGTTGGCACATGTTCCTTTGTTTTATTTCGTTCGTTATCTATATCTATTAATAAATACATTGTTCTCTATAAATATTGTTCCTCTGCTAAAATATAAAACCCAACATGTTCGATACTGTGCCAGGAGAAGCGTCTGTTCTCTGAAATCTGTGGCGATGCTACTCGGAACCGTATGTGTTCGACGAAAGTAAGTGGCTGACCATCTGAGAGAGGAAACTCCAGATGCGAAACTTAGTTCCATTTCAAATTAATTGTTCTATCTGAAATTAAGTGCTCGATACTGTGCCAGGAGAAGCGCCTGTTCTCCGAAATCTGTGGCGATGCCACCCGAAAACGTATGTGTTCGACAAAACTAAGTGGCCGGCCTTGTGAGAGAGGAAACTTCAGATGCGAAACTTAGTTCTATTTCAAATTAATTGTTCTATCTGAAACTAAGTGTTCGATACTGTGCCAGGAGAATCGCCTCTTCTCTGAAATCTGTGGCGATGCTACTCGAAACCGAATGTGTTCGACGAAACTAAGTGGTCGCCTTGTGAAAGAGGAAACTCCAGATGCGAAACTTAGTACCATTTTAAACTAATTGTTCTATCTGAAACTATGTGTTCGATACTGTGCCACGAGAAGCGTAGAGAATGTAGTGTTAAAATATAGTATAAGAATGACTGAGTCAAACACCCGTTAAGTAGCACTATCGGCTGTCCAACCAAGTACTCTACGCCCTGATGCCTAAAACAATATTTCGGTCGTGGGCGGTGTGAAACTTCATAATTTACGTTCCAACGAAATGCAAAAAACACCAGTGTATTAGGTGGTCCAATGAGTTCGTTCCGGTTTCAGCCGTTACAGTAAAACGCCGTTTTTTTCAAATACAATTTATTTTATTTACATACATAGTCACCATTCTTTTCAATTACTTCTTGCCACTTCTCAGGTAGCTTCATAATTCCTTTCGCATAAAAGTCTTTCCTTTTTTTTATTAAAAAACTCCGCCACGTGCTTTTGGAGGACCTCAAAGTTTTCAAATTGTTTTCCGGTAACCGAATTTTGAATGCACCGAAATAAATAATAATCTGATGGGGCTATGTCAGGAGAGTACGGAGGTACTCAGTACCAGTAACATTCCTTTTAAAATTGATTCATTTCGATGCCGATTCAACAGAGCCATGCACACACAACTTTGATATTAATCCCATCTTCCGTAAACAATCATGCACGGTGGATTTTTTCATTTGAAGTTCCGATGGAATTTCACGCACTTGAATGCAACGATTTTGCTCCACTAATGCACGTACAGCACTGTTGTCAGCAGTATGTGGTCGTCCAGCGCGATGGTCATCTTCTAATGAAAAATTTCCTTAACGAAAATGATCAAACCATTTTCTGCACGTACGATCTGTTACAGCACCTTCCCCATAAACAACACAAATATTTCTCGAAGTTTCTGAACCGTTATACCCTTTACGAAACTCTTATAACATGATGTGTCGAAAATGAATTTTGTTGTCCGTCATGATTTTAGATTAGATATTACAGAAAAACTTAAAAAAATACGTCTAATTCGCACGAAAGCAAAACTAGAAGTGTACTGGAATATGTAGCTTTTTACCTGAGTATGTACTGTGGTTTATTACTCAGGTAAGAAGGTAATAAGTCGCCGCGCCGAAAACGGAACGAACTTTTTGGAACACCTAATAGAAGAACCTAGTTGAGCCCCAGAGGACCCGTAGAAGACATGTGACTGTTTTCCAACAGTGGGTGGTGGAATCGTCACATTCCGCACCGTGCATCATGATCCGGTGTATGCAAAATTGAAGCAAACCCTGATTCATAGAATTCCGATTTTCGGGCTGATTTCTTAAAAAGTAGTCAGAGAGTTGTCGCTCATTGGTGAACCTAATCATCCGGAACATGGACCGCAAGATATTTGCCACCTATAAAATACGTGCAGATACGCACACGGGGATCATATGCACACGTGCATCAGTCGTGTTAGCATGGAGTCCTTCAGTTTCTTGCTACATGCAATCGGGACGCCACGCTCGGCAAATGTGGACTTCGTCCATGAGTTACCTCTGGAAATATCGCAGTTGATTCTGCGGCAATTGGATTCTGCATCTTTACTGAGCGCAGCGCTTGTTTCCCGGAAGTGGCTATCGGTTTGCCGTGCCGATGTGAAACTCAGGCAAAGGGTAAGGAGATACCTCAGGAAGAAGGCGGAGCGGATTCGGTCGGACTACATTGGGAGGCCCACAACGGATGTAGTCAGACGTCATGGGTTCAGAATGAATTCACGTGTTAGAAATATGCAAAGATCTGCGCCTCCGACCAGTATTGAGGCATATCGCCTAATGGATATAGAATCGACACGGCACAGTCGTTATCATGGACATCAGCGCGATGACAACAAAAGGCGAATCAAGTCTTACAGAATTTGATGTTGTGAGAAACGGAACAGGCGCTTCTCCTGGCACAGTATCGAACACTTAGTTTCAGATGGAACAATTAGCTTTAAATGAAACTATGTTTCGCATCTGGAGTTTCCCCTTTCACAAGGCGACCACTCAGTTTCGTCGAACACATACGGTTTCGAGTACCATCGCGACAGATTTCAGAGAACAGGCGCGTCTCCTAGCACAGTATCTAACACTTAGTTTCAGATAGAACAATTAGTTTAAAATGGAACTAATTTTCGCATCTGGAGTATCCTCTCTCACAAGGTCGACAACTTAGTTTCGTCGAACACATACGGTTTCGAGTACTATCGCCACAGATTTCAGAGAACAGGCGCTTCTCCTGCCACAGTATCGAACACTTTCAGATAGAACAACTAGTTTAAAATGGAACTAAGTTTCGCATCTGGAGTTTCCCCTCTCACAAGGTCGGCCACTTAGTTTCGTCGAACACATACGGTTTCGAGTGGTATCGCCACAGATTTCAGAGAACGGGTGCTTCTTCTAGCACAGTATCGAACACATAGTTTCAGATAGAAAAAATAATTTAAAATGGAACTAAGTTTCGCATCAGCAGTTTCCTCTCCCACAAGGTCGACCACTTAGTTTCGTCGAACACATACGGTTTCGAGTGGCATCGTCACAGATTTCAGAGAACAGGCGCTTCTCCTGGCACAGTATCGGACACATAGTTTCAGATACAACAATTAGTTTAAAATGGTACTAAGTTTCGCATCTGGAGTTTCCTCTTTCACAAGGCGACCACTTAGTTTCGTCGAACACATACGGTTTCGAGTAGCATCGCCACAGATTTCAGAAAACAGCCGCTTCTCCTGGCACAGTATCGAACACTTAGTTGCAGATAGAACAATTAATTTGAAATGGAACTAAGTTTCGCATCTGAAGTTTCCTCTCTCACAAGGTCGGCCACTTAGTTTCGTCGAACTCATACGGTTTCGAGTGGCAACGCCACAGATTTCAGAGAACAGGCGCTTCTCCTGGCTTAGTATCAGACACATAGTTTCAGATAGAACAATTAGTCTAAAATTGTACTAAATTTCGCATCTGGAGTTTCCTGTCTCAGAAGGTCGACCACTTAGTTTCGCCGAACACCTATGGTTTCGAGTGGCATCGCCACAGATTTCAGAGAACAGACGCTTCTCCTGGCACAGTATCGAACACTTAGTTTCAGAAAGAACAATTAGTTTAAAATGGAACTAAGTTTCGCATCTGGAGTTTCGTCTCTCACAAGGTCGACCACTTAGTTTCCTTGAACACATACGGTTTCGAGTGGCATCGCCACACATTTCAGAGAACAGGCGCCTCTTCTGGCACAGTATCGAACACTTAGTACCAGATAGAAAAATTAGTTTAAAATGGAACTAAGTTTCGCATCTGGAGTTTCCTCTCTAACAAGGTCGACCACTTAGTTTCGTTGAACACATACGGTTTCGAGTGGCAACACCACAGATTTCAGAGAACGGGCGCCTCTCCTGGCACAGTATCGAACACTTAGTTTCAGATAGAATAATTAGTTTAAAATGGAAGTAAGTTTCGCATGTGGAGTTTCCTCTCCCACAAGCTCGACCACTTAGTTTCGTCGAACACATACGGTTTCGAGTAGCATCGCCACAGATTTCAGAGAACAGGCGCCTCTCCAGGCACAGTATCGAACACTTAGTTTCAGGTAGAATAATGAGTTTAAAATGGAAGTAAGTTTCGCATGTGGAGTTACCTGTCCCACAAGGTCGACCACTTAGTTTCGACGAACACATACGGTTTCGAGTAGCATCGCCACTGATTTCAGAGAACGGGCGCTTCTCCTGGCACAGTATCGAACACTTAATATCATATAGAACAATTATTTTAAAATGGAATTAAGTTTCGCATTTGGAGTTTCCTCTCTCACAAGGTCGACAACTTAGTTTCGTCGAACAAATACGGTTTCGAGTGGCATCGCCACAGATTTCGGAGAACAGACGCTTCTACTGGCACAGTATCGAACACATAGTTTCAGATAGAACAATTAGTTTAAAAAGGAACTAAGTTTGGCTGCTGGAGTTTCCTCTCCCACAAGATCAACCACTTAGTTTCCTCGAACACATACGGTTTCGAGTGGCATCGCCACACATTTCAGAGAACAGGCGCTTCTCCTGGCACAGTATCGAACACTTAGTATCAGATAGAACAATTAGTTTAAAATGGAACTAAGTTTCGCATCTGGAGTTTCCTCTCTAACAAGGTCGACCACTTAGTTTCGTTGAACACATACGGTTTCGAGTTGCAACGCCACAGATTTCAGAGAACAGGCGCTTCTCCTGGCACAGTATCAGACACATAGTTGCAGATAGAACCATTAGTCTAAAATTGTACTAAATTTCGCATCTGGAGTTTCTTCCCTCACAACGCGACCACTTAATTTCGACGAACACATACGGTTTCGAGTAGCATCGCCACAGATTTCAGAGAACAGGCGCCTCTCCTGGCACAGTATCGAACACTTAGTTTCAGATAGAATAATTAGTTTAAAATGGAAGTAAGTTTCGCATGTGGAGTTTCCTCTCCCACAAGGTCGACCACTTAGTTTCGTCGAACACATACGGTTTCGAGTGGCATGGCCACAGATTTCAGAGAACAGGCGCTTCTCCTGGCACAGTATCGAACACTTAGTATCAGATAGAAAAATTAGTTTAAAATGGAACTAAGTTTCGCATCTGGAGTTTCCTCTCTAACAAGGTCGACCACTTAGTTTCGTTGAATGCATACGGTTTCGAGTGGCAACGCCACAGATTTCAGAGAACAGGCGCTTCTCCTGGCACAGTATCAGACACATAGTTTCAGAGAGAACAATTAGTTTAAAATGGAACTAAGTTTCGCATCTGGAGTTTCCTCTCTCACAAGATCAACCACTTAGTTTCCTCGAACACATACGATTTCGAGTGGCATCGCCACACATTTCAGAGAACGGGCGCTTCTCCTGGCACAGTATCGAACACTTAGTATCAGATAGAACAATTAGTTTAAAATGGTACTAAGTTTCGCATCTGGAGTTTCCTCTTTCACAAGGCGACCACTTAGTTTCGTCGAACACATACGGTTTCGAGTAGCATCGCCACAGATTTCAGAGAACGGGCGCCTCTCCTGGCACAGTATCGAACACTTAGTTTCAGATAGAAAAATTAGTTTAAAATGGAAGTAAGTTTCGCATGTGGAGTTTCCTCTCCCACAAGGTCGACCACTTAGTTTCGTCGAACACATACGGTTTCGAGTAGCATCGCCACAGATTTCAGAGAACAGGCGCCTCTCCTGGCACAGTATCGAACACTTAGATTCAGATAGAATAATTAGTTTAAAATGGAAGTAAGTTTCGCATGTGGAGTTTCCTGTCCCACAAGGTCGACCACTTAGTTTCGACGAACACATACGGTTTCGAGTAGCATCGCCACTGATTTCAGAGAACGGGCGCTTCTCCTGGCACAGTATCGAACACTTAATATCATATAGAACAATTATTTTAAAATGGAATTAAGTTTCGCATTTGGAGTTTCCTCTCTCACAAGGTCGACAACTTAGTTTCGTCGAACAAATACGGTTTCGAGTGGCATCGCCACAGATTTCGGAGAACAGACGCTTCTACTGGCACAGTATCGAACACATAGTTTCAGATAGAACAATTAGTTTAAAAAGGAACTAAGTTTGGCTGCTGGAGTTTCCTCTCCCACAAGATCAACCACTTAGTTTCCTCGAACACATACGGTTTCGAGTGGCATCGCCACACATTTCAGAGAACAGGCGCTTCTCCTGGCACAGTATCGAACACTTAGTATCAGATAGAACAATTAGTTTAAAATGGAACTAAGTTTCGCATCTGGAGTTTCCTCTCTAACAAGGTCGACCACTTAGTTTCGTTGAACACATACGGTTTCGAGTTGCAACGCCACAGATTTCAGAGAACAGGCGCTTCTCCTGGCACAGTATCAGACACATAGTTGCAGATAGAACCATTAGTCTAAAATTGTACTAAATTTCGCATCTGGAGTTTCTTCCCTCACAACGCGACCACTTAGTTTCGACGAACACATACGGTTTCGAGTAGCATCGCCACAGATTTCAGAGAACAGGCGCCTCTCCTGGCACAGTATCGAACACTTAGTTTCAGATAGAATAATTAGTTTAAAATGGAAGTAAGTTTCGCATGTGGAGTTTCCTCTCCCACAAGGTCGACCACTTAGTTTCGTCGAACACATACGGTTTCGAGTGGCATGGCCACAGATTTCAGAGAACAGGCGCTTCTCCTGGCACAGTGTCGAATACATAGTTTCAGATAGAACAATTAGTTTAAAATGGAACTAAGTTTCGCATCTGGAGTTTCCTGTCCCACAAGGTCGACCACTTTGTTTCCTCGAACACATACGGTTTCGAGTGGCATCGCCACAGATTTCAGAGAACAGGCGCTTCTCCTGGCACAGTATCGAACACTTAGTTTCAGATAGAACAATTAGTTTGAAATGGAACTAAGTTTCGCATCTGGAGTTTCCTCTTTCACAAGGTCGACCACTTAGTTTCGTCGAACACATACGGTTTCGAGTAGCATCGCCACAGGTTTCAGAGAGCAGGCGCTTCTCCTGGCACAGTATCGAACACTTATTTCAGACAGAACAATTAGATTAAAATGGAACTATGTTTCGCATCTGGAGTATCCTCTCCCACAAGGTAAACCACTTAGTTTCATCGAACACATACGGTTTCGAGGGGCATCGCCACACAGTTCAGAGAACAGGCGCTTCTTCTGGCACAGTATCGAAAACGTAGTTTCAGATAGAACAATTAGTTTAAAATGGAACTATGTTTCGCATCTGGTGAATCCTCCCTCACAAGGTCAATCACTGAGTTTCGTCGAACACATAGGGTTTCGAGTGGCATCGCCACAGATTTCAGAGAACAGGCGCTTCTCCTGGCACAGTATCAGACACATAGTTGCAGATAGAACAATTAGTCTAAAATTGTACTAAATTTCGCATCTGGAGTTTCTTCCCTCACAAGGCGACCACTTAATTTCGTCGAACACCTACGGTTTCGAGTGGCATCGCCACAGATTTCAGAGAACAGGCGCTTCTCCTGGCACAGTATCGAACACTTAGTTTCAGACAGAACAATTAGATTAAAATGGAACTATGTTTCGCATCTGGAGTATCCTCTCTCACAAGGTAAACCACTTAGTTTCATCGAACACATAAGGTTTCGAGTGGCATCGCCACAGATTTCAGAGAACAGGCGCTTCTCCTGGCACAGTATCGAACACTTAGTTTCAGATAGAACAATTAGTTTAAATTGGAACTAAGTTTCGCATGTGGAGTTTCCTCTCCCACAAGGTCGACCACTTAGTTTCGTCGAACACATACTGTTTCGAGTGGCATGGCCACAGATATCAGAGAACAGGCGCTTCTCGTGGCACAGTGTCGAACACGTAGTTTCAGATAGAGCAATTAGGTTAAAATGGAACTAAGTTTCGCATCTGGAGTTTCCCCTCTTACAAGGTCGACCACTTAATTTCGTCGAACACCTACGGTTTCGAGTGGCATCGCCACAGATTTCAGAGAACAGGCGCTTCTCCTGGCACAGTATCGAACACTTAGTTTCAGATAGAACAATTAGTTTAAATTGTACTAAATTTCGCATCTGGAGTTTCTTCCCTCACAAGGCGACCACTTAATTTCGTCGAACACCTACGGTTTCGAGTGGCATCGCCACAGATTTCAGAGAACAGGCGCTTCTCCTGGCACAGTATCGAACACTTAGTTTCAGACAGAACAATTAGATTAAAATGGAACTATGTTTCGCATCTGGAGTATCCTCTCTCACAAGGTAAACCACTTAGTTTCATCGAACACATAAGGTTTCGAGTGGCATCGCCACAGATTTCAGAGAACAGGCGCTTCTCCTGGCACAGTATCGAACACTTAGTTTCAGATAGAACAATTAGTTTAAATTGGAACTAAGTTTCGCATGTGGAGTTTCCTCTCCCACAAGGTCGACCACTTAGTTTCGTCGAACACATACTGTTTCGAGTGGCATGGCCACAGATATCAGAGAACAGGCGCTTCTCCTGGCACAGTGTCGAACACGTAGTTTCAGATAGAGCAATTAGGTTAAAATGGAACTAAGTTTCGCATCTGGAGTTTCCCCTCTTACAAGGTCGACCACTTAGTTTCGTGGAACACATACGGTTTCGAGTGGCAACGCCACAGATTTCAGAGAAGAGGCGCTTCTCCTTAAACAGTATGGAACACTTAGTTTCAGATAGAACAATAAGATTAAAATGGAACTAAGTTTCGCATCTGGAGTTTCCTCTCTCACAAGGTCCACCACTTAGTTTCGTCGAACACATACGGTTTCGAGTAGCATCGCCACAGATTTCAGAGAGCAGGCGCTTCTCCTGGCACAGTATCGAACACTTATTTCAGACAGAACAATTAGATTAAAATGGAACTATGTTTCGCATCTGGAGTATCCTCTCTCACAAGGTCAACCACTTAGTTTCATCGAACACATACGGTTTCGAGGGGCATCGCCACACAGTTCAGAGAACAGGCGCTTCTCCTGGCACAGTATCGAAAACTTAGTTTCAGATAGAACAATTAGTTTAAAATGGAACTATGTTCCGCATCTGGTGAATCCTCCCTCACAAGGTCGACAACTTAGTTTCGTCGAACAAATACGGTTTCGAGTGGCATCGCCACAGATTTCGGAGAACAGACGCTTCTACTGGCACAGTATCGAACACATAGTTTCAGATAGAACAATTAGTTTAAAAAGGAACTAAGTTTGGCTGCTGGAGTTTCCTCTCCCACAAGATCAACCACTTAGTTTCCTCGAACACATACGGTTTCGAGTGGCATCGCCACACATTTCAGAGAACAGGCGCTTCTCCTGGCACAGTATCGAACACTTAGTATCAGATAGAACAATTAGTTTAAAATGGAACTAAGTTTCGCATCTGGAGTTTCCTCTCTAACAAGGTCGACCACTTAGTTTCGTTGAACACATACGGTTTCGAGTTGCAACGCCACAGATTTCAGAGAACAGGCGCTTCTCCTGGCACAGTATCAGACACATAGTTGCAGATAGAACCATTAGTCTAAAATTGTACTAAATTTCGCATCTGGAGTTTCTTCCCTCACAACGCGACCACTTAATTTCGACGAACACATACGGTTTCGAGTAGCATCGCCACAGATTTCAGAGAACAGGCGCCTCTCCTGGCACAGTATCGAACACTTAGTTTCAGATAGAATAATTAGTTTAAAATGGAAGTAAGTTTCGCATGTGGAGTTTCCTCTCCCACAAGGTCGACCACTTAGTTTCGTCGAACACATACGGTTTCGAGTGGCATGGCCACAGATTTCAGAGAACAGGCGCTTCTCCTGGCACAGTATCGAACACTTAGTATCAGATAGAAAAATTAGTTTAAAATGGAACTAAGTTTCGCATCTGGAGTTTCCTCTCTAACAAGGTCGACCACTTAGTTTCGTTGAATGCATACGGTTTCGAGTGGCAACGCCACAGATTTCAGAGAACAGGCGCTTCTCCTGGCACAGTATCAGACACATAGTTTCAGAGAGAACAATTAGTTTAAAATGGAACTAAGTTTCGCATCTGGAGTTTCCTCTCTCACAAGATCAACCACTTAGTTTCCTCGAACACATACGATTTCGAGTGGCATCGCCACACATTTCAGAGAACGGGCGCTTCTCCTGGCACAGTATCGAACACTTAGTATCAGATAGAACAATTAGTTTAAAATGGTACTAAGTTTCGCATCTGGAGTTTCCTCTTTCACAAGGCGACCACTTAGTTTCGTCGAACACATACGGTTTCGAGTAGCATCGCCACAGATTTCAGAGAACGGGCGCCTCTCCTGGCACAGTATCGAACACTTAGTTTCAGATAGAATAATTAGTTTAAAATGGAAGTAAGTTTCGCATGTGGAGTTTCCTCTCCCACAAGGTCGACCACTTAGTTTCGTCGAACACATACGGTTTCGAGTAGCATCGCCACAGATTTCAGAGAACAGGCGCCTCTCCTGGCACAGTATCGAACACTTAGATTCAGGTAGAATAATTAGTTTAAAATGGAAGTAAGTTTCGCATGTGGAGTTTCCTGTCCCACAAGGTCGACCACTTAGTTTCGACGAACACATACGGTTTCGAGTAGCATCGCCACTGATTTCAGAGAACGGGCGCTTCTCCTGGCACAGTATCGAACACTTAATATCATATAGAACAATTATTTTAAAATGGAATTAAGTTTCGCATTTGGAGTTTCCTCTCTCACAAGGTCGACAACTTAGTTTCGTCGAACAAATACGGTTTCGAGTGGCATCGCCACAGATTTCGGAGAACAGACGCTTCTACTGGCACAGTATCGAACACATAGTTTCAGATAGAACAATTAGTTTAAAAAGGAACTAAGTTTGGCTGCTGGAGTTTCCTCTCCCACAAGATCAACCACTTAGTTTCCTCGAACACATACGGTTTCGAGTGGCATCGCCACACATTTCAGAGAACAGGCGCTTCTCCTGGCACAGTATCGAACACTTAGTATCAGATAGAACAATTAGTTTAAAATGGAACTAAGTTTCGCATCTGGAGTTTCCTCTCTAACAAGGTCGACCACTTAGTTTCGTTGAACACATACGGTTTCGAGTTGCAACGCCACAGATTTCAGAGAACAGGCGCTTCTCCTGGCACAGTATCAGACACATAGTTGCAGATAGAACCATTAGTCTAAAATTGTACTAAATTTCGCATCTGGAGTTTCTTCCCTCACAACGCGACCACTTAATTTCGACGAACACATACGGTTTCGAGTAGCATCGCCACAGATTTCAGAGAACAGGCGCCTCTCCTGGCACAGTATCGAACACTTAGTTTCAGATAGAATAATTAGTTTAAAATGGAAGTAAGTTTCGCATGTGGAGTTTCCTCTCCCACAAGGTCGACCACTTAGTTTCGTCGAACACATACGGTTTCGAGTGGCATGGCCACAGATTTCAGAGAACAGGCGCTTCTCCTGGCACAGTGTCGAATACATAGTTTCAGATAGAACAATTAGTTTAAAATGGAACTAAGTTTCGCATCTGGAGTTTCCTGTCCCACAAGGTCGACCACTTTGTTTCCTCGAACACATACGGTTTCGAGTGGCATCGCCACAGATTTCAGAGAACAGGCGCTTCTCCTGGCACAGTATCGAACACTTAGTTTCAGATAGAACAATTAGTTTGAAATGGAACTAAGTTTCGCATCTGGAGTTTCCTCTTTCACAAGGTCGACCACTTAGTTTCGTCGAACACATACGGTTTCGAGTAGCATCGCCACAGGTTTCAGAGAGCAGGCGCTTCTCCTGGCACAGTATCGAACACTTATTTCAGACAGAACAATTAGATTAAAATGGAACTATGTTTCGCATCTGGAGTATCCTCTCCCACAAGGTAAACCACTTAGTTTCATCGAACACATACGGTTTCGAGGGGCATCGCCACACAGTTCAGAGAACAGGCGCTTCTTCTGGCACAGTATCGAAAACGTAGTTTCAGATAGAACAATTAGTTTAAAATGGAACTATGTTTCGCATCTGGTGAATCCTCCCTCACAAGGTCAATCACTGAGTTTCGTCGAACACATAGGGTTTCGAGTGGCATCGCCACAGATTTCAGAGAACAGGCGCTTCTCCTGGCACAGTATCAGACACATAGTTGCAGATAGAACAATTAGTCTAAAATTGTACTAAATTTCGCATCTGGAGTTTCTTCCCTCACAAGGCGACCACTTAATTTCGTCGAACACCTACGGTTTCGAGTGGCATCGCCACAGATTTCAGAGAACAGGCGCTTCTCCTGGCACAGTATCGAACACTTAGTTTCAGACAGAACAATTAGATTAAAATGGAACTATGTTTCGCATCTGGAGTATCCTCTCTCACAAGGTAAACCACTTAGTTTCATCGAACACATAAGGTTTCGAGTGGCATCGCCACAGATTTCAGAGAACAGGCGCTTCTCCTGGCACAGTATCGAACACTTAGTTTCAGATAGAACAATTAGTTTAAATTGGAACTAAGTTTCGCATGTGGAGTTTCCTCTCCCACAAGGTCGACCACTTAGTTTCGTCGAACACATACTGTTTCGAGTGGCATGGCCACAGATATCAGAGAACAGGCGCTTCTCGTGGCACAGTGTCGAACACGTAGTTTCAGATAGAGCAATTAGGTTAAAATGGAACTAAGTTTCGCATCTGGAGTTTCCCCTCTTACAAGGTCGACCACTTAATTTCGTCGAACACCTACGGTTTCGAGTGGCATCGCCACAGATTTCAGAGAACAGGCGCTTCTCCTGGCACAGTATCGAACACTTAGTTTCAGATAGAACAATTAGTTTAAATTGTACTAAATTTCGCATCTGGAGTTTCTTCCCTCACAAGGCGACCACTTAATTTCGTCGAACACCTACGGTTTCGAGTGGCATCGCCACAGATTTCAGAGAACAGGCGCTTCTCCTGGCACAGTATCGAACACTTAGTTTCAGACAGAACAATTAGATTAAAATGGAACTATGTTTCGCATCTGGAGTATCCTCTCTCACAAGGTAAACCACTTAGTTTCATCGAACACATAAGGTTTCGAGTGGCATCGCCACAGATTTCAGAGAACAGGCGCTTCTCCTGGCACAGTATCGAACACTTAGTTTCAGATAGAACAATTAGTTTAAATTGGAACTAAGTTTCGCATGTGGAGTTTCCTCTCCCACAAGGTCGACCACTTAGTTTCGTCGAACACATACTGTTTCGAGTGGCATGGCCACAGATATCAGAGAACAGGCGCTTCTCCTGGCACAGTGTCGAACACGTAGTTTCAGATAGAGCAATTAGGTTAAAATGGAACTAAGTTTCGCATCTGGAGTTTCCCCTCTTACAAGGTCGACCACTTAGTTTCGTGGAACACATACGGTTTCGAGTGGCAACGCCACAGATTTCAGAGAAGAGGCGCTTCTCCTTAAACAGTATGGAACACTTAGTTTCAGATAGAACAATAAGATTAAAATGGAACTAAGTTTCGCATCTGGAGTTTCCTCTCTCACAAGGTCCACCACTTAGTTTCGTCGAACACATACGGTTTCGAGTAGCATCGCCACAGATTTCAGAGAGCAGGCGCTTCTCCTGGCACAGTATCGAACACTTATTTCAGACAGAACAATTAGATTAAAATGGAACTATGTTTCGCATCTGGAGTATCCTCTCTCACAAGGTCAACCACTTAGTTTCATCGAACACATACGGTTTCGAGGGGCATCGCCACACAGTTCAGAGAACAGGCGCTTCTCCTGGCACAGTATCGAAAACTTAGTTTCAGATAGAACAATTAGTTTAAAATGGAACTATGTTCCGCATCTGGTGAATCCTCCCTCACAAGGTCAATCACTTAGTTTCGTCGAACACATACGGTTCCGAGTGGCATCGCCACAGATTTCAGAGAACAAGCGCTTCTCCTGGCACAGTATCGAACACTCATGTTCAGATAGAACAATTAGTTTAAAAGGGAACTATGTTTCGCATCTGGCGTTACCTCTCTCACAAGGTGGACCACTTAGTTTCGTCGAACACATACGGTTTCGAGTAGCATCGCCACAGATTTCAGAGAGCAGGCGCTTCTCCTGGCACAGTATCGAACACTTATTTCAGACAGAACAATTAGATTAAAATGGAACTATGTTTCGCATCTGGAGTATCCTCTCTCACAAGGTCAACCACTTAGTTTCATCGAACTCCGAGTGGTTTCGAGTGGCATCGCCACAGATTTCAGAGAACAGGCGCTTCTCCTGGCACAGTATCGAACACTTAGTTTCAGATAGAACAATTAGTTTAAATTGGAACTAAGTTTCGCATGTGGAGTTTCCTCTCCCACAAGGTCGACCACTTAGTTTCGTCGAACACATACTGTTTCGAGTGGCATGGCCACAGATATCAGAGAACAGGCGCTTCTCGTGGCACAGTGTCGAACACGTAGTTTCAGATAGAGCAATTAGGTTAAAATGGAACTAAGTTTCGCATCTGGAGTTTCCCCTCTTACAAGGTCGACCACTTAATTTCGTCGAACACCTACGGTTTCGAGTGGCATCGCCACAGATTTCAGAGAACAGGCGCTTCTCCTGGCACAGTATCGAACACTTAGTTTCAGATAGAACAATTAGTTTAAATTGGAACTATGTTCCGCATCTGGTGAATCCTCCCTCACAAGGTCAATCACTTAGTTTCGTCGAACAAATACGGTTTCGAGTGGCATCGCCACAGATTACAGAGAACAGGCGGCTCTCCTGGCACAGTATCGAACACTTAGTATCAGATAGAACAATTAGTTTAAAAGGGAACTATGTTTCGCATCTGGAGTTTCCTCTCTCACAAGGTGAACCACTTAGTTTCGTCGAACACATACGGTTTCGAGTAGCATCGCCACAGATTTCAGAGAGCAGGCGCTTCTCCTTAAACAGTATCGAACACTTAGTTTCGGATAGAACAATAAGATTAAAATGGAACTAAGTTTCGCATCTGGAGTTTCCTCTCTCACAAAGTCGACCACTTAGTTTCGTCGAACACATACGGTTTCGAGTAGCATCGCCACAGGTTTCAGAGAGCAGGCGCTTCTCCTGGCACAGTATCGAACACTTATTTCAGATAGAACAATTAGTTTAAAATGGAACTATGTTCCGCATCTTGTGAATCCTCCCTCACAAGGTCAATCACTTAGTTTCGTCGAACACATACGGTTTCGAGTGGCATCGCCACAGATTTCAGAGTACAGGCGCTTCTCCTGGCACAGTATCAGACACATAGTTTCAGATAGAACAATTAGTCTAAAATTGTACTAAATTTCGCATCTGGAGTTTCTTCCCTCACAAGGCGACCACTTAATTTCGTCGAACACCTACGGTTTCGAGTGGCATCGCCACAGATTTCAGAGAACAGGCGCTTCTCCTGGCACAGTATCGAACACTTAGTTTCAGATAGAACAATTAGTTTAAATTGGAACTAAGTTTCGCATCTGGAGTTTCCTCTTTCACAAGGCGACCACTTAGTTTCGTCGAACACATACGGTTTCGAGTAGCATCGCCACAGATTTCAGAGAACAGGCGCCTCTCTTGGCACAGTATCGAACACTTAGTATCAGATAGAACAATTAGTTTAAAATGGAACTAAGTTTCGCATCTGGAGTTTCCTCTCTAACAAGGTCGACCACTTAGTTTCGTTGAACACATACGGTTTCGAGTGGCAACGCCACTGATTTCAGAGAACAGGCGCTTCTCCTGGCACAGTATCAGACACATAGTTTCAGACGGAACAATTAGTCTAAAATTGTACTAAATTTCGCATCTGGAGTTTCTTCCCTCACAACGCGACGACTTAATTTCGACGAACACCTACGGTTTCGAGTGGCATCGCCACAGATTTCAGAGAACAGGCGCTTCTCCTGGCACAGTATCGAACACTTAATTTCAGGTAGAACAATTAGTTTAAAATGGTACTAAGTTTCGCATCTGGAGTTTCCTCTTTCACAAGGCGACCACTTAGTTTCGTCGAACACATACGGTTTCGAGTAGCATCGCCACAGATTTCAGAGAACAGGCGCCTCTCCTGGCACAGTATCGAACACTTAGTTGAAGATAGAATAATTAGTTTAAAATGGAAGTAAGTTTCGCATGTGGAGTTTCCTCTCCCACAAGGTCGAACACTTAGTTTCGTCGAACACATACGGTTTCGAGTGGCATGGCCACAGATTTCAGAGAACAGGCGCTTCTCCTGGCACAATGTCGAACACGTAGTTTCAGATAGAGCAATTAGGTTAAAATGGAACTAAGTTTCGCATCTGGAGTTTCCCCTCTTACAAGGTCGACCACTTAGTTTCGTGGAACACATACGGTTTCGAGTGGCAACGCCACAGATTTCAGAGAAGAGGCGCTTCTCCTTAAACAGTATGGAACACTTAGTTTCAGATAGAACAATAAGATTAAAATGGAACTAAGTTTCGCATCTGGAGTTTCCTCTCTCACAAGGTCCACCACTTAGTTTCGTCGAACACATACGGTTTCGAGTAGCATCGCCACAGATTTCAGAGAGCAGGCGCTTCTCCTGGCACAGTATCGAACACTTATTTCAGACAGAACAATTAGATTAAAATGGAACTATGTTTCGCATCTGGAGTATCCTCTCTCACAAGGTCAACCAGTTAGTTTCATCGAACACATACGGTTTCGAGGGGCATCGCCACACAGTTCAGAGAACAGGCGCTTCTCCTGGCAGAGTATCGAAAACTTAGTTTCAGATAGAACAATTAGTTTAAAATGGAACTATGTTCCGCATCTGGTGAATCCTCCCTCACAAGGTCAATCACTTAGTTTCGTCGAACACATACGGTTCCGAGTGGCATCGCCACAGATTTCAGAGAACAAGCGCTTCTCCTGGCACAGTATCGAACACTCATGTTCAGATAGAACAATTAGTTTAAAAGGGAACTATGTTTCGCATCTGGAGTTACCTCTCTCACAAGGTGGACCACTTAGTTTCGTCGAACACATACGGTTTCGAGTAGCATCGCCACAGATTTCAGAGAGCAGGCGCTTCTCCTGGCACAGTATCGAACACTTATTTCAGACAGAACAATTAGATTAAAATGGAACTATGTTTCGCATCTGGAGTATCCTCTCTCACAAAGTCAACCACTTAGTTTCATCGAACACATACGGTTTCGAGTGGCATCGCCACAGATTTCAGAGAACAGGCGCTTCTCCTGGCACAGTATCGAACACTTAGTTTCAGATAGAACAATTAGTTTAAATTGGAACTAAGTTTCGCATGTGGAGTTTCCTCTCCCACAAGGTCGACCACTTAGTTTCGTCGAACACATACTGTTTCGAGTGGCATGGCCACAGATATCAGAGAACAGGCGCTTCTCCTGGCACAGTGTCGAACACGTAGTTTCAGATAGAGCAATTAGGTTAAAATGGAACTAAGTTTCGCATCTGGAGTTTCCCCTCTTACAAGGTCGACCACTTAATTTCGTCGAACACCTACGGTTTCGAGTGGCATCGCCACAGATTTCAGAGAACAGGCGCTTCTCCTGGCACAGTATCGAACACTTAGTTTCAGATAGAACAATTAGTTTAAATTGGAACTAAGTTTCGCATCTGGAGTTTCCTCTTTCACAAGGCGACCACTTAGTTTCGTCGAACACATACGGTTTCGAGTAGCATCGCCACAGATTTCAGAGAACAGGCGCCTCTCTTGGCACAGTATCGAACACTTAGTATCAGATAGAACAATTAGTTTAAAAAGGAACTAAGTTTGGCTGCTGGAGTTTCCTCTCCCATAAGATCAACCACATAGTTTCCTCGAACACATACGGTTTCGAGTGGCATCGCCACACATTTCAGAGAACAGGCGCTTCTCCTGGCACAGTATCGAACACTTAGTACCAGATAGAACAATTAGTTTAAAAGGGAACTATGTTTCGCATCTGGAGTTACCTCTCTCACAAGGTGGACCACTTAGTTTCGTCGAACACATACGGTTTCGAGTAGCATCGCCACAGATTTCAGAGAGCAGGCGCTTCTCCTGGCACAGTATCGAACACTTATTTCAGACAGAACAATTAGATTAAAATGGAACTATGTTTCGCATCTGGAGTATCCTCTCTCACAAGGTCAACCACTTAGTTTCATCGAACACATACGGTTTCGAGTGGCATCGCCACAGATTTCAGAGAACAGGCGCTTCTCCTGGCACAGTATCGAACACTTAGTTTCAGATGGAACAATTAGTTTAAAATGGAACTAATTTTCCCATGTGGAGTTTCCTCTCCCACAAGGTCGACCACTTAGTTTCGTCGAACACATACGGTTTCGAGTAGTATCGCCACAAATTTCGCAGAACGGGAGTTTCGCCTGGCACAGTATCTAACACTTAGTTTCAGATAGAACAATTAGTTTAAAATGGAACTATGTTTCGCATTTGGAGTTTTCTCTCTCACAAGTTCGACCACTTAGTTTCGTTGAACACATATGGTTTCGAGTGGCATCGCCACAGATTTCAGAGAGCAGGCGCTTCCCCTGGCACAGTATCGAACACTTAGTTTCAGATAGAACGATTAGTTTAAAATGAAACAAAGTTTCGCATCTGGAGTTTCCTCTCTCACAAGGTCGACCACCTAGTTTCGTCGAACACATACGGTTTCGAGTAGCCTCGCGAGAGATTTCAGAGAACAGGCGCTTCTCCTGGCTCATTATCGATCACTTAGTTTCAGATAGAACAATCAGTTTAAAATGGAACTAAGCTTCACATTTGGTGTTTACTCTCTCACAAGGTCGACCACTTAGATTCGTCGAACACATACGTTTTCGAGTAGTATCGCCACAGATTTCAGAGAACAGGCGCTTCTCCTGGCACAGTATCGAACACTTAGTTTCAGATAGAACAATTAGTTTAAAATGGAACTAAGTTTCGCATCTGGAGTTTCCTCTCTCACAAGGTCGACCACTTAGTTTCGACGAACACGTACGGTTTCGAGTGGCATCGCCACAGATTTCAGTGAACAGACGCTTCTCCTGGCACAGTATCGAAAACTTAGTTTCAGATAGAACAATTAGTTTAAAATTGAAGTAAATTTCGCATCTGGAGTTTCTTCCTTCACAAGGCGACCACTTAATTTCGTCGAACACATACGGTTTCGAGTGGCATCGCCAGAGATTTCAGAGAACAGGCGCTTCTCCTGGCACGTTATCGATCACTTAGTTTCAGATAGAACAATTAGATTAAAATGGAACTATGTTTCGCATCTGGAATTTCCTCTCTCACAAGGTCGACCACTTCGTTTCGTCGAACACATACGGTTTCGAGTGGCATCGCCACAGATTTCAGAGAACAGGCGCTTCTCCTGGCACAGTATCGACCACATCATTTCAGATAGAACAATTAGTTTAAAATGGAACTAAGTTTCGCATCTGGAGTTTCCTCTCTCACAAGGTCGACCACTTGGTTTCCTCGAACACATACGGTTTCGAGTGGCATCGCCACAGATTTCAGAGAACAGGCGCTTCTCCTGGCACAGTATCGACCACATCATTTCAGATAGAACAATTAGTTTAAAATGGAACTAAGTTTCGCATCTGGAGTTTCCTCTCTCACAAGGTCGACCACTTGGTTTCCTCGAACACATACGGTTTCGAGTGGCATCGCCACAGATTTCAGAGAACAAGCGCTTCTCCTGGCACAGTATCGAACACTCATGTTCAGATAGAACAATTAGTTTAAAAGGGAACTATGTTTCGCATCTGGAGTTACCTCTCTCACAAGGTGGACCACTTAGTTTCGTCGAACACATACGGTTTCGAGTAGCATCGCCACAGATTTCAGAGAGCAGGCGCTTCTCCTGGCACAGTATCGAACACTTATTTCAGACAGAACAATTAGATTAAAATGGAACTATGTTTCGCATCTGGAGTATCCTCTCTCACAAAGTCAACAACTTAGTTTCATCGAACACATACGGTTTCGAGTGGCATCGCCACAGATTTCAGAGAACAGGCGCTTCTCCTGGCACAGTATCGAACACTTAGTTTCAGATAGAACAATTAGTTTAAATTGGAACTAAGTTTCGCATGTGGAGTTTCCTCTCCCACAAGGTCGACCACTTAGTTTCGTCGAACACATACTGTTTCGAGTGGCATGGCCACAGATATCAGAGAACAGGCGCTTCTCCTGGCACAGTGTCGAACACGTAGTTTCAGATAGAGCAATTAGGTTAAAATGGAACTAAGTTTCGCATCTGGAGTTTCCCCTCTTACAAGGTCGACCACTTAATTTCGTCGAACACCTACGGTTTCGAGTGGCATCGCCACAGATTTCAGAGAACAGGCGCTTCTCCTGGCACAGTATCGAACACTTAGTTTCAGATAGAACAATTAGTTTAAATTGGAACTAAGTTTCGCATCTGGAGTTTCCTCTTTCACAAGGCGACCACTTAGTTTCGTCGAACACATACGGTTTCGAGTAGCATCGCCACAGATTTCAGAGAACAGGCGCCTCTCTTGGCACAGTATCGAACACTTAGTATCAGATAGAACAATTAGTTTAAAAAGGAACTAAGTTTGGCTGCTGGAGTTTCCTCTCCCATAAGATCAACCACTTAGTTTCCTCGAACACATACGGTTTCGAGTGGCATCGCCACACATTTCAGAGAACAGGCGCTTCTCCTGGCACAGTATCGAACACTTAGTACCAGATAGAACAATTAGTTTAAAAGGGAACTATGTTTCGCATCTGGAGTTACCTCTCTCACAAGGTGGACCACTTAGTTTCGTCGAACACATACGGTTTCGAGTAGCATCGCCACAGATTTCAGAGAGCAGGCGCTTCTCCTGGCACAGTATCGAACACTTATTTCAGACAGAACAATTAGATTAAAATGGAACTATGTTTCGCATCTGGAGTATCCTCTCTCACAAGGTCAACCACTTAGTTTCATCGAACACATACGGTTTCGAGTGGCATCGCCACAGATTTCAGAGAACAGGCGCTTCTCCTGGCACAGTATCGAACACTTAGTTTCAGATAGAACAATTAGTTTAAATTGGAACTAAGTTTCGCATGTGGAGTTTCCTCTCCCACAAGGTCGACCACTTAGTTTCGTCGAACACATACGGTTTCGAGTAGTATCGCCACAAATTTCGCAGAACGGGAGTTTCGCCTGGCACAGTATCTAACACTTAGTTTCAGATAGAACAATTAGTTTAAAATGGAACTATGTTTCGCATTTGGAGTTTTCTCTCTCACAAGTTCGACCACTTAGTTTCGTTGAACACATATGGTTTCGAGTGGCATCGCCACAGATTTCAGAGAGCAGGCGCTTCCCCTGGCACAGTATCGAACACTTAGTTTCAGATAGAACGATTAGTTTAAAATGAAACAAAGTTTCGCATCTGGAGTTTCCTCTCTCACAAGGTCGACCACCTAGTTTCGTCGAACACATACGGTTTCGAGTAGCCTCGCGAGAGATTTCAGAGAACAGGCGCTTCTCCTGGCTCATTATCGATCACTTAGTTTCAGATAGAACAATCAGTTTAAAATGGAACTAAGCTTCACATTTGGTGTTTACTCTCTCACAAGGTCGACCACTTAGATTCGTCGAACACATACGTTTTCGAGTAGTATCGCCACAGATTTCAGAGAACAGGCGCTTCTCCTGGCACAGTATCGAACACTTAGTTTCAGATAGAACAATTAGTTTAAAATGGAACTAAGTTTCGCATCTGGAGTTTCCTCTCTCACAAGGTCGACCACTTAGTTTCGACGAACACGTACGGTTTCGAGTGGCATCGCCACAGATTTCAGTGAACAGACGCTTCTCCTGGCACAGTATCGAAAACTTAGTTTCAGATAGAACAATTAGTTTAAAATTGAAGTAAATTTCGCATCTGGAGTTTCTTCCTTCACAAGGCGACCACTTAATTTCGTCGAACACATACGGTTTCGAGTGGCATCGCCAGAGATTTCAGAGAACAGGCGCTTCTCCTGGCACGTTATCGATCACTTAGTTTCAGATAGAACAATTAGATTAAAATGGAACTATGTTTCGCATCTGGAATTTCCTCTCTCACAAGGTCGACCACTTCGTTTCGTCGAACACATACGGTTTCGAGTGGCATCGCCACAGATTTCAGAGAACAGGCGCTTCTCCTGGCACAGTATCGACCACATCATTTCAGATAGAACAATTAGTTTAAAATGGAACTAAGTTTCGCATCTGGAGTTTCCTCTCTCACAAGGTCGACCACTTGGTTTCCTCGAACACATACGGTTTCGAGTGGCATCGCCACAGATTTCAGAGAACAGGCGCTTCTCCTGGCACAGTATCGAACACTTAGTTTCAGATAGAACAATTAGTTTAAAATGGAAATATATTTCGCATTTGGATTTTCCTCTCTCACAAGGTCGACCACTTAGTTTCGTCAAACACATACGGTTTCGAGTGACATCGCCACAGATATCGGTCCATATAGATTATAATTAAATATAATAATATAATATATTTATAAATATATTATTATTTATATAAATAATATTATATATAAATTATATATATATTTAATATAATTAATATATATATTATCGGTAATAAATTTATACTCTTATATTATTAATAATATATATATTAATAAATATAATTTACATAATATTAATATATATATAAATTATTAAATCATAAATATAAACTATACTATATATATAATATAATAATTTATATTAAAATTTTTTTATAATTTAATATAATAACATATATTAATATTATATATTTATAAATTTATTTTAATTATATATAAAAAAAATATTTATATATATATATATATATATATATATATATATATATATATATATATATAAATAATAATTAATTGATTTTTATTACTAGATATTTTTTAATTTATATATATTAGAGCAGCAACACAATCTGAATGTATGTAGTAAACAAATAGTCGACTGGTTTCTGCCGAGTCGTTTTGGTTACCGCGTTTTTGTTTCGTTATTAATAAAAAAAAGGTTTATACTCTGCAATAGGTTATGGGCCCAGCTCCCTTGGAATAGTATATTTTAGGTAGTTAATTAAAGTCAATATATCGCGAGTGAAGGTAATAAGTGTATGTGCGCGAAAATGAGTACCAGCAGTTGTACACGAATAGAAATGTTAGAAAGGGATAATTATGAGACTTGGAAATTACAAGCCGAAGCCCTTTTGGTGAAGAATGATGCATGGGGATATGTGAGTGGTGAGATACCGAAACCGGATTTGGCAGAAGGAGCTATAGTCACAAAGCAGTGGGAAATTGCTGACCAGAAAGCCAGGTCAGATCTAATACTATCTATCCACCCTCATGCATCAAAACAAATCAAGAATTGTACCACATCTCGAGATGTTTGGCTTAAATTACAAAGTATCTCTCAATCTAAGGGGCCTGCTCGAAAAGCGAATCTTTTAAAACAACTCACTTTGCATAAAATGCGTGAAGGTGAAGACACACGAGACCACATTTCTAAATTCTTTGATGTGGTTGACAAGCTACAAGAAATGGATGTAGAAATTGTTACGTACTGGATGTTAAATTAAAATTTGCATACCTAAACACGGCACGTGCCGTGGCGTCGAACATCGATCATGCTATGCGAGCCGAAAAAGCAGATCGAAGCAAATTCCTCGACCGCGAATATTCTTCGAACGGTGGTCACGTTTTGCTAATAACCGAAATTGCAATAGCGGGAGGCTATGGATGGGAAATAGCTGATGAACTGCGGGCGGAATTCTTAGAACAGGAACGGGCGATTTCCTGAGTGGGAGGAACGAGCATAGCTCTTGGAACTTCCCCTTAGCGGTCCCCAAAATCTACAAAAGAGGCAGAGAAACCGCCGCGAGTTGCAATCGTTAGTCAAATCGCGAGGTGCGTGGCGTTTTGCCCTTGTTACTATTTTGAGCCAGAGTTCGTGTTAAACTAGTGAAATTACTTCATAGTTACCGAAGGACTCAGTAAACAAGAAATTATTCAAATTTAAAATCAATCTTGAGATCGAAACAAATCTCCATCCTAATATATTAAATTCTTCTTTATAGTATTTATAGTATTTATCGTATTTATAGTATAGTGAAAATAGAATTGCGTTAACTCACAGAAGTGAAAAGTTCATCAGCCATTCCTTCATCTTTGGGCTCCCTCAGCATCTAGGACAATTCACATCAGAGCTAGCGAAAAACATTGCTTCCAAGATAGTATTCATTGGTGAGTTTTCCATACTTATGTTAGCATTGCGATACGAGGACCCAAACATATGTTTATATGCTTGTGGGAATTTCCCTTGGGCCCATTCGTAAACTTAGCACGTTAGGAATTTACCAATCTAAGACTCCAACTAAAATAGGTATTGTAAAATTGTCATCCATTCTGGACTCCGATATTTCTGAACCATTCCGTGTAATTGTTTTTATATAATGTAAAGAATCAATAGAACAGCCCAATAAGGTATTTATCCTCTATTCTGCGTTAACACCTCTTTCATTCCTGACCTATGCGCGGATTCCGTATGGAATCTTAGATGATACGACCCATCCTAAATTAAATTTATTCAAGCGTTACATGCGGAACGGCTAGCCGCTCGGCCCACGAAATAATTCCTTACGCACGTAACAGCTGAATTGGTGTCAGAAGTGGGATACTGATATTGTCAATTAGCGCATGTGTTAGTGCAGAATAATTAAAGGATCATATAGACTTGAGATTCGCACACAGTTGCATAGATAGTTCAATTCATAATCAATAATCAACATCAATTATAATTACACGATAGCGATTGCTGAATTTTCCTTCACTTAATTTATCAAAATGGCCACAAATTCCTCTCGTAATGCAGCAGCACAAGTTTCGGCAAATGTTACATTGGACGAATTACACGTTACTAATTTGATGATGGCTTCTATGGCTGAATGCTTCACAATTCAACAAAGTACACTAAACATTCCCTTCTTTGACGGGAAAAACATTCCGCTTAAAAATTTCTTAAGTGACATTCAAAACGGTGCAGTCTATGTGCCGCCAGCACTGGAAACTTCATATGTAAAGGCAATATTAGGAAAATTGCAGGGAACAGCGAGAGATAGTATTTGGGGTAAAAATTTCCAAAAACTAGATGATCTCGTAAAACATTTAAAGGAAAGATTTGCGCCGGGTAAAACATATCCATACTACCATCACGAAATAGAAAATATCCGAATGAGACGCGGAGAAGCGGTCAGTGACTTTGCAGATCGATTAAATATCCTAATCAGCGATGCTCGTGTTGCTTTAGAAGATAAATATGGGGAATGCGCTAATCAAATGATGGCTCCCGTAGAAGAATGTGCTTTAGAGGCTTTTATTCGAGGATTACCCGACGAAATTGCTATCGCGGTTGATTCGCGTGAACCAAAGAAAATACAGGACGCTGTAAAAATTGCTGCACGAATAGAAACCCGAATGAAATCAGGAATAATCCCCGGTGGTGAACCTTCGCGATTAATGTTATCACAACATTCAGTTCCGAATCCAGATTCTCGTGACTTACCTACCACCTACACAAACCGCTCCCAAACCTTGCGAGAGCAAGATTCGAGGAGTTCCAGTCCCATGAGAAATCCGAACTATAATCGCGCAAATTCACCGATTACCATTTTAAAATCTGCACGTCCTACATCACCTGTTCCTTACAAGCATCACCATTATCCGTTGCCACCGCATCCTTATCCATACTATCCACCGTATTTTTATCCACCAATGCCATATCCGCCTTACAGTCCAATATACGATCACCCTCAATCTTTCCATATGAATCCAAACTTGACTAATCATACTCTAACCAGAGCAAATTCTCCAACCCCAGTTCCTTCGCGTAGCATTGAACCTTCAAGATCCAACACACCCACTAACCAAAATTCCAGATCTTCTTCCCCTATCCCAACATTTGATCATTTTAACTCGAATTCGTCGAGAAGGAACAGTGAAAATTTAAACTCCCGCACAACTCGTCGTGCCGGCGCGACGGCGAGTTACTCGAATCAGGAGCGTCGAACAGTAAAATTTTTGGAAGCAGAGGAATCGTCTATTCCTATAAACGACAGCAAGAATCACCATTAATTAAAATGTCTGCGAAAGAATTACGCAATAAATCTGGTTTATTTTTGGTTGATACCGGCGCAGATATAAATCTGATAAAATTAAATGCTTTGCACGAAGACGTCGAAGTAGACATTCAGAAATCAGTCTCTATAACTGGAATTACCCCGGAAAAATTGAGAACTTTAGAAACAACTACCGTTACACTTTTGGAACAACCAGTTAAATTTCACGTCGTTAGATCATCGTTTCCCTTGCATAATGATGGAATTTTAGGCAAAGATTACTTACGTCAAGAGCAGGCGGAAATCTCGTTCGCTCATAATACCTTGGTCACAAAAACTGAACCCATCAGACCTTTTAGGTTCATTGGGGAAGAACCAAATCAGAAATCTAAACGTAGTCCTCGTTCGTAAATTCTTACGATTAAAGCTCGCACTCGTCAACCGATAGCTATAGACGTGGTTAATTCAGAAATAAAAGAAGGATACTTGCCAAAGTTAGAATCAGTAGAAGGCTTATACATAGGCGAAGCAGCTGTTAGCGTACGGGATGGTGTCTGTCACGTATTAGCAATTAATACGTTGGAAGAAGACATACAAGTCGAGGTTACTCCACAAGAAGTAATTCCCTTTGAATACTATGATTTTCCAGAAGAAGAATATTTCGATTCAGATTCAGAAGTTCAGGATTTCCCTGTAGTTCAAGATAGGGTTTTTGAAATTCTAAAACGTTTGCGCTTAAATCACCTGAATGACGAGGAACGAGACCATATAATCGAAATTATAGAAGAATACCCAAATCGCTTTTATTTGCCAGGAGACTAATTACCTTTCACCCCGTTAATAAAATATACAATTCCGACATCAGATGATTTACCGATTAATACTAGACAGTATCGCTTTCCACCGGTTCACAAGGAAGGAATACATCGTCAAATTTTGACAAAATTAAACAATAGGATAATTAAACCATCAAATTCGCCTTATAATTCACATCTCTGGATCGTCCCTAAGAAACCTGATTCTCAAGGAAGACCCAGGTGGAGAATGGTAATTGATTTTCGCAAACTTAACGAAAAAACGATAGGAGATGCATATCCATTACCAAATATAACCGATATTCTGGATCAATTAGGCCAAGCTAGATATGTCTCGATCATCGATCTCGCGAGTGGATTCCAACAAATAGAGATGGATCCGAAGGATAGGGCTAAAACAGCCTTTACAACTCCTAATGGGCACTACGAGTATATCCGTATGCCCGAAGGTTTGAAAAATGCACCTGCCACCTTTCAACGGCTTATGGATCAAACGTTACGTGGTTTGCAGGGAACGGAAGTTTTCGTTTATCTCGATGACATTGTAGTGTACGCAAAAACTCTTGAAGAACACGGAAAGAAAATTCGTAGATTATTTAATCGGTTAGAAAAAGCTAAATTAACATTACAACCCGATAAATGTGAATTTTTGAAAACTGAAGTAGCATACCTAGGACATATAATTAGTCAAAAGGGTGTAAGACCAGATCCAAAAAAGATTATAGCAGTAAAAAACTTTCCTCGACCAAAAACAGCAAAGAATGTCAGACAATTTTTAGGTTTAGCAGGTTATTATCGCAGATTTATTAAAGATTTTGCAGCAAAATCAAAACCATTAACAGAATTGTTAAAAAAGAACGCGACCTTCGTTTGGGGAAAGGAACAAAAACGTAGCTTCCAGGAATTACGAAAAGCGCTCTGTAGAGGTCCAATTCTCCAATATCCAAATTTTGATAAGCCTTTCACTTTAACAACAGACGCCTCAGATTTTGCGATAGGAGCAATACTTAGTCAGGAGGTTGATGGAAACGATTTACCAATAGCTTATCTTTCTAGAACTTTAACAAACCCTGAGAAAAATTATTTCACCACCGAAAAAGAATGTTTGGCAGTATTATACGCAATTTTGCATTTTAGGCCGTATCTTTACGGTAGGAAATTCACGTTAGTTAGCGATCACGAACCCCTGAAATGGATAGACTCCATAAAGGATCCAGGGCAACGTTTAATTCGATGGAGATTGAAATTGTGTGACTACGACTATAATTTCGTTCATAAAGCGGGAAAATTAAACACAAGCGCAGACGCGTTATCCAGAAATCCTGTTGTTAAATTTAACCTCTCCGATACCAGCAGTACCGACTCTGACATTGAACTTGAATCATCAAAAATTCTACCGATTCAAGAACAACCAGCAAAATCTAAACTTAGCTCAGCAGCAACCACATCTAGACCAATATCCAAATTAGTTTCGGAAGCACCCAGAAAACCAGGAAGGCCCATTCGATCGAAAAATAAACAAAAAATTTCAAACCCTTTAAATGTCAGTGCAATAGCAACTAGGACCCGAAATCAATTAAACCCCAACGCTTACATTCCACCACGACCTACAGTTCCATCGTCAGCAGATACGCCAGACGTAGATTCCGATAATTCACAGGACGAGTCATCAGAACCACCCATATTACGGAAAAGGAAAAGTGTAATGCCAAGCCTGGATTTACACAAGAAAATTACTTCAAAGCATCCGAAAGGGAAAGTATTGGAACCAATTGCCGAGGACGTTGATACTGAAACCGTAGACGAGATAACAACAGATGCTGACACCATACTACTAGAGTTACAGCCACCCTCAGAGGACAGCGACGATGACGTTTTCCTAGATGACGAACGAAGACTGTCTATAAACAAACAGGAATTACATGACTCTTTCAAACGTTTTGACGAATCTCTTAAAGAACACAGCGAAATTATGGAAGAATCATCAGGTAATACTTCGGACACTGACGAACTAGACGACTTAGAGTTAAATAGTAGAATAGAAAAATTACTTAAACAATATGGAACAGAAGGACATGATAAATCGAAACCTGACTGTACACTAGAAACATCCGAGCAGACCAAAATTCATTGGCAACCCCATAGATCCACATTACCTACTCCTATTCCACATTCTAAACCATTGGCATTGTCAACTCCTTTTCCAGCTTCACCAATCCATACGAGACAGAATGCACTTCTACCAGGACACTTCAGTGAAACTAAATCAAAATCTCTTGGTATACCAAGGCGAATAATTCCAAGGACGGTATCAGGTAACGAGACGTACTGCACTGGCATCCAGCTGACTCAGGGAATTCCCCCGGATATCACACCTAACTCTCCCGTAAATCTTTCTCGGAAACCACCACGCTCTTCAAAGAAATTAATTAATATCAGCCGAGAAAATTTGATCTACTCACATGATAATTATGTTCACTTTATTTCTGCTGATTGCGAATTGAAAACATCCGTAGGAAAATTGCTAACAGATATAGGCGCTATCAGCGTTGAAAATATCAGAGAAATTAAACCAAAGGAAGGTCAAGTACTAATCACTAGACAGGGAAAGTACAAAATATTTAGCATCGTTGGGCAGAAACATCATTTTGACGAGACTTTCGTCGCGAAAATAAAAACCGGGCTTAGGAACTTAAAATTAATTCTTCCAAATTCCGATATTAACTCCTTTCGAATTTCAAAATCCGGTGATTATACCGATTCACTTACTCTCGAATCACTAAAGGAAATCCTAACAGAAATGTTCGAGGAAATCGACATCGAAATTACAATTTGCCTTGGGAAAATTCAAATTCCTCCCGAAGAACTTCGTCATAATATAATTTCAGAATTACATGAAGGCATAGTCGGCGGTCACAAAGGAGTAACTAAAACGTATCGTAGGATTCGCGAAAGATTCTATTGGCCAGGAATGAGGAATGATATTCAAAATTTCATTAGAACTTGCCATAGCTGTCAAGAAAATAAATTAGTCAGAACAAAAACGCGTGAACCAATGATAATCACAGATACCCCTATAGAACCGTTTGCTAAAGTATCATTAGATACTGTGGGACCCCTACCTACAACCCCTGATGGCAATCGGCACATATTGACTATGCAAGATAATTTGACAAAATATTGCATCGCCGTACCCGTACCGGATATAAAAGCTGAAACAATTGCTCACGCGATAGTAACACATTTAATCTTACAATTTGGAGCTCCGCGTATTATATTAACCGACAGAGGAACAAGTTTTATAAACAAGATTCTAAAGGAATTAACAAAAATTTTCAAAATTCATCACGTAACAACGTCTGGTTACAGACCACAGACAAACGGTGCTTTAGAAAGGAGCCATATAGTATTAACGGACTATATAAAACATTATATAAATGATTTCAATGATTGGGATAAGTTAGTTCCGTTTGCCATGTTCTCATACAACACCTCAGTACACGAAGCCACTAACTTCACTCCATATGAATTAGTTTTTGGAAAATTAGCTCGTTACCCTAGTTCATTTCCCGAAGAGGATGATATGCTAACGTATAATTCATATCTTCGTGAATTGATAATTCGACTTTCCGAATCACAAATATTAGCTGGACAAAATTTAATTTCTGCTAAACATAAGTCTAAAGGATATTATGATGAAAAGGCACGACCATTCCCAGGAAAAGTAGGAGATATGGCTCGTGTTCTAGTAGAACCCAGGAAAGGAAAGTTCAGTACTCGATATCATGGTCCCTATAAAATAGTTGGAGTTTTGGAGAAAAATAATATTGTTTTGGAAGATGGAAATGGTAAAAGATTCATCAAACACGCGGATAAAGTAGAATTGGCCGCACAGTAATTTCAAATTTCGTAAAATAATAATCATTGATGCCTGATATTTGATAGGGAATGGCGATGGACTCACTGAATATTTGTATCAACCTGACCTGTCGCTAAACATTTCCGAAATTTCACCAATTTTGCCATATTATAAGAGCCTTAGAACCATAGCAGATGACATAAGCGAACCTGACAATCCTAAAGGAGCATCACTGTTCGAACTAGAAGCAAAACTTGACGAGATAGGAACACACCACAGGGAAAAGCAATATCAGCATACATTACTCTTCGGAGGCCTAATAGTTCAAAAGCCGATGTTTGAGGAGACGACCGAGGAAAACCACAGATTGGAAAACATCACGACAAGGGCACAACCTATACCAGGAACAGCAGAACAAAATACCCCGAGACGTACATTACCTTGTCAGAAAGCATTAATCAATTAAAAAAAAAACGAACAAGCCGGAGTATATATATATATATGTGTGTGTGTGTATGTATGTATATGCATATGTGTATGTATGTATATGCATATGTGTATGTATGTATATGCATATGTGTATGTGTGTATATGCGAACATGTATAGATATAAGTATAAATTTATGTTTTTGGTCCTCGTCATCGTGCGCCCTTAGTAATATCCATTGTAAACTGCGTACTAACCATCTCTTACTTATTATTAGCCAGCATTAGTTCCACCACAATGACCACCGAAGGCCGTCGATTGTTGGTCACCCGATTGGCACCACACACCAAAAAGGCGCACCTGCTCCAAATCTTCCGAGATTATGGGATCGAGCACGCGGTGGTACGGAGGAGTTCCGCGGGGAATACTGCGTTCATAAGTTTCGCCAAGGCCGAAGACGCAGCCCATGTCTTGAATCATTCGAAAACGGAACCTTTTATTATAAATAATCGGAAGGTCCGAATTCTTCCCGCTGATCCTTGGCACGAGAGAGAACCAACTTATAAACCTGAACACCCTTCTAACCCTACTCCAAGCATCAATCCTTTCCCTGGATACGTCCCTCCTTCCGCACCTATTCTACCCCCTGAATGTGTTGAGGAAATAGCCAAGTATCTAAATTACAGGGACAGAGCATGCATGGAGCAAGTGTCACGGAGTTGGCGGGAGGGCACGCTGCGTTCGTACCGCGGAATTACCGAGATATCACAATCCGATAAAAATTGGCGACCAACAAGGGTGTCTTTGCGCGCTTTTTACTGGGCGATCCTAAGGTTTGGCAACACTCTGAACCGAGTAATCCTGGACGATGCCGAGTTCTGCGCTGAAGTACAACCCCAGCTGATCACCATCCTCACGAAGCACGCCCCTGACCTGGAAGTGTTGGACACAACGGCCGTAACCATTAGACAATCGGCGCTCCGAGAACTCACAAGGTTGCATAAACTAAAGGAAGTGAGACTTGGACCATGCAAAGGCAGCATAGATTTGGACCATGTAGCGTTATTAATCAAAAATAACCACCTGCACACCTTGAACATTACGAAAAACCACGTAACAGGGAACGTCAGCCAGTCAGGACTCAGTTTGCAGGAATTAAATTTACGGGAAGTGTCAACGAAAGGAGACACGTTGGAACAATTATTTACAAAAATCACGCAACTAAGAAAATTGACTATTGACCAGCCAGAGGGACTCGAGAACGAGCTGCCGCTCATCGCACTTTTGAGAAATACGGAACTCCACGAAACACTAAGATCATTAAATTTAATCTACTGCAATTTCGACAACCCGGCAGAGGCCACCGCGGAAAGCGGGGAAGAAGAAGATGCCGAGGCCCGTTTTTTCGAACTTAGTTTGGGACCAGTCGAAATATCAAAATCAATACCAGCAGCCTTCACAAAGCTGACCGAGCTCTCCATTCCTTTTTGCGGGTGGGTAACAGCAGGTTTTGTCAACGAGATCGGACAACATCTCAGGACACTACATGCACGGGATATTACGGGTTGCACCAACATCCGAGGAGAGGCTTCCTTGGATCCACTCGCTCGAACAGCCCTCAGGACATTAAAGATGAGTTACCTGCATCCCACCGTAGGAGGATACTTCCTGGAGGAATTGAGAAACCTTGAGTTCTTGGAGTGCCGGGAGAACGAAGGTGTAACAGACGAGGACTTCGTGCCGTTGTTGAGCAACTGCGCCAAATTATACCATCTGGACCTGGAAGGTTGCTATGGGATAGGGCGTGCACTCGTCAACGCTGTCCAGAGGATACTACGGGGCGACCCGCACAACCAGAGACTAGCCCTTTACCTGGGAGGAACCGCCGCAACGCCGTGCAGGCGTGATAGGAGAATGCTTCACGTAAGCATTCACTATCACAGGCTCGGACGGCAGGTCTTTGGGTAAAAGTCATATGTGTCATTAACATCACCTTCGATGTTATGGAGCTACTCCTGAATGTGCATATGGCTCTACACAAAGCCCTGATACCCTTGTTGAGTCAAGCCAATTACCCACGTTATATTTTGAATACCAATCACTTTGTACATTACCAGTTCAATAATTGCGAAATTTTTTATATGCGACCATCTCTCTAATTCGACCTACTGTCAAGCCGCAAAGCATCATCGAGGGCGATGATCAGTCTAAGGGGGGAGGGGTGTTACGTACCGGATGTTAAATTAAAATTTGCATACCTAAACACGGCACGTGCCGTGTCGTCGAACATCGATCATGCTATGCGAGCCGAAAAAGCAGATCGAAGCAAATTCCTCGACCGCGAATATTCTTCGAACGGTGGTCACGTTTTGCTAATAAGCGAAATTGCAATATCGGGAGGCTATGGATGGGAAATAGCTGATGAACTGCGGGCGGAATTCTTAGAACAGGAACGGGCGATTTCCTGAGTGGGAGGAACGAGCATAGCTCTTGGAACTTCCCCTTAGCGGTCCCCAAAATCTACAAAAGAGGCAGAGAAACCGCCGCGAGTTGCAATCGTTAGTCAAATCGCGAGGTGCGTGGCGTTTTGCCCTTGTTACTATTTTGAGCCAGAGTTCGTGTTAAACTAGTGAAATTACTTCATAGTTACCGAAGGACTCAGTAAACAAGAAATTATTCAAATTTAAAATCAATCTTGAGATCGAAACAAATCTCCATCCTAATATATTAAATTCTTCTTTATAGTATTTATAGTATTTATCGTATTTATAGTATAGTGAAAATAGAATTGCGTTAACTCACAGAAGTGAAAAGTTCATCAGCCATTCCTTCATCTTTGGGCTCCCTCAGCATCTAGGACAATTCACATCAGAGCTAGCGAAAAACATTGCTTCCAAGATAGTATTCATTGGTGAGTTTTCCATACTTATGTTAGCATTGCGATACGAGGACCCAAACATATGTTTATATGCTTGTGGGAATTTCCCTTGGGCCCATTCGTAAACTTAGCACGTTAGGAATTTACCAATCTAAGACTCCAACTAAAATAGGTATTGTAAAATTGTCATCCATTCTGGACTCCGATATTTCTGAACCATTCCGTGTAATTGTTTTTATATAATGTAAAGAATCAATAGAACAGCCCAATAAGGTATTTATCCTCTATTCTGCGTTAACACCTCTTTCATTCCTGACCTATGCGCGGATTCCGTATGGAATCTTAGATGATACGACCCATCCTAAATTAAATTTATTCAAGCGTTACATGCGGAACGGCTAGCCGCTCGGCCCACGAAATAATTCCTTACGCACGTAACAAAATCAATACAGATTTGTTAGCCATAATGTTATTGTATAGTCTCCCAGAGAAATTTGAAAATTTCCGATGTGCAATCGAATCCACAGATGAATTGCCATCACCGGAAATATTGAAGATAAAGATAGTTGAAGAAAGTGATGCACGCAATCAGAAATTAAAGGAAGAAGTCCCGAATGCAATGATGGTTGGAAGACAAGCATTCAAAAATCATAAATTCCGGAACAATAGGCCCAACGAGCGTAGGGAAGAACATAGAGAAGAATTCAAATTCCGTTGCCATAAATGCAAAAAGGTGGGACACAAAGCTATAGACTGCAGACTAGAAGATGGGAAATACAAACCTTGGAAGTCGGGAAAGCAGAGTCCCAAGGAATCTAGCTTACTAGTCACAGATAGAAAAGACTATGCTTTAAAGACCGGACACGACATAAGTACAAGCGATTGGTGCTTAGATAGTGGTTGTACATCGCATATTACGAAGCAAGAAGAAAGCCTAAAGAATCTGGAGTCATATGAGTTCGAAGACTTGAATTTAGCGACTAACAATACATCAGCTAAAGTATTGGCGAAAGGGACAGCATCTATTATTGCCTCAAACAAAGATGGCAGTCAGAAAATAAATTTATTAAATACCTTATATGTTCCAGGATTACGCACAAATTTAATGTCTGTTTCAAAGATTACAGACAAGGGATATAATGTAACCTTCGGTAGAAACGGTGCTCTAGTCAAGGATAGAGCAGGAACCATTTTAATGCGCGCTGACAGAATCGATGGTTTATATTACATTAGGCAAAGCACACAATATGCAGGAAGAATGTCGAGTGAATCAGAAGAAAATTTAAAAATATGGCATGAGAGATACGGACACTTGAACGGAAGAGATCTGAAGAAAATGGTTGCTAACAAAGAGGTATGTGGCATCAGAATCAGAACACAAAAAGAACTACCTACGTGTGAAGTATGCTTAAAAGGCAAACTTACGCAGACACCTTACCCAAAAGAGTCCAGTCGTAAATCGGAACTGCTAGAATTAGTACACACAGACTTATGTGGACCGATGAGGACAGAGTCATTGAATGGGTCAAAATATTTCTTAATCTTCATAGAAAACAGAACGAGGTGGTGCGAAGTAAGATTCTTGAAGAGGAAAAGCGAAGCCCTCACTGAATTCAAAAAGTACAAGAGCATGGTTGAAAACATCACTGGTAGGAAAATCAAATACATTCAGTCCGACAACGGAAAATAATATTGCAATAAAGAATTTGACGACTATTTAAAAAAATCTGGAATCCAAAGAAGATTGACAATCCCGCACACACCGCAACAAAATGGCACCGCGGAACGCATGAATTGAACACTTGTGGAAATGGCAAGATGTCTACTAATTCAATCGAAACTATCCCCATCGTTTTGGGCAGAAGCACTTCATACAGCTAATTACATCCGCAATAGATGCCCCGCAAACCACTTAAATGGGCAAACACCTTATAAACTTTGGACCGGTAAAAGGCCAAATGTGAAATATTTCCGAACATTCGGATGTAAAGGATATGCATTGGACCGAGATACAAACAAAGGAAAATTTTCTCCAAGATCCAGAGAGTGTATATTCGTAGGTTATTCTTTGGAATCTAAAGGTTACCGAGTTTGGGTACCTAGTGAAAGGAAAATAATTGTATCCAGAGATATAAAATTCTTCGAAGAAATTGGTGCCGGAACAAAATATGAAGAATTCGTTAATGAAAATAGGATGATTAATGGAAACAAACTAAAGGAAAGAAAATATGCTGAAATAGAGACAAAAACGATCAGAGACCTCGGAGAACAAAACTCATTACAAGAAGAAGAAGAAGATGATGATGAAGAATACGAAGAAGCTATGGAGTGGACTCACGAAGAACCACAAAATAATGAAAACAGTGAAACCTGCGAACAAAGGGAAGAAAATGGGTTAAATAACCAACATCAAGAGCAAGAACAGGTAATACAAAATCCAGAAGTACAGTTGCGAAGAACCGTGGGGAGACCCAAAATAATAAGGACGGGAAATCCAGGAAGACCCAAGAAACAATATCACTATGAGGTAGCACAACAAGTCACTACAAAAGAAGAAGAGACAGAAGAACATGTGGATACAAGTAAAATTTCGGCTAAAAAGGCAATGGCCAGTAAAGATAGGGAAGAGTGGAAAGCAGCCATACGTAGTGAGATAATGTCTATGATCAAAAATAATACGTGGGAAATCGTAGATCGACCAAGGGACCGAAGCATCGTAAGCTGTCGTTTAATATTACGGAATAAATGTAAGGCTGACGGGACGCTGGATAGGAGGAAGGCGAGACTCGTAGCTCGAGGTTTTACACAAGTCCCGGGAATGGACTTTCATGAAACTTTTGCACCAGTAGCAAGATTGAGTTCCATAAGGACATTAATCGCTCTAGCAGTTGAGCGAGACATGCTGGTTGATCATCTTGATGTATCGACCGCTTTTCTGAATGGAGATATAGATGAAGAGATATACATGGAAATACCAGAAATGCTGGAAGAAACATTACAAGACATAAGATCAGCAAAGGACAGTAAAATCAGTAAGGATCAGAAGATCAGAATTAACAAAATGTTGCAAGATATTAAAGGCGAGAATAAAGTCTGTTTACTAAAGAAGGCAATTTATGGTTTGAAACAATCAAGCAGACAATGGAATATTAGACTTGATGAGAAATTGCGTGAATTAGGATTGCAATCGATGAATCCTGACCCCTGTGTTTACTTCAAAATAATGAACGAAAATTTGGTTATCGTGGCGATTTATGTCGATGATATATTAATGATATCAAGAAATAGAGAACACATGGAAGAATTAAAACAAGGACTAATGTCAACGTTTGAAATGAAGGACTTAGGACCCATTCAGCATTGCTTAGGAATTAAGTTCACGCGGAGTAAGGGGAAGATGGAGATGACTCAGAAGACCTATATTGAAGACACATTGAGAAAATTTGGCATGAGTGATGCGAAACCGATTTCTACTCCTTGTGAACTAAATAAACGGGATATAAAGGAAGAAACGAATGAAGATGTATCGGGAGCCGAAATTAAAGGGTTGCCATATAGGGAACTGATAGGATCGTTGATGTACATAGCCATTGCCACGAGACCAGACATAGCTCACGTGGTGAGCTGGCTCAGTCAATTCAGCTCCAATTTTGATCAAAACCATTGAAAAGCTGCGAAAAGAGTTCTGCGATACTTGAGGGGAAGCCTAAATTATGGATTAGTGTTCACCAAAGCCAAAGAAGATTTAATGGGATATGTTGACGCGGATTGGGGAGCCTGCCCGGATGATGGAAGGTCATATACTGGTTACATCTTCAAATATGGTAATGCAGCTATAAGCTGGGAATCACGGAAGTAGCGAACAGTAGCCCTGTCTAGTACGGAGGCAGAGTACATGGCTCTGACAGAAGCGACGAAAGAAGCAATCAACCTCCAAACTTTCCTGAAAGAATTAGGCGTTAGAGATGAGACGCCATTGACACTGTGGAACCACAATCAAGGAGCACAAAAATTGGCCAGAAACGCCGTATTTCACAGGAGGACCAAGCATATCGACATAAGGCATCATTTCGTCCGCGATGCATTGAAAGAAAGATCTGTGGTATTAAAATATATGCCCACGCAGGAAATGATGGCCGATGTGCTGACGAAGGGACTACCACGTTCAAAACACGAACACTGTCGCGATTTACTGGGAGTCCAGTCAATCGAAGATTGAAGTTGAAGACTCGGTGGAGAGTAACAACATTTACGATTGAGGGGAAGTATTAGAGCAGCAACACAATCTGAATGTATGTAGTAAACAAATAGTCGACTGGTTTCTGTCCAGTCGTTTTGGTTACCGCGTTGTTGTTTCGTTATTAATAAAAAAAAAGGTTTATACTCTGCAATAATATAGGTATATAATGTGAAATTATTTTTATTACCAGAGATTTTTTATTAAAATAAATTAATTAATAAATTACTTATATTAATTAAATAAATTATAAATTTTATTGGGATAAAAGAATTAGGTCATTGTTGAAATTTGTTTTAAATTATCGGCCAACTATAACCGATATTGGAGGAAGTGAAACTTCCTCCTCCGGTCCGGACGAGGGAGAGTGGGTAAAGGTAACTCCAAACCAATATGCCTTTGTTTCCCTCTGACTCTCCTGAAAAGGACAGTCGTTTATTACAGACCCTTTTTCGCTCTGTATAATACACAGTGTTTTTGCCGATCTCAAGAATTTAACTTCTCGGTAGCCTGGCTGTCGGCGGGCCTGGTTGTCCTAGGTTATGACTCTGGAACAACAGAAAAAAGAACGAACGGGTGTAATCACCTGAAATACGATAATCGTATTAACGTTCTGTCTCGGGAATGTTTTGACGCTCACACTTAAACAGCAACGGTAACCGTGCTGTGTGTGCTAATGCGTGTACTGGTGCGTGGCTTTTAAATACGGTAAGCCACGCGTCGACTGTTTTGGCCGATCTGTTCCGTCTTTTTCAGGAACACAGTCGTGGCGGTCGGCTAGATTTACGCAATGAAATCTTTAGTGCAACGATCGCACAGTCGTATTGCCTCGAACGGAAAACCAAGGCGGAGGTTGTAAATCTCCTGTATGGATTCCGTGAGCGGGGAGATCCACGGTTACTAGTAACTAGTCCCAGTGGCTGACAACGGAGGCTGATCTAACCGTTTCTTTCTCAACACGCTTTGGCGTGGAGTAAGAGTGGACCAACGCTATTTCTAACCCGTCTTCTTCAATACGCCGCGTCGTGAAGGAAGCCTGGACACAGCGGTATCGAAACTCTCCGGTCGCTCTTTGGTTTCTCTAAACGTCACCAAGGCGATTCCCGGTAGAGAACGAGTAGCGGGTCTTAAGTTAGAATAGCGCGCCAACTAACGTAGTGCTCCGCCGACCAGTGGTCATCCAAGGAGTGGACTCCTGACGCTCCCACGTCGAATAACAATGGTTGGCGAAAACAAGGTGAACCCACCGATTTTCGCCCCAGTACTAATTCAGGGTAAAGACCGCTAAATTACTAAAAGGCGCAGCTATTGTGCTGAAGAGTCAACACGAATTGTCGTGTGCTATTCTCGATTCAGTTTCACAATTGCTGGTGTTGAGCTGAAAGCTGTGTTCGTTATAACGGGAGCACGATCGACAATCGATGCGCTCCGTGCGAACTGTTTCTGAGGACTCTCGAAATTGAACTGACTGTCGGCGACGTTACACCGTCGTCGGCAAGCGCGAACGAGTAATTCCTCGTTACGCGGCGCTTTCGTCAAACTATTAGTTCTTTCTCACTCTCTCTCATATCCGTTTACTATTCCCAAATTCGAACGTCTTCAAACGGTAATATGTACCGGTCAGACGTGCCGATCTCTGGTCTCCCACGGTCTAGACGAAAACAATCATTGTCATGTTATTGGACCTCGCTAGTTTTTCTATTTCCTTTTCGAATCACACCGGTCAAATAAACTCGGTAGACTCAAGAAAAAGAAATTAACTATGAGGCTCGTGATCGGGTGAAACAACTACTGGTCACTTATTTAAACATACCGCCCTCCTTGCACTGTCTGTGCAATTTCTGGAGGGTTTGGTAGTTGTGACATCGAGACTCGAATCGCGGAATTTTACAAATTCAAGTTGAATTGTCGTTTGAGAGAGAGGATAAATGCAAGTTAATTATATTGTATAATTATAACTTACTTTTTGGTTGCGGCGAGGGGGTGACTGTCGTCTCCAGCAGTCTCAACGACGTCTCCAGGGCCATACGAGTGATTTGCTCGTACAACGCCCTGCTGTCCCCGGAGGGCGTGAGGCTGCCTGAGCTTCCGCTCGTCGAGCTGGACGAAGCCCTTCCAGCTCGTCCCCGATGTCGCCTCCGTTTCGGGTCTGTAGAGCTACGCTCCTTTGGACCCGTTGTTGCCCCCTGTGCCGTGGGTGTTGGTGCCGGGAGTGCCGGACACGGCGTCCTCTCCGGTGGATTCTCCGGTTTGACCTTGTATAGGAGGGACGTTAAACGTCCCTCGGAGTTCCAGCGGAGGGTGTACTTCCCGCCTTCCACCCGGCAGTTATACCTCCGGGTGGTCCGGGGTATGTGCTGCGGCACCCGCAACACATCGTGCCCCAGGTCGATTATTAGGCCCTCCTTTGGTTTGCCCGGGGTGGGCCTTGCCCCGCTGGGGTCCTCCACCTCCATGCTGGGGCCAGCCTCTTCCTCGTGGGCTGCTCACACTTGCTCGCCGAGCTTGAGACATTTCTCAAAGCTCGCGCTTATCAGTTTGTGGCTCTCTCCGTCCATTCTGCCGGCTATCACAGTTAGAACTATGAGGGCGAACGGATCGGGACCTGTTTTATTTCCTCGGTGGTACCCTTGGGCAACGGGGGTACCTCCCCTACAGGTGCGAAACCAGAAGAAAGACTTTACGCCCTCTTTTCGTCTTATCCTGAGGAGTGGGGGCCAAGAAGGGGGTACCGGATCGAATTTTCGAGCTCAACGGTTTCTCTCCCCTTGTTGCCTCACCTAACCGAAAAACAGTCCTCTGAAGTTTATTCGTCTTCGGGGTCACGATTCGTGCCCGAAGACTCGTTTCCCACGGGTAGCTTACACAGTCTCGTTATCGGACGTGTGTAGGTGGAGGTTTTTGTACGGAGTTTAACCACTCGCACATTACCGTCTCTACCCGGGAAAATCTCCTCAATTCTTCCCATTTCCCATTGATTAGGTGGGAGAAGAGGGTTTTGCACCAGTACCAGATCCCCTGGTTGCAGGTGCATTTCGATGGATCGCCACTTATTGCGATTCTGGAGATGCGTGATATAATCACGTGTCCAATGCTTCCACAGCTGCTCGTGAAATTTCTGGATCGCTCTCCAGCGCGATAGGCGCGAGAGCTGTTCCGTCTCAACAGAGCGCATCGGAAGTGCATTTAAAGGACCTCCACTAAGGAAGTGGCCCGGCGTGAGAGGCGCATAGCTATCGGGTGCATCACTCAACGCTGCGATCGGGCGGGAGTTTAAGCTCGCCTCGATCTTGCAAAGGAGCGTATACATCTCCTCTGCGGTGGGAGTGAATGCACCGAGAATGCGCTTTAAGTGATGTTTCACTGATTTCACGCCGGCTTCCTGCATGCCACCGAAATGTGGTGCACTAGGAGGATTAAATCTCCATTCTATGCCCTGCGTGCCGCAGTTATTTTGCACTTCCTGCGAATTACTCACCTCGCGGAAGTGCGTTCTTAGCTCGCGATCTGCACCGACGAAGTTTGTCCCATTGTCACTGAAAATGCAGGATGGGGTTCCACGTCGGGCGATAAAGCGATCTAAGGCGGCAATAAACGAGCCTGTCGTGTAATCACTGACAAGTTCGAGATGGACAGCTCTTGTAGCGTAATATACGAAAACCGCAAGGTACGCTTTATGAGCTGTCTTCCCTCGGCCAGCGGAGTAGCGAACGCGAAACGGTCCAGCATAATCCACTCCGCAATTCGAGAAAGCTCGAGCCGGTCTGCAACGCTCAGGGATCAAACCGGCCATTATCTGCGTGGAGGTGCGAACCTTCCACCTTATGCATTTCATGCATTGGTTGATCACCGTTCGAGCGGCATTTCGGCAGCCAAGGATCCAGAATTGCTGTCTCACCTTGTACAAGGTCATCTGCAAACCTCCGTGCAACGTATCCACGTGCCCCTGCCTAATTATTAGTGTGGCCACATAATGTTTCGGCAGGATTATCGGATGTTTCGTTTGCCAATCGCGTACTGTATTCTCCAGCCTTCCACCGACCCACAAGACGCCTTTATCGTCGAGAAACGGATGCAGACTTTTTATCGGAGATTTCGCAGGAATTCCGCGGTGATTTTTCAAGCACCGGTACTCCTCTGCGAAGTGCGTACTCTGTACGTACTGTGCAATTCTGTGGGTTGCTTGTTGCAACTCCGATGCGTGGAGGATCTCCTTGACAAAGGACCTTGGGTCACCTTGCACTCGTCTCCGAAACCGGAGACAATATGCTGTGACACGCACTAGTTTTCTCCACGATGGAAATCGGAATAGGAAATCCCATTCCTTTTCGGGAGTAACTAGATGAGTATGCGCTACGCGCTTTCCCTCATCGGTCTCTATGGAAGCGGGTATTTTCGGCCACCTCACTTCCACTTGTCTTAGTCACGCTGGTCCTGACGACCACAGCTCCGAGGATAGCAGCTCCGCAGCTTCCACTCCACGTGAATTAAGATCCGCGGGATTGGAGCTTGTCGGAACATACCGCCATTGTGCACTCGGAAGCATCGTCTGTACCTTCGACACTCGGTTGGCAACAACCACCTTCCATGTCAAAGGATGTTTCCTCAACCATGCGAGTGCAATCGTGGAGTCCAACAGACCACGCGCTCAACTCTGGTACAGAGCGAGCTTTGCACATGCAGCATTAGTTCGGTGAGGAGCACAACCCCGTTCAACTCCAGAATCGGGATTGATTGCGTTTTGATGGGAGCCACTCGCGTTTTTGCCATTAATAATGTAGTATTTACATCATTATTCATCGACGTTACTCTTAAATAAGTAACGGCGGAATAGGCAGCGAGTGATGCGTCACAGAATCCGTGTAATTCCACAGAAAGTGTGTCGGCTCCGCATCTTAACCATCGGGGAATTTTCAAATCATTCAACTTGCTCCAATCCACACAAAACGCATTCCACGTTTTGAGTGTATTCGCGGAGACTTGTTCGTCCCACTGGATTTTCTCCAGCCATTGGGCCTGCATGAGGACCTTTGCGCGAATCACTACCGGGGATAACCACCCGAGTGGATCGTACAATTTCGCGATCTCCGAGAACAAAGTGCGCTTCGTTATCGGGACCAGCGACGGTTGAAACCGTTGCAAGTTGAAATAGAAATAATCTCCCGACGGTACCCATCGTAGGCCTAATACCTTAAGTTCGGAATCCTCGAACAGTGCGAGGTCGACCGCGTGCGAATGGGCACTTTGGGGGATATTGCTCAGTAAATCTGGTGAATTTCCAGCCCACTTTCGCAGGCGAAATCCACCTTTTTGTAGAAGCTCGCAAATTTGCCTTCGCGTTTGCTCTAACAACGATTTATCTGGAGCCCCCATAAATACGTCGTCAACGTATATGTCCTTCTCGAGGACTGGAGCGGCAAGAGGGAAATCACCTCCGTCCTGCTCTTTCAACTCGAGAAGGGTTCGCATCGATAGATATGGCGCGCAAGCCGTACCGTATGTCACGGTATTTAACTCGAAAGCGATAAGTCGCTCGGTTTTTGGCGCACGCCATAGGATGCATTGAAACCGACGGTCCTCCGGGGCGACGAGAATTTGTTTAAACATTTTCTCAATGTCTGCCACCAGCACGTAGGCATGCAGACGCCATCTCATCAGAACCGACGTGATGTCATTCTGCAATTTTGGCCCTACGTGAAGGACGTCGTTCAACGAGCGACCGCTCGTGGTTCCGGAGGTAGCATTAAATACGACGCGCAACTTCGTCGTCGAGCTATCCTCACGGATGACTGCTCGATGTGGAATATATAGTCGTGCTCGGTCAAGCGACTCAAGACGGGTCATATGCCCCATCGACTCATATTCGGTGAGAAACTCACCGTATTCCTCTTCGAGGGTCTGGTTTGCTTCCAGCTTCTTCCTTAACCTTGTGAGGACGGAGAGCGCTATGTGGAAGGAATCTCCCAGCACTTCTTCCGGCCTCGGATGGTTGAAGGGCAAGCGGACGACAAACCTGCCCATTGCATCGCGTGCAACGGTCTTTGCGAAGTGCGCTTCGCAATCCTCCTCGTCTTTGGTTAAAACCAATTTGCGAGGGATCTCCTCAATCTCCCAAAAACGCCGTATCGCTTCGTCCAGCGATTCAAGGACGTTGCAATGCAACGTCCTCAGCGTCTTGGTGGAGGAGGTTGTTGCGCTTAAAGGTCCGGATAGCACCCAACCGAGCGCGGTTTCTTGGGCTATCGGACCTGTGGTGCTTATCCGACGGAAACCCCGTCGAATAATTTGCGCATACAGCTCAGCGCCGAGCAACACCTCAATACGGTGGTTCGACGCTAGATTCGGGTCTGCGAGTGGGAGGTCACGTATGGCATCGCTATCGGGTATTTGCACCGATGGCGGAACATACGTCGTGATCCTCGGGACCACATACGCGCTCGTTACAAAAACTTCCGAGGCGTTATGCAGCGACGACAGACTCATCTGCACCATGTGGGTTATGGATTGGGTTCGACCGCCCCCCAAGCCCGTTACCGTGGCTGGTGATCTTTTCCGCCGGAGTCTAAGGTCATTGACTAGACTCGCGGAGATAAAAGAAGCCTCTGACCCTTGATCCAGGAGGGCACGCGCGATGCGCGTTGTGCCATCCCTTCCCAACAGGCGCACATTCGCTGTAGCGAGTAGCACCGGCGGTGTTTTTACTGCCATCGACGCGCTACAGTGTGACGTCACTGAGGCGGATGACATATCAGTCGGCTTACTGCTCGAGCGACGGGGTGGGGCGTTGCTCAGTCCCGCTCTCCGTTTGCTCGGCGTAGCCGTACTCATCGGCGACGGTTTTACCTGTGCCTTGCTTGTCCGTTGTTCGAAATTCAGCAGGGTACGATGTCTCCCACTGCACTTCTCACAGACTGCACGGCTCTGGCATTGCTTCGTCGTGTGAGTGGCGGCCAAGCAGAGTATACAATGCTGGCTGCCTCTAATAAACTGGAAACGGTGCTCGGGCGACAGTCGCTTGAAGCTATCACAATATGATACGTCGTGCGACTGACAGCAAAACGCACACGTTTCGTTCGGGGAAGGGCACGCCTGTACCACGGTATTATGAGCCCGTAGTCTTGGCTTCGATTGGGGATCGGTCGAGGCTTTCCGGCGCTGCTCGTTTGGCACCAGCATAGCGCACTCATACACCTCCAGGAACGCCAATATCTCGTCAAACGAGGGGTATTCCTTGGCGTTTTTCAACGACTTTTCCCAATCCCAATCGAGCGCAGGCTCCAACTTATTTTTTACCAGTAGGACTAGCAAGTCACTCCAGTGTTTCACTGGTCGGTTCAGCTTTTGCAAGGCGGCAAGCGTTCGCTTTATGCCAACCGTAACTTGCTGCAGACTCGCTAGATCCCCCTTCCTTATTGGTTTTAGCTTCCCGATTGGCTCGAGAAGCTGCGCGATCACTACGCGTGGTTTCCCGAATTTGTCCTTCGGGGCTTCCCACGCCACCTCGAAATTAGTATCCCTAATTTCGAGGGATGCGATCGTCGCCGACGCGTCTCCCTCAACGCAGGCATTAAGGTATTGCAACCTTTGTCCATCCGACAGCCTATCGTCGTTAATTATAACGGAGGTGAATAGATCCTCGAACTGAGCCCAGTTCCGTGGATCTCCTCCGAATCTTGGGAGACTTTGCTTCGGGAGTTCTAATGGGAAGGGGATGCGGTTCGCTTTGCCCTCTAAAGAGGTTCGCGAGGCTTCACCCTTCTCCCTTTCCTTCTCAGCTGCGGCGAGGCTGGCTAATTCCGAGGTCAGGTAATCCTGACTCTCAAGGAATTCTTCCTCAGCCTCTACCATGCGGTTCAACTTAAAGAAGCTGTAGCTCTTACGTTTGTTGGGAGGAATGGCTCTCATCAACTCCGAGTGGCGTGAGAGAGCGTCCATCCAAATTCCCGTAATGTAGCGCAGCTTTTCTTTAAGGAGCGCTTCTGAGAAGTTAGCTCGTCCTCTTTTTTTCAGGTTTGTCATCACGGGCTTAAGTCGTTCTAGACCGAATACGAGATCATCGATCTGCCCCTTGAAATCAAATTCCAAGTCATGATCGGTCTCTTCAACTTGAGCCATTGTGATTTATTGAGGATTAAATAATCGACTCGCAAACCTGCGTGTGTTACTCCACACGCTCAAGCTTGTTTGGTTGGATGTCTTTCCCAAACTCTCGACCTCTAGTCCGTATATCCGGCTCGAAGGACCTTGTTGAAATTTGTTTTAAATTATCGGCCAACTACAACCGATATTGGAGGAAGTGAAACTTCCTCCTCCGGTCCGGACGAGGGAGAGTGGGTAAAGGTAACTCCAAACCAATATGCCTTTGATTCCCTTTGACTGTCCTGAAAAGGAGAGTCGTTTATTGCAGACCCTTTTCGCTCTGTATAATACAAAGTGTTTTTGCCGATCGCAAGAATTTAACTTCTCGGTAGCCTGGCTGTCGGCGGGCCTGGTTGTCCTAGGTTATGACTCTGGAACAACAGAAAAAAGAACGAACGGGTGTAATCACCTGAAATACGATAATCGTATTAACGTTCTGTCTCGGGAATGTTTTGACGCGCACACTTAAACAGCAACGGTAACCGTGCTGTGTGTGCTAATGCGTGTACTGGTGCGTGGCTTTTAAATACGGTAAGCCACGCGTCGACTGTTTTGGCCGATCTGTTCCGTCTTTTTCAGGAACACAATCGTGGCGGTCGGCTAGATTTACGCAATGAAATCTTTAGTGCAACGACCGCACAGTCGTATTGCCTCGAACGGAAAACCAAGGCGGAGGTTGTAAATCTCCTGTATGGATTCCGTGAGCGGGGAGATCCACGGTTACTAGTAACTAGTCCCTGTGGCTGACAACGGAGGCTGATCTAACCGTTTCTTTCTCAACACGCTTTGGCGTGGAGTAAGAGTGGACCAACGCTATTTCTAACCCGTCTTCTTCAACACGCCGCGTCGTGAAGGAAGCCTGGACACAGCGGTATCGAAACTCTCCGGTCGCTCTTTGGTTTCCCTAAACGTCACCAAGGCGATTCCCGGTAGAGAACGAGTAGCGGGTCTTAAGTTAGAATAGCGCCCCAACTAATGTAGTGCTCCGCCGACCAGTGGTCATCCAAGGAGTGGACTCCTGACGCTCCCACGTCGAATAACAATGGTTGGCGAAAACCAGGTGAACCCACCGATTTTCGCCCCAGTACTAATTCAGGGTAAAGACCGCTAAATTACTAAAAGGCGCAGCTATTGTGCTGAAGAGTCAACACGAATTGTCGTGTCCTATTCTCGATTCAGTTTCACAATTGCTGGTGTTGAGCTGAAAGCTGTGTTCGTTATAACGGGAGCACGATCGACAATCGATGCGCTCCGTCCGAACTGTTTCTGAGGACTCTCGAAATTGAACTGACTGTCGGCGACGTTACACCGTCGTCGGCAAGCGCGAACGAGTAATTCCTCGTTACGCGGCGCTTTCGTCAAACTATTAGTTCTTTCTCACTCTCTCTCATATCCGTTTACTATTCGCAAATTCGAACGTCTTCAAACGGTAATATGTACCGGTCAGACGTGCCGATCTCTGGTCTCCCACGGTCTAGACGAAAACAATCATTGTCATGTTATTGGACCTCGCTAGTTTTTCTATTTCCTTTTCGAATCACACCGGTCAAATAAACTCGGTAGACTCAAGAAAAAGAAATTAACTATGAGGCTCGTGATCGGGTGAAACAACTACTGGTCACTTATTTAAACAGTCATTGTTTTTGGTATAATATTAAAAGAAAGAATATGTTTTTATTTAGATACTTTTCGTTAAAGTGGGGATTAACGATTTTTAGTTTGATAAAAAAAAGCTTTCTCGTTGAATTGATGTTTTTATTTAGATACTTTTCGTTAAAGTGGGGATTAACAATAAATAGAGTTTTATAAAAAATTTTATATTATAAATTAATATTTTATACTATTTATACAAAAATGTAATTTTTGTTTTAAAATTAATAATATAAATAGTGTAATAAATAAAAATTAGTATTATTTAAATAATTAAATTATAATTAATATAAAATATTAAAAAATAATTAAAGTTAGATTTAGTATTTTAAAAAATTTTAGTTAATTTAGTGCCAGCAACTGCGGTTATACTAATAAAATAAATTAATTTAGGATTAATTAGAATAAGTTGAAATTTAATTGTTTTAAAATTTTTATTTTTTTGGTGAAATAAATAATGTAAAATTTTTAAATATTTAATTATAAATTATTTTTAAATTTTTTTTATAAAACTAGGATTAGATACCCTATTATAGAATAAAAAATAATATTAATTTAGTAAATGTTGAATCATTAAATAAAGAAAATTTGGCAGTATTTAATTTAAATTAGAGGAACTTTGTTTAAATAAGTGACCAGTAGTTGTTTCACCCGATCACGAGCCTCATAGTTAATTTCTTTTTCTTGAGTGTACCGAGTTTATTTGACCGGCGTGATTCGAAAAGGAAATACAAAAACTATAGAGGTCCGATAACATGACAATGATTGTTTTCGTCTAGACCGTGCGAAACCAGGGATCGGCACGTCTGACCGGTACATATTACCGTTTGAAGACGTTCGAATTCGCGAATAGTAAACGGATATGAGAGAGAGTGAGAAAGAGCTAATAGTTTGACGAAAGCGCCGCGTAACGAGTAATTACTCGTTCGCGCTTGTCGACGACGGTGTAACGTCGCAGACAGTCAGTTCTTCTTAGAGAGTCCTCAGCAACAGTTCGCACGGAGCGCATCGATTGTCGATCGTGCTCCCGTTATAACGAACACTGCTTTCAGCTTACCACCAGCAAATTGTGAAACTGAATCGAGAATAACACACGACGATTCGTGTTGACTCTTCAGCACAATAGCTGCGCCTTTTAGTAATTTAGCGGTCTTTACCCTGAATTAGTACTGGGGCGAAAATCGGTGGGTTCACCTGGTTTTCGCCAACCATTGTTATTCGACGTGGGAGCGTCAGGAGTCCACTCCTTGGATGACCACTGGTCGGCGGAGCACTACGTTAGTTGGCGCGCTATTCTAAACTTAAGACCCCCTACTCGTTCTCTACCGGGAATCGCCTTGGAACGTTTAGAGTAACCAAAGAGCGACCGGAGAGTTTCGATATCGCTTCCAGGCTTCCAGGACTATTGCGTCCAGGCTTATCCGCTTGGTAGCGTTTACTTTCGAAAACATTTATGACTAACGTAACGTACTTATGAATTAGTAGGTATATAAAGTAAAATTGTAAGATTTTTTTTAAACATTATTTTTTATTGTTTACAGTTTATAATTGACCATCGTATGGTACCGTTTAAAACATTCTCCGATATGCAATCCCGGTTTTCTCTCGCAGGTTTCGCATATATAAGAAGTCTCTTTTCTACCACCTGGAACTTTTCGGTTTGAACAAACTGCACAATCCTTGTGTTTGTGCTGGGGATGTATTGTAATAATATGCAATGTTCCATCTAGTCGCTGTTCCTTGTCGCTGGATGATGGTCGTCCACGTTTTGCTGTTGTACGGAAGTCCCCCACAAGCTCAAGCAACAGTTTTTCTCTGAACTGTTTGTGCGAAATGTTTTTGTTGGTATTAGGAGGAAATGCTTTATATAAAATATAAGCATTGATAGTTGATGCTTCCAAACCCCAGAAAAACAGTTTCCTCCACCATTTTAGGGTTTTGCGAAGGAAACAGTAGGATGCAGTGTATTGGTCTGCTAAATCGACGCCGCCCATGTTTTTATTATATTGAATTATTGTGGTTGGTTTCAAGACTGGCTGCGTTCTATTATTCCTAACTCTTCTATCTCTGACAATTTCGGATCTTGACGTACCACACGTTGATAGCATAGTCACGACACGTTTATCGCGCCATGCAAGCAACAATATGTCATGTTTGCGATAAGCAATTGTTTCCCCAATCCTTAATTTCGGTGATTTCATCGAGAAAGGTATTCCCTTTCTATTCGTCATTACTGTTCCCGTTAAATGACATTGCAAATTATGTAATTTTTGGCCAAGTATGATGCTAGTATAAAGTCTATCGGTAAACATATGGTATCCTGTAGCTTCGGGTATTGACTGTTGTAGATTATTATATAGATGTAAAACAATCCGGCTTGTGACTGGTAAATCGGGGTAAATTAGTAGGTCTGTCGTTTTTTTTCCAAAATATGGTAAAAAAGTGTATATATATCCGGACGATGAGTCAGCTAATACGTATAGACGGATTCCCCATTTGTTTGGTTTTTTAGGGTTGTACGTTTTAAATGAAATTCTTCCTTTGAATCCAACAATGGATTCATCTACAGAGATATTCTGTGCTGGTACAAAATGACGTCTGAATTTTGTGTCCAAATAGTTGAGAAAATAGGCAACTTTATCCACAGAAATTCTTTCCTTATTGCCCGTTTGCGGCGTCGTTTCTAAATGTATTGCCCAAAATATTTGTAGAAATCGTTGGCGTTTAAAAATTGTATTACAAAATGGAATGTGTGCGTGGAATTTTGTGCTCCAATAATCTTTGATGTCATGCACAGGCATCAATCCCATATTGATAATTACACCAAGAAATGCTCTTAATTCAGTAACTGTAACGTCATACCAATTATGCCATAATGAGTGCACAGAGACTTACCAGCCGCCAATTATTTTTTGAGCATATAAATTTGTTTCTGCCGCTATTTTACTAAAAAGCTCATTCGTAAAAAATAATGAAAAAAACTGCAGGGGTGTAAAGCAATCACTCGGAACTTGCGGCCCTTGCATCTTGTCTCCCGTAGAAAATTCGATGGAATTGGAATATGTGTCGTTTTCAGTGACATTCTGCCAATCGCTGTTCTGGTCCGTTTCATTATTACTTTCAGATGTATCACCAATTCTATTTATACGTCTGCTTCGTCTGAATGTAACCACGTCCTCTGCATCTTCACTACTTTCGATTTCTGATGCACACATTCTTTGAAATTGTTGTTCTACGTCGCCCAAACAATCACTATCATCACTTTCAAATTCATTGTCACGCACTGTTGTACCTCGACTCTGTCGTCTAGCCATATTCTTTACAAAAAAAAATTATTTTATAGAAATTTAGGCTTTGAAAATGCTTTCTAGTTGTGCTACGAAATCGAACTGTATACCACGATGGGTTTGAAAATACTAAAACTGTCCGGTCAAGCCGTACATATTATAAGGTATTTTTAATCAGGGTTTATGATACGGACGTGACTTGAACGCTATTTTTGAGGATTAACCATTTCTTTGTGCATGCTCTTCATTATTAGCTATTTTATGAAGGCTTTACATCTGGAAGGACTTATACTCAGGATTGAGAACTTTTTGGACTGTCCTTCCAGATGTGACCTTCCGGACTCAATAGTAATAGCCGTATCATAAACTCTATCGGACCGTGTCGCCTGCACACCACCCTCTCAGACCTCCTGAGAGCCCCCGGCCGGACCCTGACCGGGCCCCGACAGGGCGCGATCTTGAGGTCACCTGGGTAGAAGGAAAGTTCAGGAAATTCCTGGGCCGTACCTTGACGAAAGGGTCCGCCTCCTGAAGGGGTCCGAGGGCGGTTTTTGGAAGCAGGGTAGGTGATTGTTTTTATTGGATCACCCGACATTCGCGGTTATCCTTAACAAAAACTAAGCCCTTAATTTCAAGAGGCATAGCCTATTTCGGATATGCTACACTGCAGTTCTTATCTTATATCATTTAGATTAAGAATGAGACATTGTCGGGTGAAACTTGATTCAGGACGTGCCCGAACGCAAAGCGATGTCGTGCCACACTCGACATAGGACACGCTAGAACGAAAAGCGATGTCGTGCAACACTCGACATAGGACGTGCTAGAACGAAATGCGATGTCGAGCCCCACTCGACATAGGACCGCAAAGGGTTAATATTTGAATTTTATAAAATAAATTTAATAATTTATTAAAATTAAAATATGATTTATAAAAAATTTAATTAATTATAGAAAAATATTAAAAAATTATTTTTTAATAATTTTAAGGATAAAATTAGTAAAAATATTTATATAATTAAATTTTAATATTAAAATTTAGTTAAAGAATTAATTAGGCAAATTTATTATTCGCTTGTTTATCAAAAACATGTCTTTTTGTTTATAATTTAAGGTCGGGTCTGCCCAATGAAAATTTTGTAATAGCTGCAGTATTTTAACTGTACAAAGGTAGCATAATCAATTGTCTTTTTAATGAAGGCTTGAATGAAAGATTTGACGAAATAATAACTGTTTCAATTGAATAATATTGAATTTTATTTTTTAGTAAAAAAGCTAAAATTTTATTATAAGACGAGAAGACCCTATAGATTTTTATATTAAAATTTGTATTTTATTTAAAATTATTTATTTTATTTAAAATTAAAATTTTTAATTAATTTTAATATTTAATTGGGAGGATTTTTAAATTTGATGAACTTTAAATTGTTACTTACAATAATTTTTGTATTAAATGAATTTTTAGAAAAATTTAAAAGAATAAAATACTTTAGGGATAACAGCGTAATATTTTTAGATAGATCTTATTGATAAAAATGTTTGCGACCTCGATGTTGAATTAAGATAAAAATTAGAAGTATAAGTTTAATATTTAAGTCTGTTCGACTTTTAAAATCTTACATGATTTGAGTTCAGATCGGTGTGAACCAGATCGGTTTCTATCTATTTATAATTAAAAATAATAAATTTGTACGAAAGGATCATTTATTAAAAATATTTTTTAAAAGAAGAATAATTATAATTATATTGTTTTGGCAGAAAAGTGTAATAATTTTAGAAATTATAAATAAATTAATTTTATATTAATTTAAACAATAATTTTAATTAATTATATAATTTTAAATTTAGTTTCATTTATTTTACTTATTATTATAATATTAGTGTTTGGTTTTTGGGTAAAACGCAGGAATGAAATATAATATAAGATTTAAACGGATGAACAATATTATATTTAGGAACATTAAAACACATACATAATGGAGACAGAATAAATAGTACGACCGACCGCTAACAAATCTAAAACGCAACCACCGAAAATCAATAGACAAAAGAACATACAAGAACGAAAGTCATCTAGATCCGTGGCCTCCTAGAATGTCATCAGATATACATACATGTGTTACATACGCGTCTTTCTCTATGAGAGTTTCTTAAATTCTCGGAGTAACACCGGAAAGTCGGCCGACAGTGCAAATAGAAAGCAGACAACCTGTCTTGGGCTTCCAACAATACCCCCGAAAAACAATACGTCGTTACCGGGCCCAGGGCGAGGCACCTAGGTGTTTCGCGCCCGGGGTTCGGTAGCGACGCCGCTAGCTCCACCTTTTTTCCACCTTTCGGTAAACCACGTTTTTCTTGGTATAAATAGAGCAGCCCTTTAGGGCCCAATGGTAGTCAAGTTCAAACAGCTTAAGGGGAATTGCTGAAGCCTGGGACAAGTTACCCATAACATCAAAGTCAGTTTCTAGTATCAACCGTACACCGAAACCGCAAGGTACCACTCAACATCATTTGTAAAGGCCAGGTCTTTAAACATTCAGAAACTGTGATAATATATTTAGATATTTTTATATAACCCTTGTAGTCAATAACTCTGACCTACCCTCTAATACTAGAATCATCGTTTGAGCACGATCCCGTGAGTTCACTCCAGCCGCTCGGAGTGTACAATCAAATAATAAGTTAACGAGCTGCGACTCAGACGGTACTCACTTAGATAAAGTCAGTGGTGGTTACCAAGTAGATCCACCTTTACTGACCCGAATCTTAGGATTCGTTATTAACAGGAGAAGGCAGAGGGGTCACAACGCCGAAAACCCTCTCCTGGGTATATTCATTCGTAAGCGAGGATTATCTGAGTTCGCGAGCACCTGCTTCTGGCTACTTCTCTCTACCAGTCAGTGGTGGTTACCAAGTAGATCCACCTTTACTGACGCGAATCTTCGGATTTGTTATTAACGGGAGAAGGCAGAGGGGTCACAACGCCGAAACCCCTCTCCCGGGTATATTAATTCGAGAGACGCCACAAGCAGGGTACTGAATTTCTACGTCGGTCCACGCACGCCGCGCCCCGGCTCGTAACACATGCATGTCGATATACTATTTCCAACAATTAGTAAGAGTTGGATTTTTAGTACTTGTAGAACGAAAAATTTTAGGATATATTCAATACCGTAAAGGTCCAAATAAAGTGGGAGTAATAGGATTATTTCAACCCTTAGGTGATGCAATTAAATTATTTTCTAAAGAAATTATTATTTTAAGAAATTCTAGAATTTTATTTTTTCATCTAATACCTATAATAATAATAATAATTTCTTTATTAATTTGAATTGTTATACCCTTTTCTAATAATATTTGAAGAATAGAATTTAATTCTTTAGTAATAATATGTTTTTTTGGGGCAAGAGTTTATCCTGTAATAATTGTAGGATGATCATCTAATTCTAATTATTCAATAATTGGGGCTTTACGGGCTGTTGTTCAATCAATTTCTTATGAAATTAATTTATTTTTAATTTTGTTTAATTTTTTTATTATATCCTTTAGTTTTTCTTTTCTTGATTTTCAATTTTTTCAAGAATTTGAATTTTTTTTTATTTACTTACCTGTTTTAGTAATTTGATTAATTTGTCTTTTAGCAGAATTAAATCGATCCCCATTTGATTTTATTGCAGAGTATGAACCTTTCTTTTATTAATAACGAAACAACAACGCGGTAACCAAAACGACTGGACAGAAACCAGTCGACTATTTGTTTACTACATACATTCAGATTGTGTTGCTGCTCTAATACTTCCCCTCAATCGTAAATGTTGTTACTCTCCACCGAGTCTTCAACTTCAATCTTCGATTGACTGGACTCCCAGTAAATCGCGACAGTGTTCGTGTTTTGAACGTGGTAGTCCCTTCGTCAGCACATCGGCCATCATTTCCTGCGTGGGCATATATTTTAATACCACAGATCTTTCTTTCAATGCATCGCGGACGAAATGATGCCTTATGTCGATATGCTTGGTCCTCCTGTGAAATACGGCGTTTTTGGCCAATTTTTGTGCTCCTTGATTGTGGTTCCACAGTGTCAATGGCGTCTCATCTCTAACGCCTAATTCTTTCAGGAAAGTTTGGAGGTTGATTGCTTCTTTCGTCGCTTCTGTCAGAGCCATGTACTCTGTCTCCGTACTAGACAGGGCTACTGTTCGCTGTTTCCGTGATTCCCAGCTTATAGCTGCATTACCATATTTGAAGATGTAACCAGTATATGACCTTCCATCATCCGGGCAGGCTCCCCAATCCGCGTTAACATATCCCATTAAATCTTCTTTGGCTTTGGTGAACACTAATCCATAATTTAGGCTTCCCCTCAAGTATCGCAGAACTCTTTTCGCAGCTTTTCAATGGTTTTGATCAAAATTGGAGCTGAATTGACTGAGCCAGCTCACCACGTGAGCTATGTCTGGTCTCGTGGCAATGGCTATGTACATCAACGATCCTATCAGTTCCCTATATGGCAACCCTTTAATTTCGGCTCCCGATACATCTTCATTCGTTTCTTCCTTTATATCCCGTTTATTTAGTTCACAAGGAGTAGAAATCGGTTTCGCATCACTCATGCCAAATTTTCTCAATGTGTCTTCAATATAGGTCTTCTGAGTCATCTCCATCTTCCCCTTACTCCGCGTGAACTTAATTCCTAAGCAATGCTGAATGGGTCCTAAGTCCTTCATTTCAAACGTTGACATTAGTCCTTGTTTTAATTCTTCCATGTGTTCTCTATTTCTTGATATCATTAATATATCATCGACATAAATCGCCACGATAACCAAATTTTCGTTCATTATTTTGAAGTAAACACAGGGGTCAGGATTCATCGATTGCAATCCTAATTCACGCAATTTCTCATCAAGTCTAATATTCCATTGTCTGCTTGATTGTTTCAAACCATAAATTGCCTTCTTTAGTAAACAGACTTTATTCTCGCCTTTAATATCTTGCAACATTTTGTTAATTCTGATCTTCTGATCCTTACTGATTTTACTGTCCTTTGCTGATCTTATGTCTTGTAATGTTTCTTCCAGCATTTCTGGTATTTCCATGTATATCTCTTCATCTATATCTCCATTCAGAAAAGCGGTCGATACATCAAGATGATCAACTAGCATGTCTCGCTCAACTGCTAGAGCGATTAATGTCCTTATGGAACTCAATCTTGCTACTGGTGCAAAAGTTTCATGAAAGTCCATTCCCGGGACTTGTGTAAAACCTCGAGCTACGAGTCTCGCCTTCCTCCTATCCAGCGTCCCGTCAGCCTTACATTTATTCCGTAATATTAAACGACAGCTTACGATGCTTCGGTCCCTTGGTCGATCTACGATTTCCCACGTATTATTTTTGATCATAGACATTATCTCACTACGTATGGCTGCTTTCCACTCTTCCCTATCTTTACTGGCCATTGCCTTTTTAGCCGAAATTTCACTTGTATCCACATGTTCTTCTGTCTCTTCTTCTTTTGTAGTGACTTGTTGTGCTACTTCATAGTGATATTGTTTCTTGGGTCTTCCTGGATTTCCCGTCCTTATTATTTTGGGTCTCCCCACGGTTCTTCGCAACTGTACTTCTGGATTTTGTATTACCTGTTCTTGCTCTTGATGTTGGTTATTTAACCCATTTTCTTCCCTTTGTTCGCAGGTTTCACTGTTTTCATTATTTTGTGGTTCTTCGTGAGTCCACTCCATAGCTTCTTCGTATTCTTCATCATCATCTTCTTCTTCTTCTTGTAATGAGTTTTGTTCTCCGAGGTCTCTGATCGTTTTTGTCTCTATTTCAGCATATTTTCTTTCCTTTAGTTTGTTACCATTAATCATCCTATTTTCATTAACGAATTCTTCATATTTTGTTCCGGCACCAATTTCTTCGAAGAATTTTATATCTCTGGATACAATTATTTTCCTTTCACTAGGTACCCAAACTCGGTAACCTTTAGATTCCAAAGAATAACCTACGAATATACACTCTCTGGATCTTGGAGAAAATTTTCCTTTGTTTGTATCTCGGTCCAATGCATATCCTTTACATCCGAATGTTCGGAAATATTTCACATTTGGCCTTTTACTGGTCCAAAGTTTATAAGGTGTTTGCCCATTTAAGTGGTTTGCGGGGCATCTATTGCGGATGTAATTAGCTGTATGCAGTGCTTCTGCCCAAAACGATGGGGATAGTTTCGATTGAATTAGTAGACATCTTGCCATTTCCACAAGTGTTCTATTCATGCATTCCGCGGTGCCATTTTGTTGCGGTGTGTGCGGGATTGTCAATCTTCTTTGGATTCCAGATTTTTGTAAATAGTCGTCAAATTATTTATTGCAATATTATTTTCCGCTGTCGGACTGAATGTATTTGATTTTTCTACCAGTGAAGTTTTCAACCATGCTCTTGTACTTTTTGAATTCAGTGAGGGCTTCGCTTTTCCTCTTCAAGAATCTCACTTCGCACCACCTCGTTCTGTCTTCTATGAAGATTAAGAAATATTTTGACCCATTCAATGACTCTGTCCTCATCGGTCCACATAAGTCTGTGTGTACTAATTCTAGCAGTTCCAATTTACGACTGGACTCTTTTGGGAAAGGTGTCTGCGTAAGTTTGCCTTTTAAGCATACTTCACACGTATGTAGTTCTTTTTGTGTTCTGATTCTGATGCCACATACCTCTTTGTTAGCAACCATTTTCTTCAGATCTCTTCCGTTCAAGTGTCCGTATCTCTCAAGCCATATTTTTAAATTTTCTTCTGATTCACTCGACATTCTTCCTGCATATTGTGTGCTTTGCCTAATGTAATATAAACCATCGATTCTGTCAGCGCGCATTAAAATGCTTCCTGCTCTATCCTTGACTAGAGCACCGTTTCTACCGAAGGTTACATTATATCCCTTGTCTGTAATCTTTGAAACAGACATTAAATTTGTGCGTAATCCTGGAACATATAAGGTATTTAATAAATTTATTTTCTGACTGCCATCTTTGTTTGAGGCAATAATAGATGCTGTCCCTTTCGCCAATACTTTAGCTGATGTATTGTTAGTCGCTAAATTCAAGTCTTCGAACTCATATGACTCCAGATTCTTTAGGCTTTCTTCTTGCTTCGTAATATGCGATGTACAACCACTATCTAAGCACCAATCGCTTGTACTTATGTCGTGTCCGGACTTTAAAGCATAGTCTTTTCTATCTGTGACTAGTAAGCTAGATTCCTTGGGACTCTGCTTTCCCGACTTCCAAGGTTTGTATTTCCCATCTTCTAGTCTGCAGTCTATAGCTTTGTGTCCCACCTTTTTGCATTTATGGCAACGGAATTTTGTATTCTTCTCTATGTTCTTCCCTACGCTCGTTGGGCCTATTGTTCCGGAATTTATGATTTTTGAATGCTTGTCTTCCAACCATCATTGCATTCGGGACTTCTTCCTTTAATTTCTGATTGCATGCATCACTTTCTTCAACTATCTTTATCTTCAATATTTCCGGTGATGGTAATTCATCTGTGGATTCGATTGCACATCGGAAATTTTCAAATTTCTCTGGGAGACTATACAATAATATTATGGCTAACAAATCCTTATTAATGTCTACATCCATTTCTTGTAGCTTGTCAACCACATCAAAGAATTTAGAAATGTGGTCTCGTGTGTCTTCACCTTCACGCGTTTTTTGCAAAGTGAGTTGTTTTAAAAGGTTCGCTTTTCGAGCAGGTCCCTTAGATTGATAAGTACTTTCTAATTTAAGCCAAACATCTCGAGATGTGGTACAATTCTTGATTTGTTTTAATGCATGAGGGTGGATAGATAGTATTAGATCTGACCTGGCTTTCTTGTCAGCAATTTTCCACTGCTTTGTGACTATAGCTCCTTCTGCCAAATCCGGTTTCGGTATCTCACAACTCACATATCCCCATGCATCATTCTTCACCAAAAGGGCTTCGGCTTGTAATTTCCAAGTCTCATAGTTATCCCTTTCTAACATTTCTATTCGTGTATAACTGCTGGTACTCATTTTCGCGCACATACACTTATTATCTTCACTCGCGATATATTGACTTTAATTAACTACCTAAAATATACTATTCCAAGGGAGCTGGGCCCATAACCTATTGCAGAGTATGAACCTGTCTTTTATTAATAACGAAACAACAACGCGGTAACCAAAACGACTGGACAGAAACCAGTCGACTATTTGTTTACTACATACATTCAGATTGTGTTGCTGCTCTAATAGATTTAGTTGAAGGAGAATCAGAATTAGTTTCTGGTTTTAATACAGAATATTACAGATGAGGGTTTGCATTAATTTTTATATCTGAATATATAATAATTATATTTATAAGAATAATAACAGGTGTATTATTTACAGAATTTAAAGTATTTTCTTTAAAATTTTTATTATTTTATTTATTTATAATTTTTATTATTATTTTTATTCGAGCAATTATACCTCGTTTACGGTATGATGATTTAATATATACATGTTGAAAATTTATTTTACAATATATTTTGTTTTTTGTTTTTTTTAAATTATGTAATTTTTTTACATAATTATTATTTATATTAAGTTAATATTAAATTTAAATTTCTATCATATATTTTCAAAATATATACTTGCTTCAAGTTCATTAACTTATAGAATTAAATTTTTATAAAAATAATTTTATCTCATAATTTATTAATTATAGGAGAAATAATAAAAAATGAAAAATAAATAATTGCACTAATTTGAGCAATAAATATGTAAGGATACTCAATTGGTTTAGCACCTGTTCATGTTAAAATAATACATGTTGATATAAATATTCAAAAATAAAATTGATTAATTGGATAAAATTTAGTAGTTTTAAATTTTGTTAATCCGTTAAAAGGTAGAATTATTAAAATTAGAATTGAAAATATTAATCCAATTACTCCCCCTAATTTATTAGGAATTGAACGTAAAATTGTATAGGCAAATAGAAAATATCATTTAGGTTGAATATGTTTAGGGGTATTTATTTGGGAAGCTGGGGTGAAATTATCAGGGTCACAGAAAATATATGGATTATATAATACAATAATAAAAAAAATTATTAAAATTCATCTAAATCCTACTAAATCTATTCAAGTGAAGTAAGGATGAAATTTAATTTTTCCTGGATTTCTAGAAATTCCGTTAGGATTATTAGATCCATATATATGGAGGTATGTTAAATGAATAATTACTATAGATGTAATAATAATAGGAAATAAATAATGTATATAAAAAAATCGTCCAAGGGTTTGTGTTCTAATTGAATAATCTCCTCAAATTCAGTGAATTATAAATTTTCCAAAGGATGGGATAGCTGTTAATAGATTTGTGATAACTGTTGCTCCTCAATGACATTTGTCCTCAGGGTAAAACATATCCTATAAATGCAGTTGTTATAGATAATATTAAAATTATTACACCTAATAATCAAACATGTTTAAAGTTATAAGAATGATAATATAATCCTCGTCAAATATGTAAATATATACAAATGAAAAATAAAGATGCTCCATTTATATGGGCTGTTCGGATATATCATCCTTCAATATTTTGAATAATATGAATGATTCTATCAAATGCTATTGATGTTTGAGGGATATAATGTATTGATAAAAGGATTCCTGAGCTAATTTGAATAATTAGAATTAAGGCAAGAATTGAACCAAAATTTCATCATCTAGAAATATTTATAGGAGTAGGTAAAACAATAAATGTATTTTTAAATATATTAATTATTGGGTCATTATTAGATTTAGAATATTTAAACATTATTATTGTGTTCGACGAATAAATTTATATTTTTGTTTACAGATTTTAATAATAGTAATTATTGAAAAGAATAAATAAAAAATTCTTAATAAATAATATATTATGTTAGAATATTGATAAGTTAAATTATTTGTTTTTTTTAAATTCAATTATATTTATTTTTAAAATAATTAATATTATAAAAATTATTATTAGTGAAATTATAATAATTTTTATAAATATATTATTTGTTTTTATTTTTGATACTCTAATTGATGTTGTAAAAAATAGAAATATTACTATTATTCCTCTAATTATTGAAATAAAAAGAATAAGAGCAAAAATATTAAATGAGGTTGTGTATAAACTTATAATAATAACAATTATTAGGGTAAAAATTATTTGATAAATTAGAAATAAGATAGGATTATTTTTTATTAAGAAAATTAATCTTAACCCTTTCGCTGCGGAGTGCTCAGAAAAGAATTGCTCTCTCCGCAGCAGGCGCGATAGTAGAAGGTTGTCCGCGCGATAACATCGTTCCTAAAGCGGTGTGCGGAGCCACTTTTGAATAACAATAATAATAGCTAAACAATAATAATAATAAGAAGAACAACATCAGTAATTTTTAATAATCTTTAATAATCGAAGAGAAACGAATTAATGGCCATTATTTTGCAGTTACAATAGCAAAAAATGCAAAATAAATGCACGGCGCCTATAGGCGCTGTTCGCTCAGGAGAAGCGTCTATAGTTGAGCGCCTAAAGGCGCTGTTCGCTCAGGGGAAGCGTCTATAGTTGAGCGCCTAAAGGCGCTGTTCGCAGCGAAAGGGTTAATAATATAAAAATACTAAATATAGGAATAATTATTTTTATTAAAATAGTGAGTTTAAACATTTCAAGAAATAGTTTAATTAAAATATTAATTTTGGAGATTAAAGACATAAAATTTTTATTTTTTTGAAAGCTATAACATATTTATTTATTTTTAATTTACAAAATTAATATTTTAATTTAAATTATTGTTGCGTATGCATAAGTTCATACGATTTAGTTAAGAACGCTCGGCGACAGAAAGGCGCCTCAGAAGAGTTTTATTTAACTTCCCAGGATACTTTCAGTGAATTCAAAATGCGTTTCCCACTGTCCACGTCGGTCCCACTTGACTTCAATTACCTAAACATCCCCTAGGCAGTGTAGCCTCTCCTAAAAGCATCTCCTACCGTAAACAACCTAGACCTGCGAAGAAGGAAGCCTATTCCTCCCACTCGCCCTATAGTTTCCTCCCATTTTTCCTCCTGTTTCCCCAAAATCAAGCCCTATAAAAAGGCACCCATTTTCCATCCAAGCCAGTGTAAAACCATCTTACGACATCACAACGTTACTCTGTCCGATTAAGTCCACGCGTCTTAGGAGTGCGCCGCTCGAATTCACTGAAAGTATCTAAGCTCAATTAAAGTGTCGTTCACCATTGTGATCTTGCTATAAATCAGCAATCGAAGCGGAGTGACCTATCAACGAGTCAACGAACAATATACGTCGTCGCTACTTAGGTAAGCGTTACACTCACACACTAAACACATTTGTAAAAGAGTCATTAATAGAGATTTGTTAGAATAAATTTGTAACTGTTCAAAAAGGGAACATCAACATCTTGTGCATTTCCTTTACTAAAATCAATAACAGCAACGAGCCCACCACAGATTCACTCCAACCGCTCGGAGTGAATCAATTAATTGTTAACGGGTAGTATCTCGATTCGTCGTCACTCTCTCTCCCAGCCTAGGTGGTAGTTCTTAGGACCTATCCACAAAAGGTGCAATACAGCCTTCCGGTAATAACAGGTGACAGCAGTTCCTAGGATCTGTCTCGTACCTGTCGCAAGCAATACGCAAGCGAGGAAGTACCTGTATTGTTATTAACGGATGCCTGCTGCGGTCTTAGGATCCCCAGTCAGAACCCGGTCTTATTTATCGAGAGAGGACGGTCAAACGAGGTACGCGACGCGATTCGGTCATCTGCCATTTGATAATTAAAACTCGCACGCCCCAGCTCGTAACATTATATAGCTTTATATTATTAAGTAATAATTTATTATGTTTTTTAAAATTATTTTAAGAATATTTTTATTTATAAAATATTATAATCATATTTGAATAGTTTTAATTTCTTTAGAATTTATTGTTGTAAGAATTTATTTTATAATTTTTTTATGTTCTAGAAGATTTTTAGAATCTTTTATATTATTTTATTTCTTATTTTCTATTTGTGAAAGAGTATTAGCCTTGGGATTAATAATTATGATAATTCATTATTATGGAAATGAAAAATGAAAAATTATAAATATTAATTTATGATAGAATTATTAATTGTATTAATTTTTTTAAAATTTATATTTTATTTTTTTTAATAAAATAAATATTTTAATTTTTTTAAGGTATTATATAATATTTTATTTTTTTCAAAATTTGGAAATTTTAGATAATATTTATATTAGATATAGATTTTGTTTAAGAAAACTGTCTTTAATATTAATTATTTTATCTATTTGGGTAGTATTACTAATTATTTTAAGAATTAATTTAAAATTTAGTCAATTATATTTTATTAATATTTTTTTAATTTTATTAATAATTTTAGTAATAATTTTTTTGAGAATAGATTTATTATTATTTTATATAGTTTATGAATTAAGAATTATTCCTACATTTTTATTAATTTTTTACTGGGGTTCTTATAAAAATCGAGTTGAGGCAAGATATCTTATAATATATTGTATGTTATTTTTTTCTTTACCTATTTTAGTAATTTTAATATATAGGATATATATAGGATTTAATATAAAATTTAGGATAAGATTTATTTTTATTGAAATGGTTAAGTATTCTATTAATAGATTTTTTATAATTTTTATTTTAATAGTATTTTTAATTAAATTCCCTATATTTTTAAGACATTTTTGACTATTAAAAGCTCATGTGGAAGCTCCTTATTTTGGTTCAATAATTTTAGCTTCAGTTTTATTCAAATTGGGAGGGTATGGATTAATCCGAGTAATATTAATAATAATTTTTAATAATTTATTAAATTATTTAATTTTATCTTTATCTTTAATTGGAAGAATAATTTTGAGATTAATTTGTTTACGACAAATTGATATAAAATTATTAGTTGCTTATTCTTCGGTTGTTCATATAAATTTTATACTTTTTAGAATATTTATATTTGAAGAATTAATAATTACTGCTTCTTTAATAATAATAATTGCTCATGGTTTATGTTCATCAAGTATATTTTATATTGTAAATATTATTTATGTTCCTACAGGTAGTCGAATATTTATAATTAATAAAGGATTATTAAATGTTATGCCTTCAATAATATTATTATGATTTTTAGTTTTTTTTTAATATATCAGCTCCTTTTTCTTTAAACTTAATAAGAGAAATTTTAATAATTAGAATTGTTTTATTAAAATATACATATTTACTGAGTTTATTAATTTTAATTATTTTTTTAAGTTCAATTTTTACTTTATATATTTTGAGTTATAGATCTCATGGTAAAATACTTTTTTATTTAGGATTTAATTCTGGAAAATTAAAAGAATATATTGTTTTATTTATACATTTAATTCCTTTAAATTTTTTATTTTTATTAAATTTAAATTTTTATTTAAATAGTTTAATAAAAATTTTAGTTTGTGATACTAAAGATGTATAAAATTATATTTTGAATTATTTTTATTATAATATTATCTGTAATAATTTTACTTTTATTTCTTAGATTTATAATATTTATATTATCTATGTATTTTAAAATTTATGAATTAATATTTTTATATATTTTTGATTTATATGATTTAAATATTTGTAGATTTGAGTATGTTCTATTAGTTGATTGAATTTCGATAGTATTTTTATTTTAAAATATTAATTTTAAGATTTATTATTATTGGTTTAATTTTAGGTTATTTTATATATAATAGTATTATAATAAATAAAGTTAAAATATTTTTTTATAATTTGATAATAATAAATTTATTATGATCTTATTTATCTATTTTTCCTTAAAAAATAAGAAGATTTACATTGTTAGAAGTTGAGAAAGGTTTATTGGAAATATTTATCGGTCGATTTGATTCTTTTAATATTTTGTATTATTATGAAAAAAATATTTTAATAAGATGAAGAAGTATTATAATATTTATAAAAAGAATTTTTATTATAATATTATTAATTTTAATATTTAATTAATTTAAATAGCTTAAAAATTAAAGTTTAATATTGAAGATATTAAGATAATATAATTATTTTTAAAAATGTACGGAAAAGTGAGAAGTTGAGTGGACTGTATGTTTTAATAAAGTCTGAGGCGCGTATCTTAATAGTTATTTATTAATAAGTTAACCGTAGGCACGAGTACACGGAGTCAGTCATACGCACACACACTCAGTTAATTAGTTATACGCAATAAGTCAATAAGCACGATAGAGAAAGCAGCTCAAAAGCAGATACGTAAAGTACGCAGATTTACAGGTAAGCACACCAGTAAATTAACCGTATAAAGTTACAAAGATAAGCACTAAGCAGCCAAAGCAGATACGTAAAGTACGCAGATTTACAGGTAAGCACACCAATAATTAACGTGTATAAAGTTATACGAAAGTAATAAACCCAATAAGTAATTGTAATCGCACGTTTAAGCTATAACGTCGATACACCCGAAGTAGAATAGAGTACCAGAACAAAAGACCCGAACTAAGAGCGCGACCGGTGCCGTCGCACCGGTATTTATGATTTGAGTGAGGGGCTACCCCTTGAGGGGAGCTCACGCGCTCGTGACGCTTCGAGAATATTCGGGAATTCAATTCCTTCTCGAATATTCTCAACTGCTGCGAAGAAGCCCTTGTTTCCAGAACGTTCGACGTATTTAAAGTTTCTGCACCATAGTTAAGACGCACGAAGCGAAGCCAGAAAAAGAGTCAAAAGTAAGCATAACACTGTTTGACTACGTCGAACGTTCCGGACTTCGAGAAATCCTGAACAATATATATATATATATATATATATATATATATATATATATATGTGTTAAAATTTGTTTCAAATATCGGCCAACTACAACCGATATTGGAGGAAGTGAAACTTCCTCCTCCGGTCCGGACGAGGGAGAGTGGGTAAAGGTAACTCCAAACCAATATGCCTTTGATTCCCTTTGACTGTCCTGAAAAGGACAGTCGTTTATTGCAGACCCTTTTCGCTCTGTATAATACAAAGTGTTTTTGCCGATCGCAAGAATTTAACTTCTCGGTAGCCTGGCTGTCGGCGGGCCTGGTTGTCCTAGGTTATAATCTCTGGAACAACAGAAAAAGAACGAACGGGTGTAATAACCTGAAATACGATAATCGTATTAACGTTCTGTCTCGGGAATGTTTTGACGCGCACACTTAAACAGCAACGGTAACCGTGCTGTGTGTGCTAATGCGTGTACTGGTGCGTGGCTTTTAACTACGGTAAGCCACGCGTCGACTGTTTTGGCCGATCTGTTCCGTCTTTTTCAGGAACACAATCGTGGCGGTCGGCTAGATTTACGCAATGAAATCTTTAGTGCAACGACCGCACAGTCGTATTGCCTCGAACGGAAAACCATGGCGTAGGTTCTAAATCTCCTGTAATGGATTCCGTGAGCGGGGAGATCCACGGTTACTATTAACTAGTCCCGGTGGCTGACAACGGAGGCTGAACTAACCGTTTCTTTCTCAACACGTCTTGACGTGGAGTAAGAGTGGGCCAACGCTAATTCTAACCCGTCTTCCTCAACACGCCGCGTCGTGAAGGAAGCCTGGACACAGCGATATCGAAACTCTCCGGTCGCTCTTTGGTTCCTCTAAACGTCGCCAAGGCGATTCCCGGTAGAGAACGAGTAGCGGGTCTTAAGTTTAGAATAGCGCGCCAACTAACGTAGTGCTCCGCCGACCAGTGGTCATCCAAGGAGTGGACTCCTGACGCTCCCACGTCGAACAACAATAGTTGGGGAAAACCAGGTGAACCCACCGATTTTCGCCCCAGTACTAATTCAGGGTAAAGACCGCTAAATTACTAAAAGGCGCAGCTATTGTGCTGAAGAGTCAACACGAATTGTCGTGTGTTATTCTCGATTCAGTTTCACAATTTGCTGGTGTTAAGCTGAAAGCAGTGTTCGTTATAACGGGAGCACGATCGACAATCGATGCGCTCCGTGCGAACTGTTGCTGAGGACTCTCGAAATTGAACTCTCCGGAATCAACCGTCTCGGAGGAGTTTCTGGAATCAACTGACCGTCTGCGACGTTACACAGTCGTCGACAAGCGCGAACGAGTAATTACTCGTTAAGCGGCGCTTTCGTCAAACTATTAGCTCTTTCTCACTCTCTCTCATATCCGTTTACTATTCGCGAATTCGAACGTCTTCAAACGGTAATATATACCGGTCAGACGTGCCGATCTCTGGTTTCCCACGGTCTAGACGAAAACAATCATTGTCATGTTATTGGACCTCGATAGTTTTTGTGTTTCCTTTTCGAATCACGCCGGTCAAATAAACTCGGTAGACTCAAGAAAAAGAAATTAACTATGAGGCTCGTGATCAGGTGAAACAACTACTGGTCACTTATTTAAACATACCGCCCCCCTTGCACTGTCTGTGCAATTGCTGGAGGGTTTGGTAGTTGTGACATCGAGACTCGAATCGCGGAATTTTACAAATTCAAGTTGAATGGACGTTTGAGAGAGAGGATTACTGCAAGTTAATTATATAGTATAATAATGACTTACTTTTTGGTGGCGGCGAGGGGGTGACTGTCGTCTCCAACAGTCTCAACGACGTCTCCAGGGCCATACGAGTGATTCGCTCGTACAACGACCGGCTGTCCCTGGAGGGCGTGAGGCTGCCTGAGCACCCGCTCGTCGAGCTGGACGAAGCCCTTCCAGCTCGTCCCCGATGTCGCCTCCGTTTCGGGTCTGTAGAGCTACGCTCCGTTGGACCCGTTGTTGCCCCCTGTGCCGTGGGTGTTGGTACCGGGAGTGCCGGACACGGCGTCCTCTCCGGTGGATTCTCCGGTTTGACCTTGTATAGGAGGGACGTTAAACGTCCCTCGGAGTTCCAGCGGAGGGTGTACTTCCCGCCTTCCACCCGGCAGTTATACCTCCGGGTGGTCCGGGGTATGTGCTGCGGCACCCGCAACACATCGTGCCCCAGGTCGATTATTAGGCCCTCCTTTGGTTTGCCCGGGGTGGGCCTTGCCCCGCTGGGGTCCTCCACCTCCATGCTGGGGCCAGCCTCTTCCTCGTGGGCTGCTCACACTTGCTCGCCGAGCTTGAGACATTTCTCAAAGCTCGCGCTTATCAGTTTGTGGCTCTCTCCGTCCATTCTGCCGGCTATCACAGTTAGAACTATGAGGGCGAACGGATCGGGACCTGTTTTATTTCCTCGGTGGTACCCTTGGGCAACGGGGGTACCTCCCCTACAGGTGCGAAACCAGAAGAGAGACTTTACGCCCTCTTTTCGTCTTATCCTGAGGAGTGGGGGCCAAGAAGGGGGTACCGGATCGAATTTTCGAGCTCAACGGTTTCTCTCCCCTTGTTGCCCCGCCTAACCGAAAAACAGTCCTCTGGAGTGTTTATTCGTCTTCGGGGTCACGATTCGTGCCCGAAGACTCGTTTCCCACGGGTAGCTTACACAGTCTCGTTATCAGACGTGTGTAGGTGGAGGTTTTTGTACGGAGTTTAACCACTCGCACATTACCGTCTCTACACGGGAAAATCTCCTCAATTCTTCCCATTTCCCATTGATTAGGTGGGAGAAGAGGGTTTTGCACCAGTACCAGATCCCCTGGTTGCAGGTGCATTTCGATGGATCGCCACTTATTGCGATTCTGGAGATGCGTGATATAATCACGTGTCCAATGCTTCCACAGCTGCTCGTGAAATTTCTGGATCGCTCTCCAGCGCGATAGGCGCGAGAGCTGTTCCGTCTCAACAGAGCGCATCGGAAGTGCATTTAAAGGACCTCCAGTAAGGAAGTAGCCCGGCGTGAGAGGCGCATAGCTATCGGGTGCATCACTCAACGCTGCGATCGGGCGGGAGTTTAAGCTCGCCTCGATCTTGCAAAGGAGCGTATACATCTCCTCTGCGGTGGGAGTGAATGCACCGAGAATGCGCTTTAAGTGATGTTTCACTGATTTCACGCCGGCTTCCTGCATACCACCGAGATGTGGTGCACTAGGAGGATTAAATCTCCATTCTATGCCCTGCGTGCCGCAGCTATTTTGCACTTCCTGCGAATTACTCACCTCGCGGAAGTGCGTTCTTAGCTCGCGATCTGCACCGACGAAGTTTGTCCCATTGTCACTGAAAATGCAGGACGGGGTTCCACGTCGGGCGATAAAGCGATCTAAGGCGGCAATAAACGAGCCTGTCGTGTAATCACTGACAAGTTCGAGATGGACAGCTCTTCTAGCGTAACATACGAAAACCGCAAGGTACGCTTTATGAGCTGTCTTCCCTCGGCCAGCGGAGTAGCGAACGCGAAACGGTCCAGCATAATCCACTCCGCAATTCGAGAAAGCTCGAGCCGGTCTGCAACGCTCAGGGATCAAACCAGCCATAATCTGCGTGGAGGTGCGACCCTTCCACCTTATGCATTTCATGCATTGGTTGATCACCGTTCGAGCAAAATTTCGGCAGCCAAGGATCCAGAATTGCTGTCTCACCTTGTACAAGGTCATCTGCAAACCTCCGTGCAACGTATCCACGTGCCCCTGCCTAATTATTAGTGTGCTCACATAATGTTTCGGCAGGATTATCGGATGTTTCGTTTGCCAATCGCGTACTGTATTCTCCAGCCTTCCACCGACCCACAAGACGCCTTTATCGTCGAGAAACGGATGCAGACTTTTTATCGGAGATTTCGCAGGAATTCCGCGGTGATTTTTCAAGCACCGGTACTCCTCCGCGAAATGCGTACTCTGTATGTACTGTGCAATTCTGTGGGTTGCTTGTTGCAACTCCGATGCGTGGAGGATCGCCTTGACAAAGGACCTTGGGTCACCTTGCACTCGTCTCCGAAACCGGAGACAATATGCTGTGACGCGCACTAGTTTTCTCCACGCTGGAAATCGGAATAGGAAATCCCATTCCTTTTCGGGAGTAACTAGGCTCGTGATCAGGTGAAACAACTACTGGTCACTTATTTAAACAATATATATATATTTGTTATTTATAAATAAAGTATATTATTTTTATAATGAAAATATAAGGTTTTAAAATAAACTATATAAATATATATATATTGTTACGACCACCCCTTACGTTGTAACCCCTTGACGACGAGGGTCGTCAAGGGCGCCTAGCAATTTATAAACAGTCGCAAAAGAATTGAATTGTAATCCGACAGCGAGAGCGACCGGACGCGCGCTCGACGCTCTGATTCATAAAATACCAAAAACGCTCTGTTAATCGTAATTGTCTCTTCCGTGTACCGATATGCCCCGCACGCGCCGCAACAACATATATAGATTAAATAATTTAATCAAAATTTCAATTCGAAGTTAAATGTAATTTTTACTTTATATATATATATTAAATGAAACCAAAAAGAGGTATATTATTGTTAATAATATTATTAGAATATAAATATAATTTATCTTATAACCTCATAGAGAGAACAATAAGATCGTCACGAATTGGTTCCGTAAAAAAACATGGTCTGGGCGTTATATTAACTTCAATTCAGCGCATTCTATTGTACACAAAAGAAGTCTAGTTGTAGGTCTGGTTGACCGTGCGGTTAAATTAGCACACCCGAATTTTAGAAAGGACAATCTTGAACTTATTGTTAACACATTATCTCGTAACGGCTACCCGACGAACTTTGTCAAGAACATCATCAAGAGACGGGTGGATGATATTTATCATCCCTATCGGGTAAACCAGGATAGGATAAACCGCTTGCGGGACCCATCTCCGAGCGGTACGGTGGTACTTCCTTTTGTCTATGATTTGGACTTGATTCCAATCCTAAAAAGTTACAACTTGCGATGTATTTACACTACAAATAGCAATGCTTTTGGCTTCTTCGCCAAAGGAAAGGATAAGCTACACACATGTAAGAAAACGTACATAGTGTATAAAATACCTTGCAGGAATTGTGGAGAGTGCTACGTGGGCCACACTCACAACCACTTAGCAACAAGACTGTACCAACATAGGTACAGCCTCACGCACCTGTCCAGCAGAACGGCTCTCACAGAGCACGTGCTGGATAACGGCCGCGCGTTCGACTTTGATAACGCTAGTATTCTTCACAAGGACAATAATTACTACCGCCGGAGTATCGCCGAATCCCTATATATACAGTTAGAGAATAGTGTTAACAAGAAGTTTGAATCGGTCAATTTAGCAATCCACTACACGGACCTCATCGCCCACCTGCTGACGTAGCCGAATTACTATATATCAGTTAAAAAAGAAAACTGCTTGTACATTGTCAATAATTCTATTAATAGCCAAAGGGATAGATTACGCATCTTACCTACCACTTTCAATTACAGACATGCACCGGATCACAGGGAAAAATTCCGATCTATAATAACGCCTTGCCTCAGCACCCTTGAACGAACTGTGATGGCTGCTGGATAGTAAGCGATACGTAAATCCATTCACTTCCGCCGATCGATTCTATGGATCGATATTACCGACCCTAGGTCGCGCAGAATCCAGGCGGGATTGTGTCCTTACTGTCCAGCAGACCACGTTCAAATAAAGTGCGCAACTGATTTCGTGACGTCAATTAATGTAAATAAATAACCCTTGTCCTTCCTCTCCGCCTCAGTGGTTACAGTTAATTCTAAGTTTAAAATTTGTACTTTAGTCTTCCTTTAACACCGAAGACATAAGCACCTAGGGCAGATAATAAGTAGCCTAGGACTTCTTTTAGTGAGTACAATTTATTCAATTTTCCGTTAACAATTAGTTTTACATAGGAATAATAGGTATTTAAGACACTTGTAAAATATTATTGTAATAGAGAAACTTTTTCTTTTCCTTCCACATAGACTTAATGTTTAGACTGAAGAGGGTGCAAAATTGTACCGAAACGTTTCTACGTTGAAAAATAAAGAAGTTTAAATCGTTACATTGGTCTATTAAAAGCCGAAACCCAAAATCACACATACTAAACAAGATAAGTGTGTATTCCTTGATAAAGTCTTTCTCGGATTACATCTCGTCATCATTGAGATATACATAAAATAATAATTATAAAATTAATAATTAAATTTAAGTAATTATTATTATGTATTCATTGAATTATTCTTGTTAATAAATTGAAAATTTTAAATGATGTTAATAGTGGTCATGGTCTTGTAGTAACTAAATGAAATGGATGATTATGTATTGACATTTAAGAAACTTCATTAGAATATAAAGTTCTAAGAATTGAGTATACATAAGCTTGAATTATAGCTACTGCAATTTCTAGAATTATTAATAAAGTTTGAGTTGAAAACGTTAGAGGAAAAATAAGAATATTAAAATTTGTTGAACCAATTAAATTTAATAATAAATGACCTGCAATTATATTAGCTGACAATCGAATAGCTAATGTTCTTGATCGAATAATATTTCTAATTGATTCAAAAATTACTATAAAAGGTATTAGAATATAAGGAGTTCCTGTAGGAATGAGGTGTATAAATATATTTTTATAATTTATTAATCAACCAAAAATTATAAAAGATAATCATATAGAAAATGAAAAAGATAATGAAAAAGATATTGGTCTTGATGGAGTAAAAATATAAGGGAATAATCCTAAAATATTAATTAATATAATAAAATTAAATATAGAAATAAATATTAATAAATTTTTATTAGAAATTTTATTTAATAGAATTTTACATTCATTAATAAGATATATATATATATATATATATATATATCTTGAAAATGATAAATTTATTTTCAATTTTTGATCCTCACACAAGTATAGAAACAAGATACAATTGATTAAGTTTAACTTGTCCAATATTATTTATATTATTTCCTTACTGAATCATTCCTTCTCAATATTCAATTTTATGAATTAATATATATATATATATATAATATATAATTAATATATATATATAAAATTATATATATATATATAAAAATTGAAAATAAATTTATCATTTTCAAATTCATTTATTTAAAAAATTTATTTTATATTTAAAGTTAAATTGAAAATAATTGAAATAATTAATAGATAAAATTATTATATAAATAATTAAAATAATTATTATTATTATTAATCAATTAAGTGGTCTTATTTGGGGAATTAAGATATATTATAGTTATATAATAATTTTAATTTGACAAATTAATGTTATTTAATTAACTAATTTCTTTCATTAGAAGTATAATAAATATACTATATTTGATTTAAGAGATCAATACTTTTTTTCAGTCATCTAATGATTTAGAAATTAAGTAATTTTATTGATTCAGTCTATGAAGTCTTTAAATGAAACTGATTCTACAACAATGGGTATAAATCTATGGTTTATTCCGCAAATTTCTGAGCATTGCCCAAAAAAGAGTCCTGGTCGATTTATAATTAATAAAGTTTGATTAATTCGTCCTAGTGTAGCATCAATTTTAATTCCTAATGATGGAATTGTTCAAGAATGAATAACATCTGTTGATGAAACAATTAAACGAATATTATAATTATAAGGTAAAATTAAACGTGTATCAACATCTAGTAATCGAAAATCATTTAATAAATATGTTTTTATAAATGAATTAAATTCTAAATTTTTTTTAAAATCTGAAAATTCATATCTTCAATATCATTGATGACCAATAGCTTTAACAGAAAAAATAATATTATATAGATCATCAAGAATATAAAGAATTTTTAATGAGGGGAAAGCTATAAATAAAAGAATAATTATTGGAATAATTGTTCATAATATTTCAATTATATGACCTTGTAATAAGTATCGATTAATATTTTTATTTAAAATAAGTGTTAAAATTAGGTAAATAATTAAAATTGTAATTATCCTTAAAATAATTATACCTGTATCATGAACAAAAATTAAATGTTCTATTATAGGTGAGTTAGCAACTTGGAAAGTCAAATTTATTCAAATATTAATTTTTAACAATAAAGGATATCTTTATATATACGGTGTTTAAAACTGTTGCACTATTCTGCCATGTTAAATATTTATCTGAAATTGAAGGAATTTCTGTGTAAGAATGATTATAAGGTGGAAAATTTTGTATTCATTCTAAAGATGATATATAAAATTTAAATAAAATTTTTCGTTTTCTTATTAAAGTTTCAAAAATAATAAAGATTAGAAAAATTAATCTATTAATTGTGTTTAAATAAGTGGCCAGTAGTTGTTTCACCCGATCACGAGCCTCATAGTTAATTTCTTTTTCTTGAGTCTACCGAGTTTATTTGACCGGCGTGATTCGAAAAAGAAATACAAAAACTATAGAGGTCCAATAACATGACAATGATTGTTTTCGTCTAGACCGTGGGAAACCAGAGATCGGCACGTCTGACCGGTACATAGTACCGTTTGAAGACGTTCGAATCCGCGAATAGTAAACGGATATGAGAGAGAGTGAGAAAGAACTAATAGTTTGACGAAAGCGCCGCGTAACGAGTAATTACTCGTTCGCGCTTGTCGACGACGGTGTAACGTCGCAGACAGTCAGTTCTTCTTAGAGAGTCCTCAGCAACAGTTCGCACGGAGCGCATCGATTGTCGATCGTGCTCCCGTTATAACGAACACTGCTTTCAGCTTAACACCAGCAAATTGTGAAACTGAATCGAGAATAACACACGACAATTCGTGTTGACTCTTCAGCACAATAGCTGCGCCTTTTAGTAATTTAGCGGTCTTTACCCTGAATTAGTACTGGGGCGAAAATCGGTGGGTTCACCTGGTTTTCGCCAACTATTGTTGTTCGACGTGGGAGCGTCAGGAGTCCACTCCTTGGATGACCACTGGTCGGCGGAGCACTACGTTAGTTGGCGCGCTATTCTAAACTTAAGACCCGCTACTCGTTCTCTACCGGGAATCGCCTTGGCGACGTTTAGAGGAACCAAAGAGCGACCGGAGAGTTTCGATATCGCTGTGTCCAGGCTTCCTTCACGACGCGGCGTGTTGAGGAAGACGGGTTAGAATTAGCGTTGGCCCACTCTTACTCCACGTCAAGACGTGTTGAGAAAGAAACGGTTAGTTCAGCCTCCGTTGTCAGCCACCGGGACTAGTTAATAGTAACCGTGGATCTCCCCGCTCACGGAATCCATACAGGAGATTTAGAACCTCCGCCATGGTTTTCCGTTCGAGGCAATACGACTGTGCGGTCGTTGCACTAAAGATTTCATTGCGTAAATCTAGCCGACCGCCACGATTGTGTTCCTGAAAAAGACGGAACAGATCGGCCAAAACAGTCGACGCGTGGCTTACCGTAGTTAAAAGCCACGCACCAGTACACGCATTAGCACACACAGCACGGTTACCGTTGCTGTTTAAGTGTGCGCGTCAAAACATTCCCGAGACAGAACGTTAATACGATTATCGTATTTCAGGTTATTACACCCGTTCGTTCTTTTTCTGTTGTTCCAGAGATTATAACCTAGGACAACCAGGCCCGCCGACAGCCAGGCTACCGAGAAGTTAAATTCTTGCGATCGGCAAAAACACTTTGTATTATACAGAGCGAAAAGGGTCTGCAATAAACGACTGTCCTTTTCAGGACAGTCAAAGGGAATCAAAGGCATATTGGTTTGGAGTTACCTTTACCCACTCTCCCTCGTCCGGACCGGAGGAGGAAGTTTCACTTCCTCCAATATCGGTTGTAGTTGGCCGATATTTGAAACAAATTTCAACACATATATATATATATATATATATATTATTATACAATATATTAATATATATTACAATAATAATTACAATAATATATAATACAATATATATTATACAATATATATATATTGTTCAGGATTTCTCGAAGTCCGGAACGTTCGACGTAGTCAAACAGTGTTATGCTTACTTTTGACTCTTTTTCTGGCTTCGCTTCGTGCGTCTTAACTATGGTGCAAAAACTTTAAATACGTCGAACGTTCTGGAAACAAGGGCTTCTTCGCAGCAGTTGAGAATATTCGAGAAGGAATTGAATTCCCGAATATTCTCGAAGCGTCACGAGCGCGTGAGCTCCCCTCAAGGGGTAGCCCCTCACTCAAATCATAAATACCGGTGCGACGGCACCGGTCGCGCTCTTAGTTCGGGTCTTTTGTTCTGGTAATCTATTCTACTTCGGGTGTATCGACGTTATAGCTTAAACGTGCGATTACAATTACTTATTGGGTTTATTACTTTCGTATAACTTTATACACGTTAATTATTGGTGTGCTTACCTGTAAATCTGCGTACTTTACGTATCTGCTTTTGAGCTGCTTTCTCTATCGTGCTTATTGACTTATTGCGTATAACTAATTAACTGAGTGTGTGTGCGTATGACTGACTCCGTGTACTCGTGCCTACGGTTAACTTATTAATAAATAACTATTAAGATACGCGCCTCAGACTTTATTAAAACATACAGTCCACTCAACTTCTCACTTTTCCGTACATTTTTAAAAATAATTATATTATCTTAATATCTTCAATATTAAACTTTAATTTTTAAGCTATTTAAATTAATTAAATATTAAAATTAATAATATTATAATAAAAATTCTTTTTATAAATATTATAATACTTCTTCATCTTATTAAAATATTTTTTTCATAATAATACAAAATATTAAAAGAATCAAATCGACCGATAAATATTTCCAATAAACCTTTCTCAACTTCTAACAATGTAAATCTTCTTATTTTTTAAGGAAAAATAGATAAATAAGATCATAATAAATTTATTATTATCAAATTATAAAAAAATATTTTAACTTTATTTATTATAATACTATTATATATAAAATAACCTAAAATTAAACCAATAATAATAAATCTTAAAATTAATATTTTAAAATAAAAATACTATCGAAATTCAATCAACTAATAGAACATACTCAAATCTACAAATATTTAAATCATATAAATCAAAAATATATAAAAATATTAATTCATAAATTTTAAAATACATAGATAATATAAATATTATAAATCTAAGAAATAAAAGTAAAATTATTACAGATAATATTATAATAAAAATAATTCAAAATATAATTTTATACATCTTTAGTATCACAAACTAAAATTTTTATTAAACTATTTAAATAAAAATTTAAATTTAATAAAAATAAAAAATTTAAAGGAATTAAATGTATAAATAAAACAATATATTCTTTTAATTTTCCAGAATTAAATCCTAAATAAAAAAGTATTTTACCATGAGATCTATAACTCAAAATATATAAAGTAAAAATTGAACTTAAAAAAATAATTAAAATTAATAAACTCAGTAAATATGTATATTTTAATAAAACAATTCTAATTATTAAAATTTCTCTTATTAAGTTTAAAGAAAAAGGAGCTGATATATTAAAAAAAAACTAAAAATCATAATAATATTATTGAAGGCATAACATTTAATAATCCTTTATTAATTATAAATATTCGACTACCTGTAGGAACATAAATAATATTTACAATATAAAATATACTTGATGAACATAAACCATGAGCAATTATTATTATTAAAGAAGCAGTAATTATTAATTCTTCAAATATAAATATTCTAAAAAGTATAAAATTTATATGAACAACCGAAGAATAAGCAACTAATAATTTTATATCAATTTGTCGTAAACAAATTAATCTCAAAATTATTCTTCCAATTAAAGATAAAGATAAAATTAAATAATTTGATAAATTATTAAAAATTATTATTAATATTACTCGGATTAATCCATACCCTCCCAATTTGAATAAAACTGAAGCTAAAATTATTGAACCAAAATAAGGAGCTTCCACATGAGCTTTTAATAGTCAAAAATGTCTTAAAAATATAGGGAATTTAATTAAAAATACTATTAAAATAAAAATTATAAAAAATCTATTAATAGAATACTTAACCATTTCAATAAAAATAAATCTTATCCTAAATTTTATATTAAATCCTATATATATCCTATATATTAAAATTACTAAAATAGGTAAAGAAAAAAATAACATACAATATATTATAAGATATCTTGCCTCAACTCGATTTTTATAAGAACCCCAGTAAAAAATTAATAAAAATGTAGGAATAATTCTTAATTCATAAACTATATAAAATAATAATAAATCTATTCTCAAAAAAATTATTACTAAAATTATTAATAAAATTAAAAAAATATTAATAAAATATAATTGACTAAATTTTAAATTAATTCTTAAAATAATTAGTAATACTACCCAAATAGATAAAATAATTAATATTAAAGACAGTTTTCTTAAACAAAATCTATATCTAATATAAATATTATCTAAAATTTCCAAATTTTGAAAAAAATAAAATATTATATAATACCTTAAAAAAATTAAAATATTTATTTTATTAAAAAAAATAAAATATAAATTTAAAAAAAATTAATACAATTAATAATTCTATCATAAATTAATATTTATAATTTTTCATTTTTCATTTCCATAATAATGAATTATCATAATTATTAATCCCAAGGCTAATACTCTTTCACAAATAGAAAATAAGAAATAAAATAATATAAAAGATTCTAAAAATCTTCTACAACATAAAAAAATTATAAAATAAATTCTTACAACAATAAATTCTAAAGAAATTAAAACTATTCAAATATGATTATAATATTTTATAAATAAAAATATTCTTAAAATAATTTTAAAAAACATAATAAATTATTACTTAATAATATAAAGCTATATAATGTTACGAGCTGGGGCGTGCGAGTTTTAATTATCAAATGGCAGATGACCGAATCGCGTCGCGTACCTCGTTTGACCGTCCTCTCTCGATAAATAAGACCGGGTTCTGACTGGGGATCCTAAGACCGCAGCAGGCATCCGTTAATAACAATACAGGTACTTCCTCGCTTGCGTATTGCTTGCGACAGGTACGAGACAGATCCTAGGAACTGCTGTCACCTGTTATTACCGGAAGGCTGTATTGCACCTTTTGTGGATAGGTCCTAAGAACTACCACCTAGGCTGGGAGAGAGAGTGACGACGAATCGAGATACTACCCGTTAACAATTAATTGATTCACTCCGAGCGGTTGGAGTGAATCTGTGGTGGGCTCGTTGCTGTTATTGATTTTAGTAAAGGAAATGCACAAGATGTTGATGTTCCCTTTTTGAACAGTTACAAATTTATTCTAACAAATCTCTATTAATGACTCTTTTACAAATGTGTTTAGTGTGTGAGTGTAACGCTTACCTAAGTAGCGACGACGTATATTGTTCGTTGACTCGTTGATAGGTCACTCCGCTTCGATTGCTGATTTATAGCAAGATCACAATGGTGAACGACACTTTAATTGAGCTTAGATACTTTCAGTGAATTCGAGCGGCGCACTCCTAAGACGCGTGGACTTAATCGGACAGAGTAACGTTGTGATGTCGTAAGATGGTTTTACACTGGCTTGGATGGAAAATGGGTGCCTTTTTATAGGGCTTGATTTTGGGGAAACAGGAGGAAAAATGGGAGGAAACTATAGGGCGAGTGGGAGGAATAGGCTTCCTTCTTCGCAGGTCTAGGTTGTTTACGGTAGGAGATGCTTTTAGGAGAGGCTACACTGCCTAGGGGATGTTTAGGTAATTGAAGTCAAGTGGGACCGACGTGGACAGTGGGAAACGCATTTTGAATTCACTGAAAGTATCCTGGGAAGTTAAATAAAACTCTTCTGAGGCGCCTTTCTGTCGCCGAGCGTTCTTAACTAAATCCTATGAACTTATGCATACGCAACAATAATTTAAATTAAAATATTAATTTTGTAAATTAAAAATAAATAAATATGTTATAGCTTTCAAAAAAATAAAAATTTTATGTCTTTAATCTCCAAAATTAATATTTTAATTAAACTATTTCTTGAAATGTTTAAACTCACTATTTTAATAAAAATAATTATTCCTATATTTAGTATTTTTATATTATTAAGATTAATTTTCTTAATAAAAAATAATCCTATCTTATTTCTAATTTATCAAATAATTTTTACCCTAATAATTGTTATTATTATAAGTTTATACACAACCTCATTTAATATTTTTGCTCTTATTCTTTTTATTTCAATAATTAGAGGAATAATAGTAATATTTCTATTTTTTACAACATCAATTAGAGTATCAAAAATAAAAACAAATAATATATTTATAAAAATTATTATAATTTCACTAATAATAATTTTTATAATATTAATTATTTTAAAAATAAATATAATTGAATTTAAAAAAAAACAAATAATTTAACTTATCAATATTCTAACATAATATATTATTTATTAAGAATTTTTTATTTATTCTATTAGAGATTAGTGGGAAGTTATGATAAGAATAGCAGTTTATGGAACATTAGGTAACGCACGTGTTCACCGTTCGGGAGAGACGCGACTAATAAAGTAAAACAAAAGGTAAATAACAAAGCACTGTCGTGATACAGTCGGTAACGCAGCGCTTCAGCAATCACCGACGGATCGTATCTTCAACACGCCCCCTCGATCCGTTGGTCCGATCAGTCCAATAGTCCAAGCAATCTCAGATTTGCTCGAATCTTGGGAGCAGCTAAACCTTTTGTTAGTAGGTCTGCCGCCATGTTTTCAGTGGAGACATGCTCGACGATCAATTTTCCTTGATTCAGCACTTCGCGAACGTAATGATGTCGAGTGTCAATATGTTTAGTGCGATTATGATGCACTGGATTCTCGGCAATTTTTCGTGCTCCTTCGTTATCACAAAAAATTATCATTTCGCGATCTCCCATGAATTTCAACTCCGTGAGAAATCTCGCCAAGAACGTTGCTTGTTTAGTGGCCTCCGTGAGTGCCATGTATTTGGCCTCGGTGGACAATAACGCCACGGTCCGCTGTTTCCTCGATTCCCACGACACAGGATTCCCTCCGAGGATGAAAGTATGTCCGGTGTAGGATCTCCTATCGATGGTGCAGCCTGCCCAATCGGCGTCCACGTACCCCTTCAACTGGTCTCCTGTCCTCTTATACCTCAATCCGAGTTCAGGCGTTCCCTTTAGGTAGCGTAACACCCTTTTTGCAGCCGTCCAATGAGTCGAACCATAACATGTTCCGAATTGGCTCAAGTGACTCACCGCAAAGGATATGTCCGGACGAGTACACGTGGCAACATACATCAATGATCCGATTAGCTCACGATAAGGATATCTATCCGGATCCCAATCCTCTTCTCGGCATGGTACCAACTTCTCGCCTTGATTCAATGGTGTTGATATTGGGTTCGCCTCCGACATGTTAAATCTCTCAAGAATATCCTGGATGTACTTTCTCTGGGTCATTGATATCCCCGTTTTGTCTTGACAAAACTCAATTCCCAGACAATAGGAAACAGGTCCAAGACTCTTCACATCGAGCTCTCTCGATAGGAATTTCTTCAGCTTCATGATCTCGGTGTCTCTCGCCGACGCCATTAGAATATCGTCTACGTATGTAGCTATCGCCAGGAAATTTTTCCCATTCCCTTTGACGAATATACAAGGATCCGCGGTTGACTTTCTCGCGCCAAACTTGCTTAAAAGACTGCATAACTTCTCGTTCCAACAACGTCCGGCTTGCTTTAATCCGTACAACGCTTTGTTGAGGATACATACCTTGTCTCCGCTTTGCATATCTGAAAGCATTTGCTTCGGTCCTCGTTTGACCTCGCTATTCCCGGTCTCTCTTTCGGCTAAGGATTCGAGTCCCAATTTAATGTGCCTTGGAACCTCCATGTAGATCCTCTCATTTAGTTCACCGTTTAGATACGCCGTAGTCACATCCAGTTGTTCGACGATCATCCCTTTCTCAGCAGCGATTGCCATCATGGTTCGAATCGACTCCATTCGGGCCACTGGTGCAAACATGTCCTCAAAGTCAACACCCGTGCGTTGAGCATAACCCCTTGCGACGATGCGCGCTTCCCGGCGCTCAAGAGTTCCGTCCTCTCTTAATTTGTTTCGAAAAACAATGCGGCTTCCTATCACAGGCGCGTCGTCGGGTCGATCTACGAGCTTCCACGTTCCATTCTTGATGATTGATTCCAGCTCGCGTGCTATCGCATCATGCCATTCGTTGGCATTGGGACCTTCAATTGCCTCTTTTACTGGAATTTCGGTCAGACAAGCGATTTCCTCCGGATTGTGAGCTAGGTTGACCTGATGAAACAACTTTCTGGGTCTTCTTCTGAATCCCGTGCGTTGTAAACGTGGTCGTCCTCGACCTCGCCTTTGGATTCTGCTTTCGATTTCGACTTCTTCTTCGTCGTTCGCATTTTCCTCTTCGTCATCGTCTCGTCTGACTTCGTCTGCAGATGATGTGACTGGTTCTTCACTAGAACTCTCCGATGTGGAATTCATGCGATCCTTCGACTGAATCTCAAATACGACACTGTCGTCCTTTGCGTCTTGTAGCTCCAATAGCTCGTCGCACTTCCCGTTCATCGTTGGTTCGAACTTACCATCCGTGAACTTTACGTCGCGTGCCACTTCTACTTTTCTGTCATTCGGCAGCCAAATGCGGTAAGCCTTGGAAGTCTCCGAATAGCCTACAAATATTACTTTTCTCGATCGCGGTTCAAATTTTTCTTTTCCGGGCTCTCTCCTTAAGGTGATTACCTCACATCCGAACTCCTGGAAATGTCCGACATTCGGAATTTTTCCTTTCCATGCCTCATAAGGCGTTTTACCTTCGAGATGATTCGTAGGGCATCTATTTCGTATGAAATTAGCCGTGTTAATCGCCTCTGCCCAGAGCGATGGTGTTACCGAAGACTGCAGCATCAAACAACGAGCCATGTCGAGAAGTGTTCTATTCTTTCGCTCTGCAACGCCGTTCTGTTGTGGCGTGTGCGACACCGTGAGTCGTCTACCAATTCCGTTCTCCCTTAAGAACGTATCGAATTTTTCATTGCAGTACTCTTTCCCATTGTCGGACTGTAAGAACTTTATTCTTCTCCCCGTTTGGTTTTCCACGAAGGCTTTATAATCTTTAAATGCTTGGAAAACGTCGCTCTTGTTTCGCAGAAAACGTGTTTCACACCACCTCGATGCGTCATCGATAAATATGGCAAAATACTTCGAACCTCCCATTGACGTGGTTCGAAACGGACCACATAAATCGGTGTGTACTATCTCAAGTACAGTCGTTTTTCGTTCGGATGCCTTTGGGAATGCCGACCGAACCATTTTCCCTTTTGCACAGATTTCGCAAAATATGTCGTTTTCATCCGATTCTAAATTTAATCCCGTGACTGTTCCGTCTCGAAAACACCGGGTCAGGTTTCGATAATTCAAATGACCCATCCGCTTATGCCAAACTTCGATCGATTTCGGCTTTCTTCGGGAATTGTCGTCGCGAGCGGCTCTCGCGTCGACTTTTTGTTCCGTGGTCGTCAGGACGTAGAGACCGCCGCGTTCTCGTTCGGCTCTCACGATCGTCCTTTTCTTCGCGTCCATGACCGTCGCGCCATCGCTATCGAAAATCACTGAATATCCCTTATCACAGATTTTTCCGACCGAAAGAAGATTTGTCCGTAGGTCGGGCACGTGAAGAGTCTCGTTTAGTCTCACCATCTTCGTCATACTGTTGACGTTGGCTTCCAGACTAACGACTCCTTTCCCTTTAATTTCCGCACACGCGTTGCTCGCGAGATTCACTCTTCCGATCACGGATTTGCGAATGTTCTCGAATTCATTAGCATCACCACACATGTGCGTCGTGCACCCACTGTCCAAGCACCACACTTTGTTGTCTTTCACGTCTTCGGCCCGAAAAACTTTACCGTCACTCGAATCTTTCGTGACCGCGCACAAACTCACTCCGTTCGCCGTATTCGCGTCGTCCGAATTTCGCACGGTTTCCGTGCAATCGGCGGCTTTATGTCCAATCTTTCGACATCGGAAGCACTTGTATTTAAATTTGTCCTTTTGTCGTTGCACCTTTGGATCTTTCTTCGATTCGTATTCCGTCCTTTTCGTCGCGCCCTTCCCCCTCTCAAACCTCTTTTTCACGAACATCGCACTCGTCGTGCCATCTCGACCTTGATGCTTTCTCGCCTCACTTTCCTCGAGAATTTTAATTCGTAGAGCTTCTGGTGTGGGTAAGGTATCGCGAGATTCTATCGCGCACCGGAAATTATCGAAGGATGCGGGAAGACTGTGCAGCAACATCACCGATAGCAAATCGCTATTAATGTCTACTTCCATTTCTCCGAGCCTATCTACCGTATCGAAAAATCTTACGATGTGCTCGTGCACGTCGTCACCTTCACTCATGTGATAGTATGTCAATTGTTTGATGAGCGTCGCCTTTCTTGCCGGTCCCGACGATTGAAACACTTTTTGCAATTTCGTCCACAACTCATGTGAAGTATTACAATCCTTTACTTGTTTCAGCTCCGATGGTTTAATCGCAAGGATGATGTCCGCGCGCGCTTTTCCATCCTCGATTTCCCATCGTCTTGCCTTTTCCGCTGAATCGGCATCTCCCGGGATTATCATGGGTTTCGTTATCCTTCCGCTTGCGTATTCCCATTCGTCGTTTTCAAACAACAACGCTTGCATTTGGATTCGCCATGTGTCGTAGTTATTCCTGCTTAATAACTCGATTCGCACCGAACTGGACGCCATTGTGACTCGATCAGTCTCTTACGCGTTCACGAATGTTCTTACACCGAACACGCGATTGAATTCACCTATTTATATTCTCCGCTATTTATCCACGCACTTCACGATGACCTGGGCCCATAACCTATTAGAGATTAGTGGGAAGTTATGATAAGAATAGCAGTTTATGGAACATTAGGTAACGCACGTGTTCACCGTTCGGGAGAGACGCGACTAATAAAGTAAAACAAAAGGTAAATAACAAAACACTGTCGTGATACAGTCGGTAACGCAGCACTTCAGCAATCACCGACGGATCGTATCTTCAACATATTCTTTTCAATAATTACTATTATTAAAATCTGTAAACAAAAATATAAATTTATTCGTCGAACACAATAATAATGTTTAAATATTCTAAATCTAATAATGACCCAATAATTAATGTATTTAAAAATACATTTATTGTTTTACCTACTCCTATAAATATTTCTAGATGATGAAATTTTGGTTCAATTCTTGCCTTAATTCTAATTATTCAAATTAGCTCAGGAATCCTTTTATCAATACATTATATCCCTCAAACATCAATAGCATTTGATAGAATCATTCATATTATTCAAAATATTGAAGGATGATATATCCGAACAGCCCATATAAATGGAGCATCTTTATTTTTCATTTGTATATATTTACATATTTGACGAGGATTATATTATCATTCTTATAACTTTAAACATGTTTGATTATTAGGTGTAATAATTTTAATATTATCTATAACAACTGCATTTATAGGATATGTTTTACCCTGAGGACAAATGTCATTGAGGAGCAACAGTTATCACAAATCTATTAACAGCTATCCCATCCTTTGGAAAATTTATAATTCACTGAATTTGAGGAGATTATTCAATTAGAACACAAACCCTTGGACGATTTTTTTGTATACATTATTTATTTCCTATTATTATTACATCTATAGTAATTATTCATTTAACATACCTCCATATATATGGATCTAATAATCCTAACGGAATTTCTAGAAATCCAGGAAAAATTAAATTTCATCCTTACTTCACTTGAATAGATTTAGTAGGATTTAGATGAATTTTAATAATTTTTTTTATTATTGTATTATATAATCCATATATTTTCTGTGACCCTGATAATTTCACCCCAGCTTCCCAAATAAATACCCCTAAACATATTCAACCTAAATGATATTTTCTATTTGCCTATACAATTTTACGTTCAATTCCTAATAAATTAGGGGGAGTAATTGGATTAATATTTTCAATTCTAATTTTAATAATTCTACCTTTTAACGGATTAACAAAATTTAAAACTACTAAATTTTATCCAATTAATCAATTTTATTTTTGAATATTTATATCAACATGTATTATTTTAACATGAACAGGTGCTAAACCAATTGAGTATCCTTACATATTTTGTTACGAGCCGGGGCGCGGCGTGCGTGGACCGACGTAGAAATTCAGTACCCTGCTTGTGGCGTCTCTCGAATTAATATACCCGGGAGAGGGGTTTCGGCGTTGTGACCCCTCTGCCTTCTCCCGTTAATAACGAATCCGAAGATTCGCGTCAGTAAAGGTGGATCTACTTGGTAACCACCACTGACTGGTAGAGAGAAGTAGCCAGAAGCAGGTGCTCGCGAACTCAGATAATCCTCGCTTACGAATGAATATACCCAGGAGAGGGTTTTCGGCGTTGTGACCCCTCTGCCTTCTCCTGTTAATAACGAATCCTAAGATTCGCGTCAGTAAAGGTGGATCTACTTGGTAACCACCACTGACTTTATCTAAGCGAGTACCGTCTGAGTCGCAGCTCGTTAACTTATTATTTGATTGTACACTCCGAGCGGCTGGAGTGAACTCACGGGATCGTGCTCAAACGATGATTCTAGTATTAGAGGGTAGGTCAGAGTTATTGACTACAAGGGTTATATAAAAATATCTAAATATATTCTCACAGTTTCTGAATGCTTAAAGACCTGGCCTTTACAATGATGTTGAGTGTTACCTTGCGGTTTCGGTGTACGGTTGATACTAGAAACTGACTTTGATGTTATGGGTAACTTGTCCCAGGCTTCAGCAATTCCCCTTAAGCTGTTTGAACTTGACTACGATTGGGCCCTAAAGGGCTGCTCTATTTATACCAAGAAAAACGTGGTTTACCGGAAGGTGGAAAAAAGGTGGAGCTAGCGGCGTCGCTACCGAACCCCGGGCGCGAAACGCCTAGGTGCCTCGCCCTGGGCCCGGTAACGACGTATTGTTTTTCGGGGGTATTGTTGGAAGCCCAAGACAGGTTGTCTGCTTTCTATTTGCACTGTCGGCCGACTTTCCGGTGTTACTCCGAGAATTTAAGAAATTCTCATAGAGAAAGACGCGTATGTAACATCTCCCCCCTTACAATGAAACATCGTATCGCTACGATGCTTTCATCTTAGACACCGGGAAGTCGCTCGACCGTGCAAAGAATTTTTTTTTTATATGTGAAAAATCTAAACCGGGTGTTGTTTTGATTAGTGGGTGTGCTTAAAACTACTGTCTGAGCGTTAGTGTACTTATTTTCAACTAAGATTGTTTGGTTTATGTGACATTGATCGGGACTCCCATTTGAAAATGTTCTTGGTTGGCCTGCAGAACGGTTGGATGTAGTCTATTTGGTGACTCCAAATGATGGTTGGCCGTACTGCCCAAAAATTTACATGTGTGCACCATCCTTGAGAGCTGGTTTTGATAATATATTTGGATTGATCCAAGTCGTCCTTGGCGATGTCACCACAAAATATTGTCGGTTTCTAAACTATATGTCTAATAACAATCGAAACTTACAAAGAAAAAAATGTTAAACAACCAAAGTAGATAAGAGAGATTTAAAAATATAATAACTAAATCCGAGTTGCCAGGGTTTGGCAGGAATGCAGTTTAGGTGATGTCCGATATTTCATAATATACTCGGTCGAATGTACGAGCTTCCCTATTTAAATTTGTATTTGAATCGTCGGATGCCCCAAGGTTTACCTCTTCAACTCGGTGATAATATTTGAAGGGAAACTTCAAGTTATGCAATACATCTGCGTTAGCTTCTTCGATCTCGTTTGACTGCATAAAGTGGGCTAGTTTCCGACTCTTTGACCCTTGAGAGGGAAAAACAGTAGGTTCCCGTTGTTTGCGCTTCCTGTTGTCTCCTTCATCCATTGGGGATGTAAATGACTTCAGGTGGCCTGCAGGTGGCATATTTTGTGACCTGCTTTCGGTGTCGTCGGCTGATCGGTACGTCTTCTGATGATAATGAGTCCCAGGTAGTGACGGCATAATTCCCAATTTTTTTGGTTCCTCCGCTGCTAGCGGCTCTGCAGGTACCCTCTCCAAAGGCATAAACTGGAAATTCATAGGCTCTGGGTGAATCGAAGCTGCAGAGACTAAAGGTTCTTGCCATGGTTTGTCTACTGAATCCGTGAAGATAAACAATGATGACATATCTTCCGTTTCTTCTGGATGTTCTCCTGCAATGGAAGTTACGGTGGTAGAAGTACCGCAATTGGCTTCGAAATCAAGGACGTTCGAAAATTCACAAGCTTGTCGGTCATCTGGTACTTCTAAAAATCCCAGCCATGATGGGATCATTTCCGCTGTATCATCTTCGTACGCTTCTTCATACAGTTCCGAAAACGGGCTCTGATTTGCGTACATGGACATGTGCATTGGTACTGATATTTCCGATTCATTATCAGTTTGCACGGTAGATTCGAGGAAGTCAAATCCTCCAAATTCCGAATCCTCCAAGTCGTCCTGGGTGTCCTTAATCGCGACTGGATTCTCGAAACTTTGTAATAGATCCGTTACTATTCGTTCCACGTTACTCGTGGTGCTTGACTGGCTCAAGTCGAAAAATTTTTCAAGCTTGCTGACTGCGAGTTCCTCGTTCTCGTAATCAGAAAAATTACGTCCATCGGAATCTTCGGGTTCAGATTTATTAGAGAGAGGTGATGAGCTGCGCGTGGTGTGGTTTATCCACATAGGCATAGCCAATGCTTTCCGTCCGTGTTCTTCAATTTCCGAGTCTGATTCACTCTCAGAATCATGTCGATTCCTAGGTTTATTCTTCTTGTACCTCGGAGCGCTCGGTGAAGTGTGGTACGAATTATAATCCTCCTGCTCCCAATAATCCAATTTTGCATGATCTTGTTGATCATAAAGCATATCCGATGGAAGTCTTGACATCTCTCCTGGTTGCCGGGTCCTAGTGGCAGCTCGAGGTCTTCTTTCTGGAGATTCTTCCTCTGACTCCGATATCCAATGGTCGTCGTGACCCCAATATCTGACCGGGCTAGGAGAAGATGAGTGCGAGACATACCTGTCTTGCCTTTTGCGGTTGAAGTTCAAAGAATTTGCCTTCATAATCTCTGCGTGCGAAGTCCTGGGTTCTTCTGGGCAATCCTTCTTGCCGTGCCCCTTCGTCCCGCAGTTCCAACAATATATGTTCGAAGGCTCTTTCCAGCCTCTCCGTCCGTTCAGCGTTCGGTTATCCGACGCTTGGGTATTTGTTCCTGGAGGCTGAATTCTGGATGGATCCCGACGCCGAAGAGTCATGGCAAATGCTCGTTGTCTTCTCTCGGGAGACTCATCTTCAGATTCGGACCTCCAGTAAGCGTTGCGACGCTGATACCCTACCGGACTGGGAGACGATTGATAGGAGACATACTTATCTCCTCTTGTGCGTTCCGGCCTACCGTAATCCCCATGGTCACGCCTTGAGCGTCGGTCGGGCGATCTACTTTCATAGGCCTCACGCCTGTTCCTTAAACGACGGTCGATCCTTAGAACGGCGTCGAATGCATCCTCCAAGGTTTTAATTTCCCTATTCCTGGACTCTACCCTCCATGCGATATGATCTGGGAGTCCCTCCAGGAAATTCACGAGGATGTCTTCGTTAATTTGCTTCACAATCTCTTCACTGTTGTTCTGATACCTGTCCCTGGCTGCTGTACGAGCAGAGTGTAACAGTTGCGTCGTCCTATCCATATACCTTGAAAGCGATTCCCCATCACGAATCTTCAGTCTTGCTATATCCGTTTGAAAATAAGCGAGGTCTCTTCCCGGTGCATACCGTTTCTTCAAAAACTTTAAAAGCGATTCTATGCAGTCAAACTGCCGTTCCAATATGCTAAGCCTTGCCGGACCCGCAAGTCTCGTTAGGACAATACCTAGGTATTGTGACTCAGCTTCCTTAGGAATAATCGCTAACCCGTTTTGAACCGCTTGTGCAAACACCGAAAGAGCCAGACTTTCCCCATCAAACACAGATATACTAGACGCTACATTTTGAATGCAGTTTTGTCGTGTCATGAGCGCCAAGGAAATGGATAGATCATTAAAATCGAACGAACGAGATTGTGAACTTGATGCACCGTTTCTAGGCATCTTAAATAATTGCTAATACTCTAATATTAGATTCAATAAATTAATGAGCGCATCCCACCGCTGTCACCAGTTTGTTACGAGCCGGGGCGCGGCGTGCGTGGACCGACGTAGAAATTCAGTACCCTGCTTGTGGCGTCTCTCGAATTAATATACCCGGGAGAGGGGTTTCGGCGTTGTGACCCCTCTGCCTTCTCCCGTTAATAACGAATCCGAAGATTCGCGTCAGTAAAGGTGGATCTACTTGGTAACCACCACTGACTGGTAGAGAGAAGTAGCCAGAAGCAGGTGCTCGCGAACTCAGATAATCCTCGCTTACGAATGAATATACCCAGGAGAGGGTTTTCGGCGTTGTGACCCCTCTGCCTTCTCCTGTTAATAACGAATCCTAAGATTCGCGTCAGTAAAGGTGGATCTACTTGGTAACCACCACTGACTTTATCTAAGCGAGTACCGTCTGAGTCGCAGCTCGTTAACTTATTATTTGATTGTACACTCCGAGCGGCTGGAGTGAACTCACGGGATCGTGCTCAAACGATGATTCTAGTATTAGAGGGTAGGTCAGAGTTATTGACTACAAGGGTTATATAAAAATATCTAAATATATTCTCACAGTTTCTGAATGCTTAAAGACCTGGCCTTTACAATGATGTTGAGTGTTACCTTGCGGTTTCGGTGTACGGTTGATACTAGAAACTGACTTTGATGTTATGGGTAACTTGTCCCAGGCTTCAGCAATTCCCCTTAAGCTGTTTGAACTTGACTACGATTGGGCCCTAAAGGGCTGCTCTATTTATACCAAGAAAAACGTGGTTTACCGGAAGGTGGAAAAAAGGTGGAGCTAGCGGCGTCGCTACCGAACCCCGGGCGCGAAACGCCTAGGTGCCTCGCCCTGGGCCCGGTAACGACGTATTGTTTTTCGGGGGTATTGTTGGAAGCCCAAGACAGGTTGTCTGCTTTCTATTTGCACTGTCGGCCGACTTTCCGGTGTTACTCCGAGAATTTAAGAAACTCTCATAGAGAAAGACGCGTATGTAACACATGTATGTATATCTGATGACATTCTAGGAGGCCACGGATCTAGATGACTTTCGTTCTTGTATGTTCTTTTGTCTATTGATTTTCGGTGGTTGCGTTTTAGATTTGTTAGCGGTCGGTCGTACTATTTATTCTGTCTCCATTATGTATGTGTTTTAATGTTCCTAAATATAATATTGTTCATCCGTTTAAATCTTATATTATATTTCATTCCTGCGTTTTACCCAAAAACCAAACACTAATATTATAATAATAAGTAAAATAAATGAAACTAAATTTAAAATTATATAATTAATTAAAATTATTGTTTAAATTAATATAAAATTAATTTATTTATAATTTCTAAAATTATTACACTTTTCTGCCAAAACAATATAATTATAATTATTCTTCTTTTAAAAAATATTTTTAATAAATGATCCTTTCGTACAAATTTATTATTTTTAATTATAAATAGATAGAAACCGATCTGGTTCACACCGATCTGAACTCAAATCATGTAAGATTTTAAAAGTCGAACAGACTTAAATATTAAACTTATACTTCTAATTTTTATCTTAATTCAACATCGAGGTCGCAAACATTTTTATCAATAAGATCTATCTAAAAATATTACGCTGTTATCCCTAAAGTATTTTATTCTTTTAAATTTTTCTAAAAATTCATTTAATACAAAAATTATTGTAAGTAACAATTTAAAGTTCATCAAATTTAAAAATCCTCCCAATTAAATATTAAAATTAATTAAAAATTTTAATTTTAAATAAAATAAATAATTTTAAATAAAATACAAATTTTAATATAAAAATCTATAGGGTCTTCTCGTCTTATAATAAAATTTTAGCTTTTTTACTAAAAAATAAAATTCAATATTATTCAATTGAAACAGTTATTATTTCGTCAAATCTTTCATTCAAGCCTTCATTAAAAAGACAATTGATTATGCTACCTTTGTACAGTTAAAATACTGCAGCTATTACAAAATTTTCATTGGGCAGACCCGACCTTAAATTATAAACAAAAAGACATGTTTTTGATAAACAAGCGAATAATAAATTTGCCTAATTAATTCTTTAACTAAATTTTAATATTAAAATTTAATTATATAAATATTTTTACTAATTTTATCCTTAAAATTATTAAAAAATAATTTTTTAATATTTTTCTATAATTAATTAAATTTTTTATAAATCATATTTTAATTTTAATAAATTATTAAATTTATTTTATAAAATTCAAATATTAACCCTTTGCGGTCCTATGTCGAGTGGGGCTCGACATCGCATTTCGTTCTAGCACGTCCTATGTCGAGTGTTGCACGACATCGCTTTTCGTTCTAGCGTGTCCTATGTCGAGTGTGGCACGACATCGCTTTGCGTTCGGGCACGTCCTGAATCAAGTTTCACCCGACAATGTCTCATTCTTAATCTAAATGATATAAGATAAGAACTGCAGTGTAGCATATCCGAAATAGGCTATGCCTCTTGAAATTAAGGGCTTAGTTTTTGTTAAGGATAACCGCGAATATCGGGTGATCCAATAAAAACCATCACCTACCCTGCTTCCAAAAACCGCCCTCGGACCCCTTCAGGAGGCGGACCCTTTCGTCAAGGTACGGCCCAGGAATTTCCTGAACTTTCCTTCTACCCAGGTGACCTCAAGATCGCGCCCTGTCGGGGCCCGGTCAGGGTCCGGCCGGGGGCTCTCAGGAGGTCTGAGAGGGTGGTGTGCAGGCGACACGGTCCGATAGAGTTTATGATACGGCTATTACTATTGAGTCCGGAAGGTCACATCTGGAAGGACAGTCCAAAAAGTTCTCAATCCTGAGTATAAGTCCTTCCAGATGTAAAGCCTTCATAAAATAGCTAATAATGAAGAGCATGCACAAAGAAATGGTTAATCCTCAAAAATAGCGTTCAAGTCACGTCCGTATCATAAACCCTGATTAAAAATACCTTATAATATGTACGGCTTGACCGGACAGTTTTAGTATTTTCAAACCCATCGTGGTATACAGTTCGATTTCGTAGCACAACTAGAAAGCATTTTCAAAGCCTAAATTTCTATAAAATAATTTTTTTTTGTAAAGAATATGGCTAGACGACAGAGTCGAGGTACAACAGTGCGTGACAATGAATTTGAAAGTGATGATAGTGATTGTTTGGGCGACGTAGAACAACAATTTCAAAGCATGTGTGCATCAGAAATCGAAAGTAGTGAAGATGCAGAGGACGTGGTTACATTCAGACGAAGCAGACGTATAAATAGAATTGGTGATACATCTGAAAGTAATAATGAAACGGACCAGAACAGCGATTGGCAGAATGTCACTGAAAACGACACATATTCCAATTCCATCGAATTTTCTACGGGAGACAAGATGCAAGGGCCGCAAGTTCCGAGTGATTGCTTTACACCCCTGCAGTTTTTTTCATTATTTTTTACGAATGAGCTTTTTAGTAAAATAGCGGCAGAAACAAATTTATATGCTCAAAAAATAATTGGCGGCTGGTAAGTCTCTGTGCACTCATTATGGCATAATTGGTATGACGTTACAGTTACTGAATTAAGAGCATTTCTTGGTGTAATTATCAATATGGGATTGATGCCTGTGCATGACATCAAAGATTATTGGAGCACAAAATTCCACGCACACATTCCATTTTGTAATACAATTTTTAAACGCCAACGATTTCTACAAATATTTTGGGCAATACATTTAGAAACGACGCCGCAAACGGGCAATAAGGAAAGAATTTCTGTGGATAAAGTTGCCTATTTTCTCAACTATTTGGACACAAAATTCAGACGTCATTTTGTACCAGCACAGAATATCTCTGTAGATGAATCCATTGTTGGATTCAAAGGAAGAATTTCATTTAAAACGTACAACCCTAAAAAACCAAACAAATGGGGAATCCGTCTATACGTATTAGCTGACTCATCGTCCGGATATATATACACTTTTTTACCATATTTTGGAAAAAAAACGACAGACCTACTAATTTACCCCGATTTACCAGCCACAAGCCGGATTGTTTTACATCTATATAATAATCTACAACAGTCAATACCCGAAGCTACAGGATACCATATGTTTACCGATAGACTTTATACTAGCATCATACTTGGCCAAAAATTACATAATTTGCAATGTCATTTAACGGGAACAGTAATGACGAATAGAAAGGGAATACCTTTCTCGATGAAATCACCGAAATTAAGGATTGGGGAAACAATTGCTTATCGCAAACATGACATATTGTTGCTTGCATGGCGCGATAAACGTGTCGTGACTATGCTATCAACGTGTGGTACGTCAAGATCCGAAATTGTCAGAGATAGAAGAGTTAGGAATAATAGAACGCAGCCAGTCTTGAAACCAACCACAATAATTCAATATAATAAAAACATGGGCGGCGTCGATTTAGCAGACCAATACACTGCATCCTACTGTTTCCTTCGCAAAACCCTAAAATGGTGGAGGAAACTGTTTTTCTGGGGTTTGGAAGCATCAACTATCAATGCTTATATTTTATATAAAGCATCTCCTCCTAATACCAACAAAAACATTTCGCACAAACAGTTCAGAGAAAAACTGTTGCTTGAGCTTGTGGGGGACTTCCGTACAACAGCAAAACGTGGACGACCATCATCCAGCGACAAGGAACAGCGACTAGATGGAACATTGCATATTATTACAATACATCCCCAGCACAAACACAAGGATTGTGCAGTTTGTTCAAACCGAAAAGTTCCAGGTGGTAGAAAAGAGACTTCTTATATATGCGAAACCTGCGAGAGAAAACCGGGATTGCATATCGGAGAATGTTTTAAACGGTACCATACGATGGTCAATTATAAACTGTAAACAATAAAAAATAATGTTTAAAAAAAATCTTACAATTTTACTTTATATACCTACTAATTCATAAGTACGTTACGTTAGTCATAAATGTTTTCGAAAGTAAACGCTACCAAGCGGATAAGCCTGGACGCAATAGTCCTGGAAGCCTGGAAGCGATATCGAAACTCTCCGGTCGCTCTTTGGTTACTCTAAACGTTCCAAGGCGATTCCCGGTAGAGAACGAGTAGCGGGTCTTAAGTTTAGAATAGCGCGCCAACTAACGTAGTGCTCCGCCGACCAGTGGTCATCCAAGGAGTGGACTCCTGACGCTCCCACGTCGAATAACAATGGTTGGCGAAAACCAGGTGAACCCACCGATTTTCGCCCCAGTACTAATTCAGGGTAAAGACCGCTAAATTACTAAAAGGCGCAGCTATTGTGCTGAAGAGTCAACACGAATCGTCGTGTGTTATTCTCGATTCAGTTTCACAATTTGCTGGTGGTAAGCTGAAAGCAGTGTTCGTTATAACGGGAGCACGATCGACAATCGATGCGCTCCGTGCGAACTGTTGCTGAGGACTCTCTAAGAAGAACTGACTGTCTGCGACGTTACACCGTCGTCGACAAGCGCGAACGAGTAATTACTCGTTACGCGGCGCTTTCGTCAAACTATTAGCTCTTTCTCACTCTCTCTCATATCCGTTTACTATTCGCGAATTCGAACGTCTTCAAACGGTAATATGTACCGGTCAGACGTGCCGATCCCTGGTTTCGCACGGTCTAGACGAAAACAATCATTGTCATGTTATCGGACCTCTATAGTTTTTGTATTTCCTTTTCGAATCACGCCGGTCAAATAAACTCGGTACACTCAAGAAAAAGAAATTAACTATGAGGCTCGTGATCGGGTGAAACAACTACTGGTCACTTATTTAAACAAAGTTCCTCTAATTTAAATTAAATACTGCCAAATTTTCTTTATTTAATGATTCAACATTTACTAAATTAATATTATTTTTTATTCTATAATAGGGTATCTAATCCTAGTTTTATAAAAAAAATTTAAAAATAATTTATAATTAAATATTTAAAAATTTTACATTATTTATTTCACCAAAAAAATAAAAATTTTAAAACAATTAAATTTCAACTTATTCTAATTAATCCTAAATTAATTTATTTTATTAGTATAACCGCAGTTGCTGGCACTAAATTAACTAAAATTTTTTAAAATACTAAATCTAACTTTAATTATTTTTTAATATTTTATATTAATTATAATTTAATTATTTAAATAATACTAATTTTTATTTATTACACTATTTATATTATTAATTTTAAAACAAAAATTACATTTTTGTATAAATAGTATAAAATATTAATTTATAATATAAAATTTTTTATAAAACTCTATTTATTGTTAATCCCCACTTTAACGAAAAGTATCTAAATAAAAACATCAATTCAACGAGAAAGCTTTTTTTTATCAAACTAAAAATCGTTAATCCCCACTTTAACGAAAAGTATCTAAATAAAAACATATTCTTTCTTTTAATATTATACCAAAAACAATGACTGTTTAAATAAGTGACCAGTAGTTGTTTCACCCGATCACGAGCCTCATAGTTAATTTCTTTTTCTTGAGTCTACCGAGTTTATTTGACCGGTGTGATTCGAAAAGGAAATAGAAAAACTAGCGAGGTCCAATAACATGACAATGATTGTTTTCGTCTAGACCGTGGGAGACCAGAGATCGGCACGTCTGACCGGTACATATTACCGTTTGAAGACGTTCGAATTTGCGAATAGTAAACGGATATGAGAGAGAGTGAGAAAGAATTAATAGTTTGACGAAAGCGCCGCGTAACGAGGAATTACTCGTTCGCGCTTGCCGACGACGGTGTAACGTCGCCGACAGTCAGTTCAATTTCGAGAGTCCTCAGAAACAGTTCGCACGGAGCGCATCGATTGTCGATCGTGCTCCCGTTATAACGAACACAGCTTTCAGCTCAACACCAGCAATTGTGAAACTGAATCGAGAATAGGACACGACAATTCGTGTTGACTCTTCAGCACAATAGCTGCGCCTTTTAGTAATTTAGCGGTATTTACCCTGAATTAGTACTGGGGCGAAAATCGGTGGGTTCACCTGGTTTTCGCCAACCATTGTTATTCGACGTGGGAGCGTCAGGAGTCCACTCCTTGGATGACCACTGGTCGGCGGAGCACTACGTTAGTTGGGGCGCTATTCTAACTTAAGACCCGCTACTCGTTCTCTACCGGGAATCGCCTTGGTGACGTTTAGAGAAACCAAAGAGCGACCGGAGAGTTTCGATACCGCTGTGTCCAGGCTTCCTTCACGACGCGGCGTGTTGAAGAAGACGGGTTAGAAATAGCGTTGGTCCACTCTTACTCCACGCCAAAGCGTGTTGAGAAAGAAACGGTTAGATCAGCCTCCGTTGTCAGCCACCGGGACTAGTTACTAGTAACCGTGGATCTCCCCGCTCACGGAATCCATACAGGAGATTTACAACCTCCGCCTTGGTTTTCCGTTCGAGGCAATACGACTGTGCGGTCGTTGCACTAAAGATTTCATTGCGTAAATCTAGCCGACCGCCACGATTGTGTTCCTGAAAAAGACGGAACAGATCGGCCAAAACAGTCGACGCGTGGCTTACCGTATTTAAAAGCCACGCACCAGTACACGCATTAGCACACACAGCACGGTTACCGTTGCTGTTTAAGTGTGCGCGTCAAAACATTCCCGAGACAGAACGTTAATACGATTATCGTATTTCAGGTGATTACACCCGTTCGTTCTTTTTTCTGTTGTTCCAGAGTCATAACCTAGGACAACCAGGCCCGCCGACAGCCAGGCTACCGAGAAGTTAAATTCTTGAGATCGGCAAAAACATTGTGTATTATACAGAGCGAAAAAGGGTCTGTAATAAACGACTGTCCTTTTCAGGACAGTCAAAGGGAAACAAAGGCATATTGGTTTGGAGTTACCTTTACCCACTCTCCCTCGTCCGGACCGGAGGAGGAAGTTTCACTTCCTCCAATATCGGTTATAGTTGGCCGATAATTTAAAACAAATTTCAACAAGGTCCTTCGAGCCGGATATACGGACTAGAGGTCGAGAGTTTGGGAAAGACATCCAACCAAACAAGCTTGAGCGTGTGGAGTAACACACGCAGGTTTGCGAGTCGATTATTTAATCCTCAATAAATCACAATGGCTCAAGTTGAAGAGACCGATCATGACATGGAATTTGATTTCAAGGGGCAGATCGATGATCTCGTATTCGGTCTAGAACGACTTAAGCCCGTGATGACAAATCTGAAAAAAAGAGGACGAGCTAACTTCTCAGAAGCGCTCCTTAAAGAAAAGCTGCGCTACATTACGGGAATTTGGATGGACGCTCTCTCACGCCACTCGGAGTTGATGAGAGCCATTCCTCCCAACAAACGTAAGAGCTACAGCTTCTTTAAGTTGAACCGCATGGTAGAGGCTGAGGAAGAATTCCTTGAGAGTCAGGATTACCTGACCTCGGAATTAGCCAGCCTCGCCGCAGCTGAGAAGGAAAGGGAGAAGGGTGAAGCCTCGCGAACCTCTTTAGAGGGCAAAGCGAGCCGCATCCCCTTCCCATTAGAACTCCCGAAGCAAAGTCTCCCAAGATTCGGAGGAGATCCACGGAACTGGGCTCAGTTCGAGGATCTATTCACCTCCGTTATAATTAACGACGATAGGCTGTCGGATGGACAAAGGTTGCAATACCTTAATGCCTGCGTTGAGGGAGACGCGTCGGCGACGATAGCATCCCTCGAAATTAGGGATACTAATTTCGAGGTGGCGTGGGAAGCCCCGAAGGACAAATTCGGGAAACCACGCGTAGTGATCGCGCAGCTTCTCGAGCCAATCGGGAAGCTAAAACCAATAAGGAAGGGGGATCTAGCGAGTCTGCAGCAAGTTACGGTTGGCATAAAGCGAACGCTTGCCGCCTTGCAAAAGCTGAACCGACCAGTGAAACACTGGAGTGACTTGCTAGTCCTACTGGTAAAAAATAAGTTGGAGCCTGCGCTCGATTGGGATTGGGAAAAGTCGTTGAAAAACGCCAAGGAATACCCCTCGTTTGACGAGATATTGGCGTTCCTGGAGGTGTATGAGTGCGCTATGCTGGTGCCAAACGAGCAGCGCCGGAAAGCCTCGACCGATCCCCAATCGAAGCCAAGACTACGGGCTCATAATACCGTGGTACAGGCGTGCCCTTCCCCGAACGAAACGTGTGCGTTTTGCTGTCAGTCGCACGACGTATCATATTGTGATAGCTTCAAGCGACTGTCGCCCGAGCACCGTTTCCAGTTTATTAGAGGCAGCCAGCATTGTATACTCTGCTTGGCCGCCACTCACACGACGAAGCAATGCCAGAGCCGTGCAGTCTGTGAGAAGTGCAGTGGGAGACATCGTACCCTGCTGCATTTCGAACAACGGACAAGCAAGGCACAGGTAAAACCGTCGCCGATGAGTACGGCTACGCCGAGCAAACGGAGAGCGGGACTGAGCAACGCCCCACCCCGTCGCTCGAGCAGTAAGCCGACTGATATGTCATCCGCCTCAGTGACGTCACACTGTAGCGCGTCGATGGCAGTAAAAACACCGCCGGTGCTACTCGCTACAGCGAATGTGCGCCTGTTGGGAAGGGATGGCACAACGCGCATCGCGCGTGCCCTCCTGGATCAAGGGTCAGAGGCTTCTTTTATCTCCGCGAGTCTAGTCAATGACCTTAGACTCCGGCGGAAAAGATCACCAGCCACGGTAACGGGCTTGGGGGGCGGTCGAACCCAATCCATAACCCACATGGTGCAGATGAGTCTGTCGTCGCTGCATAACGCCTCGGAAGTTTTTGTAACGAGCGCGTATGTGGTCCCGAGGATCACGACGTATGTTCCGCCATCGGTGCAAATACCCGATAGCGATGCCATACGTGACCTCCCACTCGCAGACCCGAATCTAGCGTCGAACCACCGTATTGAGGTGTTGCTCGGCGCTGAGCTGTATGCGCAAATTATTCGACGGGGTTTCCGTCGGATAAGCACCACAGGTCCGATAGCCCAAGAAACCGCGATCGGTTGGGTGCTATCCGGACCTTTAAGCGCAACAACCTCCTCCACCAAGACGCTGAGGACGTTGCATTGCAACGTCCTTGAATCGCTGGACGAAGCGATACGGCGTTTTTGGGAGATTGAGGAGATCCCTCGCAAATTGGTTTTAACCAAAGACGAGGAGGATTGCGAAGCGCACTTCGCAAAGACCGTTGCACGCGATGCAATGGGCAGGTTTGTCGTCCGCTTGCCCTTCAACCATCCGAGGCCGGAAGAAGTGCTGGGAGATTCCTTCCACATAGCGCTCTCCGTCCTCACAAGGTTAAGGAAGAAGCTGGAAGCAAACCAGACCCTCGAAGAGGAATACGGTGAGTTTCTCACCGAATATGAGTCGATGGGGCATATGACCCGTCTTGAGTCGCTTGACCGAGCACGACTATATATTCCACATCGAGCAGTCATCCGTGAGGATAGCTCGACGACGAAGTTGCGCGTCGTATTTAATGCAACCTCCGGAACCACGAGCGGTCGCTCGTTGAACGAGGTCCTTCACGTAGGGCCAAAATTGCAGAATGACATCACGTCGGTTCTGATGAGATGGCGTCTGCATGCCTACGTGCTGGTGGCAGACATTGAGAAAATGTTTAAACAAATTCTCGTCGCCCCGGAGGACCGTCGGTTTCAATGCATCCTATGGCGTGCGCCAAAAACCGAGCGACTTATCGCTTTCGAGTTAAATACCGTGACATACAGTACGGCTTGCGCGCCATATCTATCGATGCGAACCCTTCTCGAGTTGAAAGAGCAGGACGGAGGTGATTTCCCTCTTGCCGCTCCAGTCCTCGAGAAGGACATATACGTTGACGACGTATTTATGGGGGCTCCAGATAAATCGTTGTTAGAGCAAACGCGAATGCAAATTTGCGAGCTTCTACAAAAAGGTGGATTTCGCCTGCGAAAGTGGGCTGGAAATTCACCAGATTTACTGAGCAATATCCCCCAAAGTGCCCATTCGCACGCGGTCGACCTCGCACTGTTCGAGGATTCCGAACTTAAGGTATTAGGCCTACGATGGGTACCGTCGGGAGATTATTTCTATTTCAACTTGCAACGGTTTCAACCGTCGCTGGTCCCGATAACGAAGCGCACTTTGTTCTCGGAGATCGCGAAATTGTACGATCCACTCGGGTGGTTATCCCCGGTAGTGATTCGCGCAAAGGTCCTCATGCAGGCCCAATGGCTGGAGAAAATCCAGTGGGACGAACAAGTCTCCGCGAATACACTCAAAACGTGGAATGCGTTTTGTGTGGATTGGAGCAAGTTGAATGATTTGAAAATTCCCCGATGGTTAAGATGCGGAGCCGACACACTTTCTGTGGAATTACACGGATTCTGTGACGCATCACTCGCTGCCTATTCCGCCGTTACTTATTTAAGAGTAACGTCGATGAATAATGATGTAAATACTACATTATTAATGGCAAAAACGCGAGTGGCTCCCATCAAAACGCAATCAATCCCGATTCTGGAGTTGAACGGGGTTGTGCTCCTCACCGAACTAATGCTGCATGTGCAAAGCTCGCTCTGTACCAGAGTTGAGCGCGTGGTCTGTTGGACTCCACGATTGCACTCGCATGGTTGAGGAAACATCCTTTGACATGGAAGGTGGTTGTTGCCAACCGAGTGTCGAAGGTACAGACGATGCTTCCGAGTGCACAATGGCGGTATGTTCCGACAAGCTCCAATCCCGCGGATCTTAATTCACGTGGAGTGGAAGCTGCGGAGCTGCTATCCTCGGAGCTGTGGTCGTCAGGACCAGCGTGGCTAAGACAAGTGGAAGTGAGGTGGCCGAAAATACCCGCTTCCATAGAGACCGATGAGGGAAAGCGCGTAGCGCATACTCATCTAGTTACTCCCGAAAAGGAATGGGATTTCCTATTCCGATTTCCATCGTGGAGAAAACTAGTGCGTGTCACAGCATATTGTCTCCGGTTTCGGAGACGAGTGCAAGGTGACCCAAGGTCCTTTGTCAAGGAGATCCTCCACGCATCGGAGTTGCAACAAGCAACCCACAGAATTGCACAGTACGTACAGAGTACGCACTTCGCAGAGGAGTACCGGTGCTTGAAAAATCACCGCGGAATTCCTGCGAAATCTCCGATAAAAAGTCTGCATCCGTTTCTCGACGATAAAGGCGTCTTGTGGGTCGGTGGAAGGCTGGAGAATACAGTACGCGATTGGCAAACGAAACATCCGATAATCCTGCCGAAACATTATGTGGCCACACTAATAATTAGGCAGGGGCACGTGGATACGTTGCACGGAGGTTTGCAGATGACCTTGTACAAGGTGAGACAGCAATTCTGGATCCTTGGCTGCCGAAATGCCGCTCGAACGGTGATCAACCACTGCATGAAATGCATAAGGTGGAAGGGTCGCACCTCCACGCAGATAATGGCTGGTTTGATCCCTGAGCGTTGCAGACCGGCTCGAGCTTTCTCGAATTGCGGAGTGGATTATGCTGGACCGTTTCGCGTTCGCTACTCCGCTGGCCGAGGGAAGACAGCTCATAAAGCGTACCTTGCGGTTTTCGTATGTTACGCTACAAGAGCTGTCCATCTCGAACTTGTCAGTGATTACACGACAGGCTCGTTTATTGCCGCCTTAGATCGCTTTATCGCCCGACGTGGAACCCCATCCTGCATTTTCAGTGACAATGGGACAAACTTCTTCGGTGCAGATCGCGAGCTAAGAACGCACTTCCGCGAGGTGAGTAATTCGCAGGAAGTGCAAAATAACTGCGGCACGCAGGGCATAGAATGGAGATTTAATCCTCCTAGTGCACCACATTTCGGTGGCATGCAGGAAGCCGGCGTGAAATCAGTGAAACATCACTTAAAGCGCATTCTCGGTGCATTCACTCCCACCGCAGAGGAGATGTATACGCTCCTTTGCAAGATCGAGGCGAGCTTAAACTCCCGCCCGATCGCAGCGTTGAGTGATGCACCCGATAGCTATGCGCCTCTCACGCCGGGCCACTTCCTTAGTGGAGGTCCTTTAAATGCACTTCCGATGCGCTCTGTTGAGACGGAACAGCTCTCGCGCCTATCGCGCTGGAGAGCGATCCAGAAATTTCACGAGCAGCTGTGGAAGCATTGGACACGTGATTATATCACGCATCTCCAGAATCGCAATAAGTGGCGATCCATCGAAATGCACCTGCAACCAGGGGATCTGGTACTGGTGCAAAACCCTCTTCTCCCACCTAATCAATGGGAAATGGGAAGAATTGAGGAGATTTTCCCGGGTAGAGACGGTAATGTGCGAGTGGTTAAACTCCGTACAAAAACCTCCACCTACACACGTCCGATAACGAGACTGTGTAAGCTACCCGTGGGAAACGAGTCTTCGGGCACGAATCGTGACCCCGAAGACGAATAAACTTCAGAGGACTGTTTTTCGGTTAGGTGAGGCAACAAGGGGAGAGAAACCGTTGAGCTCGAAAATTCGATCCGGTACCCCCTTCTTGGCCCCCACTCCTCAGGATAAGACGAAAAGAGGGCGTAAAGTCTTTCTTCTGGTTTCGAACCTGTAGGGGAGGTACCCCCGTTGCCCACGGGTACAACCGAGCTTTGATAGCGCGAGCTTTGAGAAATGTCTCAAGCTCGGCGAGCAAGTGTGAGCAGCCCACGAGGAAGAGGCTGGCCCCAGCATGGAGGTGGAGGACCCCAGCGGGGCAAGGCCCACCCCGGGCAAACCAAAGGAGGGCCTAATAATCGACCTGGGGCACGATGTGTTGCGGGTGCCGCAGCACATACCCCGGACCACCCGGAGGTATAACTGCCGGGTGGAAGGCGGGAAGTACACCCTCCGCTGGAACTCCGAGGGACGTTTAACGTCCCTCCTATACAAGGTCAAACCGGAGAATCCACCGGGGAGGACGCCGTGTCCGGCACTCCCGGCACCAACACCCACGGCACAGGGGGCAACAACGGGTCCAAAGGAGCGTAGCTCTACAGACCCGAAACGGAGGCGACATCGGGGACGAGCTGGAAGGGCTTCGTCCAGCTCGACGAGCGGAAGCTCAGGCAGCCTCACGCCCTCCGGGGACAGCAGGGCGTTGTACGAGCAAATCACTCGTATGGCCCTGGAGACGTCGTTGAGACTGCTGGAGACGACAGTCACCCCCTCGCCGCAACCAAAAAGTAAGTTATAATTATACAATATAATTAACTTGCATTTATCCTCTCTCTCAAACGACAATTCAACTTGAATTTGTAAAATTCCGCGATTCGAGTCTCGATGTCACAACTACCAAACCCTCCAGAAATTGCACAGACAGTGCAAGGAGGGCGGTATGTTTAAATAAGTGACCAGTAGTTGTTTCACCCGATCACGAGCCTCATAGTTAATTTCTTTTTCTTGAGTCTACCGAGTTTATTTGGCCGGTGTGATTCGAAAAGGAAATAGAAAAACTGGGACTTGTGTAAAACCTCGAGCTACGAGTCTCGCCTTCCTCCTATCCAGCGTCCCGTCAGCCTTACATTTATTCCGTAATATTAAACGACAGCTTACGATGCTTCGGTCCCTTGGTCGATCTACGATTTCCCACGTATTATTTTTGATCATAGATATTATCTCACTACGTATGGCTGCTTTCCACTCTTCCCTATCTTTACTGGCCATTGCCTTTTTAGCCGAAATTTTACTTGTATCCACATGTTCTTCTGTCTCTTCTTCTTTTGTAGTGACTTGTTGTGCTACCTCATAGTGATATTGTTTCTTGGGTCTTCCTGGATTTCCCGTCCTTATTATTTTGGGTCTCCCCACGGTTCTTCGCAACTGTACTTCTGGATTTTGTATTACCTGTTCTTGCTCTTGATGTTGGTTATTTAACCCATTTTCTTCCCTTTGTTCGCAGGTTTCACTGTTTTCATTATTTTGTGGTTCTTCGTGAGTCCACTCCATAGCTTCTTCGTATTCTTCATCATCATCTTCTTCTTCTTCTTGTAATGAGTTTTGTTCTCCGAGGTCTCTGATCGTTTTTGTCTCTATTTCAGCATATTTTCTTTCCTTTAGTTTGTTTCCATTAATCATCCTATTTTCATTAACGAATTCTTCATATTTTGTTCCGGCACCAATTTCTTCGAAGAATTTTATATCTCTGGATACAATTATTTTCCTTTCACTAGGTACCCAAACTCGGTAACCTTTAGATTCCAAAGAATAACCTACGAATATACACTCTCTGGATCTTGGAGAAAATTTTCCTTTGTTTGTATCTCGGTCCAATGCATATCCTTTACATCCGAATGTTCGGAAATATTTCACATTTGGCCTTTTACCGGTCCAAAGTTTATAAGGTGTTTGCCCATTTAAGTGGTTTGCGGGGCATCTATTGCGGATGTAATTAGCTGTATGAAGTGCTTCTGCCCAAAACGATGGGGATAGTTTCGATTGAATTAGTAGACATCTTGCCATTTCCACAAGTGTTCAATTCATGCGTTCCGCGGTGCCATTTTGTTGCGGTGTGTGCGGGATTGTCAATCTTCTTTGGATTCCAGATTTTTTTAAATAGTCGTCAAATTCTTTATTGCAATATTATTTTCCGTTGTCGGACTGAATGTATTTGATTTTCCTACCAGTGATGTTTTCAACCATGCTCTTGTACTTTTTGAATTCAGTGAGGGCTTCGCTTTTCCTCTTCAAGAATCTTACTTCGCACCACCTCGTTCTGTTTTCTATGAAGATTAAGAAATATTTTGACCCATTCAATGACTCTGTCCTCATCGGTCCACATAAGTCTGTGTGTACTAATTCTAGCAGTTCCGATTTACGACTGGACTCTTTTGGGTAAGGTGTCTGCGTAAGTTTGCCTTTTAAGCATACTTCACACGTAGGTAGTTCTTTTTGTGTTCTGATTCTGATGCCACATACCTCTTTGTTAGCAACCATTTTCTTCAGATCTCTTCCGTTCAAGTGTCCGTATCTCTCATGCCATATTTTTAAATTTTCTTCTGATTCACTCGACATTCTTCCTGCATATTGTGTGCTTTGCCTAATGTAATATAAACCATCGATTCTGTCAGCGCGCATTAAAATGGTTCCTGCTCTATCCTTGACTAGAGCACCGTTTCTACCGAAGGTTACATTATATCCCTTGTCTGTAATCTTTGAAACAGACATTAAATTTGTGCGTAATCCTGGAACATATAAGGTATTTAATAAATTTATTTTCTGACTGCCATCTTTGTTTGAGGCAATAATAGATGCTGTCCCTTTAGCCAATACTTTAGCTGATGTATTGTTAGTCGCTAAATTCAAGTCTTCGAACTCATATGACTCCAGATTCTTTAGGCTTTCTTCTTGCTTCGTAATATGCGATGTACAACCACTATCTAAGCACCAATCGCTTGTACTTATGTCGTGTCCGGTCTTTAAAGCATAGTCTTTTCTATCTGTGACTAGTAAGCTAGATTCCTTGGGACTCTGCTTTCCCGACTTCCAAGGTTTGTATTTCCCATCTTCTAGTCTGCAGTCTATAGCTTTGTGTCCCACCTTTTTGCATTTATGGCAACGGAATTTGAATTCTTCTCTATGTTCTTCCCTACGCTCGTTGGGCCTATTGTTCCGGAATTTATGATTTTTGAATGCTTGTCTTCCAACCATCATTGCATTCGGGACTTCTTCCTTTAATTTCTGATTGCGTGCATCACTTTCTTCAACTATCTTTATCTTCAATATTTTCGGTGATGGCAATTCATCTGTGGATTCGATTGCACATCGGAAATTTTCAAATTTCTCTGGGAGACTATACAATAACATTATGGCTAACAAATCTGTATTGATTTTGTTACGTGCGTAAGGAATTATTTCGTGGGCCGAGCGGTTAGCCGTTCCGCATGTAACGCTTGAATAAATTTAATTTAGGATGGGTCGTATCATCTAAGATTCCATACGGAATCCGCGCATAGGTCAGGAATGAAAGAGGTGTTAACGCAGAATAGAGGATAAATACCTTATTGGGCTGTTCTATTGATTCTTTACATTATATAAAAACAATTACACGGAATGGTTCAGAAATATCGGAGTCCAGAATGGATGACAATTTTACAATACCTATTTTAGTTGGAGTCTTAGATTGGTAAATTCCTAACGTGCTAAGTTTACGAATGGGCCCAAGGGAAATTCCCACAAGCATATAAACATATGTTTGGGTCCTCGTATCGCAATGCTAACATAAGTATGGAAAACTCACCAATGAATACTATCTTGGAAGCAATGTTTTTCGCTAGCTCTGATGTGAATTGTCCTAGATGCTGAGGGAGCCCAAAGATGAAGGAATGGCTGATGAACTTTTCACTTCTGTGAGTTAACGCAATTCTATTTTCACTATACTATAAATACGATAAATACTATAAATACTATAAAGAAGAATTTAATATATTAGGATGGAGATTTGTTTCGATCTCAAGATTGATTTTAAATTTGAATAATTTCTTGTTTACTGAGTCCTTCGGTAACTATGAAGTAATTTCACTAGTTTAACACGAACTCTGGCTCAAAATAGTAACAAGGGCAAAACGCCACGCACCTCGCGATTTGACTAACGATTGCAACTCGCGGCGGTTTCTCTGCCTCTTTTGTAGATTTTGGGGACCGCTAAGGGGAAGTTCCAAGAGCTATGCTCGTTCCTCCCACTCAGGAAATCGCCCGTTCCTGTTCTAAGAATTCCGCCCGCAGTTCATCAGCTATTTCCCATCCATAGCCTCCCGATATTGCAATTTCGCTTATTAGCAAAACGTGACCACCGTTCGAAGAATATTCGCGGTCGAGGAATTTGCTTCGATCTGCTTTTTCGGCTCGCATAGCATGATCGATGTTCGACGACACGGCACGTGCCGTGTTTAGGTATGCAAATTTTAATTTAACATCCGGTACGTAACACCCCTCCCCCCTTAGACTGATCATCGCCCTCGATGATGCTTTGCGGCTTGACAGTAGGTCGAATTAGAGAGATGGTCGCATATAAAAAATTTCGCAATTATTGAACTGGTAATGTACAAAGTGATTGGTATTCAAAATATAACGTGGGTAATTGGCTTGACTCAACAAGGGTATCAGGGCTTTGTGTAGAGCCATATGCACATTCAGGAGTAGCTCCATAACATCGAAGGTGATGTTAATGACACATATGACTTTTACCCAAAGACCTGCCGTCCGAGCCTGTGATAGTGAATGCTTACGTGAAGCATTCTCCTATCACGCCTGCACGGCGTTGCGGCGGTTCCTCCCAGGTAAAGGGCTAGTCTCTGGTTGTGCGGGTCGCCCCGTAGTATCCTCTGGACAGCGTTGACGAGTGCACGCCCTATCCCATAGCAACCTTCCAGGTCCAGATGGTATAATTTGGCGCAGTTGCTCAACAACGGCACGAAGTCCTCGTCTGTTACACCTTCGTTCTCCCGGCACTCCAAGAACTCAAGGTTTCTCAATTCCTCCAGGAAGTATCCTCCTACGGTGGGATGCAGGTAACTCATCTTTAATGTCCTGAGGGCTGTTCGAGCGAGTGGATCCAAGGAAGCCTCTCCTCGGATGTTGGTGCAACCCGTAATATCCCGTGCATGTAGTGTCCTGAGATGTTGTCCGATCTCGTTGACAAAACCTGCTGTTACCCACCCGCAAAAAGGAATGGAGAGCTCGGTCAGCTTTGTGAAGGCTGCTGGTATTGATTTTGATATTTCGACTGGTCCCAAACTAAGTTCGAAAAAACGGGCCTCGGCATCTTCTTCTTCCCCGCTTTCCGCGGTGGCCTCTGCCGGGTTGTCGAAATTGCAGTAGATTAAATTTAATGATCTTAGTGTTTCGTGGAGTTCCGTATTTCTCAAAAGTGCGATGAGCGGCAGCTCGTTCTCGAGTCCCTCTGGCTGGTCAATAGTCAATTTTCTTAGTTGCGTGATTTTTGTAAATAATTGTTCCAACGTGTCTCCCTTCGTTGACACTTCCCGTAAATTTAATTCCTGCAAACTGAGTCCTGACTGGCTGACGTTCCCTGTTACGTGGTTTTTCGTAATGTTCAAGGTGTGCAGGTGGTTATTTTTGATTAATAACGCTACATGGTCCAAATCTATGCTGCCTTTGCATGGTCCAAGTCTCACTTCCTTTAGTTTATGCAACCTTGTGAGTTCTCGGAGCGCCGATGGTCTAATGGTTACGGCCGTTGTGTCCAACACTTCCAGGTCAGGGGCGTGCTTCGTGAGGATGGTGATCAGCTGGGGTTGTACTTCAGCGCAGAACTCGGCATCGTCCAGGATTACTCGGTTCAGAGTGTTGCCAAACCTTAGGATCGCCCAGTAAAAAGCGCGCAAAGACACCCTTGTTGGTCGCCAATTTTTATCGGATTGTGATATCTCGGTAATTCCGCGGTACGAACGCAGCGTGCCCTCCCGCCAACTCCGTGACACTTGCTCCATGCATGCTCTGTCCCTGTAATTTAGATACTTGGCTATTTCCTCAACACATTCAGGGGGTAGAATAGGTGCGGAAGGAGGGACGTATCCAGGGAAAGGATTGATGCTTGGAGTAGGGTTAGAAGGGTGTTCAGGTTTATAAGTTGGTTCTCTCTCGTGCCAAGGATCAGCGGGAAGAATTCGGACCTTCCGATTATTTATAATAAAAGGTTCCGTTTTCGAATGATTCAAGACATGGGCTGCGTCTTCGGCCTTGGCGAAACTTATGAACGCAGTATTCCCCGCGGAACTCCTCCGTACAACCGCGTGCTCGATCCCATAATCTCGGAAGATTTGGAGCAGGTGCGCCTTTTTGGTGTGTGGTGCCAATCGGGTGACCAACAATCGACGGCCTTCGGTGGTCATTGTGGTGGAACTAATGCTGGCTAATAATAAGTAAGAGATGGTTAGTACGCAGTTTACAATGGATATTACTAAGGGCGCACGATGACGAGGACCAAAAACATAAATTTATACTTATATCTATACATGTTCGCATATACACACATACACATATGCATATACATACATACACATATGCATATACATACATACACACACACACATATATATATATATATACTCCGGCTTGTTCGTTTTTTTTTTAATTGATTAATGCTTTCTGACAAGGTAATGTACGTCTCGGGGTATTTTGTTCTGCTGTTCCTGGTATAGGTTGTGCCCTTGTCGTGATGTTTTCCAATCTGTGGTTTTCCTCGGTCGTCTCCTCAAACATCGGCTTTTGAACTATTAGGCCTCCGAAGAGTAATGTATGCTGATATTGCTTTTCCCTGTGGTGTGTTCCTATCTCGTCAAGTTTTGCTTCTAGTTCGAACAGTGATGCTCCTTTAGGATTGTCAGGTTCGCTTATGTCATCTGCTATGGTTCTAAGGCTCTTATAATATGGCAAAATTGGTGAAATTTCGGAAATGTTTAGCGACAGGTCAGGTTGATACAAATATTCAGTGAGTCCATCGCCATTCCCTATCAAATATCAGGCATCAATGATTATTATTTTACGAAATTTGAAATTACTGTGCGGCCAATTCTACTTTATCCGCGTGTTTGATGAATCTTTTACCATTTCCATCTTCCAAAACAATATTATTTTTCTCCAAAACTCCAACTATTTTATAGGGACCATGATATCGAGTACTGAACTTTCCTTTCCTGGGTTCTACTAGAACACGAGCCATATCTCCTACTTTTCCTGGGAATGGTCGTGCCTTTTCATCATAATATCCTTTAGACTTATGTTTAGCAGAAATTAAATTTTGTCCAGCTAATATTTGTGATTCGGAAAGTCGAATTATCAATTCACGAAGATATGAATTATACGTTAGCATATCATCCTCTTCGGGAAATGAACTAGGGTAACGAGCTAATTTTCCAAAAACTAATTCATATGGAGTGAAGTTAGTGGCTTCGTGTACTGAGGTGTTGTATGAGAACATGGCAAACGGAACTAACTTATCCCAATCATTGAAATCATTTATATAATGTTTTATATAGTCCGTTAATACTATATGGCTCCTTTCTAAAGCACCGTTTGTCTGTGGTCTGTAACCAGACGTTGTTACGTGATGAATTTTGAAGATTTTTGTTAATTCCTTTAGAATCTTGTTTATAAAACTTGTTCCTCTGTCGGTTAATATAATACGCGGAGCTCCAAATTGTAAGATTAAATGTGTTACTATCGCGTGAGCAATTGTTTCAGCTTTTATATCCGGTACGGGTACGGCGATGCAATATTTTGTCAAATTATCTTGCATAGTCAATATGTGCCGATTGCCATCAGGGGTTGTAGGTAGGGGTCCCACAGTATCTAATGATACTTTAGCAAACGGTTCTATAGGGGTATCTGTGATTATCATTGGTTCACGCGTTTTTGTTCTGACTAATTTATTTTCTTGACAGCTATGGCAAGTTCTAATGAAATTTTGAATATCATTCCTCATTCCTGGCCAATAGAATCTTTCGCGAATCCTACGATACGTTTTAGTTACTCCTTTGTGACTGCCGACTATGCCTTCATGTAATTCTGAAATTATATTATGACGAAGTTCTTCGGGAGGAATTTGAATTTTCCCAAGGCAAATTGTAATTTCGATGTCGATTTCCTCGAACATTTCTGTTAGGATTTCCTTTAGTGATTCGAGAGTAAGTGAATCGGTATAATCACCGGATTTTGAAATTCGAAAGGAGTTAATATCGGAATTTGGAAGAATTAATTTTAAGTTCCTAAGCCCGGTTTTTATTTTCGCGACGAAAGTCTCGTCAAAATGATGTTTCTGCCCAACGATGCTAAATATTTTGTACTTTCCCTGTCTAGTGATTAGTACTTGACCTTCCTTTGGTTTAATTTCTCTGATATTTTCAACGCTGATAGCGCCTATATCTGTTAGCAATTTTCCTACGGATGTTTTCAATTCGCAATCAGCAGAAATAAAGTGAACATAATTATCATGTGAGTAGATCAAATTTTCTCGAATGATATTAATTAATTTCTTTGAAGAGCGTGGTGGTTTCCGAGAAAGATTTACGGGAGAGTTAGGTGTGATATCCGGGGGAATTCCCTGATTCAGCTGGATGCCAGTGCAGTACGTCTCGTTACCTGATACCGTCCTTGGAATTATTCGCCTTGGTATACCAAGAGATTTTGATTTAGTTTCACTGAAGTGTCCTGGTAGAAGTGCATTCTGTCTCGTATGGATTGGTGAAGCTGGAAAAGGAGTTGACAATGCCAATGGTTTAGAATGTGGAATAGGAGTAGGTAATGTGGATCTATGGGGTTGCCAATGAATTTTGGTCTGCTCGGATGTTTCTAGTGTACAGTCAGGTTTCGATTTATCATGTCCTTCTGTTCCATATTGTTTAAGTAATTTTTCTATTCTACTATTTAACTCTAAGTCGTCTAGTTCGTCAGTGTCCGAAGTATTACCTGATGATTCTTCCATAATTTCGCTGTGTTCTTTAAGAGATTCGTCAAAACGTTTGAAAGAGTCATGTAATTCCTGTTTGTTTATAGACAGTCTTCGTTCGTCATCTAGGAAAACGTCATCGTCGCTGTCCTCTGAGGGTGGCTGTAACTCTAGTAGTATGGTGTCAGCATCTGTTGTTATCTCGTCTACGGTTTCAGTATCAACGTCCTCGGCAATTGGTTCCAATACTTTCCCTTTCGGATGCTTTGAAGTAATTTTCTTGTGTAAATCCAGGCTTGGCATTACACTTTTCCTTTTCCGTAATATGGGTGGTTCTGATGACTCGTCCTGTGAATTATCGGAATCTACGTCTGGCGTATCTGCTGACGATGGAACTGTAGGTCGTGGTGGAATGTAAGCGTTGGGGTTTAATTGATTTCGGGTCCTAGTTGCTATTGCACTGACATTTAAAGGGTTTGAAATTTTTTGTTTATTTTTCGATCGAATGGGCCTTCCTGGTTTTCTGGGTGCTTCCGAAACTAATTTGGATATTGGTCTAGATGTGGTTGCTGCTGAGCTAAGTTTAGATTTTGCTGGTTGTTCTTGAATCGGTAGAATTTTTGATGATTCAAGTTCAATGTCAGAGTCGGTACTGCTGGTATCGGAGAGGTTAAATTTAACAACAGGATTTCTGGATAACGCGTCTGCGCTTGTGTTTAATTTTCCCGCTTTATGAACGAAATTATAGTCGTAGTCACACAATTTCAATCTCCATCGAATTAAACGTTGCCCTGGATCCTTTATGGAGTCTATCCATTTCAGGGGTTCGTGATCGCTAACTAACGTGAATTTCCTACCGTAAAGATACGGCCTAAAATGCAAAATTGCGTATAATACTGCCAAACATTCTTTTTCGGTGGTGAAATAATTTTTCTCAGGGTTTTTTAAAGTTCTAGAAAGATAAGCTATTGGTAAATCGTTTCCATCAACCTCCTGACTAAGTATTGCTCCTATCGCAAAATCTGAGGCGTCTGTTGTTAAAGTGAAAGGCTTATCAAAATTTGGATATTGGAGAATTGGACCTCTACAGAGCGCTTTTCGTAATTCCTGGAAGCTACGTTTTTGTTCCTTTCCCCAAACGAAGGTCGCGTTCTTTTTTAACAATTCTGTTAATGGTTTTGATTTTGCTGCAAAATCTTTAATAAATCTGCGATAATAACCTGCTAAACCTAAAAATTGTCTGACATTCTTTGCTGTTTTTGGTCGAGGAAAGTTTTTTACTGCTATAATCTTTTTTGGATCTGGTCTTACACCCTTTTGACTAATTATATGTCCTAGGTATGCTACTTCCGTTTTCAAAAATTCACATTTATCGGGTTGTAATGTTAATTTAGCTTTTTCTAACCGATTAAATAATCTACGAATTTTCTTTCCGTGTTCTTCAAGAGTTTTTGCGTACACTACAATGTCATCGAGATAAACGAAAACTTCCGTTCCCTGCAAACCACGTAACGTTTGATCCATAAGCCATTGAAAGGTGGCAGGTGCATTTTTCAAACCTTCGGGCATACGGATATACTCGTAGTGCCCATTAGGAGTTGTAAAGGCTGTTTTAGCCCTATCCTTCGGATCCATCTCTATTTGTTGGAATCCACTCGCGAGATCGATGATCGAGACATATCTAGCTTGGCCTAATTGATCCAGAATATCGGTTATATTTGGTAACGGATATGCATCTCCTATCGTTTTTTCGTTAAGTTTGCGAAAATCAATTACCATTCTCCACCTGGGTCTTCCTTGAGAATCAGGTTTCTTAGGGACGATCCAGAGATGTGAATTATAAGGCGAATTTGATGGTTTAATTATCCTATTGTTTAATTTTGTCAAAATTTGACGATGTATTCCTTCCTTGTGAACCGGTGGAAAGCGATACTGTCTAGTATTAATCGGTAAATCATCTGATGTCGGAATTGTATATTTTATTAACGGGGTGAAAGGTAATTGGTCTCCTGGCAAATAAAAGCGATTTGGGTATTCTTCTATAATTTCGATTATATGGTCTCGTTCCTCGTCATTCAGGTGATTTAAGCGCAAACGTTTTAGAATTTCAAAAACCCTATCTTGAACTACAGGGAAATCCTGAACTTCTGAATCTGAATCGAAATATTCTTCTTCTGGAAAATCATAGTATTCAAAGGGAATTACTTCTTGTGGAGTAACCTCGACTTGTATGTCTTCTTCCAACGTATTAATTGCTAATACGTGACAGACACCATCCCGTACGCTAACAGCTGCTTCGCCTATGTATAAGCCTTCTACTGATTCTAACTTTGGCAAGTATCCTTCTTTTATTTCTGAATTAACCACGTCTATAGCTATCGGTTGACGAGTGCGAGCTTTAATCGTAAGAATTTGCGAACGAGGACTACGTTTAGATTTCTGATTTGGTTCTTCCCCAATGAACCTAAAAGGTCTGATGGGTTCAGTTTTTGTGACCAAGGTATTATGAGCGAACGAGATTTCCGCCTGCTCTTGACGTAAGTAATCTTTGCCTAAAATTCCATCATTATGCAAGGGAAACGATGATCTAACGACGTGAAATTTAACTGGTTGTTCCAAAAGTGTAACGGTAGTTGTTCCTAAAGTTCTCAATTTTTCCGGGGTAATTCCAGTTATAGAGACTGATTTCTGAATGTCTACTTCGACGTCTTCGTGCAAAGCATTTAATTTTATCAGATTTATATCTGCGCCGGTATCAACCAAAAATAAACCAGATTTATTGCGTAATTCTTTCGCAGACATTTTAATTAATGGTGATTCTTGCTGTCGTTTATAGGAATAGACGATTCCTCTGCTTCCAAAAATTTTACTGTTCGACGCTCCTGATTCGAGTAACTCGCCGTCGCGCCGGCACGACGAGTTGTGCGGGAGTTTAAATTTTCACTGTTCCTTCTCGACGAATTCGAGTTAAAATGATCAAATGTTGGGATAGGGGAAGAAGATCTGGAATTTTGGTTAGTGGGTGTGTTGGATCTTGAAGGTTCAATGCTTCGCGAAGGAACTGGGGTTGGAGAATTTGCTCTGGTTAGAGTATGATTAGTCAAGTTTGGATTCATATGGAAAGATTGAGGGTGATCGTATATTGGACTGTAAGGCGGATATGGCATTGGTGGATAAAAATACGGTGGATAGTATGGATAAGGATGCGGTGGCAACGGATAATGGTGATGCTTGTAAGGAACAGGTGATGTAGGACGTGCAGATTTTAAAATGGTAATCGGTGAATTTGCGCGAGTATAGTTCGGATTTCTCATGGGACTGGAACTCCTCGAATCTTGCTCTCGCAAGGTTTGGGAGCGGTTTGTGTAGGTGGTAGGTAAGTCACGAGAATCTGGATTCGGAACTGAATGTTGTGATAACATTAATCGCGAAGGTTCACCACCGGGGATTATTCCTGATTTCATTCGGGTTTCTATTCGTGCAGCAATTTTTACAGCGTCCTGTATTTTCTTTGGTTCACGCGAATCAACCGCGATAGCAATTTCGTCGGGTAATCCTCGAATAAAAGCCTCTAAAGCACATTCTTCTACGGGAGCCATCATTTGATTAGCGCATTCCCCATATTTATCTTCTAAAGCAACACGAGCATCGCTGATTAGGATATTTAATCGATCTGCAAAGTCACTGACCGCTTCTCCGCGTCTCATTCGGATATTTTCTATTTCGTGATGGTAGTATGGATATGTTTTACCCGGCGCAAATCTTTCCTTTAAATGTTTTACGAGATCATCTAGTTTTTGGAAATTTTTACCCCAAATACTATCTCTCGCTGTTCCCTGCAATTTTCCCAATATTGCCTTTACATATGAAGTTTCCAGTGCTGGCGGCACATAGACTGCACCGTTTTGAATGTCACTTAAGAAATTTTTAAGCGGAATGTTTTTCCCGTCAAAGAAGGGAATGTTTAGTGTACTTTGTTGAATTGTGAAGCATTCAGCCATAGAAGCCATCATCAAATTAGTAACGTGTAATTCGTCCAATGTAACATTTGCCGAAACTTGTGCTGCTGCATTACGAGAGGAATTTGTGGCCATTTTGATAAATTAAGTGAAGGAAAATTCAGCAATCGCTATCGTGTAATTATAATTGATGTTGATTATTGATTATGAATTGAACTATCTATGCAACTGTGTGCGAATCTCAAGTCTATATGATCCTTTAATTATTCTGCACTAACACATGCGCTAATTGACAATATCAGTATCCCACTTCTGACACCAATTCAGCTGTTACGTGCGTAAGGAATTATTTCGTGGGCCGAGCGGCTAGCCGTTCCGCATGTAACGCTTGAATAAATTTAATTTAGGATGGGTCGTATCATCTAAGATTCCATACGGAATCCGCGCATAGGTCAGGAATGAAAGAGGTGTTAACGCAGAATAGAGGATAAATACCTTATTGGGCTGTTCTATTGATTCTTTACATTATATAAAAACAATTACACGGAATGGTTCAGAAATATCGGAGTCCAGAATGGATGACAATTTTACAATACCTATTTTAGTTGGAGTCTTAGATTGGTAAATTCCTAACGTGCTAAGTTTACGAATGGGCCCAAGGGAAATTCCCACAAGCATATAAACATATGTTTGGGACCTCGTATCGCAATGCTAACATAAGTATGGAAAACTCACCAATGAATACTATCTTGGAAGCAATGTTTTTCGCTAGCTCTGATGTGAATTGTCCTAGATGCTGAGGGAGCCCAAAGATGAAGGAATGGCTGATGAACTTTTCACTTCTGTGAGTTAACGCAATTCTATTTTCACTATACTATAAATACGATAAATACTATAAATACTATAAAGAAGAATTTAATATATTAGGATGGAGATTTGTTTCGATCTCAAGATTGATTTTAAATTTGAATAATTTCTTGTTTACTGAGTCCTTCGGTAACTATGAAGTAATTTCACTAGTTTAACACGAACTCTGGCTCAAAATAGTAACAAGGGCAAAACACCACGCACCTCGCGATTTGACTAACGATTGCAACTCGCGGCGGTTTCTCTGCCTCTTTTGTAGATTTTGGGGACCGCTAAGGGGAAGTTCCAAGAGCTATGCTCGTTCCTCCCACTCAGGAAATCGCCCGTTCCTGTTCTAAGAATTCCGCCCGCAGTTCATCAGCTATTTCCCATCCATAGCCTCCCGCTATTGCAATTTCGCTTATTAGCAAAACGTGACCACCGTTCGAAGAATATTCGCGGTCGAGGAATTTGCTTCGATCTGCTTTTTCGGCTCGCATAGCATGATCGATGTTCGACGCCACGGCACGTGCCGTGTTTAGGTATGCAAATTTTAATTTAACATCCAGTACGTAACAATTTCTACATCCATTTCTTGTAGCTTGTCAACCACATCAAAGAATTTAGAAATGTGGTCTCGTGTGTCTTCACCTTCACGCATTTTTTGCAAAGTGAGTTGTTTTAAAAGGTTCGCTTTTCGAGCAGGTCCCTTAGATTGATAGGTACTTTCTAATTTAAGCCAAACATCTCGAGATGTGGTACAATTCTTGATTTGTTTTAATGCATGAGGGTGGATAGATAGTATTAGATCTGACCTGGCTTTCTTGTCAGCAATTTTCCACTGCTTTGTGACTATAGCTCCTTCTGCCAAATCCGGTTTCGGTATCTCACCACTCACATATCCCCATGCATCATTCTTCACCAAAAGGGCTTCGGCTTGTAATTTCCAAGTCTCATAATTATCCCTTTCTAACATTTCTATTCGTGTACAACTGCTGGTACTCATTTTCGCGCACATACACTTATTACCTTCACTCGCGATATATTGACTTTAATTAACTACCTAAAATATACTATTCCAAGGGAGCTGGGCCCATAACCTATTGCAGAGTATAAACCTTTTTTTTATTAATAACGAAACAAAAACGCGGTAACCAAAACGACTCGACAGAAACCAGTCGACTATTTGTTTTGCTACATACATTCAGATTGTGTTGCTGCTCTAATATATAAATTAAAAAATCTCTAGTAACAAAAATAATTTTACATTATATACATATATAAATTAAAAAATCTCGAGTAACAAAAATAATTTCACATTATATACCTATATAAATTAAACAATCTCTAGTAACAAAAATAATTTTACATTATATACCTATATAAATTAAAAAATATCTAGTAATAAAAATCAATTAATTATTATTTATATATATATATTAATATTTATATATATAAATATTTTTTTTATATATAATTAAAATAAATTTATAAATATATAATATTAATATATGTTATTATATTAAATTATAAAAAAATTTTAATATAAATTATTATATTATATATATAGTATAGTTTATATTTATGATTTAATAATTTATATATATATATATTAATATTATATAAATTATATTTATTAATATATATATTATTAATAATATAAGAGTATAAATTTATTACCGATAATATATATATTAATTATATTAAATATATATATAATTTATATATAATATTATTTATATAAATAATAATATATTTATAAATATATTATATTATTATATTTAATTATAATCTATATGGACCGATATCTGTGGCGATGTCACTCGAAACCGTATGTGTTTGACGAAACTAAGTGGTCGACCTTGTGAGAGAGGAAAATCCATATGCGAAATATATTTCCATTTTAAACTAATTGTTCTATCTGAAACTAAGTGTTCGATACTGTGCCAGGAGAAGCGCCTGTTCTCTGAAATCTGTGGCGATGCCACTCGAAACCGTATGTGTTCGAGGAAACCAAGTGGTCGACCTTGTGAGAGAGGAAACTCCAGATGCGAAACTTAGTTCCATTTTAAACTAAGTGTTCGATACAGTGCCCGGAGACGCGCCTGTTCTCTGAAATCTGTCGCGATACTACTCGAAACCGTATGTGTTCGACGAAACTATGTGGTCGACCTTGTGAGAGAGGATACTCCAGATTCGAAAATTAGTTCCATTTTAAACTAATTGTTCTATCTGAAACTAAGTGTTCGATACTGTGCCAGGAGAAACTCCCGTTCTGCGAAATCTGTGGCGATACTACTCGAAACCGTATGTGTTCGACGAAACTAAGTGGTCGACCTTGTGAGAGAAGAAACTTCAGATGCGAGACTTAGTTCCATTTAAAACTAATTGTTCCATCTGGTACTAAATGTTCGATATTGTGCCAGGAGAAGCGCTTGTTCTGTGAAATCTGTGGCGATGCTACTCGAAACCGTATGTGTTCGTCGAAACTAAGTGGTCGACCTTGTGAGAGAGGAAATTCCAGATGCGAAACATAGTTCCATTTTAATCTAATTGTTCTATCTGAAACTAAGTGATCGATAACGTGCCAGGAGAAGCGCCTGTTCTCTGAAATCTCTGGCGATGCCACTCGAAACCGTATGTGTTCGACGAAATTAAGTGGTCGCCTTGTGAGGGAAGAAACTCCAGATGCGAAATTTACTTCAATTTTAAACTAATTGTTCTATCTGAAACTAAGTGTTAGATACTGTGCCAGGAGAAGCGTCTGTTCACTGAAATCTGTGGCGATGCCACTCGAAACCGTATGTGTTCGTCGAAACTAAGTGGTCGTCCTTGTGAGAGAGGAAACTCCAGATGCGAAACTTAGTTCCATTTTAAACTAATTGTTCTATCTGAAACTAAGTGTTCGATACTGTGCCAGGAGAAGCGCCTGTTCTCTGAAATCTGTGGCGATGCTACTCGAAAACGTATGTGTTCGACGAATCTAAGTGGTCGACCTTGTGAGAGAGTAAACACCAAATGTGAAGCTTAGTTCCATTTTAAACTGATTGTTCTATCTGAAACTAAGTGATCGATAATGAGCCAGGAGAAGCGCCTGTTCTCTGAAATCTCTCGCGAGGCTACTCGAAACCGTATGTGTTCGACGAAACTAGGTGGTCGACCTTGTGAGAGAGGAAACTCCAGATGCGAAACTTTGTTTCATTTTAAACTAATCGTTCTATCTGAAACTAAGTGTTCGATACTGTGCCAGGAGAGGCGCCTGTTCTCTGAAATCTGTGGCGATGCTACTCGAAACCGTATGTGTTCGACGAAACTAAGTGGTCGCCGTGTGAAAGAGGAAACTCCAGATGCGTAACTTAGTACCATTTTAAACTAATTGTTCTACCTGAAACTAAGTGTTCGATACTGTGCCAGGAGAAGCGCCTGTTCTCTGAAATCTGTGGCGATGCCACTGGAAACCGTATGTGTTCCACGAAACTAAGTGGTCGAACTTGTGAGAGAGAAAACTCCAATTTGCGAAACATAGGTCCATTTTAAACTAATTGTTCTATCTGAAACTAAGTGTTCCATAGTGTGCCAGGAGAAGTGCTTGTTCTCTGAAATCTGAGGCCATGCCACTCGAAACCGTATGTGTTCGACGAAACTAAGTGGTCGACCTTGTGGGAGAGGAAACTCCACATGCGAAACTTACTTCCATTTTAAACTAATTCTTCTATCTGAAACTAAGTGTTCGATACTGTGCCAGGAGAGGCGCCTGTTCTCTGAAATCTGTGGCGATGCTACTCGAAACCGTATGTGTTCGACGAAACTAAGTGGTCGCCTTGTGAAAGAGGAAACTCCAGATGCGTAAATTAGTACCATTTTAAACTAATTGTTCTACCTGAAACTAAGTGTTCGATACTGTGCCAGGAGAAGCGCCTGTTCTCTGAAATCTGTGGCGATGCCACTGGAAACCGTATGTGTTCCACGAAACTAAGTGGTCGACCTTGTAAGAGAGGAAACTCCAGATGCGAAACTTAGTTCCATTTTAACCTAATTGTTCTATCTGAAACTATGTGTTCGACACTGTGCCAGGAGAAGCGCCTGTTCTCTGCAATCTGTGGCGATGCCACTCGAAACCGTATGTGTTCGACGAAACTAAGTGGTCGAACTTGTGAGAGAGAAAACTCCAAATGCGAAACATAGGTCCATTTTAAACTAATTGTTCTATCTGAAACTAAGTGTTCCATAGTGTGCCAGGAGAAGCGCTTGTTCTCTGAAATCTGTGGCGATGCTACTCGAAACCGTATGTGTCTGACGAAACTAAGTGGTCGACCTTGTGAGAGAGGAAACTCCAGATGCGAAACTTAGTTCCATTTCAAACTGATTGTTCTATCTGAAACATAGTGTTTGATAATGAGCCAGGAGAAGCGCCTGTTCTCTGAAATCTGTGGCGATGCTACTCGTAACCGTTTGATCGACCGTGTTCGACGAAACTAAGTGGTCCACCTTGTGAGAGAGAAACTCCAGATGCGAAGTTTAGTTCCATTTAAAACTAATTGTTCTATCTGATACTAAGTGTTCGATACTGTGCCAGGAGAAGCGCCTGTTCTCTGAAATGTGTGGCGATGCCACTCGAAACCGTATGTGTTCGAGGAAACTAAGTGGTTGATCTTGTGAGAGAGGAACTCCAGATGCGAAACTTAGTTCCATTTTAAACTAATTGTTCTGTCTGAAACTAAGTGTTCGATACTGTGCCAGGTGAAGCGCCTGTTCTCTGAAGTCAGTGGCGATGCTACTCGAAACCGTATGTGTTCGACGAAACTAAGTGGTCGGCCTTGTGAGGGAGGATTCACCAGATGCGGAACATAGTTCCATTTTAAATTAATTGTTCTATCTGAAACTAAGTGTTCGATACTGTGCCAGGAGAATCGCCTGTTCTCTGAAATCTGTGGCGATGCCACTCGAAACCGTATGTGTTCCACGAAACTAAGTGGTCGACCTTGTAAGGGAGGAAACTCCAGATGCGAAAATTTGTTCCATTTTAACCTAATTGTTCTATCTGAAACTATGTGTTCGACACTGTGCCAGGAGAAGCGCCTGTTCTCTGAAATCTGTGGCGATGCCACTGGAAACCGTATGTGTTCCACGAAACTAAGTGGTCGACCTTGTAAGAGAGGAAACTCCAGATGCGAAACTTAGTTCCATTTTAACTTAATTGTTCTATCTGAAACTATGTGTTCGACACTGTGCCAGGAGAAGCGCCTGTTCTCTGCAATCTGTGGCGATGCCACCCGAAACCGTATGTGTTCGACGAAACTAAGTGGTCGAACTTGTGAGAGAGAAAACTCCAAATGCGAAACATAGGTCCATTTTAAACTAACTGTTCTATCTGAAACTAAGTGTTCCATACTGTGCCAGGAGAAGTGCTTGTTGTCTGAAATCTGTGGCGATGCTACTCGAAACCGTATGTGTCTGACGAAACTAAGTGGTCGACCATGTGAGAGAGGAAACGCCAGATGCGAAACATAGTTCCCTTTTAAACTAATTATTCTATCTGAACCTGAGTGTTCGATACTGTGCCAGGAGAAGCGCCTGTTCTCTGAAATCTGTGGCGACGCCACTCGAAACCGTATGTGTTCGACGAAACTAAGTGATTGACCTTGTGAGGGAGGATTCACCAGATGCGGAATATAGTTCCATTTTAAACTAATTGTTCTATCTGAAACTAAGTTTTCGATACTGTGCCAGGAGAAGCGCCTGTTCTCTGAACTGTGTGGCGATACCACTCGAAACCGTATGAGTTCGACGAAACTAAGTGGCCGACCTTGTGAGAGAGGAAGCTTCAGATGCGAAACTTAGTTCCATTTCAAATTAATTGTTCTATCTGAAACTAAGTGTTCGATAATGTGCCAGGAGAAGCGCCTGTTCTCTGAAATCTGTGGCGATGCCACACGAAACCGTATGTGTTCGACGAAACTAAGTGGTCCACCTTGTGAGAGAGAAACTCCAGATGCGAAGTTTAGTTCCATTTAAAACTAATTGTTCTATCTGATACTAAGTGTTCGATACTGTGCCAGGAGAAGCGCCTGTTCTCTGAAATGTGTGGCGATGCCACTCGAAACCGTATGTGTTCGAGGAAACTAAGTGGTTGATCTTGTGAGAGAGGAACTCCAGATGCGAAACTTAGTTCCATTTTAAACTAATTGTTCTGTCTGAAACTAAGTGTTCGATACTGTGCCAGGTGAAGCGCCTGTTCTCTGAAGTCAGTGGCGATGCTACTCGAAACCGTATGTGTTCGACGAAACTAAGTGGTCGGCCTTGTGAGGGAGGATTCACCAGATGCGGAACATAGTTCCATTTTAAATTAATTGTTCTATCTGAAACTAAGTGTTCGATACTGTGCCAGGAGAATCGCCTGTTCTCTGAAATCTGTGGCGATGCCACTCGAAACCGTATGTGTTCCACGAAACTAAGTGGTCGACCTTGTAAGAGAGGAAACTCCAGATGCGAAAATTTGTTCCATTTTAACCTAATTGTTCTATCTGAAACTATGTGTTCGACACTGTGCCAGGAGAAGCGCCTGTTCTCTGAAATCTGTGGCGATGCCACTGGAAACCGTATGTGTTCCACGAAACTAAGTGGTCGACCTTGTAAGAGAGGAAACTCCAGATGCGAAACTTAGTTCCATTTTAACTTAATTGTTCTATCTGAAACTATGTGTTCGACACTGTGCCAGGAGAAGCGCCTGTTCTCTGCAATCTGTGGCGATGCCACCCGAAACCGTATGTGTTCGACGAAACTAAGTGGTCGAACTTGTGAGAGAGAAAACTCCAAATGCGAAACATAGGTCCATTTTAAACTAACTGTTCTATCTGAAACCAAGTGTTCCATACTGTGCCAGGAGAAGTGCTTGTTGTCTGAAATCTGTGGCGATGCTACTCGAAACCGTATGTGTCTGACGAAACTAAGTGGTCGACCTTGTGAGAGAGGAAACTCCAGATGCGAAACTTAGTTCCATTTCAAACTGATTGTTCTATCTGAAACTCAGTGTTTGATAATGAGCCACGAGAAGCGCCTGTTCTCTGAAATCTGTGGCGATGCTACTCGAAACCGTTTGTGTTCGACGAAACTAAGTGGTCCACCTTGTGAGAGAGGAAACTCCAGATGCGAAGTTTAGTTCCATTTAAAACTAATTGTTCTATCTGATACTAAGTGTTCGATACTGTGCCAGGAGAAGCGCCTGTTCTCTGAAATCTGTGGCCATGCCACTCGAAACCGTATGTGTTCGACGAAACTAAGTGGTCGACCTTGTAAGAGAGGAAACTCCAGATGCGAAACTTAGTTCCATTTTAACTTAATTGTTCTATCTGAAACTATGTGTTCGACACTGTGCCAGGAGAAGCGCCTGTTCTCTGCAATCTGTGGCGATGCCACCCGAAACCGTATGTGTTCGACGAAACTAAGTGGTCGAACTTGTGAGAGAGAAAACTCCAAATGCGAAACATAGGTCCATTTTAAACTAACTGTTCTATCTGAAACTAAGTGTTCCATACTGTGCCAGGAGAAGTGCTTGTTGTCTGAAATCTGTGGCGATGCTACTCGAAACCGTATGTGTCTGACGAAACTAAGTGGTCGACCATGTGAGAGAGGAAACGCCAGATGCGAAACATAGTTCCCTTTTAAACTAATTATTCTATCTGAACCTGAGTGTTCGATACTGTGCCAGGAGAAGCGCCTGTTCTCTGAAATCTGTGGCGACGCCACTCGAAACCGTATGTGTTCGACGAAACTAAGTGATTGACCTTGTGAGGGAGGATTCACCAGATGCGGAATATAGTTCCATTTTAAACTAATTGTTCTATCTGAAACTAAGTTTTCGATACTGTGCCAGGAGAAGCGCCTGTTCTCTGAACTGTGTGGCGATACCACTCGAAACCGTATGAGTTCGACGAAACTAAGTGGCCGACCTTGTGAGAGAGGAAGCTTCAGATGCGAAACTTAGTTCCATTTCAAATTAATTGTTCTATCTGAAACTAAGTGTTCGATAATGTGCCAGGAGAAGCGCCTGTTCTCTGAAATCTGTGGCGATGCCACACGAAACCGTATGTGTTCGACGAAACTAAGTGGTCCACCTTGTGAGAGAGAAACTCCAGATGCGAAGTTTAGTTCCATTTAAAACTAATTGTTCTATCTGATACTAAGTGTTCGATACTGTGCCAGGAGAAGCGCCTGTTCTCTGAAATGTGTGGCGATGCCACTCGAAACCGTATGTGTTCGAGGAAACTAAGTGGTTGATCTTGTGAGAGAGGAACTCCAGATGCGAAACTTAGTTCCATTTCAAATTAATTGTTCTATCTGAAACTAAGTGTTCGATACTGTGCCAGGAGAAGCGGCTGTTTTCTGAAATCTGTGGCGATGCCACTCGAAACCGTATGTGTTCGACGAAACTAAGTGGTCGACCATGTGAGAGAGGAAACGCCAGATGCGAAACATAGTTCCCTTTTAAACTAATTATTCTATCTGAACCTGAGTGTTCGATACTGTGCCAGGAGAAGCGCCTGTTCTCTGAAATCTGTGGCGATGCCACTCGAAACCGTATGTGTTCGACGAAACTAAGTGATTGACCTTGTGAGGGAGGATTCACCAGATGCGGAATATAGTTCCATTTTAAACTAATTGTTCTATCTGAAACTAAGTTTTCGATACTGTGCCAGGAGAAGCGCCTGTTCTCTGAACTGTGTGGCGATGCCCCTCGAAACCGTATGTGTTCGATGAAACTAAGTGGTTGACATTGTGAGAGAGGATACTCCAGATGCGAAACATAGTTCCATTTTAATCTAATTGTTCTGTCTGAAATAAGTGTTCGATAGTGTGCCAGGAGAAGCGCCTGCTATCTGAAATCTGTGGCGATGCTACTCGAAACCGTATGTGTTCGACGAAATTAAGTGGTCGCCTTGTGAGGGAAGAAACTCCAGATGCGAAATTTAGTACAATTTTAGACTAATTGTTCTATCTGAAACTATGTGTCTGATACTGTTGTCTGGAGAAGCGCCTGTTCTCTGAAATCTGTGGCGTTGCCACTCGAAACCGTATGAGTTCGACGAAACTAAGTGGCCGAACTTGTGAGAGAGGAAGCTTCAGATGCGAAACTTAGTTCCATTTCAAATTAATTGTTCTATCTGAAACTAAGTGTTCGATACTGTGCCAGGAGAAGCGGCAGTTTTCTGAAATCTGTGGCGATGCCACTCGAAACCGTATGTGTTCGACGAAACTAAGTGGTCGACCATGTGAGAGAGGAAACGCCAGATGCGAAACATAGTTCCCTTTTAAACTAATTGTTCTATCTGAACCTGAGTGTTCGATACTGTGCCAGGAGAAGCGCCTGTTCTCTGAAATCTGTAGCGATGCCACTCGAAACCGTATGTGTTCGACGAAACTAAGTGATTGACCTTGTGAGAGAGGATTCACCAGATGCGGAACATAGTTCCATTTTAAACTAATTGTTCTATCTGAAACTATGTTTTCGATACTGTGCAAGGAGAAGCGCCTGTTCTCTGAAATCTGTGTCGATGCCACTCGAAACCGTAGGTGTTCGACGAAATTAAGTGGTCGCCTTGTGAGGGAAGAAACTCCAGATGCGAAATTTAGTACAATTTTAGACTAATTGTTCTATCTGAAACTATGTGTCTGATACTGTGCCAGGAGAAGCGCCTGTACTCTGAAATCTGTGGCGATGCCCCTCGAAACCGTATGTGTTCGACGAAACTAAGTGATTGACCTTGTGAGAGAGGATACTCCAGATGCGGAACATAGTTCCATTTTAAACTAATTGTTCTATCTGAAACTAAGTTTTCGATACTGTGCCAGAAGATGCGCCTGTTCTCTGAACTGTGTGGCGATGCCCCTCGGAACCGTATGTGTTCGATGAAACTAAGTGGTTTACCTTGTGAGAGAGGATACTCCAGATGCGAAACATAGTTCCATTTTAATCTAATTGTTCTGTCTGAAATAAGTGTTCGATACTGTGCCAGGAGAAGCGCCTGCTCTCTGAAACCTGTGGCGATGCTACTCGAAACCGTATGTGTTCGACGAAACTAAGTGGTCGACCTTGTGAGAGAGGAAACTCCAGATGCGAAACTTAGTTCCATTTTAATCTTATTGTTCTATCCGAAACTAAGTGTTCGATACTGTTTAAGGAGAAGCGCCTGCTCTCTGAAATCTGTGGCGATGCTACTCGAAACCGTATGTGTTCGACGAAACTAAGTGGTCCACCTTGTGAGAGAGGAAATTCCAGATGCGAAACTTAGTTCCATTTCAAATTAATTGTTCTATCTGAAACTAAGTGTTCGATACTGTGCCAGGAGAGGCGCCTGTTCTCTGAAATCTGTGGCGATGCTACTCGAAACCGTATGTGTTCGACGAAACTAAGTGGTCGCCTTGTGAAAGAGGAAACTCCAGATGCGAAACTTAGTTCCAATTTAAACTAATTGTTCTATCTGAAACTAAGTGGTCGATACTCTGCCAGGAGAAGCGCCTGTTCTCTGAACTGTGTGGCGATGCCCCTCGAAACCGTATGTGTTCGATGAAACTAAGTGGTTGACATTGTGAGAGAGGATACTCCAGATGCGAAACATAGTTCCATTTTAATCTAATTGTTCTGTCTGAAATAAGTGTTCGATAGTGTGCCAGGAGAAGCGCCTGCTATCTGAAATCTGTGGCGATGCTACTCGAAACCGTATGTGTTCGACGAAATTAAGTGGTCGCCTTGTGAGGGAAGAAACTCCAGATGCGAAATTTAGTACAATTTTAGACTAATTGTTCTATCTGAAACTATGTGTCTGATACTGTTGTCTGGAGAAGCGCCTGTTCTCTGAAATCTGTGGCGTTGCCACTCGAAACCGTATGAGTTCGACGAAACTAAGTGGCCGAACTTGTGAGAGAGGAAGCTTCAGATGCGAAACTTAGTTCCATTTCAAATTAATTGTTCTATCTGAAACTAAGTGTTCGATACTGTGCCAGGAGAAGCGGCAGTTTTCTGAAATCTGTGGCGATGCCACTCGAAACCGTATGTGTTCGACGAAACTAAGTGGTCGACCATGTGAGAGAGGAAACGCCAGATGCGAAACATAGTTCCCTTTTAAACTAATTGTTCTATCTGAACCTGAGTGTTCGATACTGTGCCAGGAGAAGCGCCTGTTCTCTGAAATCTGTAGCGATGCCACTCGAAACCGTATGTGTTCGACGAAACTAAGTGATTGACCTTGTGAGGGAGGATTCACCAGATGCGGAACATAGTTCCATTTTAAACTAATTGTTCTATCTGAAACTATGTTTTCGATACTGTGCAAGGAGAAGCGCCTGTTCTCTGAAATCTGTGTCGATGCCACTCGAAACCGTAGGTGTTCGACGATATTAAGTGGTCGCCTTGTGAGGGAAGAAACTCCAGATGCGAAATTTAGTACAATTTTAGACTAATTGTTCTATCTGAAACTATGTGTCTGATACTGTGCCAGGAGAAGCGCCTGTACTCTGAAATCTGTGGCGATGCCCCTCGAAACCGTATGTGTTCGACGAAACTAAGTGATTGACCTTGTGAGAGAGGATACTCCAGATGCGGAACATAGTTCCATTTTAAACTAATTGTTCTATCTGAAACTAAGTTTTCGATACTGTGCCAGAAGATGCGCCTGTTCTCTGAACTGTGTGGCGATGCCCCTCGGAACCGTATGTGTTCGATGAAACTAAGTGGTTTACCTTGTGAGAGAGGATACTCCAGATGCGAAACATAGTTCCATTTTAATCTAATTGTTCTGTCTGAAATAAGTGTTCGATACTGTGCCAGGAGAAGCGCCTGCTCTCTGAAACCTGTGGCGATGCTACTCGAAACCGTATGTGTTCGACGAAACTAAGTGGTCGACCTTGTGAGAGAGGAAACTCCAGATGCGAAACTTAGTTCCATTTTAATCTTATTGTTCTATCCGAAACTAAGTGTTCGATACTGTTTAAGGAGAAGCGCCTGCTCTCTGAAATCTGTGGCGATGCTACTCGAAACCGTATGTGTTCGACGAAACTAAGTGGTCCACCTTGTGAGAGAGGAAATTCCAGATGCGAAACTTAGTTCCATTTCAAATTAATTGTTCTATCTGAAACTAAGTGTTCGATACTGTGCCAGGAGAGGCGCCTGTTCTCTGAAATCTGTGGCGATGCTACTCGAAACCGTATGTGTTCGACGAAACTAAGTGGTCGCCTTGTGAAAGAGGAAACTCCAGATGCGAAACTTAGTTCCAATTTAAACTAATTGTTCTATCTGAAACTAAGTGGTCGATACTCTGCCAGGAGAAGCGCCTGTTCTCTGAACTGTGTGGCGATGCCCCTCGAAACCGTATGTGTTCGATGAAACTAAGTGGTTGACATTGTGAGAGAGGATACTCCAGATGCGAAACATAGTTCCATTTTAATCTAATTGTTCTGTCTGAAATAAGTGTTCGATAGTGTGCCAGGAGAAGCGCCTGCTATCTGAAATCTGTGGCGATGCTACTCGAAACCGTATGTGTTCGACGAAACTAAGTGGTCCACCTTGTGAGAGAGGAAATTCCAGATGCGAAACTTAGTTCCATTTCAAATTAATTGTTCTATCTGAAACTAAGTGTTCGATACTGTGCCAGGAGAGGCGCCTGTACTCTGAAATCTGTGGCGATGCCCCTCGAAACCGTATGTGTTCGACGAAACTAAGTGATTGACCTTGTGAGAGAGGATACTCCAGATGCGGAACATAGTTCCATTTTAAACTAATTGTTCTATCTGAAACTAAGTTTTCGATACTGTGCCAGAAGATGCGCCTGTTCTCTGAACTGTGTGGCGATGCCCCTCGGAACCGTATGTGTTCGATGAAACTAAGTGGTTTACCTTGTGAGAGAGGATACTCCAGATGCGAAACATAGTTCCATTTTAATCTAATTGTTCTGTCTGAAATAAGTGTTCGATACTGTGCCAGGAGAAGCGCCTGCTCTCTGAAACCTGTGGCGATGCTACTCGAAACCGTATGTGTTCGACGAAACTAAGTGGTCGACCATGTGAGAGAGGAAACGCCAGATGCGAAACATAGTTCCCTTTTAAACTAATTGTTCTATCTGAACCTGAGTGTTCGATACTGTGCCAGGAGAAGCGCCTGTTCTCTGAAATCTGTAGGGATGCCACTCGAAACCGTATGTGTTCGACGAAACTAAGTGATTGACCTTGTGAGGGAGGATTCACCAGATGCGGAACATAGTTCCATTTTAAACTAATTGTTCTATCTGAAACTATGTTTTCGATACTGTGCAAGGAGAAGCGCCTGTTCTCTGAACTGTGTAGCGATGCCCCTCGAAACCGTATGTGTTCGATGAAACTAAGTGGTTGACCTTGTGAGAGAGGATACTCCAGATGCGAAACATAGTTCCATTTTAATCTAATTGTTCTGTCTGAAATAAGTGTTCGATACTGTGCCAGGAGAAGCGCCTGCTCTCTGAAATCTGTGGCGATGCTACTCGAAACCGTATGTGTTCGACGAAACTAAGTGGTGGACCTTGTGAGAGAGGAAACTCCAGATGCGAAATTTAGTTCCATTTTAATCTTATTGTTCTATCTGAAACTAAGTGTTCGATACTGTTTAAGGAGAAGCGCCTGTTCTCTGAAATCTGTGGCGATGCCACTCGAAACCGTATGTGTTCGACGAAACTAAGTGATCGGCCTTGTGAGGGAGGATACTCCACATGCGAAACATAGTTACATTTTAAACTAATTGTTCTATCTGAAACTAAGTGTTCGATACTGTGCCGGGAGAAGTGCCCGTTCTCTGAAATCTGTGGCGATACCACTCGAAACCGTATGAGTTCGACGAAACTAAGTGGCCGACCTTGTGAGAGAGGAAGCTTCAGATGCGAAACTTAGTTCCATTTAAAATTAATTGTTCTATCTGAAACTAAGTGTTCGATACTGTGCCAGGAGAGGCGCCTGTTCTCTGAAATCTGTGGCGATGCTACTCGAAACCGTATGTGTTCGACGAAACTAAGTGGTCGCCTTGTGAAAGAGGAAACTCCAGATGCGAAACTTAGTTCCAATTTAAACTAATTGTTCTATCTGAAACTAAGTGGTCGATACTGTGCCAGGAGAAGCGCCTGTTCTCTGAAATCTGTGTCGATGCCACTCGAAACCGTAGGTGTTCGACGAAATTAAGTGGTCGCCTTGTGAGGGAAGAAACTCCAGATGCGAAATTTAGTACAATTTTAGACTAATTGTTCTATCTGAAACTATGTGTCTGATACTGTGCCAGGAGAAGCGCCTGTACTCTGAAATCTGTGGCGATGCCCCTCGAAACCGTATGTGTTCGACGAAACTAAGTGATTGACCTTGTGAGGGAGGATTCACCAGATGCGGAACATAGTTCCATTTTAAACTAATTGTTCTATCTGAAACTAAGTTTTCGATACTGTGCCAGAAGATGCGCCTGTTCTCTGAACTGTGTGGCGATGCCCCTCGGAACCGTATGTGTTCGATGAAACTAATTGGTTTACCTTGTGAGAGAGGATACTCCAGATGCGAAACATAGTTCCATTTTAATCTAATTGTTCTGTCTGAAATAAGTGTTCGATACTGTGCCAGGAGAAGCGCCTGCTCTCTGAAACCTGTGGCGATGCTACTCGAAACCGTATGTGTTCGACGAAACTAAGTGGTCGACCTTGTGAGAGAGGAAACTCCAGATGCGAAACTTAGTTCCATTTTAATCTTATTGTTTTATCCGAAACTAAGTGTTCGATACTGTTTAAGGAGAAGCGCCTGCTCTCTGAAATCTGTGGCGATGCTACTCGAAACCGTATGTGTTCGACGAAACTAAGTGGTCCACCTTGTGAGAGAGGAAACTCCAGATGCGAAACTTAGTTCCATTTCAAATTAATTGTTCTATCTGAAACTAAGTGTTCGATACTGTGCCAGGAGAGGCGCCTGTTCTCTGAAATCTGTGGCGATGCTACTCGAAACCGTATGTGTTCGACGAAACTAAGTGGTCGCCTTGTGAAAGAGGAAACTCCAGATGCGATACTTAGTTCCAATTTAAACTAATTGTTCTATCTGAAACTAAGTGGTCGATACTGTGCCAGGAGAAGCGCCTGTTCTCTGAAATCTGTGGCGATGCTACTCGAAACCGTATGTGTTCGACGAAACTAAGTGGTCGCCTTGTGAAAGAGGAAACTCCAGATGCGAAACTTAGTTCCAATTTAAACTAATTGTTCTATCTGAAACTGAGTGTTCGATACTGTGCCAGGAGAAGCGCCTGTTCTCTGAAATCTGTGGCGTTGCCACTCGAAACCGTATGTGTTCAACGAAACTAAGTGGTCGACCTTGTTAGAGAGGAAACTCCAGATGCGAAACTTAGTTCCATTTTAAACTAATTGTTCTATCTGATACTAAGTGTTCGATACTGTGCCAGGAGAAGCGCCTGTTCTCTGAAATCTGTGGCGATGCCACTCGAAACCGTATGTGTTCCACGAAACTAAGTGGTCGACCTTGTAAGAGAGGAAACTCCAGATGCGAAACTTAGTTCCATTTTAACCTAATTGTTCTATCTGAAACTACGTGTTCGACACTGTGCCAGGAGAAGCGCCTGTTCTCTGAAATCTGTGGCCATGCCACTTGAAACCGTATGTGTTCGACGAAACTAAGTGGTCGACCTTGTGGGAGAGGAAACTCCACATGCGAAACTTACTTCCATTTTAAACTAATTATTCTATCTGAAACTAAGTGTTCGATACTGTGCCAAGAGAGGCGCCTGTTCTCTGAAATCTGTGGCGATGCTACTCGAAACCGTATGTGTTCGACGAAATTAAGTGGTCGCCTTGTGAGGGAAGAAACTCCAGATGCGAAATTTAGTACAATTTTAGAATAATTGTTCTATCTGAAACTATGTGTCTGATACTGTGCCAGGAGAAGCGCCTGTACTCTGAAATCTGTGGCGATGCCACTCGAAACCGTATGTGTTCGACGAAACTAAGTGATTGACCTTGTGAGGGAGGATTCACCAGATGCGGAACATAGTTCCATTTTAAACTAATTGTTCTATCTGAAACTAAGTTTTCGATACTGTGCCAGAAGATGCGCCTGTTCTGTGAACTGTGTGGCGATGCCCCTCGAAACCGTATGTGTTCGATGAAACTAAGTGGTTTACCTTGTGAGAGAGGATACTCCAGATGCGAAACATAGTTCCATTTTAATCTAATTGTTCTGTCTGAAATAAGTGTTCGATACTGTGCCAGGAGAAGCGCCTGCTCTCTGAAACCTGTGGCGATGCTACTCGAAACCGTATGTGTTCGACGAAACTAAGTGGTCGACCTTGTGAGAGAGGAAACTCCAGATGCGAAACTTAGTTCCATTTTAATCTTATTGTTCTATCCGAAACTAAGTGTTCGATACTGTTTAAGGAGAAGCGCCTGCTCTCTGAAATCTGTGGCGATGCTACTCGAAACCGTATGTGTTCGCCGAAACTAAGTGGTCCACCTTGTGAGAGAGGAAACTCCAGATGCGAAACATAGTTCCCTTTTAAACTAATTGTTCTATCTGATACTAAGTGTTCGATACTGTGCCAGGAGAAGCGCCTGTTCTCTGAAATCTGTGGCGTTGACACTCGAAACCGTATGTGTTCAACGAAACTAAGTGGTCGACCTTGTTAGAGAGGAAACTCCAGATGCGAAACTTAGTTCCATTTTAAACTAATTGTTCTATCAGATACTAAGTGTTCGATACTGTGCCAGGAGAAGCGCCTGTTCTCTGAAATCTGTGGCGATGCCACTCGAAACCGTATGTGTTCCACGAAACTAAGTGGTCGACCTTGTAAGAGAGGAAACTCCAGATGCGAAACTTAGTTCTATTTTAACCTAATTGTTCTATCTGAAACTACGTGTTCGACATTGTGCCAGGAGAAGCGCCTGTTCTCTGAAATCTGTGGCCATGCCACTCGAAACCGTATGTGTTCGACGAAACTAAGTGGTCGACCTTGTGGGAGAGGAAACTCCACATGCGAAACTTACTTCCATTTTAAACTAATTATTCTATCTTCAACTAAGTGTTCGATACTGTGCCAGGAGAGGCGCCTGTTCTCTGAAATCTGTGGCGATGCTACTCGAAACCGTATGTGTTCGACGAAACTAAGTGGTCGCCTTGTGAAAGAGGAAACTCCAGATGCGAAACTTAGTACCATTTTAAACTAATTGTTCTACCTGAAATTAAGTGTTCGATACTGTGCCAGGAGAAGCGCCTGTTCTCTGAAATCTGTGGCGATGCCACTCGAAACCGTAGGTGTTCGTCGAAATTAAGTCGTCGCGTTGTGAGGGAAGAAACTCCAGATGCGAAATTTAGTACAATTTTAGACTAATTGTTCCCTCTGAAACTATGTGTCTGATACTGTGCCAGGAGAAGTGCCTGTTCTCTGAAATCAGTGGCGTTGCCACTCGAAACCGTATGTGTTCAACGAAACTAAGTGGTCGACCTTGTTAGAGAGGAAACTCCATATGCGAAACTTAGTTCCATTTTAAACTAATTGTTCTATCTGATACTAAGTGTTCGATACTGTGCCAAGAGAGGCGCCTGTTCTCTGAAATCTGTGGCGATGCTACTCGAAACCGTATGTGGTCGACGAAACTAAGTGGTCGCCTTGTGAAAGAGGAAACTCCAGATGCGAAACTTAGTTCCAATTTAAACTAATTGTTCTATCTGAAACTAAGTGTTCGATACTGTGCCAGGAGAAGCGCCTGTTCTCTGAAATCTGTGGCGATGCCACTCGAAACCGTAGGTGTTCGACGAAATTAAGTGGTCGCCTTGTGAGGGAAGAAACTCCAGATGCCAAACTTAGATCCATTTTAATCTTATTGTTCTATCCGAAACTAAGTGTTCGATACTGTTTAAGGAGAAGCGCCTTCTCTCTGAAATCTGTGGCGATGCTACTCGAAACCGTATGTGTTCGACGAAACTAAGTGGTTCACCTTGTGAGAGAGGAAACTCCAGATGCGAAAGATAGTTCCCTTTTAAACTAATTGTTCTATCTGATACTAAGTGTTCGATACAGTGCCAGGAGAGCCGCCTGTTCTCTGAAATCTGTGGCGATGCCACTCGAAACCGTATGTGTTCGACGAAACTAAGTGATTGACCTTGTGAGGGAGGATTCACAAAATGCGGAACATAGTTCCATTTTAAACTAATTGTTCTATCTGAAATAAGTGTTCGATACTGTGCCAGGAGAAGCGCCTGCTCTCTGAAACCTGTGGCGATGCTACTCGAAACCGTATGTGTTCGACGAAACTAAGTGGTCGACTTTGTGAGAGAGGAAACTCCAGATGCCAAACTTAGTTCCATTTTAATCTTATTGTTCTATCCGAAACTAAGTGTTCGATACTGTTTAAGGAGAAGCGCCTGCTCTCTGAAATCTGTGGCGATGCTACTCGAAACCGTATGTGTTCGACGAAACTAAGTGGTTCACCTTGTGAGAGAGGAAACTCCAGATGCGAAACATAGTTCCCTTTTAAACTAATTGTTCTATCTGATACTAAGTGTTCGATACAGTGCCAGGAGAGCCGCCTGTTCTCTGAAATCTGTGGCGATGCCACTCGAAACCGTATTTGTTCGACGAAACTAAGTGATTGACCTTGTGAGGGAGGATTCACCAGATGCGGAACATAGTTCCATTTTAAACTAATTGTTATATCTGAAACTAAGTTTTCGATACTGTGCCAGGAGAAGCGCCTGTTCTCTGAAATCTGTGGCGATGCCACTCGAAACCGTATGTGTTCCACGAAACTAAGTGGTCGACCTTGTAAGAGAGGAAACTCCAGATGCGAAACTTAGTTCTATTTTAACCTAATTGTTCTATCTGAAACTACGTGTTCGACATTGTGCCAGGAGAAGCGCCTGTTCTCTGAAATCTGTGGCCATGCCACTCGAAACCGTATGTGTTCGCCGAAACTAAGTGGTCGACCTTGTGAGAGAGGAAAGTCCAGCAGCCAAACTTAGTTCCTTTTTAAACTAATTGTTCTATCTGATACTAAGTGTTCGATACTGTGCCAAGAGAGGCGCCTGTTCTCTGAAATCTGTGGCGACGCTACTCGAAACCGTATGTGTTCGACGAAACTAAGTGGTCGCCTTGTGAAAGAGGAAACTCCAGATGCGAAACTTAGTTCCAATTTAATCTTATTGTTCTATCCGAAACTAAGTGTTCGATACTGTTTAAGGAGAAGCGCCTGCTCTCTGAAATCTGTGGCGATGCTACTCGAAACCGTATGTGTTCGACGAAACTAAATGGTTCACCTTGTGAGAGAGGAAACTCCAGATGCGAAACATAGTTCCCTTTTAAACTAATTGTTGTATCTGATACTAAGTGTTCGATACTGTGCCAGGAGAGCCGCCTGTTCTCTGAAATCTGTGGCGATGCCACTCGAAACCGTATTTGTTCGACGAAACTAAGTGATTGACCTTGTGAGGGAGGATTCACCAGATGCGGAACATAGTTCCATTTTAAACTAATTGTTCTATCTGAAACTAAGTTTTCGATACTGTGCCAGGAGAAGCGCCTGTTCTCTGAAATCTGTGGCCATGCCACTCGAAACCGTATGTGTTCGAGGAAACTAAGTGGTTGATCTTGTGGGAGAGGAAACTCCAGCAGCCAAACTTAGTTCCTTTTTAAACTAATTGTTCTATCTGATACTAAGTGTTCGATACTGTGCCAAGAGAGGCGCCTGTTCTCTGAAATCTGTGGCGATGCTACTCGAAACCGTATGTGTTCGACGAAACTAAGTGGTCGCCTTGTGAAAGAGGAAACTCCAGATGCGAAACATAGTTCCAATTTAAACTAATTGTTCTATCTGAAACTAAGTGTTCGATACTGTGCCAGGTGAAGCGCCTGTTCTCTGAAATCTGTGGCGATGCCACTCGAAACCGTAGGTGTTCGACGAAATTAAGTGGTCGCCTTGTGAGGGAAGAAACTCCAGTTGCGAAATTTAGTACAATTTTAGACTAATTGTTCTATCTGAAACTATGTGTCTGATACTCTGCCAGGAGAGGCGCCTGTACTCTGAAATCTGTGGCGATGCCACTCGAAACCGTATGTGTTCGACGAAACTAAGTGATTGACCTTGTGAGGGAGGATTCACAAGATGCGGAACATAGTTCCATTTTAAACTAATTGTTCTATCTGAAACTAAGTTTTCGATACTGTGCCAGGAGAAGCGCCTGTTCCCTGAACTGTGTGGCGATGCCCCTCGAAACCGTATGTGTTCGATGAAACTAAGTGGTTGACCTTGTGAGAGAGGATACTCCAGATGCGAAACATAGTTCCATTTTAATCTAATTGTTCTGTCTGAAATAAGTGTTCGATACTGTGCCAGGAGAAGCGCCTGCTCTCTGAAATCTGTGGCGATGCTACTCGAAACCGTATGTGTTCGACGAAACTAAGTGGTCCACCTTGTGAGAGAGGTAACTCCAGATGCGAAACATAGTTCCCTTTTAAACTAATTGTTCTATCTGAACATGAGTGTTCGATACTGTGCCAGGAGAAGCGCTTGTTCTCTGAAATCTGTGGCGATGCCACTCGGAACCGTATGTGTTCGACGAAAATAAGTGATTGACCTTGTGAGGGAGGATTCACCAGATGCGGAACATAGTTCCATTTTAAACTAATTGTTCTATCTGAAACTAAGTTTTCGATACTGTGCCAGGAGAAGCGCCTGTTCTCTGAACTGTGTGGCGATGCCCCTCGAAACCGTATGTGTTCGATGAAACTAAGTTGTTGACCTTGTGAGAGAGGATACTCCAGATGCGAAACATAGTTCCATTTTAATCTAATTGTTCTGTCTGAAATAAGTGTTCGATACTGTGCCAGGAGAAGCGCCTGCTCTCTGAAATCTGTGGCGATGCTACTCGAAACCGTATGTGTTCGACGAAACTAAGTGGTGGACCTTGTGAGAGAGGAAACTCCAGATGCGAAACTTAGTTCCATTTTAATCTTATTGTTCTATCTGAAACTAAGTGTTCCATACTGTTTAAGGAGAAGCGCCTCTTCTCTGAAATCTGTGGCGTTGCCACTCGAAACCGTATGTGTTCCACGAAACTAAGTGGTCGACCTTGTAAGAGAGGAAACTCCAGATGCGAAACTTAGTTCCATTTTAACCTAATTGCTCTATCTGAAACTACGTGTTCGACACTGTGCCAGGAGAAGCGCCTGTTCTCTGATATCTGTGGCCATGCCACTCGAAACAGTATGTGTTCGACGAAACTAAGTGGTCGAACTTGTGGGAGAGGAAACTCCACATGCGAAACTTACTTCCATTTTAAACTAATTATTCTATCTGAAACTAAGTGTTCGATACTGTGCCAGGAGAGGGGCCTGTTCTCTGAAATCTGTGGCGATGCTACTCGAAACCGTATGTTTTCGACGAAACTAAGTGGTCGCCTTGTGAAAGAGGAAACTCCAGATGCGAAACTTAGTTCCATTTTAAACTAATTGTTCTATCTGAAACTAGGTGTTCGATACTGTGCCAGGAGAAGCGCCTGTTCTCTGAAATCTGTGGCGATGCGACTCGAAACGGTATGAGTTCGACGAAACTAAGTGGTCGACTTTGTGAGAGAGGAAACTCCAAATGCGAAATATAGTTCCATTTCAAACTAATTGTTCTATCTGAAACTAAGTGTTCGATACTGTGCCAGGAGAAGCGCCTGTTCTCTGAAATCTGTGGCGATGCCACTCGAAACCGTATGTGTTCGAGGAAACAAAGTGGTCGACCTTGTGGGACAGGAAACTCCAGATGCGAAACTTAGTTCCATTTTAAACTAATTGTTCTATCTGAAACTATGTATTCGACACTGTGCCAGGAGAAGCGCCTGTTCTCTGAAATCTGTGGCCATGCCACTCGAAACCGTATGTGTTCGACGAAACTAAGTGGTCGACCTTGTGGGAGAGGAAACTCCACATGCGAAACTTACTTCCATTTTAAACTAATTATTCTATCTGCAACTAAGTGTTCGATACTGTGCCAGGAGAGGCGCCTGTTCTCTGAAATCTGTGGCGATGCTACTCGAAACCGTATGTGTTCGTCGAAATTAAGTGATCGCGTTGTGAGGGTAGAAACTCCAGATTCGAAATTTAGTACAATTTGAGACTAATTGTTCTATCTGAAACTATGTGTCTGATACTGTGCCAGGAGAAGCGCCTGTTCTCTGAAATCTGTGGCGTTGCCACTCGAAACCGTATGTGTTCGTCGAAATTAAGTGGTCGCGTTGTGAGGGAAGAAACTCCATATGCGAAATTTAGTACAATTTTAGACTAATGGTTCTATCTGCAACTATGTGTCTGATACTGTGCCAGGAGAAGCGCCTGTTCTCTGAAATCTGTGGCGTTGCAACTCGAAACCGTATGTGTTCAACGAAACTAAGTGGTCGACCTTGTTAGAGAGGAAACTCCAGATGCGAAACTTAGTTCCATTTTAAACTAATTGTTCTATCTGATACTAAGTGTTCGATACTGTGCCAGGAGAAGCGCCTGTTCTCTGAAATGTGTGGCGATGCCACTCGAAACCGTATGTGTTCGAGGAAACTAAGTGGTTGATCTTGTGGGAGAGGAAACTCCAGCAGCCAAACTTAGTTCCTTTTTAAACTAATTGTTCTATCTGAAACTATGTGTTCGATACTGTGCCAGTAGAAGCGTCTGTTCTCCGAAATCTGTGGCGATGCCATTCGAAACCGCATTTGTTCGACGAAACTAAGTGGTCGACCTTGTGGGAGAGGAAACTCCACATGCGAAACTTACTTCCATTTTAAACTAATTATTCTATCTGAAACTATGTGTTCGATACTGTGCCAGTAGCAGCGTCTGTTCTCCGAAATCTGTGGCGATGCCACTCGAAACCGTATTTGTTCGACGAAACTAAGTTGTCGACCTTGTGAGAGAGGAAACTCCAAATGCGAAACTTAATTCCATTTTAAAATAATTGTTCTATATGATATTAAGTGTTCGATACTGTGCCAGGAGAAGCGCCCGTTCTCTGAAATCAGTGGCGATGCTACTCGAAACCGTATGTGTTCGTCGAAACTAAGTGGTCGACCTTGTGGGACAGGAAACTCCACATGCGAAACTTACTTCCATTTTAAACTAATTATTCTACCTGAATCTAAGTGTTCGATACTGTGCCAGGAGAGCCGCCTGTTCTCTGAAATCTGTGGCGATGCCACTCGAAACCGTATTTGTTCGACGAAACTAAGTGGTCGACCTTGTGAGGGAGGATTCACCAGATGCGGAACATAGTTCCAATTTAAACTAATTGTTCTATCTGAAACTAAGTTTTCGATACTGTGCCAGGAGAAGCGCCTGTTCTCTGAAATCTGTGGCGATGCCACTCGAAACCGTATGTGTTCCACGAAACTAAGTGGTCGACCTTGTAAGAGAGGAAACTCCAGATGCGAAACTTAGTTCTATTTTAACCTAATTGTTCTATCTGAAACTACGTGTTCGACATTGTGCCAGGAGAAGCGCCTGTTCTCTGAAATCTGTGGCCATGCCACTCGAAACCGTATGTGTTCGAGGAAACTAAGTGGTTGATCTTGTGGGAGAGGAAACTCCAGCAGCCAAACTTAGTTCCTTTTTAAACTAATTGTTCTATCTGATACTAAGTGTTCGATACTGTGCCAAGAGAGGCGCCTGTTCTCTGAAATCTGTGGCGATGCTACTCGAAACCGTATGTGTTCGACGAAACTAAGTGGTCGCCTTGTGAAAGAGGAAACTCCAGATGCGAAACTTAGTTCCAATTTAAACTAATTGTTCTATCTGAAACTAAGTGTTCGATACTGTGCCAGGAGAAGCGCCTGTTCTCTGAAATCTGTGGCGATGCCACTCGAAACCGTAGGTGTTCGACGAAATTAAGTGGTCGCCTTGTGAGGGAAGAAACTCCAGATGCGAAATTTAGTACAATTTTAGACTAATTGTTCCGTCTGAAACTATGTGTCTGATACTGTGCCAGGAGAAGCGCCTGTTCTCTGAAATCAGTGGCGTTGCCACTCGAAACCGTATGTGTTCAACGAAACTAAGTGGTCGACCTTGTTAGAGAGGAAACTCCAGATGCGAAACTTAGTTCCATTTTAAACTAATTGTTCTATCTGAAACTAAGTGTTCGATACTGTGCCAGGAGAAGCGCCTGTTCTCTGAAATCTGTGGCGATGCCACTCGAAACCGTAGGTGTTCGACGAAATTAAGTGGTCGCCTTGTGAGGGAAGAAACTCCAGATGCGAAATTTAGTACAATTTTAGACTAATTGTTCTATCTGAAACTATGTGTCTGATACTCTGCCAGGAGAGGCGCCTGTACTCTGAAATCTGTGGCGATGCCACTCGAAACCGTATGTGTTCGACGAAACTAAGTGATTGACCTTGTGAGGGAGGATTCACAAGATGCGGAACATAGTTCCATTTTAAACTAATTGTTCTATCTGAAACTAAGTTTTCGATACTGTGCCAGGAGAAGCGCCTGTTCCCTGAACTGTGTGGCGATGCCCCTCGAAACCGTATGTGTTCGATGAAACTAAGTGGTTGACCTTGTGAGAGAGGATACTCCAGATGCGAAACATAGTTCCATTTTAATCTAATTGTTCTGTCTGAAATAATTGTTCGATACTGTGCCAGGAGAAGCGCCTGCTCTCTGAAATCTGTGGCGATGCTACTCGAAACCGTATGTGTTCGACGAAACTAAGTGGTCCACCTTGTGAGAGAGGTAACTCCAGATGCGAAACATAGTTCCCTTTTAAACTAATTGTTCAATCTGAACATGAGTGTTCGATACTGTGCCAGGAGAAGCGCTTGTTCTCTGAAATCTGTGGCGATGCCACTCGGAACCGTATGTGTTCGACGAAAATAAGTGATTGACCTTGTGAGGGAGGATTCACCAGATGCGGAACATAGTTCCATTTTAAACTAATTGTTCTATCTGAAACTAAGTTTTCGATACTGTGCCAGGAGGAGCGCCTGTTCTCTGAACTGTGTGGCGATGCCCCTCGAAACCGTATGTGTTCGATGAAACTAAGTGGTTGACCTTGTGAGAGAGGATACTCCAGATGCGAAACATAGTTCCATTTTAATCTAATTGTTCTGTCTGAAATAAGTGTTCGATACTGTGCCAGGAGAAGCGCCTGCTCTCTGAAATCTGTGGCGATGCTACTCGAAACCGTATGTGTTCGACGAAACTAAGTGGTGGACCTTCTGAGAGAGGAAACTCCAGATGCGAAACTTAGTTCCATTTTAATCTTATTGTTCTATCTGAAACTAAGTGTTCCATACTGTTTAAGGAGAAGCGCCTCTTCTCTGAAATCTGTGGCGTTGCCACTCGAAACCGTATGTGTTCCACGAAACTAAGTGGTCGACCTTGTAAGAGAGGAAACTCCACATGCGACACTTACTTCCATTTTAAACTAATTATTCTATCTGAAACTAAGTGTTCGATACTGTGCCAGGAGAGGGGCCTGTTCTCTGAAATCTGTGGCGATGCTACTCGAAACCGTATGTTTTCGACGAAACTAAGTGGTCGCCTTGTGAAAGAGGAAACTCCAGATGCGAAACTTAGTTCCAATTTAAACGAATTGTTCTATCTGAAACTAAGTGTTCGATACTGTGCCAGGAGAAGCGCCTGTTCTCTGAAATCTGTGGCGATGCCACTCGAAACCTTATGTGTTCGATGAAACTAAGTGGTTTACCTTGTGAGAGAGGATACTCCAGATGCGAAACATAGTTCCATTTTAATCTAATTGTTCTGTCTGAAATAAGTGTTCGATACTGTGCCAGGAGAAGCGCCTGCTCTCTGAAACCTGTGGCGATGCTACTCGAAACCGTATGTGTTCGACGAAACTAAGTGGTCGACCTTGTGAAAGAGGAAACTCCAGATGCGAAACATAGTTCCAATTTAAACTAATTGTTCTATCTGAAACTAAGTGTTCGATACTGTGCCAGGAGAAGCGCCTGTTCTCTGAAATCTGTGGCGATGCCACTCGAAACCGTAGGTGTTCGACGAAATTAAGTGGTCGCCTTGTGAGGGAAGAAACTCCAGATGCGAAATTTAGTACAATTTTAGACTAATTGTTCTATCTGCAACTATGTGTCTGATACTGTGCCAGGAGAAGCGCCTGTTCTCTGAAATCTGTGGCGATGCCACTCGTAACCGTATGTGTTCGACGAAACTCAGTGATTGACCTTGTGAGGGAGGATTCACCAGATGCGGAACATAGTTCCATTTTAAACTAATTGTTCTATCTGAAACTACGTTTTCGATACTGTGCCAGAAGAAGCGCCTGTTCTCTGAACTGTGTGGCGATGCCCCTCGAAACCGTATGTGTTCGATGAAACTAAGTGGTCGACCTTGTGAGAGAGGAAACTCCAGATGCGAAACTTAGTTCCATTTTAATCTTATTGTTCTATCCGAAACTAAGTGTTCGATACTGTTTAAGGAGAAGCGCCTGTTCTCTGAAATCTGTGGCGATGCCACTCGAAACCGTATGTGTTCGACGAAACTAAGTGATCGACCTTGTGAGAGAGGATACTCGAGATGCGAAACATAGTTACATTTTAAACTAATTGTTCTGTCTGAAATAAGTGCTTGATACTGTGCCAGGAGAAGCGCCTATTCTCTGAAATCTGTGGCGATGCTACTCGAAACCGTATGTTTTCGACGAAACTAAGTGGTCGCCTTTGAAAGACGAAACTCCAGATGCGAAACTTAGTTCCAATTTAAACTAATTGTTCCGTCTGAAACTATGTGTCTGATACTGTGCCAGGAGAAGCGCCTGTTCTCTGAAATCAGTGGCGTTGCCACTCGAAACCGTATGTCTTCAACGAAACTAAGTGGTCGACCTTGTTAGAGAGGAAACTCCAGATGCGAAACTTAGTTCCATTTTAAACTAATTGTTCTATCTGATACTAAGTGTTCGATACTGTGCCAAGAGAGGCGCCTGTTCTCTGAAATCTGTGGCGATGCTACTCGAAACCGTATGTGTTCGACGAAACTAAGTGGTCGCCTTGTGAAAGAGGAAACTCCAGATGCGAAACTTAGTTCCAATTTAAACTAATTGTTCTATCTGAAACTAAGTGTTCGATACTGTGCCAGGAGAAGCGCCTGTTCTCTGAAATCTGTGGCGATGCCACTCGAAACCGTAGGTGTTCGACGAAATTAAGTGGTCGCCTTGTGAGGGAAGAAACTCCAGATGCGAAATTTAGTACAATTTTAGACTAATTGTTCTATCTGAAACTATGTGTCTGATACTGTGCCAGGAGAAGCGCCTGTTCTCTGAAACCTGTGGCGATGCCACTCGAAACCGTATGTGTTCGACGAAACTAAGTGATTGACCTTGTGAGGGAGGATTCACCAGATGCGGAACATAGTTCTATTTTAAACTAATTGTTCTATCTGAAACTAAGTTTTCGATACTGTGCCAGAAGAAGCGCCTGTTCTCTGGACTGTGTGGCGATGCCCCTCGAAACCGTATGTGTTCGATGAAACTAAGTGGTTTACCTTGTGGGAGAGGATACTCCAGATGCGAAACATAGTTCCATTTTAATCTAATTGTTCTGTCTGAAATAAGTGTTCGATACTGTGCCAGGAGAAGCGCCTGCTCTCTGAAACCTGTGGCGATGCTACTCGAAACCGTATGTGTTCGACGAAACTAAGTGGTCGACCTTGTGAGAGAGGAAACTCCAGATGGGAAACTTAGTTCCATTTTAATCTTATTGTTCTATCCGAAACTAAGTGTTCGATACTGTTTAAGGAGAAGCGCCTGTTCTCTGAAATCTGTGGCGATGCCACTCGAAACCGTATGTGTTCGACGAAACTAAGTGATCGACCTTGTGAGAGAGGATACTCCAGATGCGAAACATATTTACATTTTAAACTAATTGTTCTGTCTGAAATAAGTGCTTGATACTGTGCCAGGAGAAGCGCCTGCTCTCTGAAATCTGTGGCGATGCTACTCGAAACCGTATGTGTTCGACGAAACTAAGTGGTCCACCTTGTGAGAGAGGAAACTCCAAATGCGGAACATAGTTCCATTTTAAACTAATTGTTCTATCTGAAACTAGGTGTTCGATACTGTGCCAGGAGAAACGCCTGTTCTCTGAAATCTGTGGCGATGCCACTCGAAACCGTAGGTGTTCGTCGAAATTAAGTGCTCGACCTTGTTAGAGAGGAAACTCCAAATGCGAAACATTGTTCCATTTCAAACTAATTGTTCTATCTGAAACTAAGTGTTCGATACTGTGCCAGGGGAAGCGCCTGTTCTCTGAAATCTGTGGCGATGCCACTCGAAACCGTATGTGTTCGAGGAAACAAAGTGGTCGACCTTGTGGGACAGGAAACTCCAGATGCGAAACTTAGTTCCATTTTAAACTAATTGTTCTATCTGATACTAAGTGTTCGATACTGTGCCAGGAGAAGCGCCTGTTCTCTGAAATCTGTGGTGATGCCACTCGAAACCGTATGTGTTCGACGAAACTAAGTGGTCGACCTTGTGAGAGAGGATTCACCAGATGCGGAACATAGTTCCATTTTAAACTAATTGTTCTATCTGAAACTAGGTGTTCGATATTGTGCCAGGAGAAGCGCCTGTTCTCTGAAATCTGTGGCGATGCGACTCGAAACGGTATGAGTTCGACGAAACTAAGTGGTCGACTTTGTGAGAGAGGAAACTCCAAATGCGAAATATAGTTCCATTTCAAACTAATTGTTCTATCTGAAACTAAGTGTTCGATACTGTGCCAGGAGAAGCGCCTGTTCTCTGAAATCTGTGGCGATGCCACTCGAAACCGTATGTGTTCGAGGAAACAAAGTGGTCGACCTTGTGGGACAGGAAACTCCAGATGCGAAACTTAGTTCCATTTTAAACTAATTGTTCTATCTGAAACTATGTATTCGACACTGTGCCAGGAGAAGCGCCTGTTCTCTGAAATCTGTGGCCATGCCACTCGAAACCCTATGTGTTCGACGAAACTAAGTGGTCGACCTTGTGGGAGAGGAAACTCCACATGCGAAACTTACTTCCATTTTAAACTAATTATTCTATCTGAAACTAAGTGTTCGATACTGTGCCAGGAGAGGCGCCTGTTCTCTGAAATCTGTGGCGATGCTACTCGAAACCGTATGTGTTCGTCGAAATTAAGTGATCGCGTTGTGAGGGTAGAAACTCCAGATTCGAAATTTAGTACAATTTTAGACTAATTGTTCTATCTGAAACTATGTGTCTGATACTGTGCCAGGAGAAGCGCCTGTTCTCTGAAATCTGTGGCGTTGCCACTCGAAACCGTATGTGTTCGTCGAAATTAAGTGGTCGCGTTGTGAGGGAAGAAACTCCATATGCGAAATTTAGTACAATTTTAGACTAATGGTTCTATCTGCAACTATGTGTCTGATACTGTGCCAGGAGAAGCGCCTGTTCTCTGAAATCTGTGGCGTTGCAACTCGAAACCGTATGTGTTCAACGAAACTAAGTGGTCGACCTTGTTAGAGAGGAAACTCCAGATGCGAAACTTAGTTCCATTTTAAACTAATTGTTCTATCTGATACTAAGTGTTCGATACTGTGCCAGGAGAAGCGCCTGTTCTCTGAAATGTGTGGCGATGCCACTCGAAACCGTATGTGTTCGAGGAAACTAAGTGGTTGATCTTGTGGGAGAGGAAACTCCAGCAGCCAAACTTAGTTCCTTTTTAAACTAATTGTTCTATCTGAAACTATGTGTTCGATACTGTGCCAGTAGAAGCGTCTGTTCTCCGAAATCTGTGGCGATGCCATTCGAAACCGCATTTGTTCGACGAAACTAAGTGGTCGACCTTGTGGGAGAGGAAACTCCACATGCGAAACTTACTTCCATTTTAAACTAATTATTCTATCTGAATCTATGTGTTCGATACTGTGCCAGTAGAAGCGTCTGTTCTCCGAAATCTGTGGCGATGCCACTCGAAACCGTATTTGTTCGACGAAACTAAGTTGTCGACCTTGTGAGAGAGGAAACTCCAAATGCGAAACTTAATTCCATTTTAAAATAATTGTTCTATATGATATTAAGTGTTCGATACTGTGCCAGGAGAAGCGCCCGTTCTCTGAAATCAGTGGCGATGCTACTCGAAACCGTATGTGTTCGTCGAAACTAAGTGGTCGACCTTGTGGGACAGGAAACTCCACATGCGAAACTTACTTCCATTTTAAACTAATTATTCTACCTGAATCTAAGTGTTCGATACTGTGCCAGGAGAGGCGCCTGTTCTCTGAAATCTGTGGCGATGCTACTCGAAACCGTATGTGTTCGACGAAACTAAGTGGTCGACCTTGTGGGAGAGGAAACTCCACATGCGAAACTTACTTCCATTTTAAACTAATTATTCTATCTGGAACTAAGTGTTCGATACTGTGCCAGGAGAGGCGCCCGTTCTCTGAAATCTGTGGCGATGCTACTCGAAACCGTATGTGTTCGACGAAACTAAGTGGTCGCCTTGTGAAAGAGGAAACTCCAGATGCGAAACTTAGTACCATTTTAAACTAATTGTTCTATCTGATACTAAGTGTTCGATACTGTGCCAGGAGAAGCCCCCGTTCTCTGAAATGTGTGGCGATGCCACTCGAAATCGTATGTGTTCGAGGAAACTAAGTGGTTGATCTTGTGAGAGAGGAAACTCCAGATGCGAAACTTAGTTCCATTTTAAACTAATTGTTCTCTCTGAAACTATATGTCTGATACTGTGCCAGAAGAAGCGCCTGTTCTCTGAAATCTGTGGCGTTGCCACTCGAAACCGTATGCATTCAACGAAACTAAGTGGTCGACCTTGTTAGAGAGGAAACTCCAGATGCGAAAGTTAGTTCCATTTTAAACTAATTTTTCTATCTGATACTAAGTGTTCGATACTGTGCCAGGAGAAGCACCTGTTCTCTGAAATCTGTGGCCATGCCACTCGAAACCGTATGTGTTCGACGAAACTAAGTGGTCGACCTTGTGGGAGAGGAAACTCCACATGCGAAACTTACTTCCATTTTAAACTAATTATTCTATCTGGAACTAAGTGTTCGATACTGTGCCAGGAGAGGCGCCCGTTCTCTGAAATCTGTGGCGATGCTACTCGAAACCGTATGTGTTCGACGAAACTAAGTGGTCGCCTTGTGAAAGAGGAAACTCCAGATGCGAAACTTAGTACCATTTTAAACTAATTGTTCTATCTGAAACTAGGTGTTCGATATTGTGCCAGGAGAAGCGCCTGTTCTCTGAAATCTGTGGCGATGCGACTCGAAACGGTATGAGTTCGACGAAACTAAGTGGTCGACTTTGTGAGAGAGGAAACTCCAAATGCGAAATATAGTTCCATTTCAAACTAATTGTTCTATCTGAAACTAAGTGTTCGATACTGTGCCAGGAGAAGCGCCTGTTCTCTGAAATCTGTGGCGATGCCACTCGAAACCGTATGTGTTCGAGGAAACAAAGTGGTCGACCTTGTGGGACAGGAAACTCCAGATGCGAAACTTAGTTCCATTTTAAACTAATTGTTCTATCTGAAACTATGTATTCGACACTGTGCCAGGAGAAGCGCCTGTTCTCTGAAATCTGTGGCCATGCCACTCGAAACCCTATGTGTTCGACGAAACTAAGTGGTCGACCTTGTGGGAGAGGAAACTCCACATGCGAAACTTACTTCCATTTTAAACTAATTATTCTATCTGAAACTAAGTGTTCGATACTGTGCCAGGAGAGGCGCCTGTTCTCTGAAATCTGTGGCGATGCTACTCGAAACCGTATGTGTTCGTCGAAATTAAGTGATCGCGTTGTGAGGGTAGAAACTCCAGATTCGAAATTTAGTACAATTTTAGACTAATTGTTCTATCTGAAACTATGTGTCTGATACTGTGCCAGGAGAAGCGCCTGTTCTCTGAAATCTGTGGCGTTGCCACTCGAAACCGTATGTGTTCGTCGAAATTAAGTGGTCGCGTTGTGAGGGAAGAAACTCCATATGCGAAATTTAGTACAATTTTAGACTAATGGTTCTATCTGCAACTATGTGTCTGATACTGTGCCAGGAGAAGCGCCTGTTCTCTGAAATCTGTGGCGTTGCAACTCGAAACCGTATGTGTTCAACGAAACTAAGTGGTCGACCTTGTTAGAGAGGAAACTCCAGATGCGAAACTTAGTTCCATTTTAAACTAATTGTTCTATCTGATACTAAGTGTTCGATACTGTGCCAGGAGAAGCGCCTGTTCTCTGAAATGTGTGGCGATGCCACTCGAAACCGTATGTGTTCGAGGAAACTAAGTGGTTGATCTTGTGGGAGAGGAAACTCCAGCAGCCAAACTTAGTTCCTTTTTAAACTAATTGTTCTATCTGAAACTATGTGTTCGATACTGTGCCAGTAGAAGCGTCTGTTCTCCGAAATCTGTGGCGATGCCATTCGAAACCGCATTTGTTCGACGAAACTAAGTGGTCGACCTTGTGGGAGAGGAAACTCCACATGCGAAACTTACTTCCATTTTAAACTAATTATTCTATCTGAATCTATGTGTTCGATACTGTGCCAGTAGAAGCGTCTGTTCTCCGAAATCTGTGGCGATGCCACTCGAAACCGTATTTGTTCGACGAAACTAAGTTGTCGACCTTGTGAGAGAGGAAACTCCAAATGCGAAACTTAATTCCATTTTAAAATAATTGTTCTATATGATATTAAGTGTTCGATACTGTGCCAGGAGAAGCGCCCGTTCTCTGAAATCAGTGGCGATGCTACTCGAAACCGTATGTGTTCGTCGAAACTAAGTGGTCGACCTTGTGGGACAGGAAACTCCACATGCGAAACTTACTTCCATTTTAAACTAATTATTCTACCTGAATCTAAGTGTTCGATACTGTGCCAGGAGAGGCGCCTGTTCTCTGAAATCTGTGGCGATGCTACTCGAAACCGTATGTGTTCGACGAAACTAAGTGGTCGACCTTGTGGGAGAGGAAACTCCACATGCGAAACTTACTTCCATTTTAAACTAATTATTCTATCTGGAACTAAGTGTTCGATACTGTGCCAGGAGAGGCGCCCGTTCTCTGAAATCTGTGGCGATGCTACTCGAAACCGTATGTGTTCGACGAAACTAAGTGGTCGCCTTGTGAAAGAGGAAACTCCAGATGCGAAACTTAGTACCATTTTAAACTAATTGTTCTATCTGATACTAAGTGTTCGATACTGTGCCAGGAGAAGCCCCCGTTCTCTGAAATGTGTGGCGATGCCACTCGAAATCGTATGTGTTCGAGGAAACTAAGTGGTTGATCTTGTGAGAGAGGAAACTCCAGATGCGAAACTTAGTTCCATTTTAAACTAATTGTTCTCTCTGAAACTATATGTCTGATACTGTGCCAGAAGAAGCGCCTGTTCTCTGAAATCTGTGGCGTTGCCACTCGAAACCGTATGCATTCAACGAAACTAAGTGGTCGACCTTGTTAGAGAGGAAACTCCAGATGCGAAACTTAGTTCCATTTTAAACTAATTTTTCTATCTGATACTAAGTGTTCGATACTGTGCCAGGAGAAGCACCTGTTCTCTGAAATCTGTGGCCATGCCACTCGAAACCGTATGTGTTCGACGAAACTAAGTGGTCGACCTTGTGGGAGAGGAAACTCCACATGCGAAACTTACTTCCATTTTAAACTAATTATTCTATCTGGAACTAAGTGTTCGATACTGTGCCAGGAGAGGCGCCCGTTCTCTGAAATCTGTGGCGATGCTACTCGAAACCGTATGTGTTCGACGAAACTAAGTGGTCGCCTTGTGAAAGAGGAAAGTCCAGATGCGAAACTTAGTACCATTTTAAACTAATTGTTCTATCTGATACTAAGTGTTCGATACTGTGCCAGGAGAAGCCCCCGTTCTCTGAAATGTGTGGCGATGCCACTCGAAATCGTATGTGTTCGAGGAAACTAAGTGGTTGATCTTGTGAGAGAGGAAACTCCAGATGCGAAACTTAGTTCCATTTTAAACTAATTGTTCTCTCTGAAACTATATGTCTGATACTGTGCCAGAAGAAGCGCCTGTTCTCTGAAATCTGTGGCGTTGCCACTCGAAACCGTATGCATTCAACGAAACTAAGTGGTCGACCTTGTTAGAGAGGAAACTCCAGATGCGAAACTTAGTTCCATTTTAAACTAATTTTTCTATCTGATACTAAGTGTTCGATACTGTGCCAGGAGAAGCACCTGTTCTCTGAAATCTGTGGCCATGCCACTCGAAACCGTATGTGTTCGACGAAACTAAGTGGTCGACCTTGTGGGAGAGGAAACTCCACATGCGAAACTTACTTCCATTTTAAACTAATCATTCTATCTGAAACTAAGTGTTCGATACTGTGCCAGGAGAGGCGCCTGTTCTCTGAAATCTGTGGCGATGCTACTCGAAACCGTATGTGTTCGTCGAAATTAAGTGGTCGCGTTGTGAGGGAAGAAACTCCAGATGCGAAATTTAGTACAATTTTAGACTAATGGTTCTATCTGCAACTATGTGTCTGATACTGTGCCAGGAGAAGCGCCTGTTCTCTGAAATCTGTGGCGTTGCAACTAGAAACCGTATGTGTTCAACGAAACTAAGTGGTCGACCTTGTTAGAGAGGAAACTCCAGATGCGAAACTTAGTTCCATTTTAAACTAATTGTTCTCTCTGAAACTATGTGTCTGATACTGTGCCAGAAGAAGCGCCTGTTCTCTGAAATCTGTGGCGTTGCCACTCGAAACCGTATGTGTTCGACGAAACTAAGTGGTCGAGCTTGTGGGAGAGGAAACTCCACATGCGAAACTTACTTCCATTTTAAACTAATTATTCTATCTGAAACTAAGTGTTCGATACTGTGCCAGGAGAGGCGCCCGTTCTCTGAAATCTGTGGTGTTGCCACTCGAAACCGTATGTGTTCAACGAAACTAAGTGGTCGACCTTGTTAGAGAGGAAACTCCAGATGCGAAACTTAGTTCCATTTTAAACTAATTTTTCTATCTGGTACTAAGTGTTCGATACTGTGCCAGAAGAGGCGCCTGTTCTCTGAAATGTGTGGCGATGCCACTCGAAACCGTATGTGTTCAAGGAAACTAAGTGGTCGACCTTGTGAGAGAGGAAACTCCAGATGCGAAACTTAGTTCCATTTTAAACTAATTGTTCTTTCTGAAACTAAGTGTTCGATACTGTGCCAGGAGAAGCGTCTGTTCTCTGAAATCTGTGGCGATGCCACTCGAAACCATAGGTGTTCGGCGAAACTAAGTGGTCGACCTTCTGAGACAGGAAACTCCAGATGCGAAATTTAGTACAATTTTAGACTAATTGTTCTATCTGAAACTATGTGTCTGATACTAAGCCAGGAGAAGCGCCTGTTCTCTGAAATCTGTGGCGTTGCCACTCGAAACCGTATGAGTTCGACGAAACTAAGTGGCCGACCTTGTGAGAGAGGAAACTTCAGATGCGAAACTTAGTTCCATTTCAAATTAATTGTTCTATCTGCAACTAAGTGTTCGATACTGTGCCAGAAGAAGCGCCTGTTCTCTGGACTGTGTGGCGATGCCCCTCGAAACCGTATGTGTTCAACGAAACTAAGTGGTCGACCTTGTTAGAGAGGAAACTCCAGATGCGAAACTTAGTTCCATTTTAAACTAATTGTTCTATCTGATACTAAGTGTTCGATACTGTGCCAGGAGAAGCGCCTGTTCTCTGAAATGTGTGGCGATGCCACTCGAAACCGTATGTGTTCAAGGAAACTAAGTGGTCGACCTTGTGAGAGAGGAAACTCCAGATGCGAAACTTAGTTCCATTTTAAACTAATTGTTCTTTCTGAAACTAAGTGTTCGATACTGTGCCAGGAGAAGCGTCTGTTCTCTGAAATCTGTGGCGATGCCACTCGAAACCGCATTTGTTCGACGAAACTAAGTGGTCGACCTTGTGGGAGAGGAAACTCCACATGCGAAACTTACTTCCATTTTAAACTAATTATTCTATCTGAAACTATGTGTTCGATACTGTGCCAGTAGAAGCGTCTGTTCTCCGAAATCTGTGGCGATGCCACTCGAAACCGTATTTGTTCGACGAAACTAAGTTGTCGACCTTGTGAGAGAGGAAACTCCAAATGCGAAACTTAATTCCATTTTAAAATAATTGTTCTATATGATATTAAGTGTTCGATACTGTGCCAGGAGAAGCGCCCGTTCTCTGAAATCAGTGGCGATGCTACTGGAAACCGTATGTGTTCGTCGAAACTAAGTGGTCGACCTTGTGGGACAGGTAACTCCACATGCGAAACTTACTTCCATTTTAAACTCATTATTCTACCTGAAACTAAGTGTTCGATACTGTGCCAGGAGAGGCGCCTGTTCTCTGAAATCTGTGGCGATGCTACTCGAAACCGTATGTGTTCGACGAAACTAAGTGGTCGAGCTTGTGGGAGAGGAAACTCCACATGCGAAACTTACTTCCATTTTAAACTAATTATTCTATCTGAAACTAAGTGTTCGATACTGTGCCAGGAGAGGCGCCCGTTCTCTGAAATCTGTGGTGTTGCCACTCGAAACCGTATGTGTTCAACGAAACTAAGTGGTCGACCTTGTTAGAGAGGAAACTCCAGATGCGAAACTTAGTTCCATTTTAAACTAATTTTTCTATCTGGTACTAAGTGTTCGATACTGTGCCAGAAGAGGCGCCTGTTCTCTGAAATGTGTGGCGATGCCACTCGAAACCGTATGTGTTCAAGGAAACTAAGTGGTCGACCTTGTGAGAGAGGAAACTCCAGATGCGAAACTTAGTTCCATTTTAAACTAATTGTTCTATCTGAAACTAAGTGTTCGATACTGTGCCAGGAGAAGCGTCTGTTCTCTGAAATCTGTGGCGATGCCACTCGAAACCATAGGTGTTCGGCGAAACTAAGTGGTCGACCTTCTGAGACAGGAAACTCCAGATGCGAAATTTAGTACAATTTTAGACTAATTGTTCTATCTGAAACTATGTGTCTGATACTAAGCCAGGAGAAGCGCCTGTTCTCTGAAATCTGTGGCGTTGCCACTCGAAACCGTATGAGTTCGACGAAACTAAGTGGCCGACCTTGTGAGAGAGGAAACTTCAGATGCGAAACTTAGTTCCATTTCAAATTAATTGTTCTATCTGCAACTAAGTGTTCGATACTGTGCCAGAAGAAGCGCCTGTTCTCTGGACTGTGTGGCGATGCCCCTCGAAACCGTATGTGTTCGATGAAACTAAGTGGTTTACCTTGTGGGAGAGGATACTCCAGATGCGAAACATAGTTCCATTTTAATCTAATTGTTCTGTCTGAAATAAGTGTTCGATACTGTGCCAGGAGAAGCGCCTGCTCTCTGAAACCTGTGGCGATGCTACTCGAAACCGTATGTGTTCGACGAAACTAAGTGGTCGACCTTGTGAAAGAGGAAACTCCAGATGCGAAACTTAGTTCCAAATTAAACTAATTGTTCTATCTGAAACTAAGTTTTCGATACTGTGCCAGGAGAAGCGCCTGTTCTCTGAAATCTGTGGCGATGCCACTCGAAACCGTAGTTGTTCGACGAAACTAAGTGGTTTACCTTGTGAGAGAGGATACTCCAGATGCGAAACATAGTTCCATTTTAATCTAATTGTTCTGTCTGAAATAAGTGTTCGATACTGTGCCAGGAGAAGCGCCTGCTCTCTGAAACCTGTGGCGATGCTACTCGAAACCGTATGTGTTCGACGAAACTAAGTGGTCGACCTTGTGAGAGAGGAAACTCCAGATGGGAAACTTAGTTCCATTTTAATCTTATTGTTCTATCCGAAACTAAGTGTTCGATACTGTTTAAGGAGAAGCGCCTGTTCTCTGAAATCTGTGGCGATGCCACTCGAAACCGTATGTGTTCGACGAAACTAAGTGGTCCACCTTGTGAGAGAGGAAACTCCAAATGCGAAACATTGTTCCATTTCAAACTAATTGTTCTATCTGAAACTAAGTGTTCGATACTGTGCCAGGGGAAGCGCCTCTTCTCTGAAATCTGTGGCGATGCCACTCGAAACCGTATGTGTTCGAGGAAACAAAGTGGTCGACCTTGTGGGACAGGAAACTCCAGATGCGAAACTTAGTTCCATTTTAAACTAATTGTTCTATCTGATACTAAGTGTTCGATACTGTGCCAGGAGAAGCGCCTGTTCTCTGAAATCTGTGGTGATGCCACTCGAAACCGTATGTGTTCGACGAAACTAAGTGGTCGACCTTGTGAGAGAGGATTCACCAGATGCGGAACATAGTTCCATTTTAAACTAATTGTTCTATCTGAAACTAGGTGTTCGATATTGTGCCAGGAGAAGCGCCTGTTCTCTGAAATCTGTGGCGATGCGACTCGAAACGGTATGAGTTCGACGAAACTAAGTGGTCGACTTTGTGAGAGAGGAAACTCCAAATGCGAAATATAGTTCCATTTCAAACTAATTGTTCTATCTGAAACTAAGTGTTCGATACTGTGCCAGGAGAAGCGCCTGTTCTCTGAAATCTGTGGCGATGCCACTCGAAACCGTAGGTGTTCGTCGAAATTAAGTGGTCGACCTTGTGGGACAGGAAACTCCAGATGCGAAACTTAGTTCCATTTTAAACTAATTGTTCTATCTGAAACTATGTATTCGACACTGTGCCAGGAGAAGCGCCTGTTCTCTGAAATCTGTGGCCATGCCACTCGAAACCGTATGTGTTCGACGAAACTAAGTGGTCGACCTTGTGGGAGAGGAAACTCCACATGCGAAACTTACTTCCATTTTAAACTAATTATTCTATCTGAAACTAAGTGTTCGATACTGTGCCAGGAGAGGCGCCTGTTCTCTGAAATCTGTGGCGATGCTACTCGAAACCGTATGTGTTCGTCGAAATTAAGTGATCGCGTTGTGAGGGTAGAAACTCCAGATTCGAAATTTAGTACAATTTGAGACTAATTGTTCTATCTGAAACTATGTGTCTGATACTGTGCCAGGAGAAGCGCCTGTTCTCTGAAATCTGTGGCGTTGCCACTCGAAACCGTATGTGTTCGTCGAAATTAAGTGGTCGCGTTGTGAGGGAAGAAACTCCATATGCGAAATTTAGTACAATTTTAGACTAATGGTTCTATCTGCAACTATGTGTCTGATACTGTGCCAGGAGAAGCGCCTGTTCTCTGAAATCTGTGGCGTTGCAACTCGAAACCGTATGTGTTCAACGAAACTAAGTGGTCGACCTTGTTAGAGAGGAAACTCCAGATGCGAAACTTAGTTCCATTTTAAACTAATTGTTCTATCTGATACTAAGTGTTCGATACTGTGCCAGGAGAAGCGCCTGTTCTCTGAAATGTGTGGCGATGCCACTCGAAACCGTATGTGTTCGAGGAAACTAAGTGGTTGATCTTGTGGGAGAGGAAACTCCAGCAGCCAAACTTAGTTCCTTTTTAAACTAATTGTTCTATCTGAAACTATGTGTTCGATACTGTGCCAGTAGAAGCGTCTGTTCTCCGAAATCTGTGGCGATGCCATTCGAAACCGCATTTGTTCGACGAAACTAAGTGGTCGACCTTGTGGGAGAGGAAACTCCACATGCGAAACTTACTTCCATTTTAAACTAATTATTCTATCTGAAACTATGTGTTCGATACTGTGCCAGTAGAAGCGTCTGTTCTCCGAAATCTGTGGCGATGCCACTCGAAACCGTATTTGTTCGACGAAACTAAGTTGTCGACCTTGTGAGAGAGGAAACTCCAAATGCGAAACTTAATTCCATTTTAAAATAATTGTTCTATATGATATTAAGTGTTCGATACTGTGCCAGGAGAAGCGCCCGTTCTCTGAAATCAGTGGCGATGCTACTCGAAACCGTATGTGTTCGTCGAAACTAAGTGGTCGACCTTGTGGGACAGGAAACTCCACATGCGAAACTTACTTCCATTTTAAACTAATTATTCTACCTGAATCTAAGTGTTCGATACTGTGCCAGGAGAGGCGCCTGTTCTCTGAAATCTGTGGCGATGCTACTCGAAACCGTATGTGTTCGACGAAACTAAGTGGTCGACCTTGTGGGAGAGGAAACTCCACATGCGAAACTTACTTCCATTTTAAACTAATTATTCTATCTGGAACTAAGTGTTCGATACTGTGCCAGGAGAGGCGCCCGTTCTCTGAAATCTGTGGCGATGCTACTCGAAACCGTATGTGTTCGACGAAACTAAGTGGTCGCCTTGTGAAAGAGGAAACTCCAGATGCGAAATTTAGTACAATTTTAGACTAATGGTTCTATCTGCAACTATGTGTCTGATACTGTGCCAGGAGAAGCGCCTGTTCTCTGAAATCTGTGGCGTTGCAACTCGAAACCGTATGTGTTCAACGAAACTAAGTGGTCGACCTTGTTAGAGAGGAAACTCCAGATGCGAAACTTACTTCCATTTTAAACTAATTATTCTATCTGAAACTATGTGTTCGATACTGTGCCAGTAGAAGCGTCTGTTCTCCGAAATCTGTGGCGATGCCACTCGAAACCGTATTTGTTCGACGAAACTAAGTTGTCGACCTTGTGAGAGAGGAAACTCCAAATGCGAAACTTAATTCCATTTTAAAATAATTGTTCTATATGATATGAAGTGTTCGATACTGTGCCAGGAGAAGCGCCCGTTCTCTGAAATCAGTGGCGATGCTACTCGAAACCGTATGCATTCAACGAAACTAAGTGGTCGACCTTGTTAGAGAGGAAACTCCAGATGCGAAACTTAGTTCCATTTTAAACTAATTTTTCTATCTGATACTAAGTGTTCGATACTGTGCCAGGAGAAGCACCTGTTCTCTGAAATCTGTGGCCATGCCACTCGAAACCGTATGTGTTCGACGAAACTAAGTGGTCGACCTTGTGGGAGAGGAAACTCCACATGCGAAACTTACTTCCATTTTAAACTAATCATTCTATCTGAAACTAAGTGTTCGATACTGTGCCAGGAGAGGCGCCTGTTCTCTGAAATCTGTGGCGATGCTACTCGAAACCGTATGTGTTCGTCGAAATTAAGTGGTCGCGTTGTGAGGGAAGAAACTCCAGATGCGAAATTTAGTACAATTTTAGACTAATGGTTCTATCTGCAACTATGTGTCTGATACTGTGCCAGGAGAAGCGCCTGTTCTCTGAAATCTGTGGCGTTGCAACTCGAAACCGTATGTGTTCAACGAAACTAAGTGGTCGACCTTGTTAGAGAGGAAACTCCAGATGCGAAACTTAGTTCCATTTTAAACTAATTGTTCTCTCTGAAACTATGTGTCTGATACTGTGCCAGAAGAAGCGCCTGTTCTCTGAAATCTGTGGCGTTGCCACTCGAAACCGTATGCATTCAACGAAACTAAGTGGTCGACCTTGTTAGAGAGGAAACTCCAGATGCGAAACTTAGTTCCATTTTAAACTAATTTTTCTATCTGATACTAAGTGTTCGATACTGTGCCAGGAGAAGCGCCTGTTCTCTGAAATCTGTGGCCATGCCACTCGAAACCGTATGTGTTTGACGAAACTAAGTGGTCGACCTTGTGGGAGAGGAAACTCCACATGCGAAACTTACTTCCATTTTAAACTAATTATTCTATCTGAAACTAAGTGTTCGATACTGTGCCAGGAGAGGCGCCTGTTCTCTGAAATCTGTGGCGATGCTACTCGAAACCGTATGTGTTCGTCGAAATTAAGTGGTCGCGTTGTGAGGGAAGAAACTCCAGATGCGAAATTTAGTACAATTTTAGACTAATGGTTCTATCTGCAACTATGTGTCTGATACTGTGCCAGGAGAAGCGCCTGTTCTCTGAAATCTGTGGCGTTGCAACTCGAAACCGTATGTGTTCAACGAAACTAAGTGGTCGACCTTGTTAGAGAGGAAACTCCAGATGCGAAACTTAGTTCCATTTTAAACTAATTGTTCTATCTGATACTAAGTGTTCGATACTGTGCCAGGAGAAGCGCCTGTTCTCTGAAATGTGTGGCGATGCCACTCGAAACCGTATGTGTTCAAGGAAACTAAGTGGTCGACCTTGTGAGAGAGGAAACTCCAGATGCGAAACTTAGTTCCATTTTAAACTAATTGTTCTTTCTGAAACTAAGTGTTCGATACTGTGCCAGGAGAAGCGTCTGTTCTCTGAAATCTGTGGCGATGCCACTCGAAACCGCATTTGTTCGACGAAACTAAGTGGTCGACCTTGTGGGAGAGGAAACTCCACATGCGAAACTTACTTCCATTTTAAACTAATTATTCTATCTGAAACTATGTGTTCGATACTGTGCCAGTAGAAGCGTCTGTTCTCCGAAATCTGTGGCGATGCCACTCGAAACCGTATTTGTTCGACGAAACTAAGTTGTCGACCTTGTGAGAGAGGAAACTCCAAATGCGAAACTTAATTCCATTTTAAAATAATTGTTCTATATGATATTAAGTGTTCGATACTGTGCCAGGAGAAGCGCCCGTTCTCTGAAATCAGTGGCGATGCTACTGGAAACCGTATGTGTTCGTCGAAACTAAGTGGTCGACCTTGTGGGACAGGTAACTCCACATGCGAAACTTACTTCCATTTTAAACTCATTATTCTACCTGAAACTAAGTGTTCGATACTGTGCCAGGAGAGGCGCCTGTTCTCTGAAATCTGTGGCGATGCTACTCGAAACCGTATGTGTTCGACGAAACTAAGTGGTCGAGCTTGTGGGAGAGGAAACTCCACATGCGAAACTTACTTCCATTTTAAACTAATTATTCTATCTGAAACTAAGTGTTCGATACTGTGCCAGGAGAGGCGCCCGTTCTCTGAAATCTGTGGTGTTGCCACTCGAAACCGTATGTGTTCAACGAAACTAAGTGGTCGACCTTGTTAGAGAGGAAACTCCAGATGCGAAACTTAGTTCCATTTTAAACTAATTTTTCTATCTGGTACTAAGTGTTCGATACTGTGCCAGAAGAGGCGCCTGTTCTCTGAAATGTGTGGCGATGCCACTCGAAACCGTATGTGTTCGTCGAAATTAAGTGGTCGCGTTGTGAGGGAAGAAACTCCAGATGCGAAATTTAGTACAATTTTAGACTAATGGTTCTATCTGCAACTATGTGTCTGATACTGTGCCAGGAGAAGCGCCTGTTCTCTGAAATCTGTGGCGTTGCAACTCGAAACCGTATGTGTTCAACGAAACTAAGTGGTCGACCTTGTTAGAGAGGAAACTCCAGATGCGAAACTTAGTTCCATTTTAAACTAATTGTTCTATCTGATACTAAGTGTTCGATACTGTGCCAGGAGAAGCGCCTGTTCTCTGAAATGTGTGGCGATGCCACTCGAAACCGTATGTGTTCAAGGAAACTAAGTGGTCGACCTTGTGAGAGAGGAAACTCCAGATGCGAAACTTAGTTCCATTTTAAACTAATTGTTCTTTCTGAAACTAAGTGTTCGATACTGTGCCAGGAGAAGCGTCTGTTCTCTGAAATCTGTGGCGATGCCACTCGAAACCGCATTTGTTCGACGAAACTAAGTGGTCGACCTTGTGGGAGAGGAAACTCCACATGCGAAACTTACTTCCAGTTTAAACTAATTATTCTATCTGAAACTATGTGTTCGATACTGTGCCAGTAGAAGCGTCTGTTCTCCGAAATCTGTGGCGATGCCACTCGAAACCGTATTTGTTCGACGAAACTAAGTTGTCGACCTTGTGAGAGAGGAAACTCCAAATGCGAAACTTAATTCCATTTTAAAATAATTGTTCTATATGATATTAAGTGTTCGATACTGTGCCAGGAGAAGCGCCCGTTCTCTGAAATCAGTGGCGATGCTACTGGAAACCGTATGTGTTCGTCGAAACTAAGTGGTCGACCTTGTGGGACAGGTAACTCCACATGCGAAACTTACTTCCATTTTAAACTCATTATTCTACCTGAAACTAAGTGTTCGATACTGTGCCAGGAGAGGCGCCTGTTCTCTGAAATCTGTGGCGATGCTACTCGAAACCGTATGTGTTCGACGAAACTAAGTGGTCGAGCTTGTGGGAGAGGAAACTCCACATGCGAAACTTACTTCCATTTTAAACTAATTATTCTATCTGAAACTAAGTGTTCGATACTGTGCCAGGAGAGGCGCCCGTTCTCTGAAATCTGTGGTGTTGCCACTCGAAACCGTATGTGTTCAACGAAACTAAGTGGTCGACCTTGTTAGAGAGGAAACTCCAGATGCGAAACTTAGTTCCATTTTAAACTAATTTTTCTATCTGGTACTAAGTGTTCGATACTGTGCCAGAAGAGGCGCCTGTTCTCTGAAATGTGTGGCGATGCCACTCGAAACCGTATGTGTTCAAGGAAACTAAGTGGTCGACCTTGTGAGAGAGGAAACTCCAGATGCGAAACTTAGTTCCATTTTAAACTAATTGTTCTTTCTGAAACTAAGTGTTCGATACTGTGCCAGGAGAAGCGTCTGTTCTCTGAAATCTGTGGCGATGCCACTCGAAACCATAGGTGTTCGGCGAAACTAAGTGGTCGACCTTCTGAGACAGGAAACTCCAGATGCGAAATTTAGTACAATTTTAGACTAATTGTTCTATCTGAAACTATGTGTCTGATACTAAGCCAGGAGAAGCGCCTGTTCTCTGAAATCTGTGGCGTTGCCACTCGAAACCGTATGAGTTCGACGAAACTAAGTGGCCGACCTTGTGAGAGAGGAAACTTCAGATGCGAAACTTAGTTCCATTTCAAATTAATTGTTCTATCTGCAACTAAGTGTTCGATACTGTGCCAGGAGAAGCGGCTGTTTTCTGAAATCCGTGGCGATGCTACTCGAAACCGTATGTGTTCGACGAAACTAAGTGGTCGCCTTGTGAAAGAGGAAACTCCAGATGCGAAACTTAGTACCATTTTAAACTAATTGTTGTATCTGAAACTATGTGTCCGATACTGTGCCAGGAGAAGCGCCTGTTCTCTGAAATCTGTGACGATGCCACTCGAAACCGTATGTGTTCGACAAAACTAAGTGGTCGACCTTGTGGGTGAGGAAACTGCTGATGCGAAACTTAGTTCCATTTTAAATTATTTTTTCTATCTGAAACTATGTGTTCGATACTGTGCTAGAAGAAGCACCCGTTCTCTGAAATCTGTGGCGATACCACTCGAAACCGTATGTGTTCGACGAAACTAAGTGGCCGACCTTGTGAGAGGGGAAACTCCAGATGCGAAACTTAGTTCCATTTTAAACTAGTTGTTCTATCTGAAAGTGTTCGATACTGTGGCAGGAGAAGCGCCTGTTCTCTGAAATCTGTGGCGATAGTACTCGAAACCGTATGTGTTCGACGAAACTAAGTTGTCGACCTTGTGAGAGAGGATACTCCAGATGCGAAAATTAGTTCCATTTTAAACTAATTGTTCTATCTGAAACTAAGTGTTAGATACTGTGCTAGGAGACGCGCCTGTTCTCTGAAATCTGTCGCGATGGTACTCGAAACCGTATGTGTTCGACGAAACTGAGTGGTCGCCTTGTGAAAGGGGAAACTCCAGATGCGAAACATAGTTTCATTTAAAGCTAATTGTTCCATCTGAAACTAAGTGTTCGATACTGTGCCAGGAGAAGCGCCTGTTCTCTGAAATCAGTGGCGATGCTACTCGAAACCGTACGTGTTCGACGAAAGTAAGTGGTCCACCTTGAGAGAGAGGATACTCCAGATGCGAAAATTAGTTCCATTTTAAACTAATTGTTCTATCTGAAACTAAGTGTTAGATACTGTGCTAGGAGACGCGCCTATTCTCTGAAATCTGTCGCGATGGTACTCGAAACCGTATGTGTTCGACGAAACTGAGTGGTCGCCTTGTGAAAGGGGAAACTCCAGATGCGAAACTTAGTTTCATTTAAAGCTAATTGTTCCATCTGAAACTAAGTGTTCGATACTGTGCCAGGAGAAACTCCCGTTCCGTTTCTCACAACATCAAATTCTGTAAGACTTGATTCGCCTTTTGTTGTCATCGCGCTGATGTCCATGATAACGACTGTGCCGTGTCGATTCTATATCCATTAGGCGATATGCCTCAATACTGGTCGGAGGCGCAGATCTTTGCATATTTCTAACACGTGAATTCATTCTGAACCCATGACGTCTGACTACATCCGTTGTGGGCCTCCCAATGTAGTCCGACCGAATCCGCTCCGCCTTCTTCCTGAGGTATCTCCTTACCCTTTGCCTGAGTTTCACATCGGCACGGCAAACCGATAGCCACTTCCGGGAAACAAGCGCTGCGCTCAGTAAAGATGCAGAATCCAATTGCCGCAGAATCAACTGCGATATTTCCAGAGGTAACTCATGGACGAAGTCCACATTTGCCGAGCGTGGCGTCCCGATTGCATGTAGCAAGAAACTGAAGGACTCCATGCTAACACGACTGATGCACGTGTGCATATGATCCCCGTGTGCGTATCTGCACGTATTTTATAGGTGGCAAATATCTTGCGGTCCATGTTCCGGATGATTAGGTTCACCAATGAGCGACAACTCTCTGACTACTTTTTAAGAAATCAGCCCGAAAATCGGAATTCTATGAATCAGGGTTTGCTTCAATTTTGCATACACCGGATCATGATGCACGGTGCGGAATGTGACGATTCCACCACCCACTGTTGGAAAACAGTCACATGTCTTCTACGGGTCCTCTGGGGCTCAACTAGGTTCTTCTATTAGGTGTTCCAAAAAGTTCGTTCCGTTTTCGGCGCGGCGACTTATTACCTTCTTACCTGAGTAATAAACCACAGTACATACTCAGGTAAAAAGGTACATATTCCAGTACACTTCTAGTTTTGCTTTCGTGCGAATTAGACGTATTTTTTTAAGTTTTTCTGTAATATCTAATCTAAAATCATGACGGACAACAAAATTCATTTTCGACACATCATGTTATAAGAGTTTCGTAAAGGGTATAACGGTTCAGAAACTTCGAGAAATATTTGTGTTGTTTATGGGGAAGGTGCTGTAACAGATCGTACGTGCAGAAAATGGTTTGATCATTTTCGTTAAGGAAATTTTTCATTAGAAGATGACCATCGCGCTGGACGACCACATACTGCTGACAACAGTGCTGTACGTGCATTAGTGGAGCAAAATCGTTGCATTCAAGTGCGTGAAATTCCATCGGAACTTCAAATGAAAAAATCCACCGTGCATGATTGTTTACGGAAGATGGGATTAATATCAAAGTTGTGTGTGCATGGCTCTGTTGAATCGGCATCGAAATGAATCAATTTTAAAAGGAATGTTACTGGTACTGAGTACCTCCGTACTCTCCTGACATAGCCCCATCAGATTATTATTTATTTCGGTGCATTCAAAATTCGGTTACCGGAAAACAATTTGAAAACTTTGAGGTCCTCCAAAAGCACGTGGCGGAGTTTTTTAATAAAAAAAAAGGAAAGACTTTTATGCGAAAGGAATTATGAAGCTACCTGAGAAGTGGCAAGAAGTAATTGAAAAGAATGGTGACTATGTATGTAAATAAAATAAATTGTATTTGAAAAAAACGGCGTTTTACTGTAACGGCTGAAACCGGAACGAACTCATTGGACCACCTAATACACTGGTGTTTTTTGCATTTCGTTGGAACGTAAATTATGAAGTTTCACACCGCCCACGACCGAAATATTGTTTTAGGCATCAGGGCGTAGAGTACTTGGTTGGACAGCCGATAGTGCTACTTAACGGGTGTTTGACTCAGTCATTCTTATACTATATTTTAACACTACATTCTCTACGCTTCTCGTGGCACATTATCGAACACATAGTTTCAGATAGAACAATTAGTTTAAAATGGTACTAAGTTTCGCATCTGGAGTTTCCTCTTTCACAAGGCGACCACTTAGTTTCGTCGAACACATACGGTTTCGAGTAGCATCGCCACAGATTTCAGAGAAGAGGCGATTCTCCTGGCACAGTATCGAACACTTAGTTTCAGATAGAACAATTAATTTGAAATAGAACTAAGTTTCGCATCTGAAGTTTCCTCTCTCACAAGGCCGGCCACTTAGTTTTGTCGAACACATACGTTTTCGGGTGGCATCGCCACAGATTTCGGAGAACAGGCGCTTCTCCTGGCACAGTATCGAGCACTTAATTTCAGATAGAACAATTAATTTGAAATGGAACTAAGTTTCGCATCTGGAGTTTCCTCTCTCAGATGGTCAGCCACTTACTTTCGTCGAACACATACGGTTTCGAGTGGCATCGCCACAGATTTCGTAGAACGGCGTTTCTCCTGGCACAGTATCGAACACTTAGTATAAGATAGAACAATTAGTTTAAAATGAAACAAAGCTTCGCATCTGGAGTTTCCTCTCTCACAAGGTGGACCACTTAATTTCGTCGAACACATACGGTTCCGAGTAGCATCGCCACAGATTTCAGAGAACAGACGCTTCTCCTGGCACAGTATCGAACATGTTGGGTTTTATATTTTAGCAGAGGAACAATATTTATAGAGAACAATGTATTTATTAATAGATATAGATAACGAACGAAATAAAACAAAGAACATGTGCCAACAAATCTAAATTATTCATGAAACTACAGGATTAACGTATGGATTATATATTTATGCAGACTTAATGGATACTAATATATAAACAAAGATCTTAATGGTAGCTATTTTCATTTTATATTATTTTATATTATTTTAATATTTCTGGGTGAGCTTACCATACGCGCATCTTCCTTACAAGAACAAAGAGAGAGAGACCGGAAGAGAGCGTGCCCTCTGACGGTACTACCTACGAATGCTTGAATTAATTTCAGCTTTCAACACTCCCCCTTAATTCTAGCATTGCCTTTATTTAACTAGCTCTCTTTTGCAGTTCTCAAATTTAATTGCACTCAAGGCTTTCGTGAATATGTCTGCTATCTGATAATTGGTCGGACAATACTTGAGTTCAATTACATTTGTTTTTACTAATTCATGAACAAATCTGTATTTTACATCTATGTGCTTCGAACGCTTATTTACTACACCGTTTTTAATTAAGGCTATTGCACTTTGATTGTCCACATTAAGTTCTATATTTATCTTATTATTTAGCAGTTCTTCCAGAAGTGTTTTTATATAGACTAGTTCTTTGCAGTATTCGGCTGCAGCGATATATTTTGCTCCTGTACTCGATAGAGCTATCACTGGCTGCTTGCGTGAGCGCCAACTTATTGCTCCTTCTGCGTAGTATATTATGTACCCTGTTGTGCTCTTTCTTGTCTTAGGATCTCCAGCATAGTCTCCGTCACAGTATGCTTTCAGAAGATTTGTTTCTCTAGATCTCCTATATTCGATTCCATATTCGACAGTTCCTTTTAGGTATTTCATAATATGTTTCACATCGGTGATTCTTTCTTTTGTAGGTTCTTCTACATATCTGCTGCAGAAATTTACCCCATAGGCTATGTCTGGTCTTGTTCTTGTTGTTAAATATAATAAACTTCCGATTGCTTCTCTATACGGATAGTTTTCGTTGCCTGTTTTAGTTTCATTGTCATCTCCCTTTTGTATTGGAACTTTCACCGTTTTTGCTTGTTCCATTCCGTATTGTTTTAGCGTTCTTTTTATGTAATCCTCTTGTTTCAGTTTTATCCCATTTTGTGTTTTATTTATTTCAAGGCCCACGAAAGTTTCCGGGTTGTTAAAAACAGTCGTTTTAAATTCCGAGTTTAGCTTATGTATTAGGTCATTTATTTCTTTTGTGTTCTTCCCAATTATTATGCCATCGTCCACATAGACTCCGAGTATTAGTTCATTATGTAGGCTTTTGAACAAACACTGTTCACTTTCAAGTGGCTTTAACCCTTCTTTGCATAGAAAATTTGTGAACCTCTTGTTCCAGCTCAACGGAGCTTGTTTTAGCCCATACATTGCTTTCTTTAGCTTGAAAACTTTGTTTTTACAGTTGTAGCCTTCAGGAGGATGTATATATATTTGTTCAGTTAACTTGCCATACAAAAAAGCCGTTTTGATGTCAAATGTTCTGATCTCGTAGTTTTTCATTACTGTGATTGCAAACAAGATTCTTATTGCACTCAACCCTATCACTGGACTGAAAGTTTCTTTATAATTTACCCGTATTTTTGTTCACATCCTTTCACAACTAATCTCGCCTTGTAGCGTCCATCTTGTTTGATTTTAAATACCCACTTGCTGTTGAGTGGTTTTTGGTTGTTCAACCCCTTTATGTCAACTATTTCCCATGCATTGTTTTCTTCTAGTGAGTGCTTTTCTTCATTTATGGCATCCAGCCACTTATGCTTTTCTGGACCGTCTGTTGCTTCTTTATATGTTAAAAACGCAGAATTATCGTACCTTTCTGGGGGTTTTGTTTTCCTTTCTGATCTTCTTAGTTGCGGGTGTGGGTGACTCTGCTGTTCCTCTTCATCTTGTGCATCTTCATAGTTGTCTCCGTCACTTTCTTCTTGTTCTTCTTGTAGATCACATCTTTCTATTCCATCTTGTTCTTCCAGGTTTTCTGTTTGAGCGTCTTCATCCCTTTCTATAATTATTATTTTCCTGTTTCCATTTTCCTCGGTTTTATTTTCTTTGTTTCTATTTTTGTTTGTAACTCTATCTGTAAATGTGACGTCTCTTTCTATCACTATTCTTCTTCTTTCTGGATCCCACAATCTATATCCTGTTGGAGCATACCCTACGAATATAAGTTGCCTGCTCCTTTTGTCTAGTTTTTTTAGTGGTTTTAGGATTTTTGCGTATGATTCTCCACCAAACAATTGTATTTTATTTATGTTGGGCTTTTTATTTTCCCACATTTCATATGGAGTGGATTCTAAGGTATTAGTTGGTGTTCTATTTAACAGATAAACTGATGTGTAGAGAGCCTCTCCCCACATTTCCTTGCCTAAACCAGAGTCAAATAACAGTGCTCTGGTTTTGTCCATCAAGGTTCTGTTCAGCCTTTCTGCTCTTCCATTTAGTTGTGGTGTATACGGTATTGTATTGTCCATTTCTATTCCTTGTTCCTTACACCAACTTTTCACTTCACTATGCATATACTCCTTACCATTATCACATCTTATTTTAGACACTTTTGTATTCAACTTGGTTTCGACCCTTTTTGTATATTCTTTTATTTTACTCGGCACTTCATGCTTGTTTTTTTATCATGTACACCATTGTATAGCGGGTATAATCGTCTAGGAATGTGATAAAGTATCTATTTCCATCCCATGTGGTAGGGCTTATGGAACCGCAAAGATCCGTGTGAATTATTTGGAGTGGCCGTGTTGCTCTTGTTCTTGAGGCACTGAATTTCGTTCTTGTTTGTTTTGCTTCTTCACAGATTTCACACACCGTTTTCATTTCTTTCAGATCCATTGATTTTAGGTTCAAACCTTCACTCATTGTTAACAGCCTTTTGAAATTCTCATTTCCAATATGACCTAGCTTCCTGTGCCATAATGCTATGTGGTTAATTTGCTCTTCTGCAATAAAAGATTTGGTTTTATTTTCCTTTTTTAGTTTTACCCGGAACAGTCCATTTTTATGTTTGTAGCCTTTCACAACGACTTCATTTTTATGTTTTATTATTACTTCATTTTCCACAAATTGAACTTCATTTCCATTTCTTGTTATTGCGTTAACCGACAATAGATTAGTACTTAGCTCGGGTACATACAACACTTCAGTTAACTTGCATTCCTTGTACTTTATATTTCCAACTCCTTTGGCTGTCATTGTCTCATTTGATTTGGCTACTGCAATTGTCGAGTCCTTTTCTTTGAAGTCTTGTATATCGTTTCTGTCGTTTGTCATGTGTGAAGTTGTGCCAGAATCGATGATCCATGTACCTTCAGTATTATACTCACTAGTGAAGAAGGCAACTTCTCTAGTCTCATTTGTCTTGAATTTACTCCTATTTCAGAAGAAACAGTTCTGTTCTTCATGATTATTTTTCATGCAGATACTACAGAACTTTTCTGTCCTTTTTTTACTTTCGTTACACATTTTACTTGTGTGCCCCAATTTGTTACAGCTGAAGCAGCGTATAAGGTTTTCTTGAGTCCTTGGTTTACTATTGTATTTCCAATCCTTTGGTTTGTTATATTTCTTCATTGATGCCTTGAATGCCACTGCCTTCTCTTCAGGCTCGTTGTACTTGTGTCTCATTTCTTCTGCGATGAGCCTTGCAGTCAGGTTCTCCAGTGTCCTTTCCTTTTTTTCTGTCGATTCCCATGCACTTGCAAAGTGTTTATATTTCTCTGGAAGTGTGGCTAGTATTTTAGAAATTAGCATTTCATCATTCATTTCCGTACCAACGGTTTTCAACTTGCAAGCCAGACTTCTTAATCTTCCTATATAGGTTGCTAATTCACACTTCTCATCATAAGTATAGCTGTAGAATGTCTGTAGTAGGTTACACTTTTGTTGCTCATTGTCTCTTTCATATATCCGACAGATTTTTGTCCACATTTCATAAGCCGTGGTACAGCACATTACATGCATTAGTGGAGTTTTGTCTATTGTTGTTTAAATAAGTCACCAGTAGTTGTTTCACCCGATCACGAGCCTCATAGTTAATTTCTTTTTCTTGAGTCTACCGAGTTTATTTGACCGACGTGATTCGAAAAGGAAACACAAAAACTATAGAGGTCCAATAACATGACAATGATTGTTTTCGTCTAGACCGTGGGAAACCAGAGATCGGCACGTCTGACCGGTACATATTACCGTTTGAAGACGTTCGAATTCGCGAATAGTAAACGGATATGAGAGAGAGTGAGAAAGAACTAATAGTTTGACGAAAGCGCCGCGTAACGAGTAATTACTCGTTCGCGCTTGTCGACGACGGTGTAACGTCGCAGACAGTCAGTTCAATTTAGAGAGTCCTCAGCAACAGTTCGCACGGAGCGCATCGATTGTCGATCGTGCTCCCGTTATAACGAACACTGCTTTCAGCTTAACACCAGCAAAATGTGAAACTGAATCGAGAATAACACACGACAATTCGTGTTGACTCTTCAGCACAATAGCTGCGCCTTTTAGTAATTTAGCGGTATTTACCCTGAATTAGTACTGGGGCGAAAATCGGTGGGTTCACCTGGTTTTCGCCAACCATTGTTATTCGACGTGGGAGCGTCAGGAGTCCACTCCTTGGATGACCACTGGTCGGCGGAGCACTACGTTAGTTGGCGCGCTATTCTAACTTAAGACCCGCTACTCGTTCTCTACCGGGAATCGCCTTGGTGACGTTTAGAGAAACCAAAGAGCGACCGGAGAGTTTCGATACCGCTGTGTCCAGGCTTCCTTCACGACGCGGCGTGTTGAGGAAGACGGGTTAGAATTAGCGTTGGTCCACTCTTACTCCACGTCAAGGCGTGTTGAGAAAGAAACGGTTAGATCAGCCTCCGTTGTCAGCCACCGGGACTAGTTACTAGTAACCGTGGATCTCCCCGCTCACGGAATCCATACAGGAGATTTACAACCTCCGCCTTGGTTTTCCGTTCGAGGCAATACGACTGTGCGGTCGTTGCACTAAAGATTTCATTGCGTAAATCTAGCCGACCGCCACGATTGTGTTCCTGAAAAAGACGGAACAGATCGGCCAAAACAGTCGACGCGTGGCTTACCGTATTTAAAAGCCACGCACCAGTACACGCATTAGCACACACAGCACGGTTACCGTTGCTGTTTAAGTGTGCGCGTCAAAACATTCCCGAGACAGAACGTTAATACGATTATCGTATTTCAGGTGATTACACCCGTTCGTTCTTTTTCTGTTGTTCCAGAGATTATAACCTAGGACAAGCAGGCCCGCCGACAGCCAGGCTACCGAGAAGTCAAATTCTTTTGATCGGCAAAAACATTGTATTATACAGAGCGAAAAGAGTCTGCAATAAACGACTGTCCTTTTCGGGACAGTCAAAGGGAATCAAAGGCATATTGCTTTGGAGTTACCTTTACCCACTCTCCCTCGTCCGGACCGGAGGAGGAAGCTTCACTTCCTCCAATATCGGTTGTAGTTGGCCGATATCGTAAACAAATTTCAACAATTGTAGTTATTATTATCTTCTGTGCACTGGCATCTTTCTTTCTCCAGTGCGAAGACATATTCTCTTCTTCTGTTTTATTATTCACTACTTCGTACAAATCGTTTGCTCTTAACAATATAGTTATTTGAAATTTTCAAACCTGAAAATCCTCAGTTCCCGATAGCTTTTCTACATTTGAGAAATCTTCATTTATGCTTCTAGCCATTGTTAAGTAACAGTTTGTGTTTTACACAATCTTCTTTTAGTATTAACAGGTTTGAATATCTCTTTACCGGTACTTAGTCTCGTCACGCACGATGTTACAGAAAAGAATAGGTTAGAGTTTATGATTTGTTGCATCGATTTATTACGCGTGAACTTTAAGCTTCTGGGCCCATAACCTGTTGGGTTTTATGTTTTAGCAGAGAAACAATATTTATAGAGAACAAGGTATTTATTAATAGATATAGATAACTAACGAAATAAAACAAAGGAACATGTGCCAATAAATCTAACTGATTCATGAAACTACAGGATTAACGTATTATATATTTATGCAGACTTAATGGATACTAATATATAAACAAAGATCTTAATGCTAGCTATTATCATTCTATATTATTTTATATTATTTTAATCTTTCTGGGTGAACTCATCATACGCGCGACTTCCTTACAAGAACAAGAGAGACAGAGACCGGAAGAGAGCGTGCCCTCTGACGGTATTACCTACGAATGCTTGAATTAATTTCAGGTTTCACCAGAACACTTAGTATCAGATAGAACAATTAGTTTAAAATGGAACTATGCTCCGCATCTGGAGTTTCCTCTCTCACAAGGTGGACCACTTAGTTTCGTCGCCCACATACGGTTTCGAGTAGCATCGCCACAGATTTCAGAGTACACGCGCTTCTCCTGGCACAGTATCGAACACTTAGTTTCAGATCGAACAGTTAGTTTTAAATGAAACTAAATTTCACTTCTGGAGTTTCCTCTGTCACAAGGTCGACCACTTAGTTTCGTCGAACACATAGGGTTTCGAGTGGTATCGCCACACATTTCAGAGAACAGGCGTTTCTCCTGGTACACTATCGAACACTTAGTTTCAGATAGAACAATTAGTTTAAAATGGAACTAAGCTTCGCATCTGGAGTTTCCTCTCTCAGAAGGTCGACCACTTAGTTTCGTCGAACACATACGGTTTCGAGTAGCATCGCCAGAGATTTCAGAGAACAGGCGCTTCTCCTGGCACAGTAGCGAACACTTAGTTTCGTCGAACACATACGTTTTCGAGTAGCATCGCCACAGATTTCAGAGAACAGGCGCTTCTCCTGGCACAATATCGAACACTTAGTTTCAGATAGAACAATTAGTTTAAAATGGAACTAAGTTTCGCATCCGGAGTTTCCTCTCTCAGAAGGTCGACCACTTCGTTTCGTCGAACACATACGGTTTCGAGTAGCATCGCGACAGATTTCAGAGAACAGGCGCTTCTCCTGGCACAGTATCGAACACTTAGTTTCAGATGGAACATTTAGTTTAAAATGGAACTAAGTTTCGCATCTGGAGTTCCCTCTCTCACAAGGTCGACCACTTAGTTTCGGCGAACACATACGGTTTCGAGTAGCATCGCGACAGATTTCAGAGAACAGGTGCTTCTCCTGGCACAGTATCGAACACTTCGTTTCAGATAGAACAATTAGTTTAAAATGGGACTAAGTTTCGCTTCTGGAGTTTCCTCTCTCACAAGGTCGGCCACTTAGTTTCGTCGAACACATACGGTTTGGAGTGGCATCGCCACAGATTTCAGAGAACAGGCGCTTCTCCTGGCACAGTATCGAACACTTAGTATCAGATAGAACAATTACTTTAAAATGGAACTAAGCTTCGCATCTGGAGTTTCCTCTCTCACAAGGTCGGCCACTTAGTTTCGTCGAACACATACGGTTTCGAGTGGCATCGCCACACAGTTCAGAGAACAGGCGCTTCTCCTGGCACAGTATCGAACACTTAGTTTCAGATAGAACAATTAGTTTAAAATTGAACTTATTTTCCCATCTTGAGTTTCCTCTCTCATAAGGTCGACGACTTAGTTTCGTTGAACACATTCGGTTTCGAGTGGCATCGCCACAGATTTCAGAGAACAGGCGCTTCTCCTGGCACAGTATCGAACACTTACTTCAGACAGAACAATTAGTTTAAAATGGAACTCTGTTTCGCATCTGGAGTTTCCTCTCTCACAACATCGACCACTTAGTTTCGTCGAACACATACGGTTTCGAGTGGCATCGCAACAGATTTCAGAGAACAGGCGCTTCTCCTGGCACAGTATCGAAAACTAAGTTTGAGATAGAACAATAAGATTAAAATGAAACTAAATTTCGCATCTGGAGTTTCCTCTCTCACAAGGTCGACCACTTAGTTTCGTCGACACATACGGTTTCGAGCGGCATCGCCACACATTTGAGAGAACAGGCGCTTCTCCTGGCACAGTATCGAACACTTAGTTTCAGATAGAACAAGTAGTTTAAAATGGAACTAAGTTTCGCATTTAGAGTTTCCTCTCTCACAAGATCGACCACTCAGTTTCGTCGAACACATACGGTTTCGAGTGGCATCGCCACAGATTTCAGAGAACAGGCGCTTCTCCTGGCACAGTACCGAACACTTAGTTTCAGATAGAACAATTAGTTTAAAATGGAACTAAGTTTCGCATCTAGAGTTTCCTCTCTCACAAGGTCGACCACTTAGTTTCTTCGAACACATACAGTTTCGAGTGGTATCGCCACACATTTCAGAGAACAGGCGTTTCTCCTGATACACTATCGAACACTTAGTTTCAGATAGAACAATTATTTTAAAATGGAACTTATTTTCGCATCTGAAGTTTCTTCTCGAACAAGGTCGGCCACTTAGTTTCGTCGAACACATACGGTTTCGAGTGGCATCGCCACAGATTTCAGAGAAAAGGCGCTTCTCCTGGCACAGTATCCAGCATTTAGTATCCGATAGAACAATTAGTTTAAAATTGAACTATGTTTCGCAGCTGGAGTCTCCTCTCTCACAAGGGGGACCACTTCGTTTCATCGAACACATACGGTTTCGAGTGGCATCACCACAGATTTCAGAGAACAGGCGCTTCTCCTGGCACAGTATCGAACACTTAGTTTCAGATGGAACATTTGGTTTAAAATGGAACTAAGTTGCTCATCTGGAGTTTCCTCTCTCACAAGTTCAACAACTTTGTTTCGTCGAACACATACGGTTTCGAGCAGCATCGCCACACAGTTCAGGGAACAGGCGCTTCTCCTGGCACAGTATCGAACACTTAGTTTCAGAGAGAACAATTAGTTTAAAATGGAACTTAGTTTCGCATCTGGAGTTTCCTCTCTCACAAGGTCGACCACTTAGTTTCGACGAACACATACGGTTTCGAGTAGCATCGGCACAGATTTCAGAGAAAAGGCGCTTCTCCTGGCACGGTATCGAACACTTACTTCAGACAGAACAATTAGTTAAAATGGAACTCTCTTTCGCATCTGGATTATCCTCTCCCACAAGGTCAACCACTTAGTTTCCTCGAACACATACGGTTTCGAGTGGCATCGCCACAGATTTCAGAGAACAGGCGCTTCTCCTGGCACAGTACCGAACACTTAGTTTCAGATAGAACAATTAGTTTAAAATGGATTTAAGTTTCGCATCTAGAGTTTCCTCTCTCACAAGGTCGACAACTTAGTTTCTTCGAACACATACAGTTTCGAGTGGTATCGCCACACATTTCAGAGAACAGGCGTTTCTCCTGGTACACTATCGAACACTTAGTTTCAGATAGAACAATTAGTTTAAAATGGAACTAAGCTTCGCATCTGGAGTTTCCTCTCTCAGAAGGTCGACCACTTAGTTTCGTCGAACACATACGGTTTCGAGTAGCATCGCCAGAGATTTCAGAGAACAGGCGCTTCTCCTGGCACAGTAGCGAACACTTAGTTTCGTCGAACACATACGTTTTCGAGTAGCATCGCCACAGATTTCAGAGAACAGGCGCTTCTCCTGGCACAATATCGAACACTTAGTTTCAGATAGAACAATTAGTTTAAAATGGAACTAAGTTTCGCATCCGGAGTTTCCTCTCTCAGAAGGTCGACCACTTCGTTTCGTCGAACACATACGGTTTCGAGTAGCATCGCGACAGATTTCAGAGAACAGGCGCTTCTCCTGGCACAGTATCGAACACTTAGTTTCAGATGGAACATTTAGTTTAAAATGGAACTAAGTTTCGCATCTGGAGTTTCCTCTCTCACAAGGTCGACCACTTAGTTTCGGCGAACACATACGGTTTCGAGTAGCATCGCGACAGATTTCAGAGAACAGGCGCTTCTCCTGGCACAGTATCGAACACTTAGTTTCAGATGGAACATTTAGTTTAAAATGGAACTAAGTTTCGCATCTGGAGTTTCCTCTCTCACAAGGTCGACCACTTAGTTTCGGCGAACACATACGGTTTCGAGTAGCATCGCGACAGATTTCAGAGAACAGGCGCTTCTCCTGGCACAGTATCGAACACTTAGTTTCAGATAGAACAATTAGTTTAAAATGTAACTAAGTTTCGCATCTGGAGTTTCCTCTCTCAAAAGGTCGACCACTTAGTTTCGTCGAACACATACGGTTTCGAGTAGCATCACCACAGATTTCAGAGAACAGGCGCTTCTCCTGGCACAGTATCGAACACTTAGTTTCAGATGGAACAATTAGTTTTAAATGGAACTAAGTTTCGCATCTGAAGTTTCCTCTCTCACAAGGTCGGCCACTTAGTTTCGTCGAACACATACGGTTTCGAGTGGCATCGCCACAGATTTCAGAGAAGAGGCGCTTCTCCTGGTACAGTATCGAACACTTAGTTTCAGATGGAACATTTAATTTAAAATTGAACTATATTTCGCATCTGGAGTTTCCTCTCTCAGAAGGTCGACCACTTAGTTTCGTCGAACACATACGGTTTTGAGTAGCATCGCCACAGATTTCAGAGAACAGGCGCTTCTCCTGGTACAGTATCGAACACTTAGTTTCGTCGAACACATACGTTTTCGAGTAGCATCGCCACAGATTTCAGAGAACAGGCGCTTCTCCTTGCACGGTATCGAACACTTAGTTTCAGATAGAACAGTTAGCTTTAAATGAAACTAAGTTTCACTTCTGGAGTTTCCTCTCTCACAAAGTGGACCACTTAGTTTCGTCAAACACATACGGTTTCGAGTAGCATCGCCACTGATTTCAGAGAACAGGCGCTTCTCCTGGCACAGTATCGAACACTTAGTTTCAGATGGAACATTTGGTTTAAAATGGAACTGAGTTTCGCATCTGAAGTTTCCTCTCGCACAAGGTCGGCCACTTAGGTTCGTCGAACACATACGGTTTCGAGTGGCATCGCCACAGATTTCAGAGAGCAGGCGCTCATCCTGGCACAGTATCGAACACTTAGTTTCAGATGGGACATTTGGTTTAAAATGGAACTAAGTTTCTCATCTGGAGTTTCCTCTCTCACAAGTTCAACAACTTAGTTTCGTCGAACACATACGGTTTCGAGCGGCATCGCCACACAGTTCAGGGAACAGGCGCTTCTCCTGGCACAGTATCGAACACTTAGTTTCAGAGAGAACAATTAGTTTAAAATGGAACTAAGTTTCGCATCTGGAGTTTCCTCTCTCACAAGGTCGAGCACTTAGTTTCGACGAACACATGCGGTTTCGAGTAGCATCGCCACAGATTTCAGAGAACAGGCGCTTCTCCTGGCACGGTATCGAACACTTACTTCAGACAGAACAACTAGTTAAAATGGAACTCTGTTTCGCATCTGGATTATCCTCTCCCACAAGGTCGACCACTTAGTTTCGTCGAACACATACGGTTTCGAGTGGCATCGCCACAGATTTCAGAGAACAGGCGCTTCTCCTGGCACAGTACCGAACACTTAGTTTCAGATAGAACAATTAGTTTAAAATGGTACTAAGTTTCGCATCTAGAGTTTCCTCTCTCACAAGGTCGACAACTTAGTTTCTTCGAACACATACAGTTTCGAGTGGTATCGCCACACATTTCAGAGAACAGGCGCTTCTCCTGGCACAGTATCGAACACTTAGTTTCAGATGGAACGTTTAGTTTAAAATGGAACTAAGTTTCGCATCCGGAGTTTCCTCTCTCAGAAGGTCGACCACTTCGTTTCGTCGAACACATACGGTTTCGAGTAGCATCGCGACAGATTTCAGAGAACAGGCGCTTCTCCTGGCACAGTATCGAACACTTAGTTTCAGATGGAACATTTAGTTTAAAATGGAACTAAGTTTCGCATCTGGAGTTTCCTCTCTCACAAGGTCGACCACTTAGTTTCGGCGAACACATACGGTTTCGAGTAGCATCGCGACAGATTTCAGAGAACAGGTGCTTCTCCTGGCACAGTATCGAACACTTCGTTTCAGATAGAACAATTAGTTTAAAATGGGACTAAGTTTCGCTTCTGGAGTTTCCTCTCTCACAAGGTCGGCCACTTAGTTTCGTCGAACACATACGGTTTCGAGTGGCATCGCCACAGATTTCAGAGAACAGGCGCTTCTCCTGGCACAGTATCGAACACTTAGTATCAGATAGAACAATTACTTTAAAATGGAACTAAGCTTCGCATCTGGAGTTTCCTCTCTCACAAGGTCGGCCACTTAGTTTCGTCGAACACATACGGTTTCGAGTGGCATCGCCACACAGTTCAGAGAACAGGCGCTTCTCCTGGCACAGTATCGAACACTTAGTTTCAGATAGAACAATTAGTTTAAAATTGAACTTATTTTCGCATCTTGAGTTTCCTCTCTCATAAGGTCGACGACTTAGTTTCGTTGAACACATTCGGTTTCGAGTGGCATCGCCACAGATTTCAGAGAACAGGCGCTTCTCCTGGCACAGTATCGAACACTTACTTCAGACAGAACAATTAGTTTAAAATGGAACTCTGTTTCGCATCTGGAGTTTCCTCTCTCACAACATCGACCACTTAGTTTCGTCGAACACATACGGTTTCGAGTGGCATCGCAACAGATTTCAGAGAACAGGCGCTTCTCCTGGCACAGTATCGAAAACTAAGTTTGAGATAGAACAATAAGATTAAAATGAAACTAAATTTCGCATCTGGAGTTACCTCTCTCACAAGGTCGACCACTTAGTTTCGTCGACACATACGGTTTCGAGCGGCATCGCCACACAGTTGAGAGAACAGGCGCTTCTCCTGGCACAGTATCGAACACTTAGTTTCAGATAGAACAAGTAGTTTAAAATGGAACTAAGTTTCGCATCTGGAGTTTCCTCTCTCACAAGATCGACCACTCAGTTTCGTCGAACACATACGGTTTCGAGTGGCATCGCCACAGATTTCAGAGAACAGGCGCTTCTCCTGGCACAGTACCGAACACTTAGTTTCAGATAGAACAATTAGTTTAAAATGGAACTAAGTTTCGCATCTAGAGTTTCCTCTCTCACAAGGTCGACCACTTAGTTTCTTCGAACACATACAGTTTCGAGTGGTATCGCCACACATTTCAGAGAACAGGCGTTTCTCCTGGTACACTATCGAACACTTAGTTTCAGATAGAACAATTATTTTAAAATGGAACTTATTTTCGCATCTGAAGTTTCTTCTCGAACAAGGTCGGCCACTTAGTTTCGTCGAACACATACGGTTTCGAGTGGCATCGCCACAGATTTCAGAGAAAAGGCGCTTCTCCTGGCACAGTATCGAGCACTTATTATCCGATAGAACAATTAGTTTAAAATTGAACTATGTTTCGCAGCTGGAGTCTCCTCTCTCACAAGGGGGACCACTTCGTTTCATCGAACACATACGGTTTCGAGTGGCATCACCACAGATTTCAGAGAACAGGCGCTTCTCCTGGCACAGTATCGAACACTTAGTTTCAGATGGAACATTTGGTTTAAAATGGAACTAAGTTGCTCATCTGGAGTTTCCTCTCTCACAAGTTCAACAACTTTGCTTCGTCGAACACATACGGTTTCGAGCAGCATCGCCACACAGTTCAGGGAACAGGCGCTTCTCCTGGCACAGTATCGAACACTTAGTTTCAGAGAGAACAATTAGTTTAAAATGGAACTAAGTTTCGCATCTGGAGTTTCCTCTCTCACAAGGTCGACCACTTAGTTTCGACGAACACATACGGTTTCGAGTAGCATCGCCACAGATTTCAGAGAAAAGGCGCTTCTCCTGGCACGGTATCGAACACTTACTTCAGACAGAACAATTAGTTAAAATGGAACTCTCTTTCGCATCTGGATTATCCTCTCCCACAAGGTCAACCACTTAGTTTCCTCGAACACATACGGTTTCGAGTGGCATCGCCACAGATTTCAGAGAACAGGCGCTCCTCCTGGCACAGTACCGAACACTTAGTTTCAGATAGAACAATTAGTTTAAAATGGAACTAAGTTTCGCATCTAGAGTTTCCTCTCTCACAAGGTCGACCACTTAGTTTCTTCGAACACATAGAGTTTCGAGTGGTATCGCCACAGATTTCAGAGAACAGGCGCTTCTGCTGGCACAATATCGAACACTTAGTTTCAGATAGAACAATTATTTTAAAATGGAACTTATTTTCGCATCTGAAGTTTCTTCTCGAACAAGGTCGGCCACTTAGTTTCGTCGAACACATGCGGTTTCGAGTGGCATCGCCACAGATTTCAGAGAAAAGGCGCTTCTCCTGGCACATTATCGAACACTTAGTATCAGATAGAACAATTAGTTAAAAATTGAACTATGTTTCGCAGCTGGAGTCTCCTCTCTCACAAGGGGGACCACTTCGTTTCATCGAACACATACGGTTTCGAGTGGCATCACCACAGATTTCAGAGAACAGGCGCTTCTCCTGGCACAGTATCGAACACTTGGTTTCAGATGGAACATTTGGTTTAAAATGGAACTAAGTTTCTCATCTGGAGTTTCCTCTCTCACCAGTTCAACAACTTTGTTTCGTCGAACACATACGGTTTCGAGCAGCATCGCCACACAGTTCAGGGAACAGGCGCTTCTCCTGGCACAGTATCGAACACTTAGTTTCAGAGAGAACAATTAGTTTAAAATGGAACTATGTTTCGCTTCTGGAGTTTCCTCTCTTAGAAGGTCGACCACTTAGTTTCGTCGAACACATACGGTTTTGTGTAGCATCGCCACAGATTTCAGAGAGCAGGCGCTTCTCCTGGCACAGCATCTGACACTTATGTCAGACAGAACAATTAGTTTAAAATGGAACTATGTTTCGCATCTGGAGCATCCTCTCTCACACGGTCGACCACTTAGTTTCCACGAACACATACGGTTTCGAGTAGCATCGCCACACAGTTCAGAGAACAGGCGCTTCTCCTGGCACAGTATCGAACACTTAGTTTCAGATAGAACAATTAGTTTAAAATGGAACTAAGTTTCGCATCTGGAAATTACTCTCTCACAAGGTCGACCACTTAGTTTCGACGAACACATACGGTTTCGAGTAGCATCGCCACAGATTTCAGAGAACAGGCGCTTCTCCTGGCACAGTAACGAACACTTAGTTTCAGATAGAACAATTAGTTTAAAATGGAACTAAGCTTCGCATCTGGAGTTTCCTCTCTCACAAGGTCGACCACTTAGTTTCGATGAACACATACGGTTTCGAGTGGCATCGCCACTGATTTCAGAGAACAGGCGTTTCTCCTGGCACAGTAACGAACACTTAGTTTCAGAGAGAACAATTAGTTTAACATGGAAATATGTTTCGCATTTGGAGTTTCCTCCCTCACAAGGTCGACCACTTAGTTTCGTCGAACACATACGGTTTCGAGTAGCATCGCCACAGATTTCAGAGAACAGGCGCTTCTCCTGGCACAGTATCGAACACTTAGTTACAGATAGAACACTTAGCTTAAAATGGAACTATGTTTCGCATCTGGAGTTTCCTCTCTCACAAGGTCGGCCACTTAGTTTCGTCGAACACATACGGTTTAGAGTGGCATCGCCACAGATTTCAGAGAACGGGCGCTTCTCCTGGCACAGTAACGAACACTTAGTTTCAGATAGAACAATTAGTTTAAAATGGAACTAAGCTTCGCATCTGGAGTTTCCTCTCTCACAAGGTCGACCACTTAGTTTCGATGAACACATACGGTTTAGAGTGGCATCGCCACAGCTTTCAGAGAACGGGCGCTTCTCCTGGCACATTATCGAACACATAGTTTCAGGTAGAACAATTCGTTTAAAATGGAACTATGTTTCGCTTCTGGAGTATCCTCTCTCACAAGGTCAACCACCTATTTTCGTCGAACACATACGGTTTCGAGTGGCATCGCTACACATGTCAGAGAACAGGCGCTTCTCCTGGCACAGTGTCGAACACATAGTTTCAGATAGAACAATTAGTTTAAAATGGAACTAAGTTCCGCATCTGGAGTTTCCTCTCTCACAAGGTCGGCCACTTAGTTTCGTCGAACACATACGGTTTAGAGTGGCATCGCCACAGATTTCAGAGAACGGGCGCTTCTCCTGGCACATTATCGAACACATAGTTTCAGGTAGAACAATTAGTTTAAAATGGAACTGAGTTTCGCGTCTGGAGTTTCCTCTCTCAGAAGGTCGACCACATAGTTTCGTCAAACACTTAAGGTTTCGAGTAGCATCGCGACAGATTTCAGAGAACAGGCGCTTCTCCTGGCACAGTATCGAACACTTAGTTTCAGATAGAACAATTAGTTTAAAATGGAACTAAGTTTCGAATCTGGAGTTTCCTCTCTCACAAGGTCGGCCACTTAGTTTCGTCGAACACATACGGTTTCGAGTGGCATCGCCACAGATTTCAGAGAACAGGCGCTTCTCCTGGCACAGTATCGACCACTTAGTTTCAGATAGAACAATCAGTTTAAAATGGAACTAAGTTTCGCATCTGGAGATTCCTCTCCCACAAGGTCGACCACTTAGTTTCGTCGAACACATACGGTTGCGAGTAGCATCGCCACAGATTTCAGAGAACAGGCGCTTCTCCTGGCACAGTAACGAACACTGAGTTTCAGATAGAACAATTAGTTTAAAATGGAACTAAGTTTCGCATCTGGAGTTTCCTCTCTCACAAGGTCGGCCACTTAGTTACGTCGAACAAATACGGGTTCGAGTAGCATCGCCACTTATTTCGGAGAACAGGCGCTTCTCCTGGCACAGAATCGAACACTTAGTTTCAGATAGAACAATTAGTTTAAATGTAAGTAAGTTTCGCATCTGGAGTTTCCTCTCTCACAAAGTCGACCACTTAGTTTCGTCGAACACATACGGTTTCGAGTAGCATCGCCCAAGTTTTCAGAGAGCAGGCGCTTCTCCTGGCACAGTATCGAACACTTATTTCAGGCAGAACAATTAGTTTAAAATGGACTATGTTTCGCATCTGGAGTATGCTCTCTCACAAGGTCAACCACTTAATTTCGTCGAACACATACGGTTTCGAGTGGCATCGCTACACATTTCAGAGAACAGGCGCTTCTCCTGGCACAGTGTCGAACACATAGTTTCAGATAGAACAATCAGTTTAAAATAGAACTAAGTTTCGCATCTGGAGATTCCTCTCCCACAAGGTCGACCACTTAGTTTCGTCGAACACATACGGTTGCGAGTAGCATCGCCACAGATTTCAGAGAACAGGCGCTTCTCCTGGCACAGCAACGAACACTTAGTTTCAGATAGAACAATTAGTTTAAAATGGAACTAAGTTTCGCATCTGGAGTTTCCTCTCTCACAAGGTCGGCCACTTAGTTACGTCGAACAAATACGGGTTCGAGAAGCATCGCCACTGATTTCAGAGAACAGGCGCTTCTCCTGGCACAGAATCGAACACTTAGTTTCAGATAGAACAATTAGTTTAAATGGAAGTAAGTTTCGCATCTGGAGTTTCCTCTCTCACAAAGTCGACCACTTAGTTTCGTCGAACACATACGGTTTCGAGTAGCATCGCCACAGTTTTCAGAGAGCAGGCGCTTCTCCTGGCACAGTATCGAACACTTATTTCAGGCAGAACAATTAGTTTAAAATGGACTATGTTTCGCATCTGGAGTATGCTCTCTCACAAGGTCAACCACTTAATTTCGTCGAACACTTACGGTTTCGAGTGGCATCGCTACACATTTCAGAGAACAGGCGCTTCTCCTGGCACAGTGTCGAACACATAGTTTCAGATAGAACAATTAGTTTAAAATGGAACTAAGTTTTGCATCTGGAGTATCCTGTCCCACAAGGTCGGCCACTTAGTTTCGTCGAACACATACGGTTTCGAGTGGCATCGCCACAGATTTCAGAGAACGGGCGCTTCTCCTGGCACATTATCGAACACATAGTTTCAGGTAGAACAATTAGTTTAAAATGGAACTAAGTTTCGCGTCTGGAGTTTCCTCTCTCAGAAGGTCGACCACTTAGTTTCGTCGAACACTTACGGTTTCGAGTAGCATCGCGACAGATTTCAGAGAACAGGCGCTTCTCCTGGCACAGTATCGAACACTTAGTTTCAGATAGAACAATTAGTTTGAAATGGAACTAAGTTTCGCATCTGGAGTTTCCTCTCTCACAAGGTCGGCCACTTAGTTTCGTCGAACACATACGGTTTCGAGTGGCATCGCCACAGATTTCAGAGAACAGGCGCTTCTCCTGGCACAGTATCGACCACTTAGTTTCAGATAGAACAATCAGTTTAAAATGGAACTAAGTTTCGCATCTGGAGTTTCCTCTCCCACAAGGTAGACCACTTAGTTTCGTCGAACACATACGGTTGCGAGTAGCATCGCCACAGATTTCAGAGAACAGGCGCTTCTCCTGGCACAGTATCGACCAGTTAGTTTCAGATAGAACAATTAGTTTAAAATGGAACTAAGTTTCGCATCTGGAGTTTCCTCTCTCACAAGGTCGGCCACTTAGTTACGTCGAACACATACGGGTTCGAGTAGCTTCGCCACTGATTTCAGAGAACAGGCGCTTCTCCTGGCACAGTATCGAACACTTTCAGATAGAACAATTAGTTTAAAATGGAACTAAGTTCCGCATCTGGAGTTTCCTATCTCACAAGGTCGTCCACTTAATTTCGTCGAACACTTACGGTTTCGAGTAGCATCGCGACAGATTTCAGAGAACAGTCGCTTCTCCTGGCACAGTATCGAACACTTAGTTTCAGATAGAACAATTAGTTTGAAATGGAACTAAGTTTCGCATCTGGAGTTTCCTCTCTCACAAGGTCGGCCACTTAGTTTCGTCGAACACATACGGTTTCGAGTGGCATCGCCACAGATTTCAGAGAACAGGCGCTTCTCCTGGCACAGTATCGACCACTTAGTTTCAGATAGAACAATCAGTTTAAAATGGAACTAAGTTTCGCATCTGGAGTTTCCTCTCCCACAAGGTAGACCACTTAGTTTCGTCGAACACATACGGTTGCGAGTAGCATCGCCACAGATTTCAGAGAACAGGCGCTTCTCCTGGCACAGTATCGACCAGTTAGTTTCAGATAGAACAATTAGTTTAAAATGGAACTAAGTTTCGCATCTGGAGTTTCCTCTCTCACAAGGTCGGCCACTTAGTTACGTCGAACACATACGGGTTCGAGTAGCATCGCCACTGATTTCAGAGAACAGGCGCTTCTCCTGGCACAGTATCGAACACTTTCAGATAGAACAATTAGTTTAAAATGGAACTAAGTTCCGCATCTGGAGTTTCCTATCTCACAAGGTCGTCCACTTAATTTCGTCGAACACATACGGTTTCGAGTGGCATCGCCACAGATTTCAGAGAACAGGTGCTTCTCCTGGCACAGTATCGAACACTTAGTTTCAGATAGAACAATCAGTGTAAAATGGAACTAAGTTTCGCATCTGGAGATTCCTCTCCCACAAGGTCGACCACTTAGTTTCGTCGAACACTTAAGGTTTCGAGTAGCATCGCGACAGATTTCAGAGAACAGGCGCTTCTCCTGGCACAGTATCGAACACTTAGTTTCAGATAGAACAATTAGTTTAAAATGGAACTAAGATTCGCATCTGGAGTTTCCTCTCTCACAAGGTCGGCCACTTAGTTACGTCGAACAAATACGGGTTCGAGAAGCATCGCCACTGATTTCAGAGAACAGGCGCTTCTCCTGGCACAGAATCGAGCACTTAGTTTCAGATAGAACAATTAGTTTAAATGGAAGTAAATTTCGCATCTGGAGTTTCCTCTCTCACAAAGTCGACCATTTAGTTTCGTCGAACACATACGGTTTCGAGTAGCATCGCCACAGTTTTCAGAGAGCAGGCGCTTCTCCTGGCACAGTATCGAACACTTATTTCAGGCAGAACAATTAGTTTAAAATGGACTATGTTTCGCATCTGGAGTATGCTCTCTCACAAGGTCAACCACTTAATTTCGTCGAACACATACGGTTTCGAGTGGCATCGCTACACATTTCAGAGAACGGGCGCTTCTCCTGGCACATTATCGAACACATAGTTTCAGGTAGAACAATTAGTTTAAAATGGAACTGAGTTTCGCGTCTGGAGTTTCCTCTCTCAGAAGGTCGACCACTTAGTTTCGTCAAACACTTAATGTTTCGAGTAGCATCGCGACAGATTTCAGAGAACAGGCGCTTCTCCTGGCACAGTATCGAACACTTAGTTTCAGATAGAACAATTAGTTTCAAATGGAACTAAGTTTCGAATCTGGAGTTTCCTCTCTCACAAGGTCGGCCACTTAGTTTCGTCGAACACATACGGTTTCGAGTGGCATCGCCACAGATTTCAGAGAACAGGCGCTTCTCCTGGCACAGTATCGACCACTTAGTTTCAGATAGAACAATCAGTTTAAAATGGAACTAAGTTTCGCATCTGGAGATTCCTCTCCCACAAGGTCGACCACTTAGTTTCGTCGAACACATACGGTTGCGAGTAGCATCGCCACAGATTTCAGAGAACAGGCGCTTCTCCTGGCACAGTAACGAACACTGAGTTTCAGATAGAACAATTAGTTTAAAATGGAACTAAGTTTCGCATCTGGAGTTTCCTCTCTCACAAGGTCGGCCACTTAGTTACGTCGAACAAATACGGGTTCGAGTAGCATCGCCACTGATTTCGGAGAACAGGCGCTTCTCCTGGCACAGAATCGAACACTTAGTTTCAGATAGAACAATTAGTTTAAATGGAAGTAAGTTTCGCATCTGGAGTTTCCTCTCTCACAAAGTCGACCACTTAGTTTCGTCGAACACATACGGTTTCGAGTAGCATCGCCACAGTTTTCAGAGAGCAGGCGCTTCTCCTGGCACAGTATCGAACACTTATTTCAGGCAGAACAATTAGTTTAAAATGGACTATGTTTCGCATCTGGAGTATGCTCTCTCACAAGGTCAACCACTTAATTTCGTCGAACACATACGGTTTCGAGTGGCATCGCTACACATTTCAGAGAACAGGCGCTTCTCCTGGCACAGTGTCGAACACATAGTTTCAGATAGAACAATCAGTTTAAAATGGAACTAAGTTTCGCATCTGGAGATTCCTCTCCCACAAGGTCGACCACTTAGTTTCGTCGAACACATACGGTTGCGAGTAGCATCGCCACAGATTTCAGAGAACAGGCGCTTCTCCTGGCACAGAATCGAACACTTAGTTTCAGATAGAACAATTAGTTTAAATGGAAGTAAGTTTCGCATCTGGAGTTTCCTCTCTCACAAGGTCGGCCACTTAGTTACGTCGAACAAATACGGGTTCGAGAAGCATCGCCACTGATTTCAGAGAACAGGCGCTTCTCCTGGCACAGAATCGAACACTTAGTTTCAGATAGAACAATTAGTTTAAATGGAAGTAAGTTTCGCATCTGGAGTTTCCTCTCTCACAAAGTCGACCACTTAGTTTCGTCGAACACATACGGTTTCGAGTAGCATCGCGACAGATTTCAGAGAACAGGCGCTTCTCCTGGCACAGTATCGAACACTTAGTTTCAGATAGAACAATTAGTTTGAAATGGAACTAAGTTTCGCTTCTGGAGTATGCTCTCTCACAAGGTCAACCACTTAATTTCGTCGAACACATACGGTTTCGAGTGGCATCGCTACACATTTCAGAGAACAGGCGCTTCTCCTGGCACAGTGTCGAACACATAGTTTCAGATAGAACAATTAGTTTAAAATGGAACTAAGTTTCGCATCTGGAGTATCCTGTCCCACAAGGTCGGCCACTTAGTTTCGTCGAACACATACGGTTTCGAGTGGCATCGCCACAGATTTCAGAGAACGGGCGCTTCTCCTGGCACATTATCGAACACATAGTTTCAGGTAGAACAATTAGTTTAAAAGGGAACTAAGTTTCGCGTCTGGAGTTTCCTCTCTCAGAAGGTCGACCACTTAGTTTCGTCGAACACTTACGGTTCCGAGTAGCATCGCGACAGATTTCAGAGAACAGGCGCTTCTCCTGGCACAGTGTCGAACACATAGTTTCAGATAGAACAATTAGTTTAAAATGGAACTAAGTTTCGCATCTGGAGTATCCTGTCCCACAAGGTCGGCCACTTAGTTTCGTCGAACACATACGGTTTCGAGTGGCATCGCCACAGATTTCAGAGAACGGGCGCTTCTCCTGGCACATTATCGAACACATAGTTTCAGGTAGAACAATTAGTTTAAAAGGGAACTAAGTTTCGCGTCTGGAGTTTCCTCTCTCAGAAGGTCGACCACTTAGTTTCGTCGAACACTTACGGTTCCGAGTAGCATCGCGACAGATTTCAGAGAACAGGCGCTTCTCCTGGCACACTATCGAACACTTAGTTTCCGATAGAACAATTAGTTTAAAATGGAACTAAGCTTCGCATCTGGAGTTTCCTCTCTCACAAGGTCGACCACTTAGTTTCGATGAACACATACGGTTTCGAGTGGCATCGCCACAGATTTCAGAGAACAGGCGTTTCTCCTGGCACACTAACGAACACTTAGTTTCAGAGAGAACAATTAGTTTAACATGGAAATATGTTTCGCATTTGGAGTTTCCTCCCTCACAAGGTCGACCACTTAGTTTCGTCGAACACATACGGTTTCGAGTAGCATCGCCACAGATTCCAGAGAACAGGCGCTTCTCCTGGCACAGTATCGAACACTTAGTTACAGATAGAACACTTAGCTTAAAATGGAACTATGTTTCGCATTTGGAGTTTCCTCTCTCACACGGTCTACCACTTACTTTCGTCGAACACATACGGTTTCGAGTGGCATCGCCACAGATTTCAGAGAACAGGCGCTTCTCCTGGCACAGTATCGACCACTTAGTTTCAGATAGAACAATCAGTTTAAAATGGAACTAAGTTTCGCATCTGGAGATTCCTCTCCCACAAGGTCGACCACTTAGTTTCGTCGAACACATACGGTTGCGAGTAGCATCGCCACAGATTTCAGAGAACAGGCGCTTCTCCTGGCACAGTAACGAACACTGAGTTTCAGATAGAACAATTAGTTTAAAATGGAACTAAGTTTCGCATCTGGAGTTTCCTCTCTCACAAGGTCGGCCACTTAGTTACGTCGAACAAATACGGGTTCGAGTAGCATCGCCACTGATTTCGGAGAACAGGCGCTTCTCCTGGCACAGAATCGAACACTTAGTTTCAGATAGAACAATTAGTTTAAATGGAAGTAAGTTTCGCATCTGGAGTTTCCTCTCTCACAAAGTCGACCACTTAGTTTCGTCGAACACATACGGTTTCGAGTAGCATCGCCACAGTTTTCAGAGAGCAGGCGCTTCTCCTGGCACAGTATCGAACACTTATTTCAGGCAGAACAATTAGTTTAAAATGGACTATATTTCGCATCTGGAGTATGCTCTCTCACAAGGTCAACCACTTAATTTCGTCGAACACATACGGTTTCGAGTGGCATCGCTACACATTTCAGAGAACAGGCGCTTCTCCTGGCACAGTGTCGAACACATAGTTTCAGATAGAAAAATCAGTTTAAAATGGAACTAAGTTTCGCATCTGGAGATTCCTCTCCCACAAGGTCGACCACTTAGTTTCGTCGAACACATACGGTTGCGAGTAGCATCGCCACAGATTTCAGAGAACAGGCGCTTCTCCTGGCACAGTAACGAACACTTAGTTTCAGATAGAACAATTAGTTTAAAATGGAACTAAGTTTCGCATCTGGAGTTTCCTCTCTCACAAGCTCGGCCACTTAGTTACGTCGAACAAATACGGGTTCGAGAAGCATCGCCACTGATTTCAGAGAACAGGCGCTTCTCCTGGCACAGAATCGAACACTTAGTTTCAGATAGAACAATTAGTTTAAATGGAAGTAAGTTTCGCATCTGGAGTTTCCTCTCTCACAAAGTCGACCACTTAGTTTCGTCGAACACATACGGTTTCGAGTAGCATCGCCACAGTTTTCAGAGAGCAGGCGCTTCTCCTGGCACAGTATCGAACACTTATTTCAGGCAGAAAAATTAGTTTAAAATGGACTATGTTTCGCATCTGGAGTATGCTCTCTCACAAGGTCAACCACTTAATTTCGTCGAACACATACGGTTTCGAGTGGCATCGCTACACATTTCAGAGAACAGGCGCTTCTCCTGGCACAGTGTCGAACACATAGTTTCAGATAGAACAATTAGTTTAAAATGGAACTAAGTTTCGCATCTGGAGTATCCTGTCCCACAAGGTCGGCCACTTAGTTTCGTCGAACACATACGGTTTCGAGTGGCATCGCCACAGATTTCAGAGAACGGGCGCTTCTCCTGGCACATTATCGAACACATAGTTTCAGGTAGAACAATTAGTTTAAAATGGAACTAAGTTTCGCGTCTGGAGTTTCCTCTCTCAGAAGGTCGACCACTTAGTTTCGTCGAACACTTACGGTTTCGAGTAGCATCGCGACAGATTTCAGAGAACAGGCGCTTCTCCTGGCACAGTATCGAACACTTAGTTTCAGATAGAACAATTAGTTTAAAATGGAACTAAGTTTCGCATCTGGAGTTTCCTCTCTCACAAGGTCGGCCACTTAGTTTCGTCGAACACATACGGTTTCGAGTGGCATCGCCACAGATTTCAGAGAACAGGCGCTTCTCCTGGCACAGTGTCGAACACATAGTTTCAGATAGAAAAATCAGTTTAAAATGGAACTAAGTTTCGCATCTGGAGATTCCTCTCCCACAAGGTCGACCACTTAGTTTCGTCGAACACATACGGTTGCGAGTAGCATCGCCACAGATTTCAGAGAACAGGCGCTTCTCCTGGCACAGTAACGAACACTTAGTTTCAGATAGAACAATTAGTTTAAAATGGAACTAAGTTTCGCATCTGGAGTTTCCTCTCTCACAAGCTCGGCCACTTAGTTACGTCGAACAAATACGGGTTCGAGAAGCATCGCCACTGATTTCAGAGAACAGGCGCTTCTCCTGGCACAGAATCGAACACTTAGTTTCAGATAGAACAATTAGTTTAAATGGAAGTAAGTTTCGCATCTGGAGTTTCCTCTCTCACAAAGTCGACCACTTAGTTTCGTCGAACACATACGGTTTCGAGTAGCATCGCCACAGTTTTCAGAGAGCAGGCGCTTCTCCTGGCACAGTATCGAACACTTATTTCAGGCAGAACAATTAGTTTAAAATGGACTATGTTTCGCATCTGGAGTATGCTCTCTCACAAGGTCAACCACTTAATTTCGTCGAACACATACGGTTTCGAGTGGCATCGCTACACATTTCAGAGAACAGGCGCTTCTCCTGGCACAGTGTCGAACACATAGTTTCAGATAGAACAATTAGTTTAAAATGGAACTAAGTTTCGCATCTGGAGTATCCTGTCCCACAAGGTCGGCCACTTAGTTTCGTCGAACACATACGGTTTCGAGTGGCATCGCCACAGATTTCAGAGAACGGGCGCTTCTCCTGGCACATTATCGAACACATAGTTTCAGGTAGAACAATTAGTTTAAAATGGAACTAAGTTTCGCGTCTGGAGTTTCCTCTCTCAGAAGGTCGACCACTTAGTTTCGTCGAACACTTACGGTTTCGAGTAGCATCGCGACAGATTTCAGAGAACAGGCGCTTCTCCTGGCACAGTATCGAACACTTAGTTTCAGATAGAACAATTAGTTTAAAATGGAACTAAGTTTCGCATCTGGAGTTTCCTCTCTCACAAGGTCGGCCACTTAGTTTCGTCGAACACATACGGTTTCGAGTGGCATCGCCACAGATTTCAGAGAACAGGCGCTTCTCCTAGCACAGTATCGAACACTTAGATTCAGAAGGAACAATTAGTTTTAAATGGAACTAGGTTTCGCTTCTGGAGTTTCCTCTCTCACAAGGTCGACCATTTAGATTCCTCGAACACATACGGTTTCGAGAAGCATCGCCACAGATTTCAGAGAACACGCACTTCTCCAGGCACAGTATCGAACACTTTCAGATAGAACAATTAGTTTAAAATGGAAATATATTTCGCATTTGGAGTTTCCTCTCTCACAAGGTCGACCACTTAGTTTCGTCAAACACATACTGTTTCGAGTGACATCGCCACAGATATCGGTCCATATATTAGGTGGTCCAATAAGTTCGTTCCGTTTTCGGCGCGGCGACTTTATTACCTTCTTACCTGAGTAATAAACCACAATACATACTCAGGTAAAAATGTACATATTCCAGTACACTTCTAGTTTTGCTTTCGTGCGAATTAGACGTATTTTTTCAAGTTTTTCTGTAATATCTAAACTAAAATCATGACGGACAACAAAATTCATTTTCGACACATCATGTTATACGAGTTTCGTAAAGGGTATAACGCTTCGGAAACTTCGAGAAATATTTGTGTTGTTTACGGGGAAGATTCTGTAACAGATCGTACGTGCAGAAAATGGTTTGATCGTTTTCGTGGAGGAAATTTTTCATTAGAAGATGGCCATCGCGCTGGACGACCACATACTGCTGACAACAGTGCTGTACGTGCATTAGTGGTGCAAACTCGTTGGATTCAAGTGCGTGAAATTGCATCGGAACTTCAAATGAAAAAATCCACCGTGCATAATTGTTTACGGAAGATGGGATTAATTTCAAAGTTGAATATGTTGGTGCCGCACGAACTGACGGAGCGTAACCGCGCAGACCGCCTGGCAGTGTGCATAGCTCTGTTGAATCGGCATCGAAATGAATCAATTTTAAAAAGAATTGTTACTGGGGATGAAAAGTGGATACAATATGAGAATTCTAGAAGAAAACGTAGTTGGTGTGAAGGCAACGAAATGCCCGAATCAACGGCAAAACCTGGACTGCACCCAAAAAAGGTATTGTTATCGGTTTGGTGGGATTAGGAAGGAATTGTTTATTATAAATTTTTGCCAAACAACTGTACCATCAATGCCGACAAATATTACGACCAATTGGACCGATTAAAGGAAGAAATTCAGAAAAAAGGCCAGAATTAGCCAACAGAAGGGGCGTGATATTACAGCACGACAACGCTCGACCACACGTGGCAAGAAATGTTATTGAAAAATTGAGTGACTTTGGCTGGGAGGTCCTGCCACACCCTCCGCACTCTTCTGACATAGCCCCATCAGATTATTATTTATTTCGGTGCATTCAAAATTCGGTTACCGGAAAAAAATTTGAAAACTTTGAGGTCCTCCAAAAGCACGTGGCAGAGTTTTTTAATAAAAAAACGAAAGACTTTTATGCGAAAGGAATTATGAAACTACCTGAGAAGTGGCAAGAAGTAATTGAAAAGAATGGTGACTATGTATGTGAATAAAATAAATTCTATTTGAAAAAAACGGCGTTTTACTGTAACGGCTGAAAACGGAACGAACTTATTGGACCACCTAATACATTATAATTAAATATAATAATATAATATATTTATAAATATATTATTATTTATATAAATAATATTATATATAAATTATATATATATATTTAATATAATTAATATATATATTATCGGTAATAAATTTATACTCTTATATTATTAATAATATATATATTAATAAATATAATTTATATAATATTAATATATATATATATAAATTATTAAATCATAAATATAAACTATACTATATATATAATATAATAATTTATATTAAAATTTTTTTATAATTTAATATAATAACATATATTAATATTATATATTTATAAATTTATTTTAATTATATATAAAAAAAATATTTATATATATAAATATTAATATATATATATAAATAATAATTAATTGATTTTTATTACTAGATATTTTTTAATTTATATAGGTATATAATGTAAAATTATTTTTGTTACTACAGTTTTTTTAATTTATATAGGTATATAATGTAAAATTATTTTTGTTACTAGAGATTGTTTAATTTATATAGGTGTATAATGTAAATTATTTTTGTTACTCGAGATTTTTTAATTTATATAGGTATATAATGTAAAATTATTTTTGTTACTAGAGATTTCTTAATTTATATATATTAGAGCAGCAACACAATCTGAATGTATGTAGTAAACAAATAGTCGACTGGTTTCTGTCGAGTCGTTTTGGTTACCGCGTTGTTGTTTCGTTATTAATAAAAAAAAAAGGTTTATACTCTGCAATAGGTTATGGGCCCAGCTCCCTTGGAATAGTATATTTTAGGTAGTTAATTAAAGTCAATATATCGCGAGTGAAGGTAATAAGTGTATGTGCGCGAAAATGAGTACCAGCAGTTGTACACGAATAGAAATGTTAGAAAGGGATAATTATGCGACTTGGAAATTACAAGCCGAAGCCCTTTTGGTGAAGAATGATGCATGGGGATATGTGAGTGGTGAGATACCGAAACCGGATTTGGCAGAAGGAGCTATAGTCACAAAGCAGTGGGAAATTGCTGACAAGAAAGCCAGGTCAGATCTAATACTATCTATCCACCCTCATGCATTAAAACAAATCAAGAATTGTACCACATCTCGAGATGTTTGGCTTAAATTAGAAAGTATCTATCAATCTAAGGGACCTGCTCGAAAAGCGAATCTTTTAAAACAACTCACTTTGCATAAAATGCGTGAAGGTGAAGACACACGAGACCACATTTCTAAATTCTTTGATGTTGTTGACAAGCTACAAGAAATGGATGTAGAAATCAATACAGATTTGTTAGCCATAATGATATTGTATAGTCTCCCAGAGAAATTTGAAAATTTCCGATGTGCAATCGAATCCAGAGATGAATTACCATCACCGGAAATACTAAAGATAAAAATAGTTGAAGAAAGTGATGCACGCAATCAGAAATTAAAGGAAGAAGTCCCGAATGCAATGATGGCTGGAAGACAAGCATTCAAAAATCACAAATTCCGGAACAATAGGCCCAACGAGCGTAGGGAAGAACATAAAGAAGAATTCAAATTCCGTTGCCATAAATGCAAAAAGGTGGGACACAAAGCTATAGACTGCAGACTAGAAGATGGGAAATACAAACCTTGGAAGTCGGGAAAGCAGAGTCCCAAGGAATCTAGCTTACTAGTCACAGATAGAAAAGACTATGCTTTAAAGTCCGGACACGACATAAGTACAAGCGATTGGTGCTTAGATAGTGGTTGTACATCGCATATTACGAAGAAAGAAGAAAGCCTAAAGAATCTGGAGTCATATGAGTTCGAAAACTTGAATTTAGCGACTAACAATAAATCAGCTAAAGTATTGGCGAAAGGGACAGCATCTATTATTGCCTCAAACAAAGATGGCAGTCAGAAAATAAATTTATTAAATACCTTATATGTTCCAGGATTACGTACAAATTTAATGTCTGTTTCAAAGATTACAGACAAGGGATATAATGTAACCTTCGGTAGAAACGGTGCTCTAGTCAAGGATAGAGCAGGAAGCATTTTAATGCGCGCTGACAGAATCGATGGTTTATATTACATTAGGCAAAACACACAATATGCAGGAAGAATGTCGAGTGAATCAGAAGAAAATTTAAAAATATGGCATGAGAGATACGGACACTTGAACGGAAGAGATCTGAAGAAAATGGTTGCTAACAAAGAGGTATGTGGCATCAGAATCAGAACACAAAAAGAACTACCTACGTGTGAAGTATGCTTAAAAGGCAAACTTACGCAGACACCTTTCCCAAAAGAGTCCAGTCGTAAATCGGAACTGCTAGAATTAGTACACACAGACTTATGTGGACCGATGAGGAGAGAGTCATTGAATGGGTCAAAATATTTCTTAATCTTCATAGAAGACAGAACGAGGTGGTGCGAAGTAAGATTCTTGAAGAGGAAAAGCGAAGCCCTCACTGAATTCAAAAAGTACAAGAGCATGGTTGAAAACTTCACTGGTAGAAAAATCAAATACATTCAGTCCGACAACGGAAAAGAATATTGCAGTAAAGAATTTGACGACTATTTACAAAAATCTGGAATCCAAAGAAGATTGACAATCCCGCACACACCGTAACAAAATGGCACCGCGGAACGCATGAATAGAACACTTGTGGAAATGGCAAGATGTCTACTAATTTGATCGAAACTATCCCCATCGTTTTGGGCAGAAGCACTGCATACAGCTAATTACATCCGCAATAGATGCCCCGCAAACCACTTAAATGGGCAAACACCTTATAAACTTTGGACCGGTAAAAGGCCAAATGTGAAATATTTCCGAACATTCGGATGTAAAGGATATGCATTGGACCGAGATACAAACAAAGGAAAATTTTCTCCAAGATCCAGAGAGTGTATATTCGTAGGTTATTCCTTGGAATCTAAAGGTTACCGAGTTTGGGTACCTAGTGAAAGGAAAATAATTGTATCCAGAGATATAAAATTCTTCGAAGAAATTGGTGCCGGAACAAAATATGAAGAATTCGTTAATGAAAATAGGATGATTAATGGAAACAAACTAAAGGAAAGAAAATATGCTGAAATAGAGACAAAAACGATCAGAGACCTCGGAAAACAAAACTTATTACAAGAAGAAGAAGAAGATGATGATGAAGAATACGAAGAAGCTATGGAGTGTACTCACGAAGAACCACAAAATAATGAAAACAGTGAAACCTGCGAACAAAGGGAAGAAGATGGGTTAAATAACCAACATCAAGAGCAAGAACAGGTAATACAAAATCCAGAAGTACAGTTGCGAAGAACCGTGGGGAGACCAACAATAATAAGGACGGGAAATCCAGGAAGACCCAAGAAACAGTATCACTATGAGGTAGCACAACAAGTCACTACAAAAGAAGAAGTGACAGAAGAACATGTGGATACAAGTGAAATTTCGGCTAAAAAGGCAATGGCCAGTAAAGATAGGGAAGAGTGGAAAGCAGCCATACGTAGTGAGATAATGTCTATGATCAAAAATAATACGTGGGAAATCGTAGATCGACCAAGGGACCGAAGCATCGTAAGCTGTCGTTTAATATTACGGAATAAATGTAAGGCCGACGGGACGCTGGATAGGAGGAAGGCGAGACTCGTAGCTCGAGGTTTTACACAAGTCCCGGGAATGGACTTTCATGAAACTTTTGCACCAGTAGCAAGATTGAGTTCCATAAGGACATTAATCGCTCTAGCAGTTGAGCGAGACATGCTGGTTGATCATCTTGATGTATCGACCGCTTTTCTGAATGGAGATATAGATGAAGAGATATACATGGAAATACCAGAAACATTACAAGACATAAGATCAGCAAAGGACAGTAAAATCAGCAAGGATCAGAAGATCAGAATTAACAAAATATTGCAAGATATTAAAGGCGAGAATAAAGTCTGTTTACTAAAAAAGGCAATTTATGGTTTGAAACAATCAAGCAGACAATGGAATATTAGACTTGATGAGAAATTGCGTGAATTAGGATTGCAATCGATGAATCCTGACCCCTGTGTTTACTTCAAAATAATGACGAAAATTTGGTTATCGTGGCGATTTATGTCGATGATATATTAATGATATCAAGAAATAGAGAACACATGGAAGAATTAAAACAAGGACTAATGTCAACGTTTGAAATGAAGGACTTAGGACCCATTCGGCATTGCTTAGGAATTAAGTTCACGCGGAGTAAGGGGAAGATGGCGATGACTCAGAAGACCTATATTGAAGACACATTGAGAAAATTTGGCATGAGTGATGCGAAACCGATTTCTACTCCTTGTGAACTAAATAAACGGGATATAAAGGAAGAAACCAATGAAGATGTATCGGGAGCCGAAATTAAAGGGTTGCCATATAGGGAACTGATAGGATCGTTGATGTACATAGCCATTGCCACGAGACCAGACATAGCTCACGTGGTGAGCTGGCTCAGTCAATTCAGCTCCAATTTTGATCAAAACCATTGAAAAGCTGCGAAAAGAGTTCTGCGATACTTGAGGGGAAGCCTAAATTATGGATTAGTGTTCACCAAAGCCAAAGAAGATTTAATGGGATATGTTAACGCGGATTGGGGAGCCTGCCCGGATGATGGAAGGTCATATACTGGTTACATCTTCAAATATGGTAATGCAGCTATAAGCTGGGAATCACGGAAGTAGCGAACAGTAGCCCTGTCTAGTACGGAGGCAGAGTACATGGCTCTGACAGAAGCGATGAAAGAAGCAATCAACCTCCAAACTTTCCTGAAAGAATTAGGCGTTAGAGATGAGACGCCATTGACACTGTGGAACCACAATCAAGGAGCACAAAAATTGGCCAAAAACGCCGTATTTCACAGGAGGACCAAGCATATCGACATAAGGCATCATTTCGTCCGCGATGCATTGAAAGAAAGATCTGTGGTATTAAAATATATGCCCACGCAGGAAATGATGGCCGATGTGCTGACGAAGGGACTACCACGTTCAAAACACGAACACTGTCGCGATTTACTGGGAGTCCAGTCAATCGAAGATTGAAGTTGAAGACTCGGTGGAGAGTAACAACATTTACGATTGAGGGGAAGTATTAGAGCAGCAACACAATCTGAATGTATGTAGTAAACAAATAGTCGACTGGTTTCTGTCCAGTCGTTTTGGTTACCGCGTTGTTGTTTCGTTATTAATAAAAGAAAGGTTCATACTCTGCAATAAAATCAAATGGGGATCGATTTAATTCAAAAAACTAAAATAGGTAAGTAAATAAAAAAAAATTCAAATTCTTGAAAAAATTGAAAATCAAGAAAAGAAAAACTAAAGGATATAATAAAAAAATTAAACAAAATTAAAAATAAATTAATTTCATAAGAAATTGATTGAACAACAGCTCGTAAAGCCCCAATTATTGAATAATTAGAATTAGATGATCATCCTATAATTATTACAGGATAAACTCTTGCCCCAAAAAAACATATTATTACTAAAGAATTAAATTCTATTCTTCAAATATTATTAGAAAAGGGTATAACAATTCAAATTAATAAAGAAATTATTATTATTATTATAGGTATTAGATGAAAAAATAAAATTCTAGAATTTCTTAAAATAATAATTTCTTTAGAAAATAATTTAATTGCATCACCTAAGGGTTGAAATAATCCTATTACTCCTACTTTATTTGGACCTTTACGGTATTGAATATATCCTAAAATTTTTCGTTCTACAAGTACTAAAAATCCAACTCTTACTAATTGTTGGAAATAGTATATCGACATGCATGTATGATCTAGATGACTTTCGTTCTTGTATGTTCTTTTGTCTATTGATTTTCGGTGGTTGCGTTTTAGATTTGTTAGCGGTCGGTCGTACTATTTATTCTGTCTCCATTATGTATGTGTTTTAATGTTCCTAAATGTAATATTGTTCATCCGTTTAAATCTTATATTATATTTCATTCCTGCGTTTTACCCAAAAACCAAACACTAATATTATAATAATAAGTAAAATAAATGAAACTAAATTTAAAATTATATAATTAATTAAAATTATTGTTTAAATTAATATAAAATTAATTTATTTATAATTTCTAAAATTATTACACTTTTCTGCCAAAACAATATAATTATAATTATTCTTCTTTTAAAAAATATTTTTAATAAATGATCCTTTCGTACAAATTTATTATTTTTAATTATAAATAGATAGAAACCGATTTGGTTCACACCGATCTGAACTCAAATCATGTAAGATTTTAAAAGTCCAACAGACTTAAATATTAAACTTATACTTCTAATTTTTATCTTAATTCAACATCGAGGTCGCAAACATTTTTATCAATAAGATCTATCTAAAAATATTACGCTGTTATCCCTAAAGTATTTTATTCTTTTAAATTTTTCTAAAAATTCATTTAATACAAAAATTATTGTAAGTAACAATTTAAAGTTCATCAAATTTAAAAATCCTCCCAATTAAATATTAAAATTAAATAAAAATTTTTATTTTAAATAAAATAAATAATTTTAAATAAAATAAAAATTTTAATATAAAAATCTATAGGGTCTTCTCGTCTTATAATAAAATTTTAGCTTTTTTACTAAAAAATAAAATTCAATATTATTCAATTGAAACAGTTATTATTTCGTCAAATCTTTCATTCAAGCCTTCATTAAAAAGACAATTGATTATGCTACCTTTGTACAGTTAAAATACTGCAGCCATTACAAAATTTTCATTGGGCAGACCCGACCTTAAATTATAAACAAAAAGACATGTTTTTGATAAACAAGCGAATAATAAATTTGCCTAATTCTTTAACTAAATTTTAATATTAAAATTTAATTATATAAATATTTTTACTAATTTTATCATTATAATTATTAAAAAATAATTTTTTAATATTTTTCTATAATTAATTAAATTTTTTATAAATCATATTTTAATTTTAATAAATTATTAAATTTATTTTATAAAATTCAAATATTAACCCTTTGCGGTCCTATGTCGAGTGGGGCTCGACATCGCATTTCGTTCTAGCACGTCCTATGTCGAGTGTGGCACGACATCGCTTTTCGTTCTAGCGCGTCCTATGTCGAGTGTGGCACGACATCGCTTTGCGTTCGGGCACGTCCTGAATCAAGTTTCACCCGAAAATGTCTCATTCTTAATCTAAATGATATAAGATAAGAACTGCAGTGTAGCATATCCGAAATAGGCTATGCCTCTTGAAATTAAGGGCTCAGTTTTTGTTAAGGATAACCGCGAATGTCGGGTGATCCAATAAAAACCATCACCTACCCTGCTTCCCAAAACCGCCCTCGGACCCCTTCAGGAGGCGGACACTTTCGTCAAGGTACGGCCCAGGAATTTCCTGAACTTTCCTTCTACCCAGGTGACCTCAAGATCGCGCCCGGTCGGGGCCCGGTCAGGGTCCGGCCGGGGGCTCTCAGGAGGTCTGAGAGGGTGGTGTGCAGGCGACACGGTCCGATAGAGTTTATGATACGGCTATTACTATTGAGTCCGGAAGGTCACATCTGGAAGGACAGTCCAAAAAGTTCTCAATCCTGAGTATAAGTCCTTCCAGATGTAAAGCCTTCATAAAATAGCTAATAATGAAGAGCATGCACAAAGAAATGGTTAATCCTCAAAAATAGCGTTCAAGTCACGTCCGTATCATAAACCCTGATTAAAAATACCTTATAATATGTACGGCTTGACCGGACAGTTTTAGTATTTTCAAACCCATCGTGGTATACAGTTCGATTTCGTAGCACAACTAGAAAGCATTTTCAAGGCCTAAATTTCTATAAAATAATTTTTTTTTGTAAAGAATATGGCTAGACGACAGAGTCGACGTACAACAGTGCGTGACAATGAATTTGAAAGTGATGATAGTGATTGTTTGGGCGACGTAGAACAACAATTTCAAAGAATGTGTGAATCAGAAATCGAAAGTAGTGAAGATGCAGAGGACGTGGTTACATTCAGACGAAGCAGACGTATAAATAGAATTGGTGATACATCTGAAAGTAATAATGAAACGGACCAGAACAGCGATTGGCAGAATGTCACTGAAAACGACACATATTCCAATTCCATCGAATTTTCTACGGGAGACAAGATGCAAGGGCCGCATCTTGCCGGTTTGTTTTACATCTATATAATAATCTACAACAGTCAATACCCGAAGCTACAGGATACCATATGTTTACCGATAGACTTTATACTAGCATCATACTTGGCAAAAAATTACATAATTTGCAATGTCATTTAACGGGAACAGTAATGACGAATAGAAAGGGAATACCTTTCTCGATGAAATCACCGAAATTAAGGATTGGGGAAACAATTGCTTATCGCAAACATGACATATTGTTGCTTGCATGGCGCGATAAACGTGTCGTGACTATGCTATCAACGTGTGGTACGTCAAGATCCGAAATTGTCAGAGATAGAAGAGTTAGGAATAATAGAACGCAGCCAGTCTTGAAACCAACCACAATAATTCAATATAATAAAAACATGGGCGGCGTCGATTTAGCAGACCAATACACTGCATCCTACTGTTTCCTTCGCAAAACCCTAAAATGGTGGAGGAAACTGTTTTTCTGGGGTTTGGAAGCATCAATTATCAATGCTTATATTTTATATAAAGCATCTCCTCCTAATACCAACAAAAACATTTCGCACAAACAGTTCAGAGAAAAACTGTTGCTTGAGCTTGTGGGGGACTTCCGTACAACAGCAAAACGTGGACGACCATCATCCAGCGACAAGGAACAGCGACTAGATGGAACATTGCATATTATTACAATACATCCCCAGCACAAACACAAGGATTGTGCAGTTTGTTCAAACCGAAAAGTTCCAGGTGGTAGAAAAGAGACTTCTTATATATGCGAAACCTGCGAGAGAAAACCGGGATTGCATATCGGAGAATGTTTTAAACGGTACCATACGATGGTCAATTATAAACTGTAAACAATAAAAAATAATGTTTAAAAAAAATCTTACAATTTTATTTTATATACCTCCTAATTCATAAGTACGTTACGTTAGTCATAAATGTTTTCGAAAGTAATCGCTACCAAGCGGATAAGCGACTGGTGAAATCTGTGCGGACCTGCTAGAACGAAACTACGAATGCAGCGCGGTCCTGCTGGAACGAAACGGTGAAGAGCGCTCGGTCCGCAAAGGGTTAAGACTACTAATTTAATAAAAAAAAAATGTTAATTTTAAATTATAGTTTATCCCATAATTTATTAATTTTAATATTAAAATTATAAAAAAATAAATAATTTTATTAATTAAAATCTAAATTAAATTTATCTCTAAAAAAACTTGATATCAATAAAAACGAATAACTTTTCATCACCAATTAAAAATTAAAAATTCTTATTCTAAAAAAAAAATTATTTCTAATTAAATCTTTTAATTTCGAGAATATTTTATATAAATATTAAATTAATAAACCCTGATACAAAAGGTTCAATAACAAATCTTTTTAACTAAAATTTTATAACTCACTTTCATTTATTTTATAAAAAAAATGTTGTCTAATTTATTACTTAAACTTAAATTCTTAAATTTTTTTTCAAATTAATAATTAAAATACAAAATAATTTATTTAAATGTTAAAAATTTTAGGAATAAACTAATTAATCTTTTAAAAGATTTAAATATTAAATTTTATCTAAAAACACTTTCCAGTATCTTTACTTTGTTACGACTTTTCTCATTTTATAGTGAGAATGACGGGCAATTTGTACACATTTAAAAATAAATTTCAATTTAAATAATTATTTAAATTTACTCTTAAATCCAATTTTATAATAATTTTAAAACTATTAATCCAAAAATTTAATTTATTGTAACTAATTAATTCTTAAATATTCTACACTTTGATCTGAATTTTCATTTATATATAATTTATTAAAATAAAATAATAATATAATTAATTAAAACGACAATACATAAAATATATTCAAGTATTTTTTATCGAGGACTATCAATTATTCTTGTTGAAATTTGTTTGAAATATCGGCCAACTCCAACCGATATTGGAGGAAGTGAAACTTCCTCCTCCGGTCCGGACGAGGGAGAGTGGGTAAAGGTAACTCCAAACCAATATGCCTTTGATTCCCTTTGACTGTCCTGAAAAGGACAGTCGTTTATTTCAGACCCTTTTCGCTCTGTATAATACAAAGTGTTTTGCCGATCACAAGAATTTGACTTCTTGGTGGCCTGGCTGTCGACGGGCCTGGTTGTCCTAGGTTATAATCTCTGGAACAACAGAAAAAGAACGAACGGGTGTAATCACCTGAAATACGATAATCGTATTAACGTACAGTCTCGGGAATATTTTGACGCGCACACTTAAACAGCAACGGTAACCGTGCTGTGTGTGCTAATGCGTGCACTGGTGCGTGGCTTTTAAATGCGGTAAGCCACGCGTCGACTGTTTTGGCCGATCTGTTCCGTCTTTTTCAGGAACACAATCGTGGCGGTCGGCTAGATTTAACGCAATGAAATCTTTAGTGCAACGACCGCACAGTCGTATTGCCTCGAACGGAAAACGAAGGCGGAGGTTGTAAATCTCCTGTATGGATTCCGCGAGCGGGGAGATCCACGGTTACTAGTAACTAGTCCCGGTGGCTGACAACGGAGACTGATCTAACCGTTTCTTTCTCAACACGCCTTGACGTGGAGTAAGAGTGGACCAACGCTAATTCTAACCCGTCTTCCTCAACACGCCGCGTCGTGAAGGAAGCCTGGACGCAATAGTCCTGGAAGCCTGGAAGCGATATCGAAACTCTCCGGTCGCTCTTTGGTTACTCTAAACGTTCCAAGGCGATTCCCGGTAGAGAACGAGTAGCGGGTCTTAAGTTTAGAATAGCGCGCCAACTAACGTAGTGCTCCGCCGACCAGTGGTCATCCAAGGAGTGGACTCCTGACGCTCCCACGTCGAATAACAATGGTTGGCGAAAACCAGGTGAACCCACCGATTTTCGCCCCAGTACTAATTCAGGGTAAAGACCGCTAAATTACTAAAAGGCGCAGCTATTGTGCTGAAGAGTCAACACGAATCGTCGTGTGTTATTCTCGATTCAGTTTCACAATTTGCTGGTGTTAAGCTGAAAGCAGTGTTCGTTATAACGGGAGCACGATCGACAATCGATGCGCTCCGTGCGAACTGTTGCTGAGGACTCTTTAAGAAGAACTGACTGTCTGCGACGTTACACCGTCGTCGACAAGCGCGAACGAGTAATTACTCGTTACGCGGCGCTTTCGTCAAACTATTAGCTCTTTCTCACTCTCTCTCATATCCGTTTACTATTCGCGAATTCGAACGTCTTCAAACGGTAATATGTACCGGTCAGACGTGCCGATCTCTTGTTTCGCACGGTCTAGACGAAAACAATCATTGTCATGTTATCGGACCTCTATAGTTTTTGTATTTCCTTTTCGAATCACGCCGGTCAAATAAACTCGGTACACTCAAGAAAAAGAAATTAACTATGAGGCTCGTGATCGGGTGAAACAACTACTGGTCACTTATTTAAACAAAGTTCCTCTAATTTAAATTAAATACTGCCAAATTTTCTTTATTTAATGATTCAACATTTACTAAATTAATATTATTTTTTATTCTATAATAGGGTATCTAATCCTAGTTTTATAAAAAAAATTTTAAATAATTTATAATTAAATATTTAAAAATTTTACATTATTTATTTCACCAAAAAAATAAAAATTTTAAAACAATTAAATTTCAACTTATTCTAATTAATCCTAAATTAATTTATTTTATTAGTATAACCGCAGTTGCTGGCACTAAATTAACTAAATTTTTTTAAAATACTAAATCTAACTTTAATTATTTTTTAATATTTTATATTAATTATAATTTAATTATTTAAATAATACTAATTTTTATTTATTACACTATTTATATTATTAATTTTAAAACAAAAATTACATTTTTGTATAAATAGTATAAAATATTAATTTATAATATAAATTTTTTTATAAAACTCTATTTATTGTTAATCCCCACTTTAACGAAAAGTATCTAAATAAAAACATCAATTCAACGAGAAAGCTTTTTTTTATCAAAATAAAAATCGTTAATCCCCACTTTAACGAAAAGTATCTAAATAAAAACATCAATTCAACGAGAAAGCTTTTTTTTTTCAAAATAAAAATCGTTAATCTCCACTTTAACGAAAAGTATCTAAATAAAAACATCAATTCAACGAGAAAGCTTTTTTTTATCAAAATAAAAATCGTTAATCCCCACTTTAACGAAAAGTATCTAAATAAAAACATATTCTTTCTTTTAATATTATACCAAAAACAATGACCTAATTCGTTTATCCCAATAAAATTTATAATTTATTCAATTAATATAAGTAATTTATTAATTAATTTATTTTAATAAAAAAATCTCTGGTAATAAAAATAATTTCACATTATATACCTATATTATTGCAGAGTATAAACCTTTTTTTTTATTAATAACGAAACAACAACGCGGTAACCAAAACGACTGGACAGAAACCAGTCGACTATTTGTTTACTACATACATTCAGATTGTGTTGCTGCTCTAATACTTCCCCTCAATCGTAAATGTTGTTACTCTCCACAGAGTCTTCAACTTCAATCTTCGATTGACTGGACTCCCAGTAAATCGCGACAGTGTTCGTGTTTTGAACGTGGTAGTCCCTTCGTCAGCACATCGGCCATCATTTCCTGCGTGGGCATATATTTTAATACCACAGATCTTTCTTTCAATGCATCGCGGACGAAATGATGCCTTATGTCGATATGCTTGGTCCTCCTGTGAAATACGGCGTTTCTGGCCAATTTTTGTGCTCCTTGATTGTGGTTCCACAGTGTCAATGGCGTCTCATCTCTAACGCCTAATTCTTTCAGGAAAGTTTGGAGGTTGATTGCTTCTTTCATCGCTTCTGTCAGAGCCATGTACTCTGCCTCCGTACTAGACAGGGCTACTGTTCGCTACTTCCGTGATTCCCAGCTTATAGCTGCATTACCATATTTGAAGATGTAACCAGTATATGACCTTCCATCATCCGGGCAGGCTCCCCAATCCGCGTCAACATATCCCATTAAATCTTCTTTGGCTTTGGTGAACACTAATCCATAATTTAGGCTTCCCCTCAAGTATCGCAGAACTCTTTTCGCAGCTTTTCAATGGTTTTGATCAAAATTGGAGCTGAATTGACTGAGCCAGCTCACCACGTGAGCTATGTCTGGTCTCGTGGCAATGGCTATGTACATCAACGATCCTATCAGTTCCCTATATGGCAACCCTTTAATTTCGGCTCCCGATACATCTTCATTGGTTTCTTCCTTTATATCCCGTTTATTTAGTTCACAAGGAGTAGAAATCGGTTTCGCATCACTCATGCCAAATTTTCTCAATGTGTCTTCAATATAGGTCTTCTGAGTCATCGCCATCTTCCCCTTACTCCGCGTGAACTTAATTCCTAAGCAATGCCGAATGGGTCCTAAGTCCTTCATTTCAAACGTTGACATTAGTCCTTGTTTTAATTCTTCCATGTGTTCTCTATTTCTTGATATCATTAATATATCATCGACATAAATCGCCACGATAACCAAATTTTCGTTCATTATTTTGAAGTAAACACAGGGGTCAGGATTCATCGATTGCAATCCTAATTCACGCAATTTCTCATCAAGTCTAATATTCCATTGTCTGCTTGATTGTTTCAAACCATAAATTGCCTTTTTTAGTAAACAGACTTTATTCTCGCCTTTAATATCTTGCAATATTTTGTTAATTCTGATCTTCTGATCCTTGCTGATTTTACTGTCCTTTGCTGATCTTATGTCTTGTAATATTTCTGGTATTTCCATGTATATCTCTTCATCTATATCTCCATTCAGAAAAGCGGTCGATACATCAAGATGATCAACCAGCATGTCTCGCTCAACTGCTAGAGCGATTAATGTCCTTATGGAACTCAATCTTGCTACTGGTGCAAAAGTTTCATGAAAGTCCATTCCCGGGACTTGTGTAAAACCTCGAGCTACGAGTCTCGCCTTCCTCCTATCCAGCGTCCCGTCAGCCTTACATTTACTCCGTAATATTAAACGACAGCTTACGATGCTTCGGTCCCTTGGTCGATCTACGATTTCCCACGTATTATTTTTGATCATAGACATTATCTCACTACGTATGGCTGCTTTCCACTCTTCCCTATCTTTACTGGCCATTGCCTTTTTAGCCGAAATTTCACTTGTATCCACATGTTCTTCTGTCTCTTCTTCTTTTGTAGTGACTTGTTGTGCTACCTCATAGTGATATTGTTTCTTGGGTCTTCCTGGATTTCCCGTCCTTATTATTTTTGGTCTCCCCACGGTTCTTCGCAACTGTACTTCTGGATTTTGTATTACCTGTTCTTGCTCTTGATGTTGGTTATTTAACCCATCTTCTTCCCTTTGTTCGCAGGTTTCACTGTTTTCATTATTTTGTGGTTCTTCGTGAGTACACTCCATAGCTTCTTCGTATTCTCCATCATCATCTTCTTCTTCTTCTTGTAATAAGTTTTGTTTTCCGAGGTCTCTGATCGTTTTTGTCTCTATTTCAGCATATTTTCTTTCCTTTAGTTTGTTTCCATTAATCATCCTATTTTCATTAACGAATTCTTCATATTTTGTTCCGGCACCAATTTCTTCGAAGAATTTTATATCTCTGGATACAATTATTTTCCTTTCACTAGGTACCCAAACTCGGTAACCTTTAGATTCCAAGGAATAACCTACGAATATACACTCTCTGGATCTTGGAGAAAATTTTCCTTTGTTTGTATCTCGGTCCAATGCATATCCTTTACATCCCAATGTTCGGAAATATTTCACATTTGGCCTTTTACCGGTCCAAAGTTTATAAGGTGTTTGCCCATTTAAGTGGTTTGCGGGGCATCTATTGCGGATGTAATTAGCTGTATGCAGTGCTTCTGCGCAAAACGATGGGGATAGTTTCGATTAAATTAGTAGACATCTTGCCATTTCCACAAGTGTTCTATTCATGCGTTCCGCGGTGCCATTTTGTTACGGTGTGTGCGGGATTGTCAATCTTCTTTGGATTCCAGATTTTTGTAAATAGTCGTCAAATTCTTTACTGCAATATTCTTTTCCGTTGTCGGACTGAATGTATTTGATTTTTCTACCAGTGAAGTTTTCAACCATGCTCTTGTACTTTTTGAATTCAGTGAGGGCTTCGCTTTTCCTCTTCAGGAATCTTACTTCGCACCACCTCGTTCTGTCTTCTATGAAGATTAAGAAATATTTTGACCCATTCAATGACTCTCTCCTCATCGGTCCACATAAGTCTGTGTGTACTAATTCTAGCAGTTCCGATTTACGACTGGACTCTTTTGGGAAAGGTGTCTGCGTAAGTTTGCCTTTTAAGCATACTTCACACGTAGGTAGTTCTTTTTGTGTTCTGATTCTGATGCCACATACCTCTTTGTTAGCAATCATTTCCTTCAGATCTCTTCCGTTCAAGTGTCCGTATCTCTCATGCCATATTTTTAAATTTTCTTCTGATTCACTCGACATTCTTCCTGCATATTGTGTGTTTTGCCTAATGTAATATAAACCATCGATTCTGTCAGCGCGCATTAAAATGCTTCCTGCTCTATCCTTGACTAGAGCACCGTTTCTACCGAAGGTTACATTATATCCCTTGTCTGTAATCTTTGAAACAGACATTAAATTTGTGCGTAATCCTGGAACATATAAGGTATTTAATAAATTTATTTTCTGACTGCCATCTTTGTTTGAGGTAATAATAGATGCTGTCCCTTTCGCCAATACTTTAGCTGATGTATTGTTAGTCGCTAAATTCAAGTCTTCGAACTCATATGACTCCAGATTCTTTAGGCTTTCTTCTTTCTTCGTAATATGCGATGTACAACCACTATCTAAGCACCAATCGCTTGTATTATTAATATATGTCGTTTATTAACATAATACTTATGTCGCGTCCGGACTTTAAAGCATAGTCTTTTCTATCTGTGACTAGTAAGTTAGATTCCTTGGGACTCTGCTTTCCCGACTTCCAAGGTTTGTATTTCCCATCTTCTAGTCTGCAGTCTATAGCTTTGTGTCCCACCTTTTTGCATTTATGGCAACGGAATTTGAATTCTTCTTTATGTTCTTCCCTACGCTCGTTGGGCCTATTGTTCCGGAATTTATGATTTTTGAATGCTTGTCTTCCAACCATCATTGCATTCGGAACTTCTTCCTTTAATTTCTGATTGCGTGCATCAGTTTGTTCAACTATCTTTATCTTCAATATTTCCGGTGTTGGTAATTCATCTCTGGATTCGATTGCACATCGGAAATTTTCAAATTTCTCTGGGAGACTATACAATAACATTATGGCTAACAAATCCTTATTGATGTCTACATCCATTTCTTGTAGCTTGTCAACCACATCAAAGAATTTAGAAATGTGGTCTCGTGTGTCTTCACCTTCACGCATTTTTTGCAAAGTGAGTTGTTTTAAAAGGTTCGCTTTTCGAGCAGGTCCCTTAGATTGATAGGTACTTTCTAATTTAAGCCACACATCTCGAGATGAGGTAAAATTCTTGATTTGTTTTAATGCATGAGGGTGGATAGATAGTATTAGATCTTTTTTTTTTTATACGTGGGGAAATCTTCATAGACACCCCGGTCTCCCTCTGGGGGGGAGGCCGGGGTAGTGCCGGATTCTTACCGGCTAAAACCCCTCGGTGGACTCCAGCCGTGGCGCTTTTTGGGACCCCGAGGCCCTCTTGAGAAATCTGCTCGGGGTCCCAGCGCCCGGCCCTCAGAAGGGCCAGTTCAAATTTTTAATTTTTGGGGATGCAGTGCGCCCACGACACTGCATCCCCCACCTCGGAACCACCAACCCAGGCAGCCTGGTGGCTCCGGCGGCTATTACATAGCCGCCGCGGCAGCTGGCGGAGCCGGGGCTCTCCGTCCCCGCCTTCGCCCCCTTCCTTCAGGGTCCGCGGCTTCGCGGGCCCTTTCCGTGTTGCGCCGAGTCCACGTCCTCCCCGCAATGATGACATTGCGGGGTGGGCTCCCTTCCGATCGTATTCAGGAACTCACCGAAGCAACCATGCCCGGTGAGCACCTGCGTCAACCGGAAGGTGAGCCTTCCCTCCTTCCCCAGCCACTGCTGGAGGACCGGAAGGACGGCCTTCACCGTCCTTTCTCCGGAATCGGGCTCCTCCAATTGGCTGCGCCACCTTTCAAAGGTGTGCAGCCGGGCCCGGCTCCTGCCGGCCTCCAGCTCTGACGCTCGGCTTTCCGCCGAGGCCGGCGTCCCTTTGAGGGCCGCGGAGATTTCATATATCTCCGCGGCCTCCGCCGCCTTGAGTTCCCATGGGGGGGAACACCCAAGTAGGGCCGCCGCCCGCTGGGATACGGTGCGGTACCCCCAGACGACCCGCACGGCGAGGGTCCGCTCTGCTCGGCAGAGGAGCTGGCGGTTCCGCCGGCACCCCGCGAGGGACCCCGCCCACGCGGGCGCGCCGTAAAGAGCGGTGCACCGCACCACCCCCTCGTACAGGCGGCGGACGCCCACCTGTGGTCCCCCCAGGTTGGGCAGCAGGCGTCCCAGCGCCGCCGCCGCCTTCTCGACCCGGGGCACCACCTCTTCAAGGTGGGCCCCGAATGACCATTGGCTGTCGAGGCTGACCCCCAGATATTTCATCCGGGTGCCGACCTCGACAGCCTCGTCCCCCACCCGCATTGGCGTGTCCGGTGGGTGGCCCCTCCTAGCCCCGTCGAAGAACCAAATCGCTTTGGTCTTCGACGGGGCGACCTCGAGGCCTAGCCTCTTGATGGAGGCCACCACGCACTCCACCCCGCACTCTCCCAGCCGAAGAGTGCACGTGTAGTCCCTCCCGGAGGCGACCACCAGTGTGTCATCCGCGTAACACACTAGGGCCACCCCCGAGGGGAGTGCCGTTCGAAGGACGCGGTCGTACCCCAGGTTCCACAATGTCGGGCCTAAGACCGATCCCTGGGGTACGCCGCGCCAGCTGGGGCGTTCAACCCTCCCGCCCCGGCTCTGGTAGCCGAAGCTCCGGTCCTTTAAAAAGGACCCGATCACCTTTTGCAACCAGGGATGTACCCTGTGGTAGGCCAACGCCTCCCTGATTGCTTGCCAGGGGATGGAGTTAAAGGCGTTGACAATATCTAGCGATACTGCCAACGACACTCCACCCCCTGGGACCGACGCTGCCGCCCCCGGGAGGGAGCGGACCCGCTGAATCGCGTCAACGGTTGACCGCCCCTCCCGGAAACCGAACTGGCTGTCGGCCAGATCGGGCCCTGCCCCGGCCAGGTGCTCGACGATGCGGGAAGCAATGATCCGCTCGAGGATCTTGCCCGCCTCGTCGAGCAGGCAAATGGGCCGGAACGCCGAGGGGGAACCTGCCTCCCTCCCCGGCTTTGGCAGCAGCACGAGCTGCCCTTTTTCCATTGTTTGGGGAATTTTCCCTCCCCTAGGCAGCCCTCCATGAGCCGCCTAAACCTGTCCCCCAGGACCCGAAGAGCAGACACCAGCACACGACCGTGTATGCCGTCGGGCCCCGGGGCGGTGTTCCGGGCCGCGAGGCGGCGCACCGCCTTTTTCAGCTCCTCCGGACGAATGCCCGGGAGATAGTATTAGATCTGACCTGGCTTTCTTGTCAGCAATTTCCCACTGCTTTGTGACTATAGCTCCTTCTGCCAAATCCGGTTTCGGTATCTCACCACTCACATATCCCCATGCATCATTCTTCACCAAAAGGGCTTCGGCTTGTAATTTCCAAGTCTCATAATTATCCCTTTCTAACATTTCTATTCGTGTATAACTGCTGGTACTCATTTTCGCGCACATACACTTATTATCTTCACTCGCGATATATTGACTTTAATTAACTACCTAAAATATACTATTCCAAGGGAGCTGGGCCCATAACCTATTGCAGAGTATGAACCTTTCTTTTATTAATAACGAAACAACAACGCGGTAACCAAAACGACTGGACAGAAATCAGTCGACTATTTGTTTACTACATACATTCAGATTGTGTTGCTGCTCTGATAGATTTAGTTGAAGGAGAATCAGAATTAGTTTCTGGTTTTAATACAGAATATTACAGATGAGGGTTTGCATTAATTTTTATATCTGAATATATTGTTACGACGCGGTCGGGGCATATCGAGGGAGAACAGACGTGATACTTTTACAAACTGCTATTTATTTCAAGGGTCGTATACAGAACGCATCCGCGCGCTCAGGCTGTCAAATCACGACTCATATGTCATACAACATTTCATAACTACGAAACAACCCTTGACGACCGCCGTCGTCAAGGGGTTTTCTAACATAAAGGGTGCTCGTAACACTGCCCCCCTGCTGAAGAAGAGGCACTCGCCCTCGAGTGCGGTCCAAATCCCGCGTTGGTACCTCTGGTTCAGCCGGTGTGACGGGTGGCCGGACACCGAACCAGGTGCTACCCCGGCATTCGCCCGCCGGCCCAGGGAAAACCACCTAAAACCCTGGGCGAGGTAGTTGGCACGGGCTTCCCCGAAGGTGGTGGTCTGAGACGATCGCGGCGTCCTCCCTTAGTCCGTCTTCAGTCCATCACCAGCCCTCTTCGCACTTCCGGCGACGGCAGGGGATCTAACTCACGCGACAACGGCGGAATCCCCACGGGGTTCGGATAACTCCTGCGGGCCGCTGCCTGCACCACTGTCACCCTGAGGGCAGGCCCTTCCCGGGAAGAACCCAACTTCCTCAGGAACGTAAGGTACAGGGGGGGACCCTCCGCGTACGTGCGATGGATCTCCTACAAACTTGAGAGTTCTCGGGCCCTTTCGAAACGACCCTACCCGTTCGTCGCAAGGCACTCCCCGCCGACTGCACCCGGAACCAAGGGGAGGATCTGGCACCCCTGCACTCTGCTGGTGGCAGCCAGGCTCCCATGTTGGCCCCATGAGGTGTCAGCCACTCCCTGGCAAACCCGAAGTTGGAGGCACCCCTTCCCCCGATCAGAAAGGGCAACTTCCCCAAATCTCGCGGGTAGGACAGGTGGGGGAACCAAAACGACTACAGGGAGAACCGTTCCCCTAGTACCCTGGTCGAAACCTCCTACCCAGTCACAGCTTGCGTCGACGGCGACGTCCCTGCCCTGGTCGCGCACTCTTCACAGGCTGACCTCCCCGATACTTCGCCAACCTGTTGATGTGCACCACCTTCGGTTTGTTTCGCGGCGACAGTTGGATGCGGTATACTACTTCGTTGATGCGATCCAGAACATAATAGGGGCCTTCCCAATTAGGCTGCAACTTGGGACACCTTCCAGAAGTCCTCCTCGGCTGGAACAACCACACGGCGTCCCCTACTTCAAAATGGGTTCCCGGAGCATGCAAGTCGTACCTGGCCTTCATCCTTCCCGAGGACAAAAGAATCCTCCGTCGAGCGAAATCATAGACGGCACCCAGCGAGTCCTCGAGTTGTTGCGCATACTCCGAAGGTGAACCTCCTTCGCCCTCATTTGGTGGAACTCCCCTCAAAAGATCTAGGGGTAATCGTAGTTCCCTCCCGTACAGCATCCTCGTTGGGGACTGCCTGAGAGTATCGTGTTCTGACGAGCGATACGCGAGCAAGAAAAGCGGTATCCAGCTGTCCCAATCCCGCTGGTATTTGGAGACGAACAGCGACAGGTACTGCAGAATCGTCCTGTTTAGCCTCTCCACTAGTCCATCCGATTGCGGGTGTAGAGGAGTTGTCCTCGTCTTCTTAATCCCAAGAATCCGTGTAACCTCGCGGAAAAGGCCTGATTCGAAGCTCCTTCCCTGGTCCGTGTGTAGCTCCGAAGGCACGCCATGCCGACTGATCACCTGTTCTACGAGAGCCTGAGCCACGGTCTCAGCTCGATGGTCCTTCACTGGAATAACCTCGGGCCATCTCGTGAAATAGTCTGAGACCACCAAAAGGAATCGATTCCCCTTCGAAGTTTTCGGTAAGGGTCCTAAAATATCCAAAGCGATTCTCTCGAATGGTGCTCCCACATTATAAACCTGTAGTCTTCCTTTCGCTTTGTCCAGTGGCCCCTTTCGTGCAGTGCAGGCATCGCAGGCGCGGCACCATTTCACAACGTCGTCTCTGCTAGTCACCCAATAGAAACGTTGTCGCACTTTGGCTAAGGTTTTATTTATCCCAAAGTGCCCTCCGGTCGGAGTATCGTGAGCTTCCCTCAGGATCTCTTCCCTCTTGTCAGCAGGCGCCACCAGCTGCCAAATAATCTTCTTGAGGTCAGGCGACTCCCATCGCCTGTAGAGTAACCCATCCTTTATCTCCAACGAATCCCAAAGATGAAAGTAATATTTAACTACGCCACTCAGAATTGAGATTTCTTCCTTTGCAGGCCGCCGGCCTTCCGTCTTGTACTTCAAAACTAGTCCCAAGTCCGGATCTTCGCTCTGCGCTCGGCGCCAATCATCTTCCTCCGCCACGATCTGGATTCCGTTTACAACTGCGACGGTTGACGTTTTCTCGGCCCCCTCTTCCCTCTTCCGTTGTCGGTCGCAAAAACTGCAATCGCCGCAAGGTCTCCTGGAGAGGCTATCCGCATTAGTATGGAGTCTCCCTGCGCGATGAATCACCTCGAACTCATACTGCTGCAGGCACTCAATCCATCGGGCAATCTGTCCTTCTGGAGATTTGAACGACAATAGCCAGCGCAGCGCAGCATGATCGGTCCTAACTGTAAATTTTCTTCCACACAAGTAATGATGGAAATGCGCGACTGCACGAACTATCGCTAAGAGCTCCTAGTAGCACAGTAATTCTTCTCCGCCTTGCTTAGGATCTTGCTGAAATAAGCGATTACCCGCTCACCCTCCTCATGCATTTGAGAGAGAACGGCACCGATCCCGTGATTAGATGCGTCGGTGTCGAGGATGAACTCCTTATCTCTAAGCGGGTAGACCAGTACCGGCGAAGTAGTAAGCCTTCTCTTTAGCGCGTCAAACGCTGCGCTGCAGTCTTCGTCCCAGGCGAAAGATCTATTCTCCTCGGTAAGCTGGTAAAGGGGTGTTGCTAATTCCGAGAAATTCTGAATGAAACGTCGATAGTATGAGCACAATCCAAGGAAACTTCTCACTTGATTCCTGTCCGTGGGAGTTGGCCAATTTTTCACGGTGGAAATCTTCGACGGATCCGTTTTGATCCCCTCCGCAGAGACCACATGTCCAAGATAAGCAACTTCTCTCCTGAAGAAAGTACACTTCTTCGGGTTCATAAGAAGATGAGCGCCCCTTAACCTGGCGAACACCAAGCGGAGATTTTCCAGTTCTTCTGTGAAATTCGATCCGAGAATAATGATGTCATCCAAGAATACTAGGCACTTCTTCCAGAGCAGGCCACGGAGGACGTTCTCCATCAAGCGTTCGAACGTTGCCGGGGCGTTTGTTAAACCGAACGGCATTACTCTAAACTGCCACAGGCCAGTCCCCACCGAAAACGCGGTCTTCTCTCGATCCTCCTTTGCCATGGATATTTGCCAATACCCGCTTTGGAGATCCACCGTTGAAAACCACGACGACCCCGCAACAGCGTCTAGGGTATCTTCAATCCTTGGTAACGGATAAGAATCGTCACGCTGTTCAGCCGCCGGTAGTCAACACAAAACCGCGTCGAACCGTCCTTCTTCTTCACCAGGACTACGGGGGACGACCAAGGACTCGCCGACTCTTCTATTACGCCCTGTTCGAACATGGAGGACAGCAATTCCTCCACCTCCTCCCGGCGATTGAATGGTAACCTCCTTGGTTGCTGCTTGATAGGTGCATGTTCGCCAGTATCTATGCGGTGCGCCACTATGTCGCAGCGTCCGACTTGGCGTTTATTCTCTGCGAAGACATCCACGTACTCGCAAGCAGTTCCCGCAACTGTAGTTGTTCCTTCTTTTTTTTTTCTCGAGGGGAAATCTTCGATAGACACCCCGACCTCCTTTGGGGGGAGGCCGGGGTAGTGTCGGATTTCTACCGACTAAAACCCCCCGGTGGTCATCCTCAGGCGTTAGGGGGGAGTACCCGGGAACACTGCGTATTGATCCGGATACCCCCCCGCCTTGCCCCCTGAAGGGGGGCCAATCCACTATTTGGGATGCGGTGCGACCACAACACCGCATCCCTCTACCTCTGGGGCCACCCTATCGGCTGCCTGGACCCCAATCCAGACAGCCTAGTGGCCCCGATGACTCCGACGGTCGCCGCGTCCGGTGCCGGAGGCGGGACGTGTACGTCTCCGCCTTCGGCCCCTACCCTCTGGGTCCGCTGCCTCGCGGGCCCTTTCCGCGGCCTCCTTCCGCGACATAACTTGTTCGCAGAAGGAGGCCACGGCTCCCCACTCCTCTTCGCCGCCCACCATCGCTTTTACGACGGCGGGCAGCGAGAGGTCCCACCCTATAATGTTCCGAAGGACTCGGCGCTCCCCTGCCCAGGAGGGACACTCCTCCAGGGTGTGCTGCGCCGAGTCCTTCTCTTCACCGCAGTGATGACACTGCGGGGACGGCTCCCTTCCGATCTTGTGCAGATACTCCCCGAAGCACCCATGCCCGGTGAGTACCTGTGTTAGACGGAAGGTGAGCCGTCCCCTCCTTTCCAGCCAACGCTGGAGGACCGGCAGGATGGCCCTGACGGTCCTTTCCCCGGAGCCGGGCTCCTCCAATTGGCTGCGCCACCTTTCCAGGGTGTGCAGCCCCGCCCGGCTCTTGCCGGCCTCAACTGTAGTTGTTCCTGCTCGTCCAGTAACTGTGAGCTTCTTTCATACAGATCCTTTAAATGTGAGGGTACTGCTTCTGTGGACTCTGGCACTACTTTGATCTGCCGGATCTTCTCTTCACTCTTCCGGTGCTGGATGCTCGGTGTCGCGGTCATACTGTCTTCCACGCAACGAAGTCGTAGAACGCCCTCGTCAATATCCAAGGAACATCTTAGCTTGGTTAAGATATCCAGACCAAGAATACAGGGGTCACGGATATCTGCGAGAAGCGCGTCATGTTCAAACGAAGCTGACCCAATATCGAAACGGCACCTTCTTCTTCCCGTGATAATCCTCTGCAAAGACTCGCCAGTCACCGATCGCAGGTTCTCGAACGTATCTGGAACGAAAAAGACACTCCGCGGCGCTCCGTTTTGCGACCTAACACCGTCCTCGTCTGTCCGGACGAGGGTGACGGCAGCACCAGTATCCACAAGCATCTTGCTTGCCTTTCCGTCTATAAACCCATCCAAGAAAATTCCTTCGGTCAACGTTTCGCAGGGAACCTCGGCCGAGGACGGACACAATTCCTCCTCCTCGGGCACGGGACCCAACGAAGACAACTCATTAAAAACTTTAACTCCAAAACGTGTAACTTTGAACAGAGAACTGATCATGAACATTATAACACAAACGATTAGAAAACCAAACGAAACAGCCCGCTCAACACAGGGCGCAGAAAATCTGTTAACATAAGAACGCTCAGAGGGATAAACTCCACGGGCTAAATCGTCCCTCTGCAACTTAGCCTCTAAACTTTTTTTGCCTTCCTTTGTGCACCGTTACCCTCGCTCTTTTGAGACGCGCTATGTTGTTTACAGTCTCTTTGCACGTGGCCGAAATCGCCACAACGCCAGCACTGCACCTTTCACTCCCCCTTTCGGCGTCCCCACGCGGCAGCGGTCTTTTAGGGCCGTTTTCAGAAATGTTTGCGTCTCGATTTGCAGGTGGTGCAACGTTATTCCGTCGAGTATTCATTAATTCATTAACCGTTTTGACCTCTAACGCATGCGTGACGGTCGCATGCAGGTCGGCGGGCGGCGACAACCGCAACTGCTTTTGCAAGTCGATGTCGGTAAGGGCACTAATAAACTGGGATGTAGCGAGTCGATCCCTAACTGTTGGCGGACAATCGGGCAAAGCTAAACGAGCCAATCTCTCGATTTCATTCGCGAGAGCCGGGAGGTCCTGCTTATGCTTTTGACGATAATTTTGGAATTGGATGAAACTCAAATCCGCGCTTTGGCGGCCTCCAAATCTTAGCGCTAAAGCGGCTTTCAATCGCGGATAATCTAATCGTTGATCCTCCTCCAGGCTCGCGAGCACCGAGAGCGCGGAACCTTCTAATGAATTTACCAAAGCGATGGCCATTTCACTACCGTTCCAAGAATTAACCCTGGCTATCGTCTCGAATTGCGCGAGAAATTCGTCCCACCCGTTCCCAGAAAATTTAGCCGGTTTGACCTTATATCCGATACCACTGGGGGCTACGATCGACGGGTCTGCTACCGGGAATTGCGGTGCCAATTGCGGTGCCCGACTCACGACATGACTTTCTACGCGAGATTCCAATTCGCGTAACGACGTCTCAAAATTTTCCAGACGGTTACTTATCTCAGTCTGCCTGCTCTGCATCCTCGCCTCCATGCCCTCGAGAAAGCCCTGCACCGTTGCGAGGGTGCTCGGCCGTCCTCGGGACCGCGGTATTTCTTCGGAACTTCTGCGATTCGCACTACACACTCGCGAATTCGCGCCCGGAATTGTGTTAATCCCACTTCTGACACCAATGTTACGACGCGGTCGGGGCATATCGAGGGAGAACAGACGTGATACTTTTACAAACTGCTATTTATTTCAACGGTCGTATACAGAACGCGTCCGCGCGCTCAGGCTGTCAAATCACGACTCATATGTCATACAACATTTCATAACTACGAAACAACCCTTGACGACCGCCGTCGTCAAGGGGTTTTCTAACATAAAGGGTGCTCGTAACAATATAATAATTATATTTATAAGAATAATAACAAGTGTATTATTTACAGAATTTAAAGTATTTTCTTTAAAATTTTTATTATTTTATTTATTTATAATTTTTATTATTATTTTTATTCGAGCAATTATACCTCGTTTACGGTATGATGATTTAATATATACATGTTGAAAATTTATTTTACAATATATTTTGTTTTTTGTTTTTTTTAAATTATGTAATTTTTTTACATAATTATTATTTATATTAAGTTAATAGAAAATTTAAATTTCTATCATATATTTTCAAAATATATACTTGCTTCAAGTTCATTAACTTATAGAATTAATTTTTTATAAAAATAATTTTATCTCATAATTTATTAATTATAGGAGAAATAATAAAAAATGAAAAATAAATAATTGCACTAATTTGAGCAATAAATATGTAAGTATACTCAATTGGTTTAGCACCTGTTCATGTTAAAATAATACATGTTGATATAAATATTCAAAAATAAAATTGATTAATTGGATAAAATTTAGTAGTTTTAAATTCTGTTAATCCGTTAAAAGGTAGAATTATTAAAATTAGAATTGAAAATATTAATCCAATTACTCCCCCTAATTTATTAGGAATTGAACGTACAATTGTATAGGCAAATAGAAAATATCATTCAGGTTGAATATGTTTAGGGGTATTTATTTGGGAAGCTGGGGTGAAATTATCAGGGTCACAGAAAATATATAGATTATATAATATGTTGGATATGTTGTGGAGTCAGACCAAACAATATGGTGGCTAAAACGGAACTGTAACGTCTATCTAAAAAACACGGCAAAGGGCCGCGGTGGCGTGCGGGTTGTGCCCGGGCCCGAAGCGTACGGGGGCGCCGACCCCACACCAGGGTAACCACGGAGCGCGCCGGATTCAAAATATCTCCAACACTCCCCCTCGATCCGTGGTTCGGGAATCTCCTTTAACAAGTCCCAATCTTGACATGCACTGTGAGTGCTTCGCTCCTGGTAGGGCCTTGGTGAGAACGTCCGCCGGCATCTCGTCCGTCGAAGTATGTTCCAAATTGATCCGTCCATCCTTTAGGACCTCTCGCACGTAATGGTGCCGAATGTCGATGTGTTTCGTTCTGTTGTGAAACACCGAGTTGCTGGCGATCTTGGACGCTCCAACGTTGTCATTATAAATGATCACATCTGCGAGACCTTTGAAACCGAGTTCTATTAGGAACTCGCGAAGGAAAACAGCTTCCTTAGTCCCCTCGGCTAAAGCCATGTATTCGGATTCGGTTGATGATAAGGTAACCGTGCGCTGTTTCCTGGAACTCCAGCTGACGACTCCGTCGGCTAGGATAAAGGCGTATCCAGTGAACGACCTTCTGTCGAACGTGCAATTTCCCCAATCGGCGTCGACGTATCCTCTCATCGGCTGTGTCACTGATTTATAAGTGATGCCGAAGTGAATTGAGTGCTTTAGGTATCTGAGCACCCTCTTAGCTGCTAGCCAATGCGATTTGTTGTAACACGTCAGAAACTGACCTAGGTAGCTCACGGTGTGAGCAATGTCGGGTCTTGTAGCCGTGGCTAAATACATTAAACTTCCTATCAACTCGCGGTACGGGAGCTTGTCGTCTTCTTGACTACTGGGAGTCGTTCCTTTCTCCAGTTTCATCCCGACGCTCATCGGAGTGGATACTGGGTTGCATTCTGACATCCCAAAGTTCTCCAATAGATCCTTTATGTAGCCTCTCTGACTGACGGTAATACTGTCGTTCTCTCTAGTGAACTCAATGCCTATGCAGTATTTTACGTTCCCTAGATCGTTCACTTCGAAGGACTTGCTCAAGGAGTTCTTCACTTTCTCTATAAGCTCCGTCTTCCGGGCAGAGACCAAAATATCGTCAACGTAGATTGCGATGATTGCCGAGTCTTCTCCTTGACCGATGCAATATACGCAGGGATCTGCATTGGTGGGCCTGGCGCCGAGGCTCCTCAGTTTCGCGTCCAGTACCTTGTACCAACTTCGACCAGATTGACGCAGACCATACAGGGCCTTCTTCAGGTGAAACACCTTGTCTCCGGTCTTCGTTTCCGCAAGCATCTTCTCGGCTTTCTTCCGAATACTCGGATTCGTCTCGATGCGGATGGCCTCTTCCAACGCTTCCTCAAAGCGTTCAGGAATTCTCATAAATACGTCTTCTTCCAGGATTCCGTTTAAGTACGCGGTAGAAATGTCAAACTGACGAATTTCCATTCCGCACAGAGCAGCGACTGCGGTAACCAGTCTAATTGAGGTTAAGCGCGCTACGGGAGCGAACGACTCGAAGAAGTCAACTCCTGGTTTCTGCGTGAATCCTTGTGCTACGATCCGCGCCTTTCTTCTTTGAAGCGACCCGTCCGGGTTATATTTATTTCGTAAGACGAATCGGCCACGGATGCTAGATTTGCACCTGGATCGATCCACGACGTCCCAAGTGTCGTTCTTTACGATCGATCGTACTTCTTCGGCCATTGCGTTTCTCCATTCGTCCCTTGTGCTCCCTGACATCGCGCACCTCAAAGGTATTTCGGCGATCCACGCCGTCTCTTCTTCGTCTCTCGTCGTCTCAACTTCATCGAGTTCGACGTCGCGGGGCTCGTTCTCGTCGTGACTTGGTTGAGAAACGACTCTTGGGTGAAACAATCTTCGTGGTCTCCCCCTGCGTCCGGTACGCAAAATACGGGGCCTTCCTCGTCCACGTCGATAGCCCTCGTTTCTGGCTTCATCTGTCTGTCCTCGCTGGTCTTCATCTCGCGGTCTGTCCTCTTCCATTGCTGATTCCTGGTCCACGATTAACCTTTCGTCCCGAAACTCTTCGGCGGCGCATTCTTCTCGAATCTCTTTCTGCGAGAAATCCTGGCATTTTTCCTCAGTCGGTTTGGCTGTACTTTCTAAAAATTTCACGTGGCGTGTGACTTCGATCCTCTTCTCTTTCGGAATCCAGACCCTATATCCTTTGGATTGAGCATAAATGGCTTATGCTCGGCTTCTTGCCGTGCCACGCCTGATAGGGTGTTGTCTTATCCATGGTTCTGGTGGGACATCTGTTCCTGATGTAGTTGGATGTCGACACTGCTTCCGCCCAAAATGGCGCTGAGAGCCCGGATTGGATTATAATGCACCTAGCCATCTCGACCAGCGTTCGATTCTTGCGTTCGGCTAAACCGTTCTGTTCCGGATTTCGCGGTACGGTTAACCGCCGTTGAATGCCGTGAATGCGCAAGAAATTGTCGAACTCTCGGTTACAGTACTCGCGACCGTTGTCACTCTGTAAATATTTGATCCTTCTCCCGGAGAGATTTTCCGCCATGGTCTTGTATTCCTGGAAGGCCTGGAATACTTCGCTCTTCTTGCGTAAAAATCTAACTTCGCACCACCGGGTAGCGTCGTCTGTAAAGGTGACGAAGTATAACGAGCCGCCGCTTGATTCGTTTCTCATGGGGCCGCAAACGTCTGAGTGAATAATTTCCAGGGGCGAGGTTTCCCTGGTCGACTCTTTTTGGAACGGAGCGCGAGTCATTTTACCTCGAGTGCAGATTTCACACATCAGGTGTCCGGACAACTTCGTCTTCTCTAGGCCTTTGACCATTTCGTTACTTTTCGCCTTTCGGATGTCATCGGCGTTCACGTGGCCCATTCGACGATGCCACAGTATTAAGTCGCAATTCTGTCCTTCTTCCTTGTTGAGTGATGAATTCGAAATTGCTCTGCAATCGTGACTTCGTGTGTCTTGTACGTAGTACAGTCCGCCGATTCGATGCGCCTCAAGGATCGTGTTACCTCCCTCGTCGGTAACGGTCGCTACGTCTTTGTCAAATGTCACCTTGAAACCTCGGTCGGTAATCTTCGCTACCGATAGTATATTCGAACGTAGTTCGGGAACGAACAAGGTGCCTGGATGACTGACGTTTCTTTTCGTGTTTTTGACCTGCGTTACTATCGATACCGTCCCTTCTCCATCGACGTTGGCAGACGCCTTACTCGCTACGTTTAAGGATTTATGGTTCGATTTCTTCATGGCGTCGAATTTCTGGGCGTCATTGCACAGATGCGAGGTGCATCCACTATCTATACACCACCGATCATCGCGTGGGCCGTCGGCGCGCATCGCTTCGGCTTCGCTCGCTGACGCGTAGAAGATCGCGTCATCGGCTGACTTCGCATATTGTCGGGTGTTTCCGTGGGTTCGCCTGCATTCCGAGGCCTTATGCCCGATCTTGTTGCATTTGTAGCAACGGAATTTGAATGATCCATTGTCGTCAACTTTAAACGTTTCACTTCCCTGAGCCCTTTTCTTTTCTTGGAAACGTTTTGTATGACGCCTACTAATGGTCATAGCGTTCTGAATTTCCGTGCGATCTTTTCCTCGTGCATCGTACTCTTCGGTGATTTTTATCCTGAGAACCTCCGGGGAGGGAAGATCATCGCGTGACTCGATTGCACACTGAAATGTCTCGAACGCAGGGGGCAAGCTGTATAACAGTAGGATGGATAGTAAGTCGGAGTTGACGTTTACTTCCATCGCTTCAAGCTTATCCACTACGTCGAAAAATGTTTTTAGATGCTCGCGCACATCGTCGCCATCTTGCATCTTCTTCAGCACGAGCTTCTTCAACAGCGTCGCCTTCCTCGCCGGTCCTTTGGATTCGTATATCGACTCCAGTTTTAACCACAATTCGTGGGAAGTCTTACAGTTCTTTACCTGTTTTAACTCGGCTGGACTAATGCCTAATAGGATTTCTGACATGGCCTTCTCGTCGCTGTTCTTCCAGCTTGCAACTGCTCGGACCGATATTTCGTCATTATCCGTGATCACCGGTTTTTTCTTTTCGCCGTTAGCGTAACACCACCAATCGCACTTCACCAATAGTGCACGCATGTGGATCCTCCACGTGTCGTAGTTTGTGCCCGTGAGGGTCTCGATTTTTGTGATGCCCATCGCATTCATCTTTTACTGCACTCACAATTCACGTACCACGCTTTAACGCCTCACGCACTTTTTCTTCGCACCAAACTTTTATTCAATATTTGATCTGCTCGCGGTGTCTGGGCCCATAACCTCTTGGATATGTTGTGGAGTCAGACCAAACAATATGGTGGCTAAAACGGAACTGTAACGTCTATCTAAAAAACACGGCAAAGGGCCGCGGTGGCGCGCGGATTGTGCCCGGGCCCGAAGCGTACGGGGGCGCCGACCCCACACCAGGGTAACCACGGAGCGCGCCGGATTCAAAATATCTCCAACATAATACAATAATAAAAAAAATTATTAAAATTCATCTAAATCCTACTAAATCTATTCAAGTGAAGTAAGGATGAAATCTAATTTTTCCTGGATTTCTAGAAATTCCGTTAGGATTATTAGATCCATATATATGGAGGTATGTTAAATGAATAATTACTATAGATGTAATAATAATAGGAAATAAATAATGTATAGAAAAAAATCGTCCAAGGGTTGGTGTTCTAATTGAATAATCTCCTCAAATTCAGTGAATTATAAATTTTCCAAAGGATGGGATAGCTGTTAATAGATTTGTGATAACTGTTGCTCCTCAATGACATTTGTCCTCAGGGTAAAACATATCCTATAAATGCAGTTGTTATAGATAATATTAAAATTATTACACCTAATAATCAAACATGTTTAAAGTTATAAGAATGATAATATAATCCTCGTCAAATATGTAAATATATACAAATGAAAAATAAAGATGCTCCATTTATATGGGCTGTTCGGATATATCATCCTTCAATATTTTGAATAATATGAATGATTCTATCAAATGCTATTGATGTTTGAGGGATATAATGTATTGATAAAAGGATTCCTGAGCTAATTTGAATAATTAGAATTAAGGCAAGAATTGAACCAAAATTTCATCATCTAGAAATATTTACAGGAGTAGGTAAAACAATAAATGTATTTTTAAATACATTAATTATTGGGTCATTATTAGATTTAGAATATTTAAACATTATTATTGTGTTCGACGAATAAATTTATATTTTTGTTTACAGATTTTAATAATAGTAATTATTGAAAAGAATAAATAAAAAATTCTTAATAAATAATATATTATGTTAGAATATTGATAAGTTAAATTATTTGTTTTTTTTAAATTCAATTATATTTATTTTTAAAATAATTAATATTATAAAAATTATTATTAGTGAAATTATAATAATTTTTATAAATATATTATTTGTTTTTATTTTTGATACTCTAATGGATGTTGTAAAAAATAGAAATATTACTATTATTCCTCTAATCATTGAAATAAAAAGAATAAGAGCAAAAATATTAAATGAGGTTGTGTATAAACTTATAATAATAACAATTATTAGGGTAAAAATTATTTGATAAATTAGAAATAAGATAGGATTATTTTTTATTAAGAAAATTAATCTTAATAATATAAAAATACTAAATATAGGAATAATTATTTTTATTAAAATAGTGAGTGTAAACATTTCAAGAAATAGTTTAATTAAAATATTAATTTTGTAGATTAAAGACATAAAATTTTTATTTTTTTGAAAGCTATAAAATATTTATTTATTTTTAATTTACAAAATTAATATTTTAATTTAAATTATTGTTGCGTATGCATAAGTTCATACGATTTAGTTAAGAACGCTCGGCGACAGAAAGGCGCCTCAGAAGAGTTTTATTTAACTTCCCAGGATACTTTCAGTGAATTCAAAATGCGTTTCCCATGGTCCACGTCGGTCCCACTTGACTTCAATTACCTAAACATCCCCTAGGCAGTGTAGCCTCTCCGGACCCTAAAAGCATCTCCTACCGTTCACGTAAACAACCTAGACCTGCGAAGAAGGAAGCCTATTCCTCCCACTCACCCTATAGTTTCCTCCGATTTTTCCTCCCGTTTCCCCAAAATCAAGCCCTATAAAAAGGCACCCACTTTCCATCCAAGCCAGTGTAAAACCATCTTACGACATCACAACGTTACTCTGTCCGATTAAGTCCACGCGTCTTAGGAGTGCGCCGCTCGAATTCACTGAAAGTATCTAAGCTCAATTAAAGTGTCGTTCACCATTGTGATCTTGCTATAAATCAGCAATCGAAGCGGAGTGACCTATCAACGAGTCAACGAACAATATACGTCTTCGCTACTTAGGTAAGCGTTACACTCACACACTAAACACATTTGTAAAAGAGTCATTAATAGAAATTTGTTAGAATAAATTTGTAACTGTTCAAAAAGGGAACATCAACATCTTGTGCATTTCCTTTACTAAAATCAATAACAGCAACGAGCCCATCACAGATTCACTCCAACCGCTCGGAGTGAATCAATTAATTGTTAACGGGTAGTATCTCGATTCGTCGTCACTCTCTCTCCCAGCCTAGGTGGTAGTTCTTAGGACCTATCCACAAAAGGTGCAATACAGCCTTCCGGTAATAACAGGTGACAGCAGTTCCTAGGATCTGTCTCGTACCTGTCGCAAGCAATACGCAAGCGAGGAAGTACCTGTATTGTTATTAACGGATGCCTGCTGCGGTCTTAGGATCCCCAGTCAGAACCCGGTCTTATTTATCGAGAGAGGACGGTCAAACGAGGTACGCGACGCGATTCGGTCATCAGCCATTTGATAATTAAAACTCGCACGCCCCAGCTCGTAACATTATATAGCTTTATATTATTAAGTAATAATTTATTATGTTTTTTAAAATTATTTTAAGAATATTTTTATTTATAAAATATTATAATCATATTTTAATAGTTTTAATTTCTTTAGAATTTATTGTTGTAAGAATTTATTTTATAATTTTTTTATGTTCTAGAAGATTTTTAGAATCTTTTATATTACTTTATTTATTATTTTCTATTTGTGAAAGAGTATTAGCCTTGGGATTGATAATGATGATAATTCATTATTATGGAAATGAAAAATTTAAAATTATAAATATTAATTTATGATAGAATTATTAATTGTATTAATTTTTTTAAAATTTATATTTTATTTTTTTTAATAAAATAAATATTTTAATTTTTTTAAGGTATTATATAATATTTTATTTTTTTCAAAATTTGGAAATTTTAGATAATATTTATATTAGATATAGATTTTGTTTAAGAAAATTTTCTTTAATATTAATTATTTTATCTATTTGGGTAGTATTACTAATTATTTTAAGAATTAATTTAAAATTTAGTCAATTATATTTTATTAATATTTTTTAAATTTTATTAATAACTTTAGTAATAATTTTTTTGAGAATAGATTTATTATTATTTTATATAGTTTATGAATTAAGAATTATTCCTACATTTTTATTAATTTTTTACTGGGGTTCTTATAAAAATCGAGTTGAGGCAAGATATCTTATAATATATTTTATGTTATTTTTTCCTTTACCTTTTTTAGTAATTTTAATATATAGGATATATATAGGATTTAATATAAAATTTAGGATAAGATTTATTTTTATTGAAATGGTTAAGTATTCTATTAATAGATTTTTTATAATTTTTATTTTAATAGTATTTTTAATTAAATTCCCTATATTTTTAAGACATTTTTGACTATTAAAAGCTCATGTGGAAGCTCCTTATTTTGGTTCAATAATTTTAGCTTCAGTTTTATTCAAATTGGGAGGGTATGGATTAATCCGAGTAATATTAATAATAATTTTTAATAATTTATTAAATTATTTAATTTTATCTTTATCTTTAATTGGAAGAATAATTTTGAGATTAATTTGTTTACGACAAATTGATATAAAATTATTAGTTGCTTATTCTTCGGTTGTTCATATAAATTTTATACTTTTTAGAATATTTATATTTGAAGAATTAATAATTACTGCTTCTTTAATAATAATAATTGCTCATGGTTTATGTTCATCAAGTATATTTTATATTGTAAATATTATTTATGTTCCTACAGGTAGTCGAATATTTATAATTAATAAAGGATTATTAAATGTTATGCCTTCAATAATATTATTATGATTTTTAGTTTTTTTTTAATATATCAGCTCCTTTTTCTTTAAACTTAATAAGAGAAATTTTAATAATTAGAATTGTTTTATTAAAATATACATATTTACTGAGTTTATTAATTTTAATTATTTTTTTAAGTTCAATTTTTACTTTATATATTTTGAGTTATAGATCTCATGGTAAAATAATTTTTTATTTAGGATTTAATTCTGGAAAATTAAAAGAATATATTGTTTTATTTATACATTTAATTCCTTTAAATTTTGTATTTTTATTAAATTTAAATTTTTATTTAAATAGTTTAATAAAAATTTTAGTTTGTGATACTAAAGATGTATAAAATTATATTTTGAATTATTTTTATTATAATATTATCTGTAATAATTTTACTTTTATTTCTTAGATTTATAATATTTATATTATCTATGTATTTTAAAATTTATGAATTAATATTTTTATATATTTTTGATTTATATGATTTAAATATTTGTTGAATTGAGTATGTTCTATTAGTTGATTGAATTTCGATAGTATTTTTATTTTAAAATATTAATTTTAAGATTTATTATTATTGGTTTAATTTTAGGTTATTTTATATATGAAAGAAAGGGAACTTTATCTGCCCAATGTTAGGGTCGCCCCCTGGGACCGAGCAGGCCCACTCGTACACCCCGATCACTACCGAACGGTCCCGAAATGTTTTGGGACGCCAGTTGCGTAATGGCCGTGTAGTGAAGCAGTGTTGCGAGCGTATTGTCTATTTAATTCTTTTCTGTGTTTTTTGTACCAACATAATATTGTATCCAAATATATATATCTGTGTGCTTTTATAAACATTCGTATTATTATCCACACCATAACTCTAACAGGTTATGGGCCCAGAACGTGAAACTTAGTGAAAACGTGTGGATACAAATTTAGTGCGACGCAAAAGAATGGCTGCCATGGGTCCGAATCATATTCCGAAGCTTGGGGAGAAGAACTACGAGTCCTGGAAAATACATATCAGGAGTCTCCTGATATATAACGAGCTGTGGGCATATACAAGCGGACGAGAGTTGAAAACAGAACAAAACGCACTCCAGTGGACAACTAAAGACGAAAAGGCGTTGGCTCTAATTTTACTGAGCGTGGAGGAAAGCCAATTGAATCACGTCAAAAGAGCCGAAACTTCACTTGAGGCTTGGGAAACCCTCAAAAGAGTTCATGAATCCAGAGGTCCTGTACGGAGAGCCGCCCTATATAGGCAGTTGAACAGAATGAGAAAGGAAGCGCACCAAACAATGACGCAATATGTAAATGAGTTCCAGAACAAAGCAGAGCAACTGGAAGGAATCGGCATAACGATACCGGACGAGTTATTGTCGGTAATACTGCTCAGTTCGATACCGGCCGAGTATGAGAACTTCTCGATCGCCATAGAGTCACGTGACGTGTTGCCTACCCTCGAAAGTCTGAAAATAAAGCTTATCGAAGAGGAAGCGAGACGAGAAGACGGCAACAAGACGACAGGCGAAGACACGCTAACAACCAATGCGTTAGCAGTTAAGAAGAAGTATAATAAATACAATCCGAAGAATAAAGAAAAACAATTTAAGTTTAGTGGAAATTGTTATGTGTGCAAGAAAAGCGGACATCGCGCAAAAGACTGTCGATTCAAAGAAGAAAATAGCACGCAAAAACGGGATGATGCGTTAACAGCCGCAGCGTTTAATAATTATTGCAAAAGGCCAAATGTTTGGTACTTAGATAGTGGTGCAACTATGCACATGTGCAATAAAAAGGACAAATTTACAGATATTAGCGACTACCACACCAAAGTGTACACGGCCACGGAAGAAAGTGTCAGCTCAATTGCAAGAGGACAAGTAAAGATTGAAATAAATATCGCCAATCAAGGAAAGAACAACGTCAAACTTAAAGACGCAATGCTTGTGCCTAGCTTTAAGAATAGTTTATTGTCGGTGTCTCAAATGACGAAAAACGGTTACAACGTAACGTTTTATGGTGATGGTGCCAAAGTAAGACGTAAAGATGGTACAGTTGCCATGACTGCAAAAGAAATGAATGGGTTATATGTAGTGGAAGAGACTACACCCCATAGTGCCATGATACAGAACACGAAAGACAGTGTATCGACCAAGTGGCATCGGAGACTAGGACACCTGAACTTTAATGATTTAAAAAAATTGCAAACTCAAAATATGGTGCATGGCCTAAAGGCAAAATTGACCGACAGGATACGCAATTGCGAGACTTGCGCGAAAGCAAAAATACACCAAACGCAGCATCCTACGTCAACAAGAAGAGCAGATGACATTCTCGGACTCGTACATTCGGACATATGTGGCCCGATGAGTACGCATTCGCTAGGGGGAGCGAGATACTTCATGACGTTCATTGACGATAAGACGAGATACTGCGAAGTCGCAATGCTGAAACAGAAGTCGGATGCTTTTGAAGCCTTCAAAGAATATAAGAATAGGGTTGAACGGCAAACTGGTTATCAGATCAAGATATTCAGAACGGACAATGCAAAGGAGTACATGTCCGGTGAGTTCACCAAATACTTAAAGTCGGAAGGCATAAAGCGCGAACTAACAGTGGAATATACACCACAACAGAACGGTGTTGCCGAGCGCGCCAACCGAACATTAGTCGAAATGGCAAGATGTTTTATAGTAGACTCGGGCGTACCTCAAAGTTTGTGGGCAGAGGCAGTTAACACTGCAACATTTGTTAGGAATCGGTGTCCAACGAAAGCCTTGCAGAACATCACACCTTTTGAAGCCTGGACTGGCAGAAAACCATATATTGGTTTTCTACGAATTTTCGGCAGCGAAGCGGTTACACTAATCAAGAATAGGAGGACCGGAAAGTTCGAAGCCAAGGGGCAAAATTGCGTGATGGTTGGATACTCAGCAGAGTCCAAAGCATATAGGCTGTGGTGCCCAGGTACGAAAACCGTAATAAAGAGTTGCGATGTACGTTTCCTAGAAAATAACAAATTTACGGCAGTGATAGAGGAGGAAGAAGAAATACCTCTAATTTCCTTTACTCAAGAAACCACGGAAAACATAACACCGCCGATAGAAGAGATATCCACATCACCTGAAGAATTGCAAGAAGAAGCTGAGGAAGTTTTATCCGAAACACCAAAGAGGGGTCCTGGAAGACCCAAAATGGAAAGAACAGGCAAGCCAGGAAGACCCAGAAAATTGTATCAGGAAGCAAATATAATTGAAATGACAGAGCCAGAAACATTGGACGAAGTATTCAAACGACACGACAAAGAAAAATGACTAGAGGCCATTCAAAGAGAGTTGACAGCACTCGACCAGAACAACACCTGGGAGCTAGTGAAGCGACCCAAGGGAAAGAAAATATTGACGAACAGATGGGTTTTCAAAATTAAAAGAGACGAAGACGGGTCAGCAAATAGCTACAAAGCTAGACTTGTAGCAAGAGGGCACGAGCAGAGGCATGGTTTAGATTATGACGAAGTATTTGCCCCAGTAGCAAGATACGAAATAATCCGTACTCTATCCGCACTGGCAGCTGAAAATAAGATGCATTTACACCAAATGGACGTCGTCACGGCGTACATCCAAGGAGATTTGGAAGAAGAGGTGTACATGGAGCAGCCAGATGTGTGGAACGTGCAACAAGATAGAGACCAAGTGTGTGGGTAAAGAGACCGCTTTACGGTTTAAAGCAATCAGGTAGAGCCTGGTACAAGAGACTGAACGAATTCTTCAGTTCTATAGGATTTAATAACACAGTCGTTAACCCATGTGTATACGTAAATGTAGATAGAGACATAGTAGCTGTAATAACTATATACGTCGATGATCTCTTGATAGCGTGCGCGAATATGAATAGATTAGTTGAAATAAAAAGACAATTAAGTGCTGAATTTAAAATGAAAGACTTAGGTCCTGTCAGACACATTTTAGGTATCCTAGTAGAAAGGGAAGGTCCTGTAGGAAAAATAAGTTTAATTCAAAAACAATATATTAATGATATTGTAAATAAATTCGGGATGGAATGCGCTAATACTGTGAGCACACCTCTCGAATTGGACATAAAATTAACCAAAGATATGGAACCAAAAACTCAAACCGAAAGACAGGAAATGGAAAATAAGCCATATAGAGAATTAGTAGGCTCCTTAATATATTTAGCCAACAGTACGCGACCGGATATAGCACATGCTGGTAGTATCTTAAGTAGATATTGCGCGAATCCCGGTTTGCAACATTGGAAATCAGCAAAGCGAGTGCTGAGATATTTAAAAGGAACAGCTGATTATAGAATAGTCTATGAAAAATCTGGAAAGAGTTTGAGTGCTTATGTAGACTCAGATTGGGCGGGCGATATTGATGACCGCAAATCTTGTTCCGGGAATGTTGTCATATTAGCTGGTGGTCCGATAAGTTGGCTATCTAAGAAACAGAAATCGGTGGCCTTGTCGACCATGGAGGCCGAATACATGGCTCTATCCGAGGTGGTAAAAGAGCTGATTTATTTGAGGGAATTACTAGTTCACATGGGAATGAACGAAACGCGCGAAAGTCCCTAATATGGACTTATTGCGTCCATATACGCAATAAGTCAATAAGCACGATAGAGAAAGCAGCTCAAAAGCAGATACGTAAAGTACGCAGATTTACAGGTAAGCACACCAGTAAATTAACCGTATAAAGTTACAAAGATAAGCACTAAGCAGCCAAAGAAGATAAGCACAGCACGCAGATTTACAGGTAAGCACACCAATAATTAACGTGTATAAAGTTATACGAAAGTAATAAACCCAATAAGTAATTGTAATCGCACGTTTAAGCTATAACGTCGATACACCCGAAGTAGAATAGATTACCAGAACAAAAGACCCGAACTAAGAGCGCGACCGGTGCCGTCGCACCGGTATTTATGATTTGAGTGAGGGGCTACTCCTTGAGGGGAGCTCACGCGCTCGTGACGCTTCGAGAATATTCGGGAATTCAATTCCTTCTCGAATATTCTCAACTGCTGCGAAGAAGACCTTGTTTCCAGAACGTTCGACGTATTTAAAGTTTTTGCACCATAGTTAAGACGCACGAAGCGAAGCCAGAAAAAGAGTCCAAAGTAAGCATAACACTGTTTGACTACGTCGAACGTTCCGGACTTCGAGAAATCCTGAACAATATATATATATATATATATATGTGTTGAAATTTGTTTCAAATATCGGCCAACTACAACCGATATTGGAGGAAGTGAAACTTCCTCCTCCGGTCCGGACGAGGGAGAGTGGGTAAAGGTAACTCCAAACCAATATGCCTTTGATTCCCTTTGACTGTCCTGAAAAGGACAGTCGTTTATTGCAGACCCTTTTCGCTCTGTATAATACAAAGTGTTTTTGCCGATCGCAAGAATTTAACTTCTCGGTAGCCTGGCTGTCGGCGGGCCTGGTTGTCCTAGGTTATGACTCTGGAACAACAGAAAAAAGAACGAACGGGTGTAATCACCTGAAATACGATAATCGTATTAACGTTCTGTCTCGGGAATGTTTTGACGCGCACACTTAAACAGCACACGGTAACCGTGCTGTGTGTGCTAATGCGTGTACTGGTGCGTGGCTTTTAAATACGGTAAGCCACGCGTCGACAGTTTTGGCCGATCTGTTCCGTCTTTTTCAGGAACACAATCGTGGCGGTCGGCTAGATTTACGCAATGAAATCTTTAGTGCAACGACCGCACAGTCGTATTGCCTCGAACGGAAAACCAAGGCGGAGGTTGTAAATCTCCTGTATGGATTCCGTGAGCGGGGAGATCCACGGTTACTATTAACTAGTCCCGGTGGCTGACAACGGAGGCTGAACTAACCGTTTCTTTCTCAACACGTCTTGACGTGGAGTAAGAGTGGACCAACGCTAATTCTAACCCGTCTTCCTCAACACGCCGCGTCGTGAAAGAAGCCTGGACACAGCGATATCGAAACTCTCCGGTCGCTCTTTGGTTCCTCTAAACGTCGCCAAGGCGATTCCCGGTAGAGAACGAGTAGCGGGTCTTAAGTTTAGAATAGCGCGCCAACTAACGTAGTGCTCCGCCGACCAGTGGTCATCCAAGGAGTGGACTCCTGACGCTCCCACGTCGAATAACAATAGTTGGCGAAAACCAGGTGAACCCACCGATTTTCGCCCCAGTACTAATTCAGGGTAAAGACCGCTAAATTACTAAAAGGCGCAGCTATTGTGCTGAAGAGTCAACACGAATTGTCGTGTGTTATTCTCGATTCAGTTTCACAATTTGCTGGTGTTAAGCTGAAAGCAGTGTTCGTTATAACGGGAGCACGATCGACAATCGATGCGCTCCGTGCGAACTGTTGCTGAGGACTCTCGAAATTGAACTCTCCGGAATCAACCGTCTCGGGGGAGTTTCTGGAATCAACTGACCGTCTGCGACGTTACACCGTCGTCGACAAGCGCGAACGAGTAATTACTCGTTACGCGGCGCTTTCGTCAAACTATTAGCTCTTTCTCACTCTCTCTCATATCCGTTTACTATTCGCGAATTCGAACGTCTTCAAACGGTAATATGTACCGGTCAGACGTGCCGCTCTCTGGTTTCCCACGGTCTAGACGAAAACAATCATTGTCATGTTATTGGACCTCGATAGTTTTTGTGTTTCCTTTTCGAATCACGCCGGTCAAATAAACTCGGTAGACTCAAGAAAAAGAAATTAACTATGAGGCTCGTGATCACGTGAAACAACTACTGGTCACTTATTTAAACATACCGCCCCCCACTGTCTGTGCAATTGCTGGAGGGTTTGGTAGTTGTGACATCGAGCCTCGAATCGCGGAATTTTACAAATTCAAGTTGAATGGACGTTTGAGAGAGAGGATTACTGCAAGTTAATTATATAGTATAATAATGACTTACTTTTTGGTGGCGGCGAGGGGGAGACTGTCGTCTCCAACAGTCTCAACGACGTCTCCAGGGCCATACGAGTGATTCGCTCGTACAACGACCGGCTGTCCCTGGAGGGCGTGAGGCTGCCTGAGCTCCCGCTCGTCGAGCTGGACGAAGCCCTTCCAGCTCGTCCCCGATGTCGCCTCCGTTTCGGGTCTGTAGAGCTACGCTCCGTTGGACCCGTTGTTGCCCCCTGTGCCGTGGGTGTTGGTACCGGGAGGGCCGGACACGGCGTCCTCTCCGGAGGATTCTCCGGTTTTACCTTGTATAGGAGGGACGTTAAACGTCCCTCGGAGTTCCATCGGAGGGTATACTTCCCTCCTTCCACCCGGCAGTTATACCTCCGGGTGGTCCGGGGTATGTGCTGCGGCAGCCGCAATACATCATGCCCCAGGTCAATGATTAGGCCCTCTTTCGGTTTGCCCGGGGCGGGCCTTGCCCCGCTGGGGTCCTCCACCTCCATGCTGGGGCCAGCCTCTTCCTCGTGGGCTGCCCACGCTTTCTCGCCGAGCTTGAGGCACTTCTCAAAGCTCGCACTTATCAATTTTTGACTCTCTCCGTCCATTCTGCCGGCTTTCACAGTTAGAACTATGAGGGCGAACGGATCGGGACCTGTTTTATTTCCTCGGTGGTACCCGAGGGCAACGGGGGTACCTCCCCTACAGGTGCGAAACCAGAAGAGAGACTTTACGCCCTCTTTTCGTCTTATCCTGAGGAGTGGGGGCCAAGAAGGGGGTACCGGATCGAATTTTCGAGCTCAACGGTTTCTCTCCCCTTGTTGCCCCGCCTAACCGAAAAACAGTCCTCTGGAGTGTTTATTCGTCTTCGGGGTCACGATTCGTGCCCGAAGACTCGTTTCCCACGGGTAGCTTACACAGTCTCGTTATCGGACGTGTGTAGGTGGAGGTTTTTGTACGGAGTTTAACCACTCGCACATTACCGTCTCTACACGGGAAAATCTCCTCAATTCTTCCCATTTCCCATTGATTAGGTGGGAGAAAAGGGTTTTGCACCAGTACCAGATCCCCTGGTTGCAGGTGCATTTCGATGGATCGCCACTTATTGCGATTCTGGAGATGCGTGATATAATCACGTGTCCAATGCTTCCACAGCTGCTCGTGAAATTTCTGGATCGCTCTCCAGCGCGATAGGCGCGAGAGCTGTTCCGTCTCAACAGAGCGCATCGGAAGTGCATTTAAAGGACCTCTAGTAAGGAAGTGGCCCGGCGTGAGAGGCGCATAGCTATCGGGTGCATCACTCAACGCTGCGATCGGGCGGGAGTTTAAGCTCGCCTCGATCTTGCAAAGGAGCGTATACATCTCCTCTGCGGTGGGAGTGAATGCACCGAGAATGCGCTTTAAGTGATGTTTCACTGATTTCACGCCGGCTTCCTGCATACCACCGAAATGTGGTGCACTAGGAGGATTAAATCTCCATTCTATTCCCTGCGTGCCGCAGCTATTTTGCACTTCCTGCGAATTACTCACCTCGCGGAAGTGCGTTCTTAGCTCGCGATCTGCAACGACGAAGTTTGTCCCATTGTCACTGAAAATGCAGGACGGGGTTCCACGTCGGGCGATAAAGCGATCTAAGGCGGCAATAAACGAGCCTATCGTGTAATCACTGACAAGTTCGAGATGGACAGTTCTTCTAGCGTAACATACGAAAACCGCAAGGTACGCTTTATGAGCTGTCTTCCCTCGGCCAGCGGAGTAGCGAACGCGAAACGGTCCAGCATAATCCACTCCGCAATTCGAGAAAGCTCGAGCCGGTCTGCAACGCTCAGGGATCAAACCAGCCATAATCTGCGTAGAGGTGCGACCCTTCCACCTTATGCATTTCATGCATTGGTTGATCACCGTTCGAGCGGCATTTCGGCAGCCAAGTATCCAGAATTACTGTCTCACCTTGTACAAGGTCATCTGCAAACCTCCGTGCAACGTATCCACGTGCCCCTGCCTAATTATTAGTGTGCTCACATAATGTTTCGGCAGGATTATCGGATGTTTCGTTTGCCAATCGCGTACTGTATTCTCCAGCCTTCCACCGACCCTCAAGACGCCTTTATCGTCGAGAAACGGTTGCAGACTTTTTATCGGAGATTTCGCAGGAATTCCACGGTGATTTTTCAAGCACCGGTACTCCTCCGCGAAATGCGTACTCTGTATGTACTGTGCAATTCTGTGGGTTGCTTGTTGCAACTCCGATGCGTGGAGGATCTCCTTGACAAAGGACCTTGGGTCACCTTGCACTCGTCTGCGAAACCGGAGACAATATGCTGTGACGCGCACTAGTTTTCTCCACGATGGAAATCGGAATAGGAAATCCCATTCCTTTTCGGGAGTAACTAGGCTCGTGATCAGGTGAAACAACTACTGGTCACTTATTTAAACAATATATATATTTGTTATTTATAAATAAAGTATATTATTTTTATAATGAAAATATAATGTTTTAAAATAAACTATATAAATATATATAGTTACGACCACCCCTTACGTTGTAACCCCTTGACGACGAGGTTCGTCTAGCAATTTATAAACAGTCGCAAAAGAATTGAATTGTAATCCGACAGCGAGAGCGACCGGACGCGCGCTCGACGCTCTGATTCATAAAATACCAAAAACGCTCTGTTAATCGTAATCGTCTCCTCCGTGTACCGATATGCCCCGCACGCGCCGCAACAATATATATAGATTAAATAATTTAATCAAAATTTCAATTCGAAGTTAAATGTAATTTTTACTTTATATATATATATATATATTAAATGAAACCAAAAAGAGGTATATCATTGTTAATAATATTATTAGAATATAAATTTTCAATTGAAATAATATAAAATTTAAATTTCTAATTTAAAAAAAAATGTTTATTCATTTTTATTTCTAGATATATTGATTTATTCAATAAATTTTAAATGCAATTTAAATGTTATAGATTAACTAATATCCAAATTTAATCAATTAATATTTAAATCAATTCATTCTAGTAATAAACTAAATATGATTATAATAATAAATAAAAAGATTATAAGGTAATTATTAAAATTGATATTTTGTAAATTAATAAATGGGATAAGAAAGGCAATTTCAATATCAAAAATTAGGAAAATTAATGAAATAATAAAAAAACTAATTGAAGGGGGTATTCAAGGATTAGAAATATTTGAAAATCCACATTCGTAAGCTATTTTTTGTCTAGATATAATTTTGTATTTATAGAAATTAAAAAATTTAGTATGAAAAAAATTATAGGTAAAATTATAATAGTTATTGACATTAAAATAATTAAGTAAATTTTTTATATTAAATTAATTAAATTTTTTAATTGGAAATTAAATGTAATTTTTATACTATATAAAAATAATATGAATGGTCATCAATAGATGCAAATATATAAAAATAGTCATACTACATCAACAAAATGTCAGTATCAAGCAGCAGCTTCAAATCCAAAGTGATGATTAGATGAAAAATGTTTATTTATTAATCGATAAAAACAAATAATTAAAAATGTTGTTCCAATAATTACATGAATACCATGAAATCCAGTTATTACATAAAATGTTGATCCGAAAACATTGTCATTAATAGAAAATGATGCATTTTTATATTCAAATAATTGAAGGAAAGAGAAATATATTCCCAGTAAAATGGTTATTATTAATCTTAATTTTCTTTCCTTAAATATATTATTAATAATTGAATGATGACATCAAGTAATAGACAATCCTGAAGATACTAATACAATTGTATTTAGTAGAGGAATATTATAAGGATTAAATATTTTAATTCCTTTGGGAGGTCAAATTATACCAATTTCTATTCTAGGATTAAGGGATATATGAAAAAATGCTCAAAAAAAGGAAATAAAAAAAAACAATTCAGAAATAATAAATCGAATTATTCCAAATCGTAGATTATTATAAACAAGATAAGTAATCAATGGTTTATTTCTTGGTCCAATAATAACTAGTATGTGTGATTTTGGGTTTCGGCTTTTAATAGACCAATGTAACGATTTAAACTTCTTTATTTTTCAACGTAGAAACGTTTCGGTAAAATTTTGCACCCTCTTCAGTCTAAACATTAAGTCTATGTGGAAGGAAAAGAAAAAGTTTCTCTATTACAATAATATTTTACAAGTGTCTTAAATACCTATTATTCCTATGTAAAACTAATTGTTAACGGAAAATTGAATAAATTGTACTCACTAAAAGAAGTCCTAGGCTACTTATTATCTGCCCTAGGTGCTTATGTCTTCGGTGTTAAAGGAAGACTAAAGTACAAATTTTAAACTTAGAATTAACTGTAACCACTGAGGCGGAGAGGAAGGACAAGGGTTATTTATTTACATTAATTGACGTCACGAAATCAGTTGCGCACTTTATTTGAACGTGGTCTGCTGGACAGTAAGGACACAATCCCGCCTGGATTCTGCGCGACCTAGGGTCGGTAATATCGATCCATAGAATCGATCGGCGGAAGTGAATGGATTTACGTATCACTTACTATCCAGCAGCCATCACAGTTCGTTCAAGGGTGCTGAGGCAAGGCGTTATTATACATCGGAATTTTTCCCTGTGATTCGGTGCATGTCTGTAATTGAAAGTGGTAGGTAAGATGCGTAATCTATCCCTTTGGCTATTAATAGAATTATTGACAATGTACAAGCAGTTTTCTTTTTTAACTGATATGTAGTAATTCGGCTACGTCAGCAGGTGGGCGATGAGGTCCGTGTAGTGGATTGCTAAATTGACCGATTCAAACTTCTTGTTAACACTATTCTCTAACTGTATATATAGGGATTCGGCGATACTCCGGCGGTAGTAATTATTGTCCTTGTGAAGAATACTAGCGTTATCAAAGTCGAACGCGCGGCCGTTATCCAGCACGTGCTCTGTGAGAGCCGTTCTGCTGGACAGGTGCGTGAGGCTGTACCTATGTTGGTACAGTCTTGCTGCTAATTGGTTGTGAGTTTGGCCCACGTAGCACTCTCCACAATTCCTGCAAGGTATTTTATACACTATGTACGTTTTCTTACATGTGTGTAGCTTATCCTTTCCTTTGGCGAAGAAGCCAAAAGCATTGCTATTTGTAGTGTAAATACATCGCAAGTTGTAACTTTTTAGGATTGGAATCAAGTCCAAATCATAGACAAAAGGAAGTACCACTGTACCGCTCGGAGATGGGTCCCGCAAGCGGTTTATCCTATCCTGGTTTACCCGATAGGGATGATAAATATCATCCACCCGTCTCTTGATGATGTTCTTGACAAAGTTCGTCGGGTAGCCGTTACGAGATAATGTGTTAACAATAAGTTCAAGATTGTCCTTTCTAAAATTCGGGTGTGCTAATTTAACCGCACGGTCAACCAGACCTACAACTAGACTTCTTTTGTGTACAATAGAATGCGCCGAATTGAAGTTACTATAACGCCCAGACCATGTTTTTTTACGGAACCAATTCGTGACGATCTTATTGTTCTCTCTATGAGGTTATAAGAGAGAACAATAAGACCGCCACGATTGTGTTCCTGAAAAAGACGGAACAGATCGGCCAAAACAGTCGACGCGTGGCTTACCGTATTTAAAAGCCACGCACCAGTACACGCATTAGCACACACAGCACGGTTACCGTTGCTGTTTAAGTGTGCGCGTCAAAACATTCCCGAGACAGAACGTTAATACGATTATCGTATTGCAGGTGATTACACCCGTTCGTTCTTCTTCTGTTGTTCCAGAGATTATAACCTAGGACAACCAGGCCCGCCGACAGCCAGGCTACCAAGAAGTCAAATTCTTGTGATCGGCAAAACACTTTGTATTATACAGAGCGAAAAGGGTCTGAAATATACGACTGTCCTTTTCAGGACAGTCAAAGGGAATCAAAGGCATATTGGTTTGGAGTTACCTTTACCCACTCTCCCTCGTCCGGACCGGAGGAGGAAGTTTCACTTCCTCCAATATCGGTTGGAGTTGGCCGATATTTCAAACAAATTTCAACATATTGAAATTAATGATCCAATTGATGAAATAATATTTCAAGATAAGTATCTACCCGGACAGGTTCTCGGCGAGGCGGAAAGCTATGATCCTCTCGAGGATCTTTCCCGCCTCGTCGAGCAGGCATATAGGCCGATAGGCGGAAGGGCGGAAGGCTGCCGCCCTGCCTGGTTTAGGGAGCAGCACCAGCTGCCCCCTTTTCCAGGCCCCCGGGAAGACCCCTTCTGTGAGGCAGTCCTCCAGGAGGCGTCGAAACCTACCCCCCAGGACCACGAGCACGCGGCCGTGGATGCCGTCGGGACCCGGGGCGGTGCTTCGGGCTGCAAGGCGGCGCACCGCCCTGTCCGGCTCCTCGCTGCCGATCCCAGGCACAGGGACGCGATCATGTCGCGCCCCCTGCTCCTGGGTCCGCCGTCAAGCCTCCTCCTCATCCTGAGGAAAGATGTTATCGACGACGGCGTCCAGGAACTCCGGTTCCATCGACTCGGTCACCGGGTGGGGGGGGGGGGGGGGGGGCACGGGCGGATCTTATTCAGAACCACCCGGTATGGGCGACCCCACGGATCGCGATCGATGGTGGCGAGGAGCTGGCTCCAGGCCGCCGCCTTGGCCCTTAGGACAGCCCCCTGGAGGGTCCCCCCGGGCGTCCCTGTACGGGTTGTACAGGAACTCCTCCTCCTCCGCGGTGGATCTTGCGCGCCTGCGGGCCCTGAGGTACGCCCTCCGCGCACGCGTACTGGTGTCCCTCAGGTCGGAAATTTCCGACGACCACAAGTACGCGGCGCGGGGCGAGGAGGCCTTGGCCCGGGGCATGGCGGTGTCAGAGACAGCCGCCATGGCCGCACGGAACCAGGCCTCCTCCTCCTCAGGTGTCTCGCCTATGCGCCCAGGCCAGGCTACCGCCTGGATTGCCGCGCGCAAGGGCCACCTCGTCCAGTCTTTTAAGGGCCCATCGGGGGGGGGGCGATCCCCTAGCCGATGAGCCAGACTGGTTGGGAGGGTTGGGGGTCGAGACGCTCATGACCATGTAAGCGTGGTCAGACATCGTCTCAACCCCCAACACCCTCCACCCAGTCACCCTGCGCACGGCGGAGGGCGACGCCCATGTCAGGTCGACTATGGACGCCCCCCGCCGCCGCACGAAGGTGGGGGTGGACCCCTCATTGAGGAGCCTTAACTCCAGACCGGCCGCCCAATGGAGCAGCTCCCGTCCCCTCATGTCCGTACTGGGGGCACCCCACGCTGTAGCGTGAGAGTTGAAATCCCCCAGGACGAGCAAGGGACGCGGCAGGATGCGGGCGACGCACCCCCAACCCGGTCCAGGAACGCTACAAAAGCGTCCCGGCCGCAATTGGGGGAGACGTAAACCCCCACCACCGCCACGCTGCCCCACTGGACGGCTACGTAGCCATCCCCCCGTTCTATGAGAGCCGGGGGGAGGCATCCCCGGAGTGCCATTCCATAGAATGGCTACCGAGCCCAAGGCGTCTCCGGACCACGAAGGGTGATCCGGAACCCTGTAGGGCTCGGCCGCAACGACCAGCGCCCGACTTTCCACTCGCCCGCGGCCTGGACTACTAAGTCCTGTGCCACGCGCGTGTGGTTCAGGTTGGTCTGGAGGAGGTTGATCCCCAGTCATTGGGGGTCAGCCTCCTCCCGGACCTCCTCCTGGGAGGACTCCACGTCCATGCCACCCTCCCCGGCGGGGGGGGACGTCCTCGCACGGGGCGGGCATGGACGCGGCCTCCTTTGCCGGGCGAGCCGGCGCCTCTTGCCTCTCAGGAGGCGGCACCGCCTCGGCGAGCTCCACCTCCATAGCCTCCCCGGCTGGAGAGGCGGATTCCGCACTCCCCAAATCGGGTGGCCCTATGGCTAGGGCGGCCGCAACGGGGGTCGAGGGCGCCGCGGCGCCCCGGGCAGGGGGCGCCGCTATGGCAGGCCTCTCCCGCTGCGCTCCCCCCGTGCCCTTGGAGGAGGGCCTTTGTGGGGGTGCGCACCCTTTCGTACCGAGACGGTGTGCCGCCGGTCGCCCAAGGTCCGTGCACAGCGGACACTTGGGCGGGGCCGAACACACCGCCGCGGTGTGGGTCACATCCCCGCAATTGTAGCACCGACCGCTACGGTCGGTACTACTCTTGCATTGGTGCCTGGAGTGCCCCAGCGTCAGGCACCGATAGCACTGGAGGTCACGGGCTTCCAAAGCCTGCACCCTCACAGCGCTCCAGCCCACCCTCAGACGGCCAGCTGCGACAATTTTGCGCGCCGCTGAGAGTGGGCATTGAACCCATGCCGTGCCGAGCCGCGAAGGGGCGCGCCGGATCTCCCTGACGCGCACCTCGCCCTCGTCACAGGCGCCCGTGGTGGCACAGTATCGAACACTCAGTTTCAGATAGAACAATTAGATTAAACTGGTACTAAGTTTCGCATCTGGAGTTTCCTCTCTCACAAGGCGGCCACTCAGTTTCGTGGAACACATTCGGTTTCGAGTAGCATCGCCACAGATTTCAGAGAACAGGCGCTTCTCCTGGCACAGTATCGAACACTTAGTTTCAGAGAGAACAATTAGTTTAAAATGGAACAAAGTTTCGCATCTGGAGTTTCCTCTCCCACAAGGTCGACCACTTAGTTTTGTCGAACACATACGGTTTCGAGTGGCATCGCCACAGGTTTCAGAGAACAGGCGCTTCTCCTGGCATATTATCGAACACTTAGTTTCAGATAGAACGATTAGTTTAAAATGGAACTAAGTTTCGCATCTGGAGTTTCCTCTCTCACAAGGTCGACCACTTAGTTTCGTCGAACACATACGTTTTCGAGTAGCATCGCCACAGATTTCAGAGAACAGGCGCTGCTCCTGGCACAGTATCGAACACTTAGTTTCAGAGAGAACAATTCGTTTAAAATGGTACTAAGTTTCGCATCTGGAGGTTCCTCTCTCACAAGGTCGACCACTTAGTTTTGTCGAACACATACGGTTTTGAGTAGCATCGCCACAGATTTCAGAGAACAGGCGCTTCTCCTGGCACAGTATCGAACACTTAGTTTCAGAGAGAACAATTAGTTCAAAATGCAACTATATATTCCATCTGTAGTTTCCTCTCTCAAAAGGTCGACCGCTTAGTTTCGACGAACACATACGGTTTCGAGTAGCATCGCCACAGATTTCAGAGAACAGGCGCTTCTCCTGGCACAGTAAAGAACACTTAGTTTCAGATAGAACAATTAGTTTAAAATGGAACTATGTTTCGCATCTGGAGTTTCCTCTACCACAAGGTCGACCACTTATTTTCGTCGAACACATACGGTTTCGAGTAGCATCGCCACAGATTTCAGAGAACAGGCGCTTCTCCTGGCACAGTATCGAACACTTAGTTTCAGAGAGAACAATTCGTTTAAAATGGTACTAAGTTTCGCATCTGGAGGTTCCTCTCTCACAAGGTCGACCACTTAGTTTTGTGGAACACATACGGTTTCGAGTAGCATCGCCACAGATTTCAGAGAACAGGCGCTTCTCCTGGCACAGTATCGAACACTTAGTTTCAGAGAGAACAATTAGTTCAAAATGCAACTATATATCGCATCTGTAGTTTCCTCTCTCAAAAGGTCGACCGCTTAGTTTCGACGAACACATACGGTTTCGAGTAGCATCGCCACAGATTTCAGAGAACAGGCGCTTCTCCTGGCACAGTAAAGAACACTTAGTTTCAGATAGAACAATTAGTTTAAAATGGAACTAAGTTTCGCATCTGAAGTTTCCTCTCTCACAAGATCGACCACTTAGTTTCGTCTAACACATACGGATCCAAGTGGCATCGCGACAGATTTCAGAGAAAAAGCGCTTCTCCTGGCACAGTATCGAACACTTATTTCAGACAGAACAATTAGTTTAAAATGGAACTATGTCTCGCATCTGGAGTATCCTCTCTCAGAAGATCAACTTCTTAGTTTCCTTGAACACATACGGTTTCGAGTGGCATCGCCACACATTTCAGAGAACAGGTGCTCCTCCTGGCACAGTATCGAACACTTAGTATCAGATAGAACAATTAGTTTAAAATGCAACTAAGCTTCGCATCTGGAGTTTCCTCTCTCACAAGGTCGACGACTTAGTTTCGTCGAATACATACGGTTTCGAGGGGCATCGCCACAGATTTCAGAGAACAGGCGCTTCTCCTGGCACAGTATCGAACACTTAGTTTCAGATAGAACAATTCGATTAAAATGGTACTATGTTTCGCATCTGGAGGTTCCTCTCTCGCAAGGTCGACCACTTAGTTTCGTCGAACACATACGGTTTCGAGTAGCATCGCCACAGATTTCAGAGAACAGGCGCTTCTCCTGGCACAGTATCGAACACTTAGTTTCAGATAGAACAATTAGTTTAAAATGGCAGTAAGTTTCGCGTCTGGAGTTTCCTCTCTCACAAGGTCGACCACTCAGTTTCGTCGAACCCATACCGGTGCGAGTGGTATCGCCACAGGTTTCACAGAACGGGCGCTTCTCCTGGCACAGTATCGAACACTTAGTTTCAGATAGAACAATTAATTTAAAATGGAACTAAGTTTCGCATCTGAAGTTTCCTCTCTCACAAGGTCGGCCACTTAGTTTCGTCGAACACATACGGTATCGAGTGGCATCGCCACAGATTTCAGAGAACAGGCGCTTCTCCTGGCACAGTATCGAACACTTAGTTTCAGATAGAACAATCAATTTAAAATGGAACTAAGTTTCTCATCTGAAGTTTCCTCTCTCACAAGGTCGGCCACTTAGTTTCGTCGAACACATACGGTTTCCAGTGGCATCGCCACAGATTTCAGAGAACAGGCGCTTCTCCTGGCACAGTATCGAACACTTAGTTTCAGATAGAACAATCAATTTAAAATGGTACTAAGTTTCGCATCTGAAGTTTCCTCTCTCACAAGGTCGGCCACTTAGTTTCGTCGAACACATACGGTTTCCAGTGGCATCGTCACAGATTTCAGAGAACACGCGCTTCTCCTGGCACAGTATCGAACACTTAGTTTCAGATAGAACAATTAGTTTAAAATGGCACTAAGTTTCGCGTCTGGAGTTTCCTCTCTCACAAGGTCGACCACTCAGTTTCGTCGAACACATACCGTTGCGAGTGGTATCGCCACAGGTTTCACAGAACGGGCGCTTCTCCTGGCACAGTATCGAACACTTAGTTTCAGATAGAACAATTAATTTAAAATGGAACTAAGTTTCGCATCTGAAGTTTCCTCTCTCACAAGGTCGGCCACTTAGTTTCGTCGAACACATACGGTTTCGAGTGGCATCGCCACAGATTTCAGAGAACAGGCGCTTCTCGTGGCACAGTATCGAACACTTAGTTTCAGATAGAACAATTAGTTTGAAATGGAACTATGTTTCGCATCTGGAGTTTCCTCTCTCACAAGGTCGACCACTTAGTTTCGTCGAACACATACGGTTTCGAGTGGCATCGCCACACATTTCAGAGAACTGGCTCTTCTCCTGGCACAGTATCGAACACTTAGTTTCAGATAAAACAATTAGTTTAAAATGGAACTAAGCATCGCATCTGGAGTTTCCTCTCTCACAAGGTCGACCACTTAGTTTCGATGAACACATACGGTTTCGAGTAGCATCGCCACCGATTTCCGAGAACAGGCGCTTCTCCTGGCGCAGTATCGAACACTCAGTTACAGATAGAACAATTAGTTTAAAATGGAACTAAGTTTCGCATCTGGAGTTTCTTCTCTCACAAGGTCGACCACTTAGTTTCCTCGAACACATTTGGTTTTGAGCAGCATCGCCACAAATCTCAGAGAACAGGCGCTTCTCGTGGCACAGTATCGAACACTTAGTTTCAGATAGAACAATTAGTTTAAAATGGAACTAAGTTTCGCATCTGGAGTTTCCTCTCTCACAAGGTCGACCACTTAGTTTCGTCGAACACATACGGTTTCGAGTAGCATCGCCACAGATTTTAGAGAGCAGGCGCTTCTCCTGGCACAGTATCGAACAGTTAGTTTCAGAGAGAACAATTAGTTTAAATTGGAACTATGTTTCGCATCTGGAGTTTCCTCTCTCACAAGGTCGACCACTTAGTTTCGTCGAACACATACGGTTTCGAGTGGCATCGCCTCACATTTCAGAGAACTGGCGCTTCTCCTGGCACAGTACCGAACACGTAGTTTCAGATAGAACAATTAGTTTAAAATCGTACTATGTTTCGCATCTGGAGTTTCCTCTTTCACAAGGCGACCACTTAGTTTCGTCGAACACATACGGTTTCGAGTGGCTTCGCCACACATTTCAGAGAACTGGCGCTTCTCCTGGCACAGTATCGAACACGTAGTTTCAGATAGAACAATTAGTTTAAAATCGTACTATGTTTCGCATCTGGAGTTTCCTCTTTCACAAGGCGACCACTTAGTTTCGTCGAACACATACGGTTTCGAGTAGCATCGCCACAGATTTCAGAGAACAGGCGCCTCCCTGGCACAGTATCGAACACTTAGTTTCAGATAGAACAATTAGTTTAAAATGGAACTAAGTTTCGCATCTGGAGTTTCCTCTCTCACAAGGTCGGCCACTTAGTTTCGTCGAACACATACGGTTTCGAGTGGCATCGCCACAGATTTCAGAGAACAGGCGCTTCTCCTGGCACACTATCGAACACTTAGATTCAGAAGGAACAATTAGTTTAAAATGGAACTAAGTTTCGCATCTGGAGTTTCCTCTCTCACAAGGTCGGCCACTTAGTTTCGTCGAGCACATACGGTTTCGAGTAGCATCGCCACAGATTTTAGAGAGCAGGCGCTTCTCCTGGCACAGTATCGAACAGTTAGTTTCAGAGAGAACAATTAGTTTAAATTCGAACTATGTTTCGCATCTGGAGTTTCCTCTCTCACAAGGTCGACCACTTAGTTTCGTCGAACACATACGGTTTCGAGTGGCATCGCCACACATTTCAGAGAACTGGCGCTTCTCCTGGCACAGTATCGAACACTTAGTTTCAGATCGAACAATTATTTTAATATGGAATTAAATTTCGCATTTGGAGTTTCCTCTCTCACAAGGCGACCACTTAATATCGTGGAACACATACGGTTTCGAGCGGCATCGCCACAGATTTCAGAGAACGGGAGTTTCTCCTGGCACATTATCGACCACTTAGTTTCGTCGAAGACATACGGTGTCGCGTGGTATCGCCACAGATTTCGGAGAACGGCGTTTCTCCTGGCACAGTATCGAACACTTAGTTTCAGATACAACAATTAGTTTAAAATGGAACTTTGTATCGCATCTGCAGTTTCCTCTCTCACAAGGTCGACCACTTAGTTTCGTCGATCACATACGCTTTCGAGTGGCATCACCACAGATTTCAGAGAACAACCGCTTCTCGAGGCACAGTATCGAACACTTAGTTTCAGATAGAACAATTAGTTTAAAATGGAACTAAGTTTCGCATCTGGAGTTTCCTCTCTCACAAGGTCGACCACTTAGTTTCGTCGAACACATACGGTTTCGAGTAGCATCGCCACAGATTTTAGAGAGCAGGCGCTTCTCCTGGCACAGTATCGAACAGTTAGTTTCAGAGAGAACAATTAGTTTAAATTCGAACTATGTTTCGCATCTGGAGTTTCCTCTCTCACAAGGTCGACCACTTAGTTTCGCCGAACACATACGGTTTCGAGTAGCATCGCCACAGATTTCAGAGAACAGGCGCTTCTCCTGGCACAGTATCGAACACTTAGTTTCAGAGAGAACAATTAGTTTAAAATGGAACTATGTTTCGCATTTGGAGTTTCCTCTCCCGCAAGGTGGACCACTTAGTTTCGTCGAACACATACGGTTTCGAGTGGCATCGCCACACATTTCAGAGAACTGGCGCTTCTCCTGGCACAGTATCGAACACTTAGTTTCAGATAGAACAATTAGTTTAAAATGGAACTAAGTTTCGCATCTGGAGTTTCCTCTCTCACAAGGTCGACCACTTAGTTTCGTCGAACACATACGGTTTCGAGTAGCATCGCCACAGATTTGAGAGAGCAGGCGCTTCTCCTGGCACAGTATCGAACAGTTAGTTTCAGAGAGAACAATTAGCTTAAATTGGAACTATGTTTCGCATCTGGAGTTTCCTCTCTCACAAGGTCGACCACTTAGTTTCGATGAACACATACGGTTTCGAGTAGCATCGCCACCGATTTCCGAGAACAGGCGCTTCTCCTGGCGCAGTATCGAACACTCAGTTACAGATAGAACAATTAGTTTAAAATGGAACTAAGTTTCGCATCTGGAGTTTCTTCTCTCACAAGGTCGACCACTTAGTTTCGTCGAACACATACCGTTTCGAGTGGTATCGCCACACATTTCAGAGAACATGAGCTTCTCCTGGCACAGTATCGGACACATAGTTTCAGATAAAACAATTAGTTTAAAATGGTACTATATTTCGCATTTGGAGTTTCCTCTCCCGCAAGGTGGACCACTTAGTTTCGTCGAACACATACGGTTTCAAGTAGCATCGCCACAGATTTCAGAGAACAGGCGCCTCTCCTGGCACAGTATCGAACACTTAGTTTCAGATAGAACAATTAGTTTAAAATCGTACTATGTTTCGCATCTGGAGTTTCCTCTTTCACAAGGCGACCACTTAGTTTCGTCGAACACATACGGTTTCGAGTGGCATCGCCACACATTTCAGAGAACTGGCTCTTCTCCTGGCACAGTATCGAACACTTAGTTTCAGATAAAACAATTAGTTTAAAATGGAACTAAGCATCGCATCTGGAGTTTCGTCTCTCACAAGGTCGACCACTTAGTTTCGATGAACACATACGGTTTCGAGTAGCATCGCCACCGATTTCCGAGAACAGGCGCTTCTCCTGGCGCAGTATCGAACACTCAGTTACAGATAGAACAATTAGTTTAAAATGGAACTAAGTTTCGCATCTGGAGTTTCTTCTCTCACAAGGTCGACCACTTAGTTTCGTCGAACACATACGGTTTCGAGTAGCATCGCCACAGATTTCAGAGAACAGGCGCTTCTCCTGGCACAGTATCGAATACTTAGTTTGAGAGAGAACAATTAGTTTAAAATGGAATTATGTTTCGCATATGGAGTTTCCTCTTTCAAAAGGCGACCACTCAGTTTCGTCGAACACATACGGTTTCGAGTGGCATCGCCACAGATTTCAGAGAATAGGCGCTTCTCCTGGCACAGTATCGAACACTTAGTTTCAGTTAGAATATTTAGTTTAAAATGGAAATATGTTTCGCATTTGGAGTTTCCTCTTTCACAAGGCGACCACTTAGTTTCGTCGAACACATACGGTTTCGAGTGGCATCGCCACAGATTTCAGAGAACAGGCGCTTCTCCTGGCACATTATCGTACACGTAGTTACAGATAGAACAATTAGTTTAAAATGCAACTATGTTTCGCATCTGGAGTTTCCTCTCTCACAAGATCAACCACTTAGTTTCATCGAACACATACTGTTTCGAGTAGCATCGCCACAGATTTCAGAGAACAGGCTCTTCTCCTGGCACAGTATCGAACACTTAGTTTCAGAGAGAACAATTAGTTTAAAATGGAACTAAGTTTCGCATCTGGAGTTTCCCCTCTCACAAGGTCGGCCACTTAGTTTCGTCGAACACATACGGTTTCGAGTGGCATCGCCACAGATTTCTGAGAACAGGCGCTTCTCCTGGCACAGTACCGAAAACTTAGTTTCAGATAGAACAATTAGTTTAAAATGGAACTAAGCTTCGCATCTGGAGTTTCCTCTCTCACAAGGTCGACCACTTAGTTTAGTCGAACACATACGGTTTCGAGCGGCATCGCCACACAGTTCAGAGAACAGGCGCTTCTCCTGGCACAGTACCGAAAACTTAGTTTCAGATAGAACAATTAGTTTAAAATGGAACTAATCTTCGCATCTGGAGTTTCCTCTCTCACAAGGTCGACCACTTAATTTCGATGAACACATACGGTTTCGAGTGGCATCGCCACAGATCTCAGAGCACTGGCGCTTCTCCTGGCACATTATCGAACACTTAGTTTCAGATGGAACAATTAGTTTAAAATGGAACTATGTTTCGCATCTGGCGTTTCCTCTCTCACAAGATCGACCATTTAGTTTCGTGGAACGTATACGGTTTCGAGTGGCATCGCCACAGATTTCAGAGAACAGGCGCTTCTCCTGGCACAGTATCGAACACTTACTTCAGACAGAACAATTAGTTTAAAATGGAACTCTGTTTCGCATCTGGAGTTTCCTCTCTCATAAGGTCGACGACATAGTTTCGCTGAACACATTCGGTTTCGAGTGGCATCGCCACAGATTACAGAGAACAGGCGCTTCTCCTGGCACAGTATCGAACACATACTTCAGACAGAACAATTAGTTTAAAATGGAACTCTGTTTCGCATCTGGAGTATCCTCTCTCACAAGGTCAAACACTTAGTTTCGTCGAACACATACGGTTTCGAGTGGCATCGCCACAGATTTCAGAGAACAGGCGCTTCTCCTGGCACAGTACCGAACACTTAGTTTCAGATAGAACAATTAGTTTAAAATGGAACTAAGTTTCGCATCTAGAGTTTCCTCTCTCACAAGGTCGACCACTCAGTTTCTTCGAACACATACGGTTTCGAGTGGTATCGCCACACATTTCAGAGAACAGGCGTTTCTCCTGGTACACTATCGAACACTTAGTTTCAGATAGAACAATTAGGTTAAAATGGAACTATGCTTCGCATCTGGAGTTTCTTCTCTCACAAGGTCGACCACTTAGTTTCGTCGACACATACGGTTTCGAGTGGCATCGCCACAGATTTCAGAGAACAGGCGCTTCTCCTGGCACAGTATCGAACACTTACTTCAGACAGAACAATTAGTTTAAAATGGAACTCTGTTTTCGCATCTGGAGTTTCCTCTCTCACAAGGTCGGCCACTTAGTTTCGTCGAACACATGCAGGTTCGAGTAGCATCGCCACTGATTTCAGAGAACAGGCGCTTCTCCTGGCACAGCATCGAACACTTTCAGATAGAACAATTAGTTTAAAATGGAACTAAGTTCCGCATCTGGAGTTTCCCCTCTCACAAGGTCGGCCACTTAGTTTCGTCGAAAACATACGGTTTCGAGTGGTATCGCCACACATTTCAGAGAACAGGCGTTTCTCCTGGTACACTATCGAACACTTAGTTTCAGATAGAACAATTAGCTTAAAATGGAACTAAGCTTCGCATCTTGAGTTTCCTCTCTCACAAGGTCGACCACTTAGTTTCGTCGACACATACGGTTTCGAGTGGCATCGCCACAGATTTCAGAGAACAGGCGCTTCTCCTGGCACAGTACCGAACACTTAGTTTCAGATAGAACAATTAGTTTAAAATGGAACTAAGTTTCGCATCTAGAGTTTCCTCTCTCGCAAGGTCGACCACTTAGTTTCTTCGAACACATACGGTTTCGAGTGGTATCGCCACACATTTCAGAGAACAGGCGTTTCTCCTGGTACACTATCGAACACTTAGTTTCAGATAGAACAATTAGGTTAAAATGGAACTAAGCTTCGCATCTGGAGTTTCCTCTCTCACAAGGTCGACCACTTAGTTTCGTCGACACATACGGTTTCGAGTGGCATCGCCACAGATTTCAGAGAACAGGCGCTTCTCCTGGCACAGTCTCGAACACTTACTTCAGACAGAACAATTAGTGTAAAATGGAACTCTGTTTCGCATCTGGAGTATCCTCTCTCACAAGGACAACCACTTAGTTTCGTCGATCACATACGGTTTCGAGTGGTATCCCCACAGATTTCAGAGAACAGGCGCTTCACCTGGCACAGTATCGAACACTTAGTTTCAGATAGAACAATTAGTGTAAAGTGGAACTAAGTTTCGCATCTGGAGTATCCTCTCTCACAAGTTCAGCCACTTAGTTTCGTCGAACACATACGGTTTCGAGCGGCATCGCCACACAGTTCAGGGAACAGGCGCTTCTCCTGGCACAGTATCGAACACTTAGTTTCAGAGAGAACAATTAGTTTAAAATGGAACTAAGTTTCGCATCTGGAGTTTCCTCTCTCACAAGGTCGACCATTTAGTTTCGTGGAACGTATACGGTTTCGAGTGGCATCGCCACAGATTTCAGAGAACAGGCGCTTCTCCTGGGACAGTATCGAACACTTAGTTTCAGAGAGAACAATTAGTTTAAAATCGAACTATGTTTCACATTTGGAGTTTCCTCGCTCACAAGGTGGACCACTTAGTTTAGTCGAACGCATACGTTTTCGATTGGCATCGCCACAGATTTCAGAGAACAGGCGGTTCTACTGGCACAGTATCGGAAACATAGTTTCAGATAGCACAATAAGATTAAAATGGAACTAAATTTCGCATCTGGAGTTTCCTCTCTCACAAGGTCGACCACTTGGTTTTGTCGAACACATACGGTTTCGAGCGGCATCGCCACACAGTTCAGAGAACAGGCGCTTCTCCTGGCACAGTACCGAAAACTTAGTTTCAGATAGAACAATTAGTTGAAAATGGAACTAAACTTCGCATCTGGAGTTTCCTCTCTCACAAGGTCGACCACTTAATTTCGATGAACACATACGGTTTCGTGTGCCATCGCCACAGATTTTGGAGAACAGGCGCTACTCTTGGCACAGTATCTAACACTTAGTTTCAGATAGAACATTTAGTTTAAAATGAAACTATGTTTCGCATTTGGAGGTTCCTCCCTCACAAGGTCGACCACTTAGTTTAGTCGAACACATACGTTTTCGATTGGCATCGCCACAGATTTCAGAGAACAGGCGGTTCTACTGGCACAGTATCGGAAACATAGTTTCAGATAGCACAATAAGATTAAAATGGAACTAAATTTCGCATCTGGAGTTTCCTCTCTCACAAGGTCGACCACTTGGTTTTGTCGAACACATACGGTTGCGAGTAGCATCTCCACAGACTTCAGAGAGCAGGCGCTTCTCCTGGCACAGTATCGAACACTTAGTTTCAGATGGAACAATTAGTTTAAAATGGTACGAAATTTCGCAAATGGAATTTCTTCTCTCACCAGGTGACCACTTATTTTCGTCGAACACATACGGTTTCGAGCGGCATGGCCACACAGTTCAGAGAACAGGCGCTTCTCCTGGCACAGTACCGAAAACTTAGTTTCAGATAGAACAATTAGTTTAAAATGGAACTAAACTTCGCATCTGGAGTTTCCTCTCTCACAAGGTCGACCACTTAATTTCGATGAACACATACGGTTTCGAGTGCCATCGCCACAGATCTCAGAGCACTGGCGCTTCTCCTGGCACATTATCGAACACTTAGTTTCAGATGGAACAATTAGTTTAAAATGGAACTATGTTTCGCATCTGGAGTTTCCTCTCTCACAAGATCGACCATTTAGTTTCGTGGAACGTATACGGTTTCGAGTGGCATCGCCACAGATTTCAGAGAACAGGCGCTTCTCCTGGCACAGTATCGAACACTTACTTCAGACAGAACAATTAGTTTAAAATGGAACTCTGTTTCGCATCTGGAGTTTCCTCTCTCATAAGGTCGACGACATAGTTTCGTTGAACACATTCGGTTTCGAGTGGCATCGCCACAGATTACAGAGAACAGGCGCTTCTCCTGGCACAGTATCGAACACTTACTTCAGACAGAACAATTAGTTTAAAATGGAACTCTGTTTCGCATCTGGAGTATCCTCTCTCACAAGGTCAAACACTTAGTTTCGTCGAACACATACGGTTTCGAGTGGCATCGCCACAGATTTCAGAGAACAGGCGCTTCTCCTGGCACAGTACCGAACACTTAGTTTCAGATAGAACAATTAGTTTAAAATGGAACTAAGTTTCGCATCTAGAGTTTCCTCTATCACAAGGTCGACCACTCAGTTTCTTCGAACACATACGGTTTCGAGTGGTATCGCCACACATTTCAGAGAACAGGCGCTTCTCCTGGCACAGTATCGAACACTTACTTCAGACAGAACAATTAGTGTAAAATGGAACTCTGTTTCGCATCTGGAGTATCCTCTCTGACAAGGACAACCACTTAGTTTCGTCGATCACATACGGTTTCGAGTGGCATCCCCACAGATTTCAGAGAACAGGCGCTTCACCTGGCACAGTATCGAACACTTAGTTTCAGATAGAACAATTAGGTTAAAATGGAACTAAGCTTCGCATCTGGAGTTTCCTCTCTCACAAGGTCGACAACTTAGTTTCGTCGACACATACGGTTTCGAGTGGCATCGCCACAGACTTCAGAGAACAGGCGCTTCTCCTGGCACAGTATCGAACACTAACTTCAGACAGAACAATTAGTTTAAAATGGAACACTGTTCCGCATCTGGAGTATCCTCTCTCACAAGGACAACCACTTAGTTTCGTCGATCACATACGGTTTCGAGTGGCATCGCCACAGATTTCAGAGAACAGGCGCTTCTCCTGGGACAGTATCGAACACTTAGTTTCAGAGAGAACAATTAGTTTAAAATCGAACTATGTTTCACATTTGGAGTTTCCTCGCTCACAAGGTGGACCACTTAGTTTCGTCAAACACATACGGTTTCGAGTGGCATCGCCACAGATTTCAGAGAGCAGGCGCTTCTCCTGGCACAGTATCGAACACTTAGTTTCAGATGGAACAGTTAGTTTAAAATGGAACTAAGTTTCGCTTCTGGAGTTTCCTCTCTCACAAGGTCGACCACTTAGTTTCGTCGTACATATACGGTTTCGACTTGCATCGCCACAGATTTTGGAGAACAGGCGCTACTCTTGGCACAGTATCTAACACTTAGTTTCAGATAGAACATTTAGTTTAAAATGAAACTATGTTTCGCATTTGGAGGTTCCTCCCTCACAAGGTCGACCACTTAGTTTAGTCGAACACATACGTTTTCGATTGGCATCGCCACAGATTTCAGAGAACAGGCGGTTCTACTGGCACAGTATCGGAAACATAGTTTCAGATAGCACAATAAGATTAAAATGGAACTAAATTTCGCATCTGGAGTTTCCTCTCTCACAAGGTCGACCACTTGGTTTTGTCGAACACATACGGTTGCGAGTAGCATCTCCACAGACTTCAGAGAGCAGGCGCTTCTCCTGGCACAGTATCGAACACTTAGTTTCAGATGGAACAATTAGTTTAAAATGGTACGAAATTTCGCAAATGGAATTTCTTCTCTCACCAGGTGACCACTTATTTTCGTCGAACACATACGGTTTCGAGCGGCATCGCCACACAGTTCAGAGAACAGGCGCTTCTCCTGGCACAGTACCGAAAACTTAGTTTCAGATAGAACAATTAGTTTAAAATGGAACTAAACTTCGCATCTGGAGTTTCCTCTCTCACAAGGTCGACCACTTAATTTCGATGAACACATACGGTTTCGAGTGCCATCGCCACAGATCTCAGGGCACTGGCGCTTCTCCTGGCACATTATCGAACACTTAGTTTCAGATGGAACAATTAGTTTAAAATGGAACTATGTTTCGCATCTGGAGTTTCCTCTCTCACAAGATCGACCATTTAGTTTCGTGGAACGTATACGGTTTCGAGTGGCATCGCCACAGATTTCAGAGAACAGGCGCTTCTCCTGGCACAGTATCGAACACTTACTTCAGACAGAACAATTAGTTTAAAATGGAACTCTGTTTCGCATCTGGAGTATCCTCTCTCACAAGGTCAAACACTTAGTTTCGTCGAACACATACGGTTTCGAGTGGCATCGCCACAGATTTCAGAGAACAGGCGCTTCTCCTGGCACAGTACCGAACACTTAGTTTCAGATAGAACAATTAGTTTAAAATGGAACTAAGTTTCGCATTTGGAGGTTCCTCCTCACAAGGTCGACCACTTAGTTTCGTCGGACATATACGGTTTCGACTTGCATCGCCACAGATTTTGGAGAACAGGCGCTACTCTTGGCACAGTATCTAACACTTAGTTTCAGATAGAACATTTAGTTTAAAATGAAACTATGTTTCGCATTTGGAGGTTCCTCCTCACAAGGTCGACCACTTAGTTTCGTCGGACACATACGGTTTCGAGTGGCATCGCCACACATTTCAGAGAACAGGCGCTTCTCCTAGCACACTATCGAACACTTAGTTTCAGATAGAACTATTAGTTTAAAATGGTACTAAGTTTCGCATCTGGAGTTTCCTCTCTCACAAGGCGACCACTTAGTTTCGTGGACCATATACCGTTTCGAGGGGCATCGCCACAGATTTCAGAGAACAGGCGCTTCTCCTGGCACAGTATCGAACACTTAGTTTCAGATAGAACAATTAGTTTAAAATGGAACTATGTTCCGCATCTGGTGAATCCTCTCTCACAAGTTCGACCATTTAGTTTCGTCGAACACAATACGGTTTCGAGTGTCATCGCCACACATTTCAGAGCACAGGCGCTTCTCCTGCTATAGTATCGAACACATAGTTTTAGTTAGAATAATTAGTTTAAAATGGAAATATGTTTCGCATTTGGAGTGTCCTCCCTCACAAGGTCAACCACTTAGTTTCGTCGAACATATACGGTTTCGAGTGGCATCGCCACAGATTTCAGAGAACAGGCGCTTCTCCTGGTACACTGTCGAACACTTAGTTTCAGATAGAACAGTTAGCTTTAAATGGAACTAAGTTTCGTTTCTGGAGTGTCCTCTCTCACAAGGTCGACCACTTAGTTTCGTCGGACACATACGGTTTCGAGTGGCATCGCCACACATTTCAGAGAACAGGCGCTTCTCCTAGCACACTATCGAACACAGACGGTTTCGATTGGCATCGCCACTGATTTCAGAGAACAGGCGCTTCTCCTGGCACAGTATCGAACACTTAGTTCCAGTTAGAATAATTAGTTTAAAATGGAAATATGTTTCGCATTTGGAGTTCCCTCTCTCACAAGGTCGACCACTTAGTTTCGTCGAACACATACGGTTTCGAGTAGTATCGCCACAGATATCGCAGAACGGGAGTTTCTCCTGGCACAGTATCGAACACTTAGTTACAGATAGAACAATTAGTTTAAAATGCAACTATGTTTCGCATCTGGAGTTTCCTCTCTCACAAGGTCGGCCACTTAGTGTCGTCGAACACATACGGTTTCGAGTGGTATCGCCACAGATTTCAGAGAACAGGCGCTTCTCCTGGCACATTATCGAACACTTAGTTTTAGTTAGAATAATTAGTTTAAAATGGAAATATGTTTCGCATTTGGGGCTTCCTCTCTCACAAGGTCGACCACTTATTTTCGTCGAACACATACGGTTTCGAGTAGTATCGCCACAGTTTTCGCAGAACGGGAGTTTCTCCGGGCACAGTATCGAACACTTAGTTTCGGATAGAACAATAAGTTTAAAATGCAACTATGTTTCCGCATCTGGAGTTTCCTCTCTCACAAGGTCGGCCACTTAGTTTCGTCGAACACATACGGTTTCGAGTGGTATCGCCACAGATTTGAGAGAACAGGCGGTTCTCCTGGCACATTATCGAACACTTAGTTTCAGATAGAACAATTAGTTTAAAATGGAACTATGTTTCGCATCTGGAGTATCCTCTCTCACAAGGTCAACCACTTAGTTTCGTCGAACACATACGGTTTCGAGTGGCATCGCCACAGATTTCAGAGAACAGGCGCTTCTCCTGGCACACTATCGAACACTTAGTTTCAGATAGAACAATTAGTTTAAAATGGAACTATGTTTCGCATCTGGAGTATCCTCTCTCACAAGGTCGACCACTTAGTTTCGTCGAACACATACGGTTTCGAGTAGCATCGCCACAGATTTCAGAGAACAGGCGCTTCTCCTGGCACAGTATCGAACACTTAGTTTCAGAGGGAAAAATTAGTTTAAAATGCAACTATGTTTCGCATCTGGAGTTTCCTCTCTCACAAGTTCGACCACTTAGTTTCGTCGAACACATACGGTTTCGAGTAGCATCGCCACCGATTTCGGAGAACAGACGCTTCTCCTGGCACAGTATCGAACACTTAGTATCAGATAGAACAATTAGTTTAAAATGGAACTATGTTTTGTATCTGGAGTATGCTCTCTCACAAGGTCAACCACTTAGTTTCGTCGAACACATACGGTTTCGAGTAGCATCGCCACAGATTTCAGAGAACAAGCGCTTCTCCTGGCACAGTATCGAACACTTAGTTTCAGATAGAACAATTAGTTTAAAATGGAACTATGTTTCGCATCTGGAGTATCCTCTCTCACAAGGTCGACCACTTAGTTTCGTCGAACACATACGGTTTCGAGTAGCATCGCCACAGATTTCAGAGAACAAGCGCTTCTCCTGGCACAGTATCGAACACTTAGTTTCAGATGGAAAAATTATTTTAAAATGGAAGTAGGTTTCGCATCTGCAGTTTCCTCTCTCACAAGGTCGACAACTTAGTTGCGTCGAACAAATACGGTTTCGAGTGGCATCGACACAGATTTCAGAGAACAGACGCTTCTCCTAGCACAGTATCGAAAACTTAGTATCAGATAGAACAATTAGTTTAAAATGGACCTAAGTTTCGCATCTGGAGTATCCTCTCTCACAAGGTCGACCACTTAGTTTCGTCAAACACATACGGTTACGAGTAGTATCGCCACAGATTTCGCAGAACGGGAGTTTCTCCTGGCACAGTATCGAACACTTAGTTTCAGATAGAACCATTAGTTTAAAATGCAACTATGTTTCGCATCTGGAGTTTCCTGTCTCACAAGGTCGGCCACTTTGTTTCGTCGAACACATACGGTTTCGAGTGGTATCGCCACAGATTCCAGAGAACAGGCGCTTCTCCTGGCACAGTATCGAACACTTAGTTTTAGATGGAACAATTAGTTTAAAATGCAACTATATTTCGCATGTGGAGTTTCCTCTCTCACAAGGTCGGCCACTTAGTTTCGTCGAACACATACGGTTTCCAGTGGTATCGCCATAGATTTCAGAGAACAGGCGCTTCTCCTGGCACAGTATCGAACACTTAGTTTAAGATGGAACAATTAGTTTTAAATGGAACTAAGTTTTGCATCTGGAGTTTCCTCTTTGACAAGGCGACCACTGAGTTTCGTCGAACACAGACGGTTTCGATTGGCATCGCCACAGATTTCAGAGAGCAGGCGCTTCTCCTGGCACAGTATCGAACACTTATTAAAGACAGAACAATTTGTTTAAAATGTAAATATGTTTCGCATCTGGAGTATCCTCCCTCACAAGGTCGACCACTTAGTTTCATCGCACACATACGGTTTCGAGTGGCATCGCCACAGATTTCAGAGAACAGGCGCTTCTCCTGGTACAGTATCGAACACTTAGTTTCAGATAGAACAGTTACTTTTAAATGAAACTATGTTTCACTTCTGGAGTTTCCACTCTCACAAGGCCGACCACTTAGTTTCGTCGAACACATACGGTTTCGAGTGGCATCGCCACAGATTTCAGAGAACAGGCGCTTCTCCTGGCACATTATCGAACACTTAGTTTCAGATGGAACAATTAGTTTAAAATGGAACTAAGTTTCGCATCTGGAGTTTCCTCTCTCACAAGGTCGACCATTTAGATTCATCGAACACATACGGTTTCGAGTGGCATCGCCACATATTTCAGAGAACAGGCGCTTCTCCAGGCACAGTATCGAACACTTAGTTTCAGATGGAACAGTTAGTTTAAAATGGAACTAAGTTTCGCTTCTGGAGTTTCCTCTCTCACAAGGTCGACCACTTAGTTTCGTCGAACATATACGGTTTCGACTTGCATCGCCACAGATTTTGGAGAACAGGCGCTACTCTTGGCACAGTATCTAACACTTAGTTTCAGATAGAACATTTAGTTTAAAATGAAACTATGTTTCGCATTTGGAGGTTCCTCCCTCACAAGGTCGACCACTTAGTTTAGTCGAACACATACGGTTTCGAGTGGTATCGCCACACATTTCAGAGAACAGGCGCTTCTCCTGGCACAGTATCGAACACTTACTTCAGACAGAACAATTAGTGTAAAATGGAACTCTGTTTCGCATCTGGAGTATCCTCTCTGACAAGGACAACCACTTAGTTTCGTCGATCACATACGGTTTCGAGTGGCATCCCCACAGATTTCAGAGAACAGGCGCTTCACCTGGCACAGTATCGAACACTTAGTTTCAGATAGAACAATTAGTTTAAAATGGAACTAAGTTTCGCATCTGGAGTATCCTCTCTCACAAGTTCAGCCACTTAGTTTCGTCGAACACATACGGTTTCGAGCGGCATCGCCACACAGTTCAGGGAACAGGCGCTTCTCCTGGCACAGTATCGAACTCTTAGTTTCAGAGATAACAATTAGTTTAAAATGGAACTAAGTTTCGCATCTGGAGTTTCCTCTCTCACAAGGTCGACCATTTAGTTTCGTGGAACGTATACGGTTTCGAGTGGCATCGCCACAGATTTCAGAGAACAGGCGCTCCTCCTGGGACAGTATCGAACACTTAGTTTCAGAGAGAACAATTAGAGGAAACTCCAGATGCGAAACTTAGTCCCATTTTAAACAAATTGTTCTATCTGAAACTAAGTGTTCGATACTGTGCCAGGAGAAGCGCCTGTTCTCTGAAATTTGTGGCGATGCCACTCGAAATTGTATGTGTTCGACGAAACTAAGTGGTCGACCTTGTGAGAGAGGAAACTCCAGATGCGAAATTTAGTTCCATTTTAAACCAAATGTTCCATCTGAAACTAAGTGTCCGATACTGTCCCAGGAGAAGCGCCTGTTCTCTGCAATCTGTGGCGATGCCACTCGAAACCGTATGTGTTCGACGAAACTAAGTGGTCGACCTTTTGACAGAGGAAACTCCGGATGCGAAACTTAGTTCCATTTTATACTAATTGTTCTATCTGAAACTGAGTGTTCGATACTGTGCCAGGAGAAGCGCCTGTTCTCTGAAATCTGTGGCGATACCACTCGGAACCGTATGTGTTCGACGAAACTAAGTGTTCGACATTGTGAGAGAGGAAACTCCAGATGCGAAACTTAGTTCCATTTTAAACCAAATGTTCCATCTGAAACTAAGTGTTCGATACTGTGCCAGGAGAAGCGCCTGTTCTCTGCAATCTGTGGCGATGCCACTCGAAACCGTATGTGTTCGACGGTACGAAGTGGCCGACCTTGTGAGAGAGGAAACTCCAGATGCGAAACTTAGTTCCATTTTAAACTAATTGTTCTATCTGAAACTAAGTGTTCGATACTGTGCCAACAGAAGTGCCCGTTCTCTGAAATCTGTGGCGATGCTACTCGAAACCGTATATGTTCGACGAAACTAAGTGGTCGACCTTGTGAGAGAGGAAACTCCAGATGCGAAACTTAGTTCCATTTTAAACCAAATGTTCTATCTGAAACTAAGTGTTCGATACTGTGCCAGGAGAAGCGCCTGTTCTCTGAAATCTGTCGCGATGCTACTCGAAACCGTATGTGTTCGACGAAACTAAGTGGTCGACCTTGTGAGAGAGGAAACTGCAGATGCGAAACTTAGTTCCATTTGAAACTAATTGTTCTATCTGAATCTAAGTGTTCGATACTGTGCCAGGAGAAGCGCCTGTTCTCTGAACTGTATGGCGATGCCGCTCGTAACCGTATGTGTTCGACGAAACTAAGTGGCCGAAATGTGAGAGAGGAAACTCCAGATGCGAAACATAGTTCCATTTTATACTAATTGTTCTATCTGAAACTAAGAGTTCGATACTGTGCCAGGAGAACCGGCTGTTCTCTGAAATCTGTGGCGATACAACTCGAAACCGTATGTGTTCGGCGAAACAAAGTGGTCGACCTTGTGAGAGAGGAAACTCCAGCAGCGAAACTTATTTCCATTTTATACTAACTGTTCTATCCAAAACTAAGTTCTCGATACTGTGCCAGGAGAAGCGCCTGTTCTCTGAAATCTGTGGCGATGCCACTCGAAACCGTATGTGTTCGAAGAAACTAAGTGGTCGACCTTTTGAGAGAGGAGACTCCAGATGCGAAACTTAGTTCCATTTAAAACTAAGTATTCCATCTGAAACTAAGTGTTCGATACAGTGCCAGAAGGCGCGCCTGTTCTCTGAAATCTGTCGCGATGCTACTCGAAACCGTATGTGTTCGACGAAACTAAGTGGTCGACCTTTTGAGAGAGGAAACTCCAGATGCGAAACTTAGTTCCATTTTAAACTAACTGTTCTATCTGAAACTAAGTGTTCGATACTGTGCCAGGAGAAGCGCCTGTTCTCTGAAATCTGGGGCGATTCCACTCGAAACCGAATGTGTTCGACGAAACTAAGTGGTCGACCTTGTGAGAGAGGAAACTCCAGATGCGAAACTTAGTTCCATATTAAACCAATTGTTCTATCTGAAACTAAGTGTTCGATACTGTGCCAACAGAAGTGCCCGTTCTCTGAAATCTGTGGCGATGCTACTCGAAACCGTATATGTTCGACGAAACTAAGTGGTCGACCTTGTGAGAGAGGAAACTGCAGATGCGAAACTTAGTTGCATTTGAAACTAATTGTTCTATCTGAATCTAAGTGTTCGATACTGTGCTAGGAGAAGCGCCTGTTCTCTGCAATCTGTGGCGATGCCACTCGAAACCGTATGTGTTCGACGGTACGAAGTGGCCGACCTTGTGAGAGAGGAAACTCCAGATGCGAAACTTAGTTCCATTTTAAACTAATTGTTCTATCTGAAACTAAGTGTTCGATACTGTGCCAACAGAAGTGCCCCTTCTCTGAAATCTGTGGCGATGCTACTCGAAACCGTATATGTTCGACGAAACTAAGTGGTCGACCTTGTGAGAGAGGAAACTGCAGATGCGAAACTTAGTTGCATTTGAAACTAATTGTTCTATCTGAATCTAAATGTTCGATACTGTGCCAGGAGAAGCGCCTGTTCTGCGAAATCTGTGGCGATACCACTCGAAACCGTATGTGTTCGACGAAACTAAGTGGTCGACCTTGTGAGAGAGGAAACTCCATATGCGAAAATTAGTTCCATTTTAAACCAAATGTTCCATCTGAAACTAAGTGTTCGATACTGTGCCAGGAGAAGCGCCTGTTCTCTGCAATCTGTGGCGATGCCACTCGAAACCGTATGTGTTCGACGGTACGAAGTGGCCGACCTTGTGAGAGAGGAAACTCCAGATGCGAAACTTAGTTCCATTTTAAACAAATTGTTCTATCTGAAACTAAGTGTTCGATACTGTGCCAACAGAAGTGCCAGTTCTCTGAAATCTGTGGCGATGCTACTCGAAACCGAATGTGTTAGACGAAACTAAGTGGTCGACATTGTGAGAGAGGAAACTCCAGATGCGAAACATAGTTCCATTTTGAACTAATTGTTCTATCTGAAACTAAGTGTTTGATAATATGCCAGGAGAAGCGCTTGTTCTCTGAAATCTGTGGCGATGCTACTCGAAACCGTATGTGTTCGACCTTGTGGGAGAGGAAACTCCAGATGCGAAACTTAGTCCCATTTTAAACAAATTGTTCTATCTGAAACTAAGTGTTCGATAATGTGCCAGGAGAAGCGCCTGTTCTCTGAAATTTGTGGCGATGCCACTCGAAACTGTATGTGTTCGACGAAACTAAGGGGTCGACCTTGTGAGAGAGGAAACTCCAGATGCGAAATTTAGTTCCATTTTAAACCAAATGTTCCATCTGAAACTAAGTGTCCGATACTGTGCCAGGAGAAGCGCCTGTTCTCTGCAATCTGTGGCGATGCCACTCGAAACCGTATGTGTTCGACGGTACGAAGTGGCCGACCTTGTGAGAGAGGAAACTCCAGATGCGAAACTTAGTTCCATTTTAAACTAATTGTTCCTACTGAATCTAAGTGTTCGACACTGTGCCAGGAGAAGCGCCTGTTCTCTGAAATCTGTGGCGATTCCAGTCGAAACCGTATGTGTTCGACGAAACTAAGTGGCCGACCTTGTGAGAGAGGAAACTCCAGTAGCGAAAATTAATTCCATTTTAAACTAATTGTTCTATCTGAAACTAAGTGTTCGATACTGTGCCAGGAGAAGCTCATGTTCTCTGAAATGTGTGGCGATGCCACTCGAAACCGTATGTGTTCGACGAAACTAAGTGGTCGACCTTGTGAGAGAGGATACTCCAGATGCGAAACATATTTCTATTTTAAACTAATTGTTCTATCTGAAACTATGTGTTCGATACTGTGCCAGGAGAAGCGCCTGTTCTCTGAAATCTGTAGCGATGCCACTCGAAACCGTATGTGTTCGACGATACTAAGTGGCCGACCTTGTGAGAGAGGAAAATCCAGAAGTGAAACTTAGTTCCATTTTAATCTAATTGTTCTATCTGAGACTAAGTGTTCGATACTGTGCCAGGAGAAGCGCCTGTTCTCTGAAATGTATGGCGATGCCGCTCGAAACCGTATGTGTTCGACGAAACTAAGTGGTCGACCTTGTGAGGGAGGATACTCCAGATGCGAAACTTAGTTCCATTTTAATCTTATTGTGCTAACTGAAACTAAGTTTTCGATACTGTGCCAGGAGAAGCGCCTGTTCTCTGAAATGTGTGGCGATGCCACTCGAAACCGTATTTGTTCGACTAAACTAAGTGGTCGACCTTGTGATGGAGGATACTCCAGATGCGAAACTTAGTTTCATTTTAAACTAATTTTTCTATCTGAAACTAAGTGTCCGATACTGTCCCAGGAGAAGCGCCTGTTCTCTGAAATCTGTCGCGATGCTAATCGAGATCGTATGTGTTCGACGAAACTAAGTTGTCGACCTTGTGGGAGAGGAAACTCCAGATGCGAAACTTAGTCCCATTTTAAACAAATTGTTCTATCTGAAACTAAGTGTTCGATACTGTGCCAGGAGAAGCGCCTGTTCTCTGAAATCTGTGGCGATGCCACTCGAAACGGTATGTGTTCGTCGAAACTAAGTGGTCGACCTTGTGAGAGAGGAAACTCCAGATGCGAAAGTTAGTTCCATTTTAAACTAATTGTTCTATCTGAAACTATTTGTTCGGTACTGTGCCAGGAGTAGGGCCTGTTCTCTGAAATGTGTGGCGATGCCACTCGAAACCGTATGTGTTCGACGAAACTAAGTGGTCGACTTTGTGAGAGAGGAAACTCCAGATGCGAAACATAGTTCCATTTTAAACTAATTGATCTATCTGAAACCAAGTGTTCGACACTGTGGCAGGAGAAGCGCCTGTTCTCGGCAATCTGTGGCGATGCCACTCGAAACCGTATGTGTTCGACGAAACTAAGTGGTCGAACTTGTGAGAGAGAAAACTCCAAATGCGAAACATAGGTCCATTTTAAACTAATTGTTCTATCTGAAACTAAGTGGTCCAGACTGTGCCAGGAGAAGTGCTTGTTCTCTGAAATCTATGGCGATGCTACTCGAAACCGTATGTGTCTGACGAAACTAAGTGGTCGACCTTGTGAGAGAGGAAACTCCAGATGCGAAACTTAGTTCCATTTTAAACTGATTGTTCTATCTGAAACTTAGTGTTTGATAATGAGCCAGGAGAAGCGCCTGTTCTCTGAAATCTGTGGCGATGCTACTCGAAACCGTTTGTGTTCGACGAAACTAAGTGGTCCACCTTGTGAGAGATGAAACTCCAAATGCGAAACATAGTTCCATTTTAAACTAAGTGTTCTATCTGTAACTAAGTGTTCGACACTGTGCCAGGAGAAGCGCCTGTTCTCTGAAACCTGTGGCGATGCTACTCGAAACCGAATGTTTTCGACGAAACTAAGTGGTCGACCTTGGAAGAGAGGAAACTCCAGATGCGAAAATTAGTTCCATTTAAAACTAATTGTTCTATCAGAAACTAAGTTTTCGATACTGTGCCGGGAGAAACGCCTGTTCTCTGAAATCTGAGGCGATGCCACTCGAAACCGTATGTGTTCGACGAAACTAAGTGGTCGACCTTGTGAGAGAGGAACCTCCAGATGCGAAACTTAGTTCCATTTTAAACTAATTGTTCTATCTGAAACTATGTGTTCGATAATGTGCCAGGCGAAACGCCGTTCTGCGAAATCTGTGGCGATACCACTCGAAACTGTATGTGTTCGACGAAACTAATTGGTCGACCTTGTGAGAGAGGAAACTCCAAATGCGAAACTTAATTCCATTTTAAAATAATTGTTCTATATGATATTAAGTGTTCGATACTGTGCCAGGAGAAGCGCCCGTTCTCTGAAATCTGTGGCGATGCTACTCGAAACCGAATGTTTTTCACGAAACTAAGTGGCCGCCTTGTGGGAGAGGAAACTCCAGATGCGAAACTTAGTTCCATTTTAAACTGACTGTTCTATCTGAAACTAAGTGTTCGATACTGTGCCAGTAGAAGCGCCTGTTCTCTGAAACCTGTGGCGATGCTACTCGAAACCGAATGTTTTCAACGAAACTAAGTGGTCGACCTTGTGAGAGAGGAAACTCCAGATGCGAAAATTAGTTCCATTTAAAACTAATTGTTCTATCAGAAACTAAGTTTTCGATACTGTGCCGGGAGAAACGCCTGTTCTCTGAAATCTGTCTCGATGCCACTCGAAACCGTATGTGTTCGACGAAACTAAGTGGTCGAACTTGTGAGAGAGGAACCTCCAGATGCGAAACTTAGTTCCATTTTAAACTAATTGTTCTATCTGAAACTATGTGTTCGATAATGTGCCAGGCGAAACGCCGTTCTGCGAAATCTGTGGCGATACCACTCGAAACTGTATGTGTTCGACGAAACTAAGTGGTCGACCTTGTGAGAGAGGAAACTCCAGATGCGAAACTTAGTTCCATTTTAAACTAATCGTTCTATCTGAAACTATGTGTTCGATAATGTGCCAGGCGAAACGCCGTTCTGCGAAATCTGTGGCGATACCACTCGAAACTGTATGTGTTCGACGAAACTAAGTGGTCGACCTTGTGAGAGAGGAAACTCCAGATGCGAAACTTAGTTCCATTTTAAACTAATCGTTCTATCTGAAACTAAGTGATCGATACTGTGCCAGGGGAAGCGCCTGTTCTCTGAAATCTGTGGCGATGCTACTCGAAACTGTATGTGTTCGACGAAACTAAGTGGTCGACCTTGTGAGAGAGGAAACTCCAGCAGCGAAACTTAGTTCCTCTTTAAACTAATTGTTCTATCTGGAACTATGTGTTCGATACTGTGCGAGTAGAAGCGTCTGTTCTCTGAAATCTGTGGCGATGCCACTTGAAACCGTATTTGTTCGACGAAACTAAGTTGTCGACCTTGTGAGAGAGGAAACTCCAAATACGAAACTTAATTCCATTTTAAAATAATTGTTCTATATGATATTAAGTGTTCGATACTGTGCCAGGAGAAGGGCCCGTTCTCTGAAATCTGTGGCGATGCTACTCGAAACCGAATGTTTTTCACGAAACTAAGTGGCCGCCTTGTGGGAGAGGAAACTCCAGATGCGAAACTTAGTTCCATTTTAAACTGACTGTTCTATCTGAAACTAAGTGTTCGATACTGTGCCGGGAGAAACGCCTGTTCTCTGAAATCTGTCTCGATGCCACTCGAAACCGTATGTGTTCGACGAAACTAAGTGGTCGACCTTGTGAGAGAGGAACCTCCAGATGCGAAACTTAGTTCCATTTTAAACTAATTGTTCTATCTGAAACTATGTGTTCGATAATGTGCCAGGCGAAACGCCGTTCTGCGAAATCTGTGGCGATACCACTCGAAACTGTATGTGTTCGACGAAACTAAGTGGTCGACCTTGTGAGAGAGGAAACTCCAGATGCGAAACTTAGTTCCATTTTAAACTAATCGTTCTATCTGAAACTATGTGTTCGATAATGTGCCAGGCGAAACGCCGTTCTGCGAAATCTGTGGCGATACCACTCGAAACTGTATGTGTTCGACGAAACTAAGTGGTCGACCTTGTGAGAGAGGAAACTCCAGATGCGAAACTTAGTTCCATTTTAAACTAATCGTTCTATCTGAAACTAAGTGATCGATACTGTGCCAGGGGAAGCGCCTGTTCTCTGAAATCTGTGGCGATGCTACTCGAAACTGTATGTGTTCGACGAAACTAAGTGGTCGACCTTGTGAGAGAGGAAACTCCAGCAGCGAAACTTAGTTCCTCTTTAAACTAATTGTTCTATCTGGAACTATGTGTTCGATACTGTGCGAGTAGAAGCGTCTGTTCTCTGAAATCTGTGGCGATGCCACTCGAAACCGTATTTGTTCGACGAAACTAAGTTGTCGACCTTGTGAGAGAGGAAACTCCAAATGCGAAACTTAATTCCATTTTAAAATAATTGTTCTATATGATATTAAGTGTTCGATACTGTGCCAGGAGAAGCGCCCGTTCTCTGAAATCTGTGGCGATGCTACTCGAAACCGAATGTTTTTCACGAAACTAAGTGGCCGCCTTGTGGGAGAGGAAACTCCAGATGCGAAACTTAGTTCCATTTTAAACTGACTGTTCTATCTGAAACTAAGTGTTCGATACTGTGCCAGGAGAAGCGCCTGTTCTCGGAAATCTGTCGCGATGCTACTCGAAACCGTATGTGTTTGACGAAACTAAGTGGTCGATACTGTGCCAGGAGTAACTCCCGTTCGGCGCAATCTGTGGCGATACCACTCGAAACTGTAAGAGTTCGACGAAACTAAGTGGTCGAACTTGTCAGAGAGGAAACCCCAAATGCGAAACATAGGTCGATTTTAAACTAATTGTTCTATCTGAAACTAAGTGTCCGATACTGTGCCAGGAGAAGCGCCTGTTCCCTGAAATCAGTGGCGATGTCACTCGAAACCGTATGTGTTCGACGAAACTAAGTGGTCGACCTTGTGAGAGAGGAAACTCCAGATGTGGATCTTAGTTCCTTTTAAACTAATTGTTCTATCTGATACTCAGTGTTCGATACTGTGCCAGGAGAAGCGCCTGTTCTCTGAAATCTGTGGCGATGCTACTCGAAACCGAATGTTTTTCACGAAACTAAGTGGCCGCCTTGTGGGAGAGGAAACTCCAGATGCGAAACTTATTTCCATTTTAAACTGACTGTTCTATCTGAAACTAAGTGTTCGATACTGTGCCAGGAGAAGCGCCTGTTCTCGGAAATCTGTCGCGTTGCTACTCGAAACCGTATGTGTTTGACGAAACTAAGTGGTCTACCTTGTGAGAGAGGAAACTCCAAATGCGAAGCTTAGTTCCATTTTAAAGTAATTGTTCTATCTGATACTAAGTGTTCGATACTGTGCCAGGAGAAGCGCCTGTTCTCTGAAATCTGTGGCGATGCCACTGGAAACCGTATGTGTTCGACGAAACTAAGTCGTCGACCTTGTGAGAGAGGAAACTCCAGATGCGAAACATAGTTCCATTTTAAACTAATTGTTCTATCTGAAACTAGGTTTTCGATCCTGTGCCAGGAGAAGCGTAATTTCTCTGAAATGTGTGGTGATGCCACTCGAAACCGTATATGTTCGACGAAACTAAGTGGTCGACCTTGTGACATAGGAAACTCCAGACGCGAAACTTAGTGCCATTTTAAACTAATTGTTCTGTATGAAGCTAAGTGTTCAATACAGTGCCAGCAAAAACACCTGTTCTCTGAAATCTGTGGCAATGCCACTCGAAACCGTATGTGTTCGACGAAACTAAGTGGTCGAACTTGTGAGAGAGGAAACTCCAAATGCGAAACATAGGTCCATTTTGAACTAATTTTTCTATCTGAAACTAAGTGTTCGATACTGTGCCAGGAGAAGCGCCTGTTCTCTTAAATCTGTGGCGATGTCACTCGAAACCGTATGTGTTCGACGAAACAAAGTGGTCGACCTTGTGAGAGAGGAAACTCCAGATGCGGAGCTTAGTTCCATTTTAAACTAATTGTTCTATGGGATACTCAGTGTTCGATACTGTGCCAGGAGAAGCGCCTGTTCTCTGATATCTGTGGCAATGCTACTCGAAACCGAATGTTTTTCACGAAACTAAGTGGCCGCCTTGTGGGAGAGGAAACTCCAGATGCGAAACTTAGTTCCATTTTAAACTGATTGTTCTATCTGAAACTAAGTGTTCGATACTGCGCCAGCAGAAGCGCCTGTTCTCGGAAATCTGTCGCGATGCTACTCGAAACCGTATGTGTGCGACGAAACTAACTGGTCGATACTGTGCCAGGAGTAACTCCCGTTCGGCGCAATCTGTGGCGATACCACTCGAAACCATATGTGTTCGACGAAACTCAGTCGTCGACCTTGTGAGAGAGGAAACTCCAGATGCGAAACATAGTTCCATTTTAAACTAATTGTTCTATCTGAATCTAAGTGTTCGATACTGTGCCAGGAGAAGCGCCTGCTCTCTGAAAACTGTGGCGAAGCTACTCGAAACCGAATGTGTTCGACGAAACTAAGTGTTCGACCTTGTGAGAGAGGAAAATCCAGACGCGAAACTTAGTTCCATTTTAAACGAATTGTTCTATCTGTAACTAAGTGTTAGATACTGTGCCAGGAGAAGCGCCTGTTCTCTGAAATCTGTGGCGATGCTACTCGAAACCGTTTGTGTTCGACGAAACTAAGTGGTCCACCTTGTGAGAGAGGAAACTCCAAATGCGAAACTTAGGTCCATTTTAAACTAATTGTTCTATCTGAAACTATGTGTTCGATAATGTGCCAGGCGAAACGCCGTTCTGCGAAATCTGTGGCGATACCACTCGAAACTGTATGTGTTCGACGAAACTAATTGGTCGACCTTGTGAGAGAGGAACCTCCAGATGCGAAACTTAGTTCCATTTTAAACTAATTGTGGTATCTGAAACTATGTGTTCGATAATGTGCCAGGCGAAACGCCGTTCTGCGAAATCTGTGGCGATACCACTCGAAACTGTATGTGTTCGACGAAACTAAGTGGTTGACCTTGTGAGAGAGGAAACTCCAGATGCGAAACTTAGTTCCATTTTAAACTAATCGTTCTATCTGAAACTAAGTGATCGATACTGTGCCAGGGGAAGCGCCTGTTCTCTGAAATCTGTGGCGATGCTACTCGAAACTGTATGTGTTCGACGAAACTAAGTGGTCGACCTTGTGAGAGAGGAAACTCCAGCAGCGAAACTTAGTTCCTCTTTAAACTAATTGTTCTATCTGGAACTATGTGTTCGATACTGTGCGAGTAGAAGCGTCTGTTCTCTGAAATCTGTGGCGATGCTACTCGAAACCGTATTTGTTCGACGAAACTAAGTTGTCGACCTTGTGAGAGAGGAAACTCCAAATGCGAAACTTAATTCCATTTTAAAATAATTGTTCTATATGATATTAAGTGTTCGATACTGTGCCAGGAGAAGCGCTCGTTCTCTGAAATCTGTGGCGATGCTACTCGAAACCGTATGTGTTCGACGAAACTAAGTGGCCGACCTTGTGAGAGAGGAAACTCCAGATGCGAAACATAGTTGCATTTTAAACTAATTGTTCTATCTGAAACTAAGTGTTCGATACTGTGCCAGGAGAAGCGCCTGTTCTCTGAAATCTGTGGCGATACCACTCGAAGCCGTATGTGTTCTACGAAACTAAGTGGTCGACCTTGTGAGAGAGGAAACTGCAGATGCGACACTTACTTCCATTTTAAACTAATTGTTCTATCTGAAACTAAATGTTCGATACTGTGCCAGGAGAGGCGCCTGTTCTCTGAAATCTGTGGCGATGCTACTCGAAACCGTATGTGTTCGACGAAACTAAGTGGTCGACGTTGTGAGAGGGGAAACTCCAGATGCGAAAATTAGTTCCATTTTAAACTAATTGTTCTATCTGAAACTAAGTGTTCGATACTGTGCTGGGAGAAGCGCCTGTTCTCTGACATCTGTGGCGATGCCACTCGAAACCGTATGAGTTCGACGAAACTAAGTGGTGGACCTTGTGAGAGAGGAAACTCCAGATGCAAAACTTAGTTCCATTTTAAACTAAATGTTCCTTCTGAAACTAAGTGTTCGATACGGTGCCAGGAGAAACGCCTGTTCTCTGAAATCTGTGGCGATGCCACTCGAAACCGTATGTGTTCGGCGAAACTAAGTGGTCGACCTTGTGAGAGAGGAAACTCCAGCAGCGAAACTAAGTGGTCGAGCTTGTGAGAGAGGAAACTCCAGATGCGAAACTTAGTTCCATTTTAAACCAAATTTTCCATCTCAAACTAAGTGTTCGATACTATGCCTGGGGAAGCGGCTGCTCTCCGAAATCTGTGGCGATGCCACTCGAAAACGTATGTGTTCGACGAAACTAAGTGACCGACCTTGTGAGAGAGGAAACTCCAGATGCGAACCTTAGTTCCATTTTAAACAAATTGTTCTGTCTGAAAGTGTTCGATACTGTGCCAGGAGAAGTGCCTGTTCTCTGAAATCTGTGGCGACGCTGCTCGAAACCGTATGTGTTCGACGAATCTAAATGGTCGACCTTGTGAGAGAGGAAACTCCAGATGCGAATCTTATTTCCATTTTAAACTAATTGTTCTATCTGAAACTAAGTGTTCGATACTGTGCCAGGAGAAGTGCCTGTTCTCTGAAATCTCTCGCGATGCTACTCGAAACGGTATGTGTTCGACGAAACTGAGTGGTCGACCTTGTGAGAGAGGAAACTCCAGACGCGAAACTTAGTGCCATTTTAAACTAATTTTTCTATCTGAAACTAAGTGTTCGATACTTTGCCAGTAGAAGCGCCAGTTCTCTGAAATCGGTGGCGATGCCACTCGAAACCGTATGCGTTCGGCGAAACTAAGTGGTCGACCTTGTGAGAGACGAAACTCCAGTTGCGAAACATAGTTCAATTTTAAACTAAATGTTCCATCTGAAACTAAGTGTTCGATACTGTGCCAGGAGAAGCGCCAGTTCTCTGAAATCTGTGGCGATGCCACTCGAAACCGTATGTGTTCGACGATACTTAGTGGTCTACCTTGTGTTAGAGGAAACTCCGGATGCGAAACGTAATACCATTTTAAACTAATTGTTCTATCTGAAACCAAGTGTTCGATACTGTGCCAGGAGAAGCGCCTGTTCTCTGAAATCTGTGGCGATACCACTCGAAAGCGTATGTGTTCGACGGAACTAAGTGGTCGAGCTTGTGAGAGAGGAAACTCCAGATGCGAAACTTAGTTCCATTTTAAACCAAATTTTCCATCTGAAACTAAGTGTTCGATACTATGCCTGGGGAAGCGGCTGCTCTCCGAAATCTGTGGCGATGCCACTCGAAAACGTATGTGTTCGACGAAACTAAGTGACCGACCTTGTGAGAGAGGAAACTCCAGATGCGAACCTTAGTTCCATTTTAAACAAATTGTTCTGTCTGAAAGTGTTCGATACTGTGCCAGGAGAAGTGCCTGTTCTCTGAAATCTGTGGCGACGCTGCTCGAAACCGTATGTGTTCGACGAATCTAAATGGTCGACCTTGTGAGAGAGGAAACTCCAGATGCGAATCTTATTTCCATTTTAAACTAATTGTTCTATCTGAAACTAAGTGTTCGATACTGTGCCAGGAGAAGTGCCTGTTCTCTGAAATCTCTCGCGATGCTACTCGAAACGGTATGTGTTCGACGAAACTGAGTGGTCGACCTTGTGAGAGAGGAAACTCCAGACGCGAAACTTAGTGCCATTTTAAACTAATTTTTCTATCTGAAACTAAGTGTTCGATACTGTGACAGCAGAAGCGCCTGTTCTCTGAAATCTGTGGGGATGCCACTCGAAACTGTATGCGTTCGGCGAAACTAAGTGGTCGACCTTGTGAGAGAGGAAACACCAGAAGTGAAACTTAGTTTCATGTTAAACTAATTGTTCTATCTGAAACTAAGTGTTCGATACTGTGCCAGGAGAAGATCCCGTTCTCTGAAATCTGTGGCGATGCCACTCGAAAACGTATGTGTTCGACGAAACTAAGTGGCCGACCTTGTGAGAGAGGAAACTCCAAATGCGAAACTTAGTTCCATTTTAAAATAATTGTTCTATCTGAAACTAAGTGTTCGATACTGTGCCAGGAGAAGCGCCTGTTCTCTGAAATCTGTCGCGATGCCACTCGAAACCGTATGTGTTCGACGAAACTAAGTGGTTGACCTTGTGAGGGAGCATACTCCAGATACGAAACATAGTTCCATTTTAAACTAATTGTTCTATCTGATACTAAGTGTCCGATACTGTGCCAGGAGAAGCGTCTGTCCTCCGAAATCGGTGGCGATGCTACTCGAAACCGTATGTGTTCGACGAAACTAAGTGGTCGAACTTGCGAGAGAGGAAACTCCAGATGCGAAACATAGTTGCATTTTAAACTAATTGTTCTATCCGAAACTAAGTGTTCGATACTGTGCCAGGAGAAGCGCCTGTTCTCTGAAATCAGTGACGATACCACTCGAAACCGTATGTGTTCGACGAAACTAAGTGGCCGACCTTGTGAGAGAGGAAACTCCAGATGCGAAACTTAGTTCCATTTTAAACTAATTGTTCTATCCGAAACTAAGTGTTCGATACTGTGCCAGGGGAAGTGCGCGTTCTCTGAAATGTGTCGCGATGCCACTCGAAACCGTATGTGTTCGACGAAACTAAGTGGTTGACCTTGTGAAGGAGCATACTCCAGATACGAAACATAGTTCCATTTTAAACTAATTGTTCTATCTGATACTAAGTGTCCGATACTGTGCCAGGAGAAGCGTCTGTCCTCCGAAATCGGTGGCGATGCTACTCGAAACCGTATGTGTTCGACGAAACTAAGTGGTCGAACTTGCGAGAGAGGAAACTCCAGATGCGAAACATAGTTGCATTTTAAACTAATTTTTCCCTCTGAAACTAAGTGTTCGATACTGTACCAGGAGAAGCGCCTGTTCTCTGAAGTCTGTGGCGATACCACTCGAAACCGTATGTGTTCGACGAAACTAAGTGGCCGACCTTGTGAGAGAGGAAACTCCAGATGCGAAACTTAGTGCCATTTTAAACTAATTTTTCTATCTGAAACTAAGTGTTCGATACTGTGCCAGCAGAAGCGCCTGTTCTCTGAAATCGGTGGCGATGCCACTCGAAACCGTATGTGTTCGACGAAACTATGTGGTGGACCTTGTGCGAGAGGAAAATCCAGATGCGAAACTTAGTTCCATTTTAAACTGACTGTTCTATCTGAAACTAAGTGTTCGATACTGTGCCAGGAGAAGCGCCTGTTCTCTGAAATCTGTGGCGATACCACTCGTAACCGTATGTGTTCGACGAAACTAAGTGGTCGACCTTGTGAGAGAGGAAAATCCAGATGCGAAACTTAGTTCCATTTTAATCTTATTGTTCTATCTGAAACTAAGTGTTCGATACTGTGCCAGCAGAAGCGCCTGTTCTCTGAAATCTGTGGCGATACCACTCGAAACCGTATGTGTTCGACGAAACTAAGTGGTCGCGTTGTGAAAGAGGAAACTCCAGATGCAAAACTTAGTTCCATTTAAAACTAATTGTTCCATCTGAAACTAAGTGTTCGATATTGTGCCAGGAGAAGCGCCTGTTCTCTGAAATCTGTGGCGATACCACTCGAAACCGTATGTGTTCGACGAAATTAAGTGGTCGCCTTGTGAAAGAGGAAACTCCAGATGCGAAACTTAGTTCCATTTTAAACTGACTGTTCTATCTGAAACTAAGTGTTCGATACTGTGCCAGCTGAAGCGCCTGTTATCTGAAATCTGTGGCGATACCACTCGAAACCGTATGTGTTCTACGAAACTAAGTGGTCGACCTTGTGAGAGAGGAAACTGCAGATGCGAAACTTACTTCCATTTTAAACTAATTGTTCTATCTGAAACTAAGTGTTCGATACTGTGCCAGGTGAGGCGCCTCTTCTCTGAAATCTGTGGCGATGCTACTCGAAACCGTATGTGTTCGACGAAACTAAGTGGTCGACGTTGTGAGAGGGGAAACTCCAGATGCGAAAATTAATTCCATTTTAAACTAATTGTTCTATCTGAAACTAAGTGTTCGATACAGTGTCAGGATAAGCGCCTGTTCTCTGAAAACTGTGGCGATGCCACTCGAAACCGTATGAGTTCGACGAAACTAAGTGGTGGACCTTGTGAGAGAGGAAACTCCAGACGCGAAGGATAGTGCCATTTTAAACTAAATGTTCTATCTGAAACTAAGTGTTCGATACTGTGCTAGCTGAAGCGCCTGTTATCTGAAATCTGTGGCGATGCCACTCGAAACCGTATGTGTTCGACGAAACTGAGTTGTCGACCTTGTGAGATAGGAAACTCCAGATGCAAAACTTAGTTCCATTTTAAACTAATTGTTCTATCTGAAACTAATTGTTCGATACTGTGCCAGGAGAAGCGCCTGTTCTCTGAAATCTGTGGCGATGCCACTCGAAACCGTATGTGTTCAACGAAACTAAGTGGTGGACCTTGTGAGAGAGGAACCTCCAGATGCAAAACTTAGTTCCATTTTAAACTAAATGTTCCTTCTGAAACTAAGTGTTCGATACTGTGCCAGGAGAAGCGCCTGTTCTCTGAAATCTGTGGCGATGCTACTCGAAACCGTTTGTTTTCGACGAAACTAAGTGGTCCACCTTGTGAGAGAGGAAACTCCAGATGCGAAGTTTAGTTCCATTTAAAACTAATTGTTCTATCTGATACTAAGTGTTCGATACTGTGCCAGGAGAAGCGCCTTTTCTCTGAAATCTGTGACGGTGCCACTCGAAACTGTATGTGTTTGACGAAACTAAGTGGTCGAACTTGTGAGAGAGGAAACTCCAAATGCGAAACATAGGTCCATTTTAAACTAATTGTTCTATCTGAAACTATGTATCTGATACTGTGCCAGGAGAAGCGCCTGTTCTCTGAAATCTGTCGCGATGCGCACTCGAAACGGTATGTGTTCGACGAAACTAAGTGGTCGACCTTGTGAGAGAAGAAACTCCAGATGCGAAACATAGTTCCATTTTAAACTAATTGTTCTATCTGAACCTGAGTGTTCGATACTGTGCTAGGAGAATCGCCTGTTCTCTGAAATCTGTGGCGATGCCACTCGAAACCGTATGTGTTCCACGAAACTAAGTGGTCGACCTTGTAAGAGAGGAAACTCCAGATGCGAAACTTAGTTCCATTTTAAACTAATTGTTCTATCTGAAACTAAGTGTTCGATACTGTGCAAGGAGAAGCGCCTGTTCTCTGAAATCAGTGGCGATGCTACTCGAAACCGTATGTGCTCGACGAAACTAAGTGGTCGACCTTGTGAGGGAGGAAACTCCAGATGCGAAATATAGTTCCATTTTAAACTAATTGTTCTATCTGAACCTGAGTGTTCGATACTGTGCCAGGAGAAGCGCCTGTTCTCTGAAATCTGTGGCGATGCCACTCGAAACCGTATGTGTTCGACGAAACTAAGTGATTGACCTTGTGAGGGAGGATTCACCAGATGCAGAACATAGTTCCATTTTAAACTAATGATTCTATCTGAAACTAAGTGTTCGATACTGTGCCAGGAGAATCGCCTGTTCTCTGAAATCTGTGGCGATGCCACTCGAAACCGTATGTGTTCGAGGAAACGAAGTGGTCCACCTTGTGAGAGAGGAAACTCCAGATGCGAAGTTTAGTTCCATTTAAAACTAATTGTTCTATCTGATACTAAGTGTTCGATACTGTACCAGGAGTAGGGCCTGTTCTCTGAAATGTGTGGCGATGCCACTCGAAACCGTTTGTGTTCGACGAAACTAAGTGGTCGACTTTGTGAGAGAGGAAACTCCAGGTGCGAAACATAGTTCCATTTTAAACTACTTGATCTATCTGAAACCAAGTGTTCGACACTGTGGCAGGAGAAGCGCCTGTTCTCTGCAATCTGTGGCGATGCCACTCGAAACCGTAAGTGTTCGACGAAACTAAGTGGTCCAAATCGTGAGAGAGAAAACTCCACATGCGAAACTTACTTCCATTTTAAACTGATTATTCTATCTGAAACTAAGTGTTCGATACTGTGCCAGGAGAGGCGCCTGTTCTCTGAAATCTGTGGCGATGCTACTCGAAACCGTATGTGTCTGACGAAACTAAGTGGTCGACCTTGTGAGAGAAGAAACTCCAGATCCGAAACTTAGTTCCATTTTAAATTGATTGTTCTATCTGAAACTTAGTGTTTGATAATGAGCCAGGAGAAGCGCCTGTTCTCTGAAATCTGTGGCGATGCTACTCGAAACCGTTTCTGTTCGACGAAACTAAGTGGTCGAACTTGTGAGAGAGGAAACTCCAAATGCGAAACACAGGTCCATTTTAAACTAATTGTTCTATCTGAAACTATGTGTTCGATACTGTGCCAGGAGAAGCGCCTGTTCTCTGAAATCAGTGGCGATGCTACTCGAAACCGTATGTGCTCGACGAAACTAAGTGGTCGACCTTGTGAGGGCGGAAACTCCAGATGCGAAACATAGTTCCATTTTAAACTAACTGTTCTATCTGAACCCGAGTGTTCGATACTGTGCCAGGAGAAGCGCCTGTTCTCTGAAATCTGTGGCGATGCCACTCGAAACCGTATGTGTTCCACGAAACTAAGTGGTCGACCTTGTAAGAGAGGAAACTCCAGATGCGAAACTTAGTTCCATTTTAAACTAATTGTTCTATCTGAAACTAAGTGTTCGATACTGTGCAAGGAGAAGCGCCTGTTCTCTGAAATCAGTGGCGATGCTACTCGAAGCCGTATGTGCTCGACGAAACTAAGTGGTCGACCTTGTGAGGGAGGAAACTCCAGATGCGAAGTTCAGTTCCATTTAAAACTAATTGTTCTGTCTGATACTAAGTGTTCGATACTGTGCCAGGAGAAGCGCCTGTTCTCTGAAATCTGTGGCGATGCCACTCGAAACCGTATGTGTTCGACGAAACTAAGTGATTGACCTTGTGAGAGAGGAAACTCCAGATGCGAAGTTTAGTTCCATTTAAAACTAATTGTTCTGTCTGATACTAAGTGTTCGATACTGTGCCAGGAGAAGCGCCTTTTCTCTGAAATCTGTGGCGGTGCCACTCGAAACTGTATGCGTTTGACGAAACTAAGTTGTCGAACTTGTGAGAGAGGAAACTCCAAATGCGATACATAGGTCCATTTTAATCTTATTGTTCTATCTGAAACTAAGTGTTCGATACTGTGCCAGCAGAAGCGCCTGTTCTCTGAAATCTGTGGCGATACCACTCGAAACCGTATGTGTTCGACGAAACTAAGTGGTCGCGTTGTGAAAGAGGAAACTCCAGATGCAAAACTTAGTTCCATTTAAAACTAATTGTTCCATCTGAAACTAAGTGTTCGATATTGTGCCAGGAGAAGCGCCTGTTCTCTGAAATCTGTGGCGATACCACTCGAAACCGTATGTGTTCGACGAAACTAAGTGGTCGCCTTGTGAAACAGGAAACTCCAGATGCGAAACTTAGTTCCATTTTAAACTGACTGTTCTATCTGAAACTAAGTGTTCGATACTGTGCCAGCTGAAGCGCCTGTTATCTGAAATCTGTGGCGATACCACTCGAAACCGTATGTGCTCGACGAAACTAAGTGGTCGACCTTGTGAGGGCGGAAACTCCAGATGCGAAACATAGTTCCATTTTAAACTAACTGTTCTATCTGAACCCGAGTGTTCGATACTGTGCCAGGAGAAGCGCCTGTTCTCTGAAATCTGTGGCGATGCCACTCGAAACCGTATGTGTTCCACGAAACTAAGTGGTCGACCTTGTAAGAGAGGAAACTCCAGATGCGAAACTTAGTTCCATTTTAAACTAATTGTTCTATCTGAAACTAAGTGTTCGATACTGTGCAAGGAGAAGCGCCTGTTCTCTGAAATCAGTGGCGATGCTACTCGAAACCGTATGTGCTCCACGAAACTAAGTGGTCGACCTTGTGAGGGAGGAAACTCCAGATGCGAAATATAGTTCCATTTTTAACTAATTGTTCTATCTGAACCTGAGTGTTCGATACTGTGCCAGGAGAAGCGCCTGTTCTCTGAAATCTGTGGCGATGCCACTCGAAACCGTATGTGTTCGACGAAACTAAGTGATTGACCTTGTGAGAGAGGAAACTCCAGATGCGAAGTTTAGTTCCATTTAAAACTAATTGTTCTGTCTGATACTAAGTGTTCGATACTGTGCCAGGAGAAGCGCCTTTTCTCTGAAATCTGTGGCGGTGCCACTCGAAACTGTATGCGTTTGACGAAACTAAGTGGTCGAACTTGTGAGAGAGGAAACTCCAAATGCGATACATAGGTCCATTTTAAACTAATTGTTCTATCTGAAACTATGTGTTCGATACTGTGCCAGGAGAAGCGCCTGTTCTCTGAAATCAGTGGCGATGCTACTCGAAACCGTATGTGCTCGACGAAACTAAGTGGTCGACCTTGTGAGGGCGGAAACTCCAGAAGCGAAACTTAGTTCCATTTTAAACTAATTGTTCTATCTGAAACTATGTGTTCGATATTGTGCCAGGAGAAACGCCGTTCTGCGAAATCTGTGGCGATACCACTCGAAACTGTATGTGTTCGACGAAACTAAGTGGTCGACCTTGTGAGAGCGGAAACTCCAGCAGCTAAACTTAGTTCCATTTTAAACTAATTGTTCTATCTGAAACGAAGTGTTCGACACTGTGCCAGGAGAAGCGCCTGTTCTCTGAAAGCTGTGGCGATACCAGTCGAAACCGTATGTGTCGACGAAACTAAGTGGTCGACCTAGTGAGAGAGGAAATTCCAGATGCGAAACTTAGTTCCATTTTAAACTAATTGTTCTATCTGAAACTAAGTTTTCGATACTATGCCAGTAGAAGCGCCTGTCTCTGAAACCTGTGGCGATGCAACTCCAAACCGAATGTGTTTAACGAAACTAAGTGATTGACCTTGTGAGGGAGGATTCACCAGATGCGGAACATAGTTCCATTTTAAACTAACTGTTCTATCTGAACCCGAGTGTTCGATACTGTGCCAGGAGAAGCGCCTGTTCTCTGAAATCTGTGGCGATGCCACTCGAAACCGTATGTGTTCCACGAAACTAAGTTGTCGACCTTGTAATTGAGGAAACTCCAGATGCGAAACTTAGTTCCATTTTAAACAAATTGTTCTATCTGAAACTATGTGTTCGATATTGTGCCAGGAGAAGTGCTTGTTCCCTGAAATGTGTGGCGATGCCACTCGAAACCGTATGTGTTCGAGGAAACTAAGTGGTTGATCTTGTGAGAGAGGAAACTCCAGATGCGAAACGTAGTTCCATTTTAAACTAATTGTTCTATCTGAAACTATGTGTCTGATACTGTGCCAGGAGAAGCGCCTGTTCTCTGAAATCTGTGGCGATACCACTCGAAACCGTACTTGTTCGACGAAACTAAGTGGTTGACCTTGTGAGAGAGGATACTCCAGATGCGAAACATAGTTCCATTTTAAACTAATTGTTCTATCTGAAACTAAGTGTTCGATAATGTGCCAGGAGAAGCGCCTGTTCTCTGAAATCTCTTGCGATACCACTCGGAACCGTATGTGTTCGACGAAACTAAGTGGCCGACCTTGTGAGAGAGGAAACTCCAGATGCGAAACATAGTTCCATTTAAATATAATTGTTCCATCTGATACTAAGTGTTCGATACTGTGCCAGGAGAAGCGCCTGTTCTCTGAAATCTGTGACGATACCACTCGAAACCGTACGTGTTCGACGAAACTAAGTGGTTGACCTTGTGAGAGAGGATACTCCAGATGCGAAACATAGTTCCATTTTAAACTAATTGTTCTATCTGAAACTATGTGTTCGATACTGTGCCAGGAGAAGCGTCTGTTCTCTGGAATCGGTGGCGATGCTACTCGAAACCGTATGTGTTCGACGAAACTAAGTGGTCGAACTTGTGAGAGAGGAAACTCCAAATGCGAAACTTAGTTCCATTTTAAACTAATTTTTCTATCTGAAACTAAGTTTTCGATACTCTGCCAGGAGAAGCGCGTGTTCTCTGAAATCTGTGGCGACGCTACTCCAAACCGTATGTGTTCGACGAATCTATATGGTCGACTTTGTGAGAGAGGAAACTCCAGAAGCGAAACTTAGTTCCATTTAAAACTAAGTGTTCCATCTGAAACTAAGTGTTTGATACAGTGCCAGGAGACGCGTCTCTTCTCTGGAATCGGTGGCGATGCTACTCGAAACCGTATGTGTTCGACGAAACTAAGTGGTCGAACTTGTGAGAGAGGAAACTCCAGATGCGAAACATAGTTCCATTTTAAACTAATTTTTCTATCTGAAACTAAGTGTTCGATACTGTGCCAGGAGAAGCGCCTGTTCTCTGAAATCTGTGGCGATACCACTCGAAACCGTATGTGTTCGACGAAACTAAGTGGTTGACCTTGTGAGAGAGCATACTCCAGATACGAAACATAGTTCCATTTTAAACTAATTGTTCTATCTGATACTAAGTGTTCGATAATGTGCCAGGAGAAGCGCCTGTTCTCTGAAATCTGTGGCGATACCACTCGAAACCGTATGTGTTCGACGAAACTAAGTGGCCGACCTTGTGAGAGAGGAAACTCGAGATGCGAAACATAGTTGCATTTTAAACTAATTGTTCTATCTGTAACTAAGTGTTCGATACTGTGCCAGGAGAAGCGCCTGTTCTCTGAAATCTGTGGCGATACCACTCGAAACCGTATGTGTTCGACGAAACTAAGTGGTCGACCTTTTGAGAGACGAAACTCCAGATGCGAAACATAGTTCCATTTAAATATAATTGTTCCATCTGATACTAAGTGTTCGATACTGTGCCAGGAGAAGCGCCTGTTCTCTGAAATCTGTGGCGATACCACTCGAAACCGTATGTGTTCGACGAAACTAAGTGGTTGACCTTGTGAGAGAGCATATCCAGATACGAAACATAGTTCCATTTTAAACTAATTGTTCTATCTGATACTAAGTGTTCGATAATGTGCCAGGAGAAGCGCCTGTTCTCTGAAATCTGTGGCGATGCTACTCGAAACCGTATGTGTTCGACGAAACTAAGTGGCCGACCTTGTGAGAGAGGAAACTCCAGATGCGAAACATAGTTCCATTTAAATATAATTGTTCCATCTGATACTAAGTGTTCGATACTGTGCCAGGAGAAGCGCCTGTTCTCTGAAATTTGTGGCGATACCACTCGAAACCGTACGTGTTCGACGAGACTAAGTGGTTGACGTTGTGAGAGAGGATACTCCAGATGCGAAACATAGTTCCATTTTAAACTAATTGTTCTATCTGAAACTATGTGTTCGATACTGTGCCAGGAGAAGCGTCTGTTCTCTGGAATCGGTGGCGATGCTACTCGAAACCGTATGTGTTCGACGAAACTAAGTGGTCGAACTTGTGAGAGAGGAAACTCCAAATGCGAAACTTAGTTCCATTTTAAACTAATTTTTCTATCTGAAACTAAGTGTTCGATACTCTGCCAGGAGAAGCGCGTGTTCTCTGAAATCTGTGGCGACGCTACTCCAAACCGTATGTGTTCGACGAATCTATATTGGCGACTTTGTGAGAGAGGAAACTCCAGAAGCGAAACTTAGTTCCATTTAAAACTAAGTGTTTGATACAGTGCCAGGAGACGCGTCTGTTCTCTGGAATCGGTGGCGATGCTACTCGAAACCGTATGTGTTCGACGAAACTAAGTGGTCGAGCTTGTGAGAGAGGAAACTCCAGATGCGAAACATAGTTCCATTTTAAACTAATTTTTCTATCTGAAACTAAGTGTTCGATACTGTGCCAGGAGAAGCGCCTGTTCTCCGAAATCTGTGGCGATGCCACTCGAAACCGTATGTGTTGGACGAAACTAAGTGGTTGACCTTGTGAGAGAGCATACTCCAGATACGAAACATAGTTCCATTTTCAACTAATTGTTCTATCTGATACTAAGTGTTCGATAATGTGCCAGGAGAAGCGCCTGTTCTCTGAAATCTGTGGCGATGCCACTCGAAACCGTATGTGTTCGACGAAACTAAGTGGTCGACCTTTTGAGAGAGGAAACTCCAGATGCGAAACTTAGTTCCATTTTAAACTAACTGTTCCTTCTGAAACTAAGTGTTCGATACTGTGCCAGGAGAAGCGCCTGTTCTCTGAAATCTGTGGCGATACCACTCGAAACCGTACGTGTTCGACGAAACTAAGTGGTTGACCTTGTGAGAGAGGATACTCCAGATGCGAAACATAGTTCCATTTTTAACTAATTGTTCTATCTGAAACTATGTGGTCGATACTGTGCCAGGAGAAGCGTCTGTTCTCTGGAATCGGTGGCGAAGCTACTCGAAACCGTATGTGTTCGACGAAACTAAGTGGTCGAACTTGTGAGAGAGGAAACCCCAAATGCGAAACTTAGTTCCATTTTAAACTAATTTTTCTATCTGAAACTAAGTGTTCGATATTCTGCCAGGAGAAGCGCGTGTTCTCTGAAATCTGTGGCGATGCTACTCCAAACCGTATGTGTTCGACGAATCTATATGGTCGACTTTGTGAGAGAGGAAACTCCAGAAGCGAAACTTAGTTCCATTTAAAACTAAGTGTTCCATCTGAAACTAAGTGTTTGATACAGTGCCAGGTGACGCGTCTGTTCTCTGGAATCGGTGGCGATGCTACTCGAAACCGTATGTGTTCGACGAAACTAAGTGGTCGAACTTGTGAGAGAGGAAACTCCAGATGCGAAACATAGTTCCATTTTAAACTAATTTTTCTATCTGAAACTAAGTGTTCGATACTGTGCCAGGAGAAGCGCCTGTTCTCTGAAATCTGTGGCGATACCACTCGAAACCGTATGTGTTCGACGAAACTAAGTGGCCGACCTTGTGAGAGAGGATACTCCAGATGCGAAACATAGTTCCATTTTAAACTAATTGTTCTATCTGAAACTAAGTGTTCGATAATGTGCCAGGAGAAGCGCCTGTTCTCTGAAATCTGTGGCGATGCCACTCGAAACCGTATGTGTTCGACGAAACTAAGTGGTCGCCTTGTGAAAGAGGAAACTCCAGATGCGAAACTTAGTTCCATTTAAATATAATTGTTCCATCTGATACTAAGTGTTCGATACTGTGCCAGGAGAAGCGCCTGTTCTCTGAAATCTGTGGCGATGCAACTCGAAACCGTATGTGTTCGACGAAACTAAGTGTTTGATCTTGTGAGAGAGGATACTCCAGATGCGAAACATAATTCCATTTTAAACTAATTTTTCTATCTGAAACTAAGTGTTCGATACTGTGCCAGGAGAAGCGCCTGTTCTCTGAAATCTGTGGCGATGCCACTCGTAACCGTATGTGTTCGACGAAACTAAGTGGTCGACCTTTTGAGAGAGGAAACGCCAGATGCGAAACTTAGTTCCATTTTAAACTAATTGTTCTATCTAAATCTAAGTGTTCGATACTGTGCCGGGAGAAGCGTCTGTTCCCTGAATTGTGTGGCGATGCTACTCGAAACCGTATGTGTTCGACGAAACTATGTGGCCGACCTTGTGCGAGAGGAAACTTCAGATGCGAAACTTAATTCCATTTTAAACTAAATGTTCCATCTGAAACTAAGTGTTCGATACTGTGCCAGGAGAAGCGCCTGTTCTCTGAAATCTGTGGCCATGCCCCTCGAAACCGTATGTGTTCGACGAAACTAGGTGGTCAACCTTGTGGGAGAGGAAACTCCAGTTGCGAAACTTTTTTCCATTTTAAACTAATTGTTCTCTCTGAAACTAAGTGTTCGATACTGTGCCAGGAGAAGCGCCTGTCCTCTGAAATCTGTGGCGATGTCACTCGAAACCGTATGTGTTTGACGAAACTAAGTGGTCCACCTTGCGAGAGAGGAAACTCCAAATGCGAAACATAGTTCCATTTTAAACTAATTGTTCTCTCTGAAACTAAGTGTTCGATACTGTGCAAGCAGAAGCGCCTGTTCTCGGAAATCTGTCGCGATGCTACTCGAAACCTTATGTGTTCGACGAAACTAAGTGGTCGACCTTGTGACAGAGGATACTCCAGATGCAAAACATAGTTCCATTTTAAACTAATTGTTCTGTCTGACATAAGTGTTCGATACTGTGCCAGGAGAAGCGCCTGTTCTCTGATATCTGTGGCGATGCCACTCGAAACCGTATGTGTTCGACGAAACTAAGTGGCCGACCTTGTGAGAGAGGAAACTCCAGATGCGAAACATAGTTCCATTTTAAACTAATTGTTCTATCTGATACTAAGTGTTTGATACAGTGCCAGGAGACGCGCCTGTTCTCTGAAATATGTGGCGATGCCACTCGAAACCGTATGTGTTCGACGAAACTAAGTGGTTGACCTTGTGAGGCAGGATACTCCAGATGCGAAACATAGTTCCATTTTAAACTAATTGTTCTGCCTGAAACTAAGTGTTCGATACTGTGCCAGGAGAAGCGCCTGTTCTCTGAAATCTGTGGCGATACCAATCGAAACCGTATGTGTTCGACGAAACTAAGTGGCCGACCTTGTGAGAGAGGAAACTCCAGATGCGAAACATAGTTGCATTTTAAACTAATTGTTCTACCTCTAACTAAGTGTTCGATAATGTGCCAGGAGAAGCGCCTGTTCTCTGAAATCTGTGGCGATGCCACTCGAAACCGTATGTGTTCGATGAAACTAAGTGGTTGACCTTGTGAGAGAGGATACTCCAGATGCGAAACATAGTTCCATTTTAAACTAATTGTTCTATCTGAAACTAAGTGTTCGATAATGTGCCACGAGAAGCGCCTGTTCTCTGAAATCTGTGGCGATGCCACTCGAAACCGTATGTGTTCGACGAAACTAAGTGGTTGACCTTGTGAGAGAGGATACTCCAGATGCGAAACATAGTTCCATTTTAAACTGATTGTTCTCTCTGAAACTAAGTGTTCGATAATGTGCCAGCAGAAGCGCTTGTTCTCTGAAATCTGTGACGATGCTACTCGAAACCGTATGTGTTCGACGAAACTAAGTGGTCGACCTTGTGAGAGAGGAAACTCCAGATGTGAAACTTAGTTCCATTTTAAACTGATTGTTCTTTCTGAAACTAAGTGTTCGATACTGTGCCAGGAGAAGCGCCTGTTCTCGGAAATCTGTCGCGATGCTACTCGAAAGCGTGTGTGTTCGACGAAACTAAGTGGTCGTCATGGTGAGAGAAGAAACTCCAGATGCGGAACATAGTTCTATTTTAAACTGATTGTTCTATCTGAAACTAAGTGTTCGATACTGTGCCAGGAGAAGCGCCTGTTCTCGGAAATCTGTCGCGATGCTACTCGAAACCTTATGTGTTCGACGAAACTAAGTGGTCGACCTTGTGACAGAGGATACTCCAGATGCAAAACATAGTTCCATTTTAAACTAATTGTTCTGTCTGACATAAGTGTTCGATACTGTGCCAGGAGAAACGCCTGTTCTCTGATATCTGTGGCGATGCCACGCGAAACCGTATGTGTTCGACGAAACTAAGTGGCCGACCTTGTGAGAGAGGATACTCCAGATGCGAAACATAGTTCCATTTTAAACTGATTGTTCTCTCTGAAACTAAGTGTTCGATAATGTGCCAGCAGAAGCGCTTGTTCTCTGAAATCTGTGACGATGCTACTCGAAACCGTATGTGTTCGACGAAACTAAGTGGTCGACCTTGTGAGAGAGGAAACTCCAGATGCGAAACATAGTTCCATTTTAAACTAATTGTTCTATCTGAAACTAAGTGTTCGATACTGTGCCAGGAGAAGCGCCTGTTCTCTGAAATCTGTGGCGATACCAATCGAAACCGTATGTGTTCGACGAAACTAAGTGGCCGACCTTGTGAGAGAGGAAACTCGAGATGCGAAACATAGTTGCATTTTAAACTAATTGTTCTATCTCTAACTAAGTGTTCGATAATGTGCCAGGAGAAGCGCATGTTCTCTGAAATCTGTGGCGATGCCACTCGAAACCGTATGTGTTCGACGAAACTAAGTGGTTGACCTTGTGAGAGAGGATACTCCAGATGCGAAACATAGTTCCATTTTAAACTGATTGTTCTCTCTGAAACTAAGTGTTCGATAATGTGCCAGCAGAAGCGCTTGTTCTCTGAAATCTGTGACGATGCTACTCGAAACCGTATGTGTTCGACGAAACTAAGTGGTCGACCTTGTGAGAGAGGAAACTCCAGATGTGAAACTTAGTTCCATTTTAAACTGATTGTCCTTTCTGAAACTAAGTGTTCGATATTGTGCCAGGAGAAGCGCCTGTTCTCGGAAATCTGTCGCGATGCTACTCGAAAGCGTGTGTGTTCGACGAAACTAAGTGGTCGTCATGGTGAGAGAAGAAACTCCAGATGCGGAACATAGTTCTATTTTAAACTGATTGTTCTATCTGAAACTAAGTGTTCGATACTGTGCCAGGAGAAGCGCCTGTTCTCGGAAATCTTTCGCGATGCTACTCGAAACCTTATGTGTTCGACGAAACTAAGTGGTCGACCTTGTGACAGAGGATACTCCAGATGCAAAACATAGTTCCATTTTAAACTAATTGTTCTGTCTGACATAAGTGTTCGATACTGTGCCAGGAGAAACGCCTGTTCTCTGATATCTGTGGCGATGCCACGCGAAACCGTATGTGTTCGACGAAACTAAGTGGCCGACCTTGTGAGAGAGGAAACTCCAGATGCGAAACATAGTTCCATTTTAAACTAATTGTTCTATCTGATACTAAGTGTTTGATACAGTGCCAGGAGACGCGCCTGTTCTCTGAAATCTGTGGCGATGCCACTCGAAACCGTATGTGTTCGACGAAACTAAGTGGTTGACCTTGTGAGGCAGGATACTCCAGATGCGAAACATAGTTCCATTTTAAACTAATTGTTCTATCTGAAACTAAGTGTTCGATACTGTGCCAGGAGAAGCGCCTGTTCTCTGAAATCTGTGGCGATACCACTCGGAACCGTATGTGTTCGACGAAACTAAGTGGCCGACCTTGTGAGAGAGGAAACTCCAGATGCGAAACATAGTTGCATTTTAAACTAATTGTTCTATCTGTAACTAAGTGTTCGATAATGTGCCAGGAGAAGCGCCTGTTCTCTGAAATCTGTGGCGATACCACTCGAAACCGTATGTGTTCGATGAAACTAAGTGGCCGACCTTGTGAGAGAGGAAACTCCAGATGCGAAATATAGTTGCATTTTAAACTAATTGTTCTACCTGTAACTCAGTGTTCGATAATGTGCCAGGAGAAGCGCCTGTTCTCCGAAATCTGTGGCGATGCCACTCGAAACCGTATGTGTTCGACGAAACTAAGTGGTTGACCTTGTGAGAGAGGATACTCCAGATGCGAAACATAGTTCCATTTTAAACTAATTGTTCTATCTGAAACTAAGTGTTCGATAATGTGCCAGGAGAAGCGCCTGTTCTCTGAAATCTGTGGCGATTGCACTCGAAACCGTATGTGTTCGACGAAACTAAGTGGTTGACCTTGTGAGAGAGCATACTCCAGATACGAAACATAGTTCCATTTTCAACTAATTGTTCTATCTGATACTAAGTGTTCGATAATGTGCCAGGAGAAGCGCCTGTTCTCTGAAATCTGTGGCGATACCACTCGAAACCGTATGTGTTCGACGAAACTAAGTGGTCGACCTTTTGAGAGAGGAAACTCCAGATGCGAAACTTAGTTCCATTTTAAACTAACTGTTCCTTCTGAAACTAAGTGTTCGATACTGTGCCAGGAGAAGCGCCTGTTCTCTGAAATCTGTGGCGATACCACTCGAAACCGTACGTGTTCGACGAAACTAAGTGGTTGACCTTGTGAGAGAGGATACTCCAGATGCGAAACATAGTTCCATTTTAAACTAATTGTTCTATCTGAAACTATGTGTTCGATACTGTGCCAGGAGAAGCGTCTGTTCTCTGGAATCGGTGGCGATGCTACTCGAAACCGTATGTGTTCGACGAAACTAAGTGGTCGAACTTGTGAGAGAGGAAACCCCAAATACGAAACTTAGTTCCATTTTAAACTAATTTTTCTATCTGAAACTAAGTGTTCGATATTCTGCCAGGAGAAGCGCGTGTTCTCTGAAACCTGTGGCGATGCTACTCCAAACCGTATGTGTTCGACGAATCTATATGGTCGACTTTGTGAGAGAGGAAACTCCAGAAGCGAAACTTAGTTCCATATAAAACTAAGTGTTCCATGTGAAACTAAGTGTTTGATACAGTGCCAGGTGACGCGTCTGTTCTCTGAAATCTGTGGCGATGCTACTCGAAACCGTATGTGTTCGACGAAACTAAGTGGTCGAACTTGTGAGAGAGGAAACTCTAGATGCGAAACATAGTTCCATTTTAAACTAATTTTTCTATCTGAAACTAAGTGTTCGATACTGTGCCAGGAGAAGCGCCTGTTCTCGGAAATCTGTCGCGATGCTACTCGAAAGCGTGTGTGTTCGACGAAACTAAGTGGTCGTCATGGTGAGAGAAGAAACTCCAGATGCGGAACATAGTTCTATTTTAAACTGATTGTTCTATCTGAAACTAAGTGTTCGATACTGTGCCAGGAGAAGCGCCTGTTCTCGGAAATCTGTCGCGATGCTACTCGAAACCTTATGTGTTCGACGAAACTAAGTGGTTGACCTTGTGAGAGAGGATACTCCAGATGCGAAACATAGTTCCATTTTAAACTAATTGTTCTATCTGTAACGAAGTGTTCGATAATGTGCCAGGAGAAGCGCCTGTTCTCGGAAATCTGTCGCGATGCTACTCGAAACCTTATGTGTTCGACGAAACTAAGTGGTTGACCTTGTGAGAGAGGATACTCCAGATGCGAAACATAGTTCCATTTTAAACTAATTGTTCTATCTGTAACGAAGTGTTCGATAATGTGCCAGGAGAAGCGCCTGTTCTCTGAAATCTGTGGCGATACCACTCGGAACCGTATGTGTTCGACGAAACTAAGTGGTTGACCTTGTGAGAGAGGATACTCCAGATGCGAAACATAGTTCCATTTTAAACTGATTGTTCTCTCTGAAACTAAGTGTTCGATACTGTGCCAGGAGAAGCGCCTGTTCTCTGAAATCTGTGGCGATACCACTCGAAACCGTACGTGTTCGACGAAACTAAGTGGTTGACCTTGTGAGAGAGGATACTCCAGATGCGAAACATAGTTCCATTTTAAACTAATTGTTCTATCTGAAACTATGTGTGCGATACTGTGCCAGGAGAAGCGTCTGTTCTCTGGAATCGGTGGCGATGCTACTCGAAACCGTATGTGTTCGACGAAACTAAGTGGTCGAACTTGTGAGAGAGGAAACCGCAAATACGAAACTTAGTTCCATTTTAAACTAATTTTTCTATCTGAAACTAAGTGTTCGATATTCTGCCAGGAGAAGCGCGTGTTCTCTGAAACCTGTGGCGATGCTACTCCAAACCGTATGTGTTCGACGAATCTATATGGTCGACTTTGTGAGAGAGGAAACTCCAGAAGCGAAACTTAGTTCCATTTAAAACTAAGTGTTCCATGTGAAACTAAGTGGTTGATACAGTGCCAGGTGACGCGTCTGTTCTCTGGAATCTGTGGCGATGCTACTCGAAACCGTATGTGTTCGACGAAACTAAGTGGTCGAACTTGTGAGAGAGGAAACTCTAGATGCGAAACATAGTTCCATTTTAAACTAATTTTTCTATCTGAAACTAAGTGTTCGATACTGTGCCAGGAGAAGCGCCTGTTCTCGGAAATCTGTCGCGATGCTACTCGAAAGCGTGTGTGTTCGACGAAACTAAGTGGTCGTCATGGTGAGAGAAGAAACTCCAGATGCGGAACATAGTTCTATTTTAAACTGATTGTTCTATCTGAAACTAAGTGTTCGATACTGTGCCAGGAGAAGCGCCTGTTCTCGGAAATCTGTCGCGATGCTACTCGAAACCTTATGTGTTCGACGAAACTAAGTGGTTGACCTTGTGAGAGAGGATACTCCAGATGCGAAACATAGTTCCATTTTTAACTGATTGTTCTCTCTGAAACTAAGTGTTCGATAATGTGCCAGCAGAAGCGCTTGTTCTCTGAAATCTGTGACGATGCTACTCGAAACCATATGTGTTCGACGAAACTAAGTGGTCGACCTTGTGAGAGAGGAAACTCCAGATGTGAAACTTAGTTCCATTTTAAACTGATTGTTCTTTCTGAAACTAAGTGTTCGATACTGTGCCAGGAGAAGCGCCTGTTCTCGGAAATCTGTCGCGATGCTACTAGAAAGCGTGTGTGTTCGACGAAACTAAGTGGTCGTCATGGTGAGAGAAGAAACTCCAGATGCGGAACATAGTTCTATTTTAAACTGATTGTTCTATCTGAAACTAAGTGTTCGATACTGTGCCAGGAGAAGCGCCTGTTCTCGGAAATCTGTCGCGATGCTACTCGAAACCTTATGTGTTCGACGAAACTAAGTGGTCGACCTTGTGACAGAGGATACTCCAGATGCAAAACATAGTTCCATTTTAAACTAATTGTTCTGTCTGACATAAGTGTTCGATACTGTGCCAGGAGAAACGCCTGTTCTCTGATATCTGTGGCGATGCCACGCGAAACCGTATGTGTTCGACGAAACTAAGTGGCCGACCTTGTGAGAGAGGAAACTCCAGATGCGAAACATAGTTCCATTTTAAACTAATTGTTCTATCTGATACTAAGTGTTTGATACAGTGCCAGGAGACGCGCCTGTTCTCTGAAATCTGTGGCGATGCCACTCGAAACCGTATGTGTTCGACGAAACTAAGTGGTTGACCTTGTGAGGCAGGATACTCCAGATGCGAAACATAGTTCCATTTTAAACTAATTGTTCTATCTGAAACTAAGTGTTCGATACTGTGCCAGGAGAAGCGCCTGTTCTCTGAAATCTGTGGCGATACCACTCGGAACCGTATGTGTTCGACGAAACTAAGTGGCCGACCTTGTGAGAGAGGAAACTCCAGATGCGAAACATAGTTGCATTTTAAACTAATTGTTCTATCTGTAACTAAGTGTTCGATAATGTGCCAGGAGAAGCGCCTGTTCTCTGAAATCTGTGGCGATACCACTCGAAACCGTATGTGTTCGATGAAACTAAGTGGCCGACCTTGTGAGAGAGGAAACTCCAGATGCGAAATATAGTTGCATTTTAAACTAATTGTTCTACCTGTAACTCAGTGTTCGATAATGTGCCAGGAGAAGCGCCTGTTCTCCGAAATCTGTGGCGATGCCACTCGAAACCGTATGTGTTCGACGAAACTAAGTGGTTGACCTTGTGAGAGAGGATACTCCAGATGCGAAACATAGTTCCATTTTAAACTAATTGTTCTATCTGAAACTAAGTGTTCGATAATGTGCCAGGAGAAGCGCCTGTTCTCTGAAATCTGTGGCGATGCCACTCGAAACCGTATGTGTTCGACGAAACTAAGTGGTTGACCTTGTGAGAGAGCATACTCCAGATACGAAACATAGTTCCATTTTCAACTAATTGTTCTATCTGATACTAAGTGTTCGATAATGTGCCAGGAGAAGCGCCTGTTCTCTGAAATCTGTGGCGATACCACTCGAAACCGTATGTGTTCGACGAAACTAAGTGGTCGACCTTTTGAGAGAGGAAACTCCAGATGCGAAACTTAGTTCCATTTTAAACTAACTGTTCCTTCTGAAACTAAGTGTTCGATACTATGCCAGGAGAAGCGCCTGTTCTCTGAAATCTGTGGCGATACCACTCGAAACCGTACGTGTTCGACGAAACTAAGTGGTTGACCTTGTGAGAGAGGATACTCCAGATGCGAAACATAGTTCCATTTTAAACTAATTGTTCTATCTGATACTATGTGTTCGATACTGTGCCAGGAGAAGCGTCTGTTCTCTGGAATCGGTGGCGATGCTACTCGAAACCGTATGTGTTCGACGAAACTAAGTGGTCGAACTTGTGAGAGAGGAAACCCCAAATACGAAACTTAGTTCCATTTTAAACTAATTTTTCTATCTGAAACTAAGTGTTCGATATTCTGCCAGGAGAAGCGCGTGTTCTCTGAAACCTGTGGCGATGCTACTCCAAACCGTATGTGTTCGACGAATCTATATGGTCGACTTTGTGAGAGAGGAAACTCCAGAAGCGAAACTTAGTTCCATTTAAAACTAAGTGTTCCATGTGAAACTAAGTGTTTGATACAGTGCCAGGTGACGCGTCTGTTCTCTGGAATCTGTGGCGATGCTACTCGAAACCGTATGTGTTCGACGAAACTAAGTGGTCGAACTTGTGAGAGAGGAAACTCTAGATGCGAAACATAGTTCCATTTTAAACTAATTTTTCTATCTGAAACTAAGTGTTCGATACTGTGCCAGGAGAAGCGCCTGTTCTCTGAAATCTGTGGCGATACCACTCGAAACCGTATGTGTTCGACGAAACTAAGTGGCCGACCTTGTGAGAGAGGATACTCCAGATGCGAAACATAGTTCCATTTTAAACTAATTGTTCTATCTGAAACTAAGTGTTCGATAATGTGCCAGGAGAAGCGCCTGTTCTCTGAAATCTGTGGCGATGCCACTCGAAACCGTATGTGTTCGACGAAACTAAGTGGTCGCCTTGTGAAAGAGGAAACTCCAGATGCGAAACTTAGTTCCATTTAAATATAATTGTTCCATCTGATACTAAGTGTTCGATACTGTGCCAGGAGAAGCGCCTGTTCTCTGAAATCTGTGGCGATACCACTCGAAACCGTATGTGTTCGACGAAACTAAGTCGACCTTGTGCGAGAGGAAACTCGAGCAGCGAAACTTAGTTCCTTTTTAAACTAATTGTTCGATACTGTGCCAGGAGAAGCGCCTGTTCTCTGAAATCTGTGGCGATGTCACTCGAAACCGTATGTGTTTGGCGAAACTAAGTGGTCCACCTTGCGAGAGAGGAAACTCCAAATGCGAAACATAGATCCATTTTAAACTAATTGTTCTATCTGAAACTAAGTGTTCGATATTCTGCCAGGAGAAGCGCGTGTTCTCTGAAACCTGTGGCGATGCTACTCCAAACCGTATGTGTTCGACGAATCTATATGGTCGACTTTGTGAGAGAGGAAACTCCAGAAGCGAAACTTAGTTCCATTTAAAACTAAGTGTTCCATGTGAAACTAAGTGTTTGATACAGTGCCAGGTGACGCGTCTGTTCTCTGGAATCTGTGGCGATGCTACTCGAAACCGTATGTGTTCGACGAAACTAAGTGATCGAACTTGTGAGAGAGGAAACTCTAGATGCGAAACATAGTTCCATTTTAAACTAATTTTTCTATCTGAAACTAAGTGTTCGATACTGTGCCAGGAGAAGCGCCTGTTCTCTGAAATCTGTGGCGATACCACTCGAAACCGTATGTGTTCGACGAAACTAAGTCGACCTTGTGCGAGAGGAAACTCGAGCAGCGAAACTTAGTTCCTTTTTAAACTAATTGTTCGATACTGTGCCAGGAGAAGCGCCTGTTCTCTGAAATCTGTGGCGATGTCACTCGAAACCGTATGTGTTTGGCGAAACTAAGTGGTCCACCTTGCGAGAGAGGAAACTCCAAATGCGAAACATAGTTCCATTTTAAACTAATTGTTCTCTCTGAAACTAAGTGTTCGATACTGTGCCAGGAGAAGCGCCTGTTCTCTGAAATCTGTGGCGATGCTACTCGAAACCGTATGTGTTCGACGAAACTAAGTGGTGGACCTTGTGAGAGAGGAAACTCCAGATGCGGAACTTAGTACCATTTTAAACTAATTGTTCTATCTGAAACTAAGTGTTCGATACTGTGCCAGGAGAAGCACCAGTTCTCTGAAATGTGTGGCGATGCCACTCGAAACCGTATGTGTTCGACGAAACTAAGTGTTTGATCTTGTGAGAGAGGATACTCCAGATGCGAAACATAATTCCATTTTAAACTAATTTTTCTATCTGAAACTAAGTGTTCGATACTGTGCCAGGAGAAGCGCCTGTTCTCTGAAATCTGTGGCGATGCTACTCGTAACCGTATGTGTTCGACGAAACTAAGTGGTCGACCTTTTGAGAGAGGAAACGCCAGGTGCGAAACTTAGTTCCATTTTAAACTAATTGTTCTATCTGAAACTAAGTGTTCGATAATGTGCCAGGAGAAGCGCCTGCTCTCTGAAATCTGTGGCGATGCCACTCGAAACCGTATGTGTTCGACGAAACTAAGTGGTCGCCTTGTGAAAGAGGAAACTCCAGATGCGAAACTTAGTTCCATTTAAATATAATTGTTCCATCTGATACTAAGTGTTCGATACTGTGCCAGGAGAAGCGCCTGTTCTCTGAAATCTGTGGCGATACCACTCGAAACCGTATGTGTTCGACGAAACTAAGTCGACCTTGTGCGAGAGGAAACTCGAGCAGCGAAACTTAGTTCCTTTTTAAACTAATTGTTCGATACTGTGCCAGGAGAAGCGCCTGTTCTCTGAAATCTGTGGCGATGTCACTCGAAACCGTATGTGTTTGGCGAAACTAAGTGGTCCACCTTGCGAGAGAGGAAACTCCAAATGCGAAACATAGTTCCATTTTAAACTAATTGTTCTCTCTAAAACTAAGTGTTCGATACTGTGCCAGGAGAAGCGCCTGTTCTCTGAAATCTGTGGCGATGTCACTCGAAACCGTATGTGTTTGGCGAAACTAAGTGGTCCACCTTGCGAGAGAGGAAACTCCAAATGCGAAACATAGTTCCATTTTAAACTAATTGTTCTCTCTAAAACTAAGTGTTCGATACTGTGCCAGGAGAAGCGCCTGTTGTCTGAAATCTGTGGCGATGCTACTCGAAACCGTATGTGTTCGACGAAACTAAGTGGTGGACCTTGTGAGAGAGGAAACTCCAGATGCGGAACTTAGTACCATTTTAAACTAATTGTTCTATCTGAAACTAAGTGTTCGATACTGTGCCAGGAGAAGCACCAGTTCTCTGAAATGTGTGGCGATGCCACTCGAAACCGTATGTGTTCGACGAAACTAAGTGTTTGATCTTGTGAGAGAGGATACTCCAGATGCGAAACATAATTCCATTTTAAACTAATTTTTCTATCTGAAACTAAGTGTTCGATACTGTGCCAGGAGAAGCGCCTGTTCTCTGAAATCTGTGGCGATGCTACTCGTAACCGTATGTGTTCGACGAAACTAAGTGGTCGACCTTTTGAGAGAGGAAACGCCAGGTGCGAAACTTAGTTCCATTTTAAACTAATTGTTCTATCTAAATCTAAGTGTTCGATACTGTGCCGGGGAAGCGTCTGTTCCCTGAATTGTGTGGCGATGCTAGTCGAAACCGTATGTGATCGACGAAACTATGTGGCCGACCTTGTGAGAGAGGAAACTTCAGATGCGAAACTTAATTCCATTTTAAACTAAATGTTCCATCTGAAACTAAGTGTTCGATACTGTGCCAGGAGAAGCGCCTGTTCTCTGAAATCTGTGGCGATGCTACTCGAAACCGAATGTTTTCCATGAAACTAAGTGGCCGCCTTGTGAGGGAGGAAAGTCCAGATGCGAAACATAGTACCATTTTAAACTAATTGTTCTATCCGAAACTATGTGTCCGATACTGTGCCAGGAGAAGCGCCTGTTCTCTGAAATCTGTGGCGATGCTACTCGAAACCGTATGTGTTTGACGAAACTAAGTGGTGCACCTTGCGAGAGAGGAAACTCCAAATGCGAAACATAGTTCCATTTTAAACTAATTTTTCTCTCTGAAACTAAGTGTTCGATACTGTGCCAGGAGAAGCGCCTGTTCTCTGAAATCTGTGGCGATGCCTCTCGAAACCGTATGTGTTCGACGAAACTAAGTGGTCCACCTTGCGAGAGAGGAAACTCCAAATGCGAAACATAGTTCCATTTTAAACTAATTGTTCTCTCTGAAACTAAGTGTTCGATACTGTGCCAGGCGAAGCACCTGTTCTCTGAAATCTGTGGCGATGCTACTCGAGGCCGCATGTGTTCGACGAAACTAAGTTGTCGACCTTGTGAGAGAGGAAACTCCAGATGCGAATCTTATTTCCATTTTAAACTAATTGTTCTATCTGAAACTAAGTGTTCGATACTATTCCAGCAGAAGCGCCTGTTCTCTGAAATCTGTGGCGATGCCACTCGAAACCGTATGCGTTCGACGAATCTAAATGGTCGACCTTGTGAGAGAGGAAACTCCAGATGCTAAACTTAGTTCCACTTTAAACCAAATGTTCCATCCGAAACTAAGTGTTCGATACTGTGCCAGGAGAAGCGCCTGTTCTCTGAAATCTGTGGCGATGCCACCCGAAAACGTATGTGTTCGACGAAACTAAGTGGTCGACCTTGTGAGAGAGGAAACTCCAGATGCGAAACTTAGTTCCATTTTAAACTAATTGTTCGATCTGAAACTAAGTGTTCGATACTGTGCCAGGAGTAACGCCTGTTCTCTGAAATCTGTGGCGATGCCACTCGAAACCGTATGTGTTCGACGAAACTAAGTGGTCGACCTTGTGGGAGAGGATTCTCCAGATGCGAAACTTAGTTCCATTTTAAGCAAATTGTTCTGTCTGAAAGTTTTCGAAACTGTGCCAGAAGAAGTGCCTGTTCTCTGAAATCTGTGGCGATGCTACTCGAAACCGTATGTGTTCGACGAATCTAAATGGTCGACCTTGTGAGAGAGGAAACTCCAGACGCGAAACTTAGTGCCATTTTAAACTAATTGTTCTATCTGAAACTAAGTGTTCGATACTGTGCCAGCAGAAGCGCCTGTTCTCTGAAATCTGTGGCGATGCCACTCGAAACCGTATGTGTTCGACGAAACTATGTGGTGGACCTTGTGCGAGAGGAAAATCCAGATGCGAAGCTTTGTACTTTTTAAACTAATTGTTCTATCTGAAACTAAGTGTTCGATACTGTGCCAGGAGAAGCGCCAGTTCCCTGAAATGTGTGGCGATGCCTCTCGAAACCGTATGTGTTCGACGAAACTAAGCGGTCGACCTTGTGGGAGAGGATACTCCAGATGCGAAACTTAGTTCCATTTTAAGCAAATTGTTCTGTCTGAAAGTGTTCGAAACTGTGCCAGAAGAAGTGCCTGTTCTCTGAAATCTGTGGCGATGCCACTCGAAACCGTATGTGTTCGACGAAACTAAGTGGTCGATCTTGTGAGAGAGGAAACTCGAGATGCGAAACTTAGTTCCATTTTAAACTAATTGTTCTATCAAAATCTAAGTGTTCGATACTGTGCTAGCAGAAGCGCCTGTTCTCTGAAATCTGTGGCGATGCCACTCGAAACCGTATGCGTTGGGCGAAACTAAGTGGTCGACCTTGTGAGAGAGGAAACTCCAGATGCGAAACATAGTTCCATTTCAATCTTATTGTTCTATCTGAAACTAAGTGTTCGATACGGTGCCAACAGAAGCGCCTGTTCTCTGAAATCTGTGGCGATGCTACTCGAAACCGTATGTGTTCGACGAAACTAAGTGGCCGACCTTGTGAGGGAGGAAACCCCAGATGCGAAACTTAGTTCCATTTAAAACTAATTGTTCTATCTGAAACTAAGTGTTCGGTACTGTGCCAGGAGAAACGCCTGTTCTCTGAAATCTGTGGCGATGCCACTCGAAACCGTATGTGTTCGACGAAACTAAGTGGTGGACCTTGTGCGAGAGGAAAATCCAGATGCGAAACTTTGTACCATTTTAAACTAATTGTTCTATCTGAAACTAAGTGTTCGATACTGTGCCAGGAGAAGCGCCAGTTCCCTGAAATGTGTGGCGATGCCACTCGAAACCGTATGTGTTCGACGAAACTAAGTGGTCGAACTTGTGAGAGAGGAAACTCCACATGCGAAACATATTTCCATTTTAAACTAATTGTTCTATCTGAAACTAAGTGTTCGATACCTTGCCAGGAGAAGCGCCTGTTCTCTGAAATCTGTGGCGATGCTACTCGAAACCGTATGTGTTCGACGAAACTAAGTGACCCACTTTGTGGGAGAGGAAACACCAAACGCGAAACATTGTTCCATTTTAAACTAATTGTTCTATCTGAAACTAAGTGTTCGATAATGTGCCAGGAGAACCGCCTGTTCTCTGAAATCTGTGGCGATGCTACTCGTAACCGTATGTGTTCGACGAAACTAAGTGGTCGACCTTTTGAGAGAGGAAACGCCAGGTGCGAAACTTAGTTCCATTTTAAACTAATTGTTCTATCTAAATCTAAGTGTTCGATACTGTGCCGGGGAAGCGTCTGTTCCCTGAATTGTGTGGCGATGCTAGTCGAAACCGTATGTGTTCGACGAAACTATGTGGCCGACCTTGTGAGAGAGGAAACTTCAGATGCGAAACTTAATTCCAATTTAAACTAAATGTTCCATCTGAAACTAAGTGTTCGATACTGTGCCAGGCGAAGCGCCTGTTCTCTGAAATCTGTGGCGATGCTACTCGAAACCGAATGTTTTCCATGAAACTAAGTGGCCGCCTTGTGAGGGAGGAAAGTCCAGATGCGAAACATAGTACCATTTTAAACTAATTGTTCTATCCGAAACTATGTGTCCGATACTGTGCCAGGAGAAGCGCCTGTTCTCTGAAATCTGTGGCGATGCTACTCGAAACCGTATGTGTTTGACGAAACTAAGTGGTGCACCTTGCGAGAGAGGAAACTCCAAATGCGAAACATAGTTCCATTTTAAACTAATTTTTCTCTCTGAAACTAAGTGTTCGATACTGTGCCAGGAGAAGCGCCTGTTCTCTGAAATCTGTGGCGATGCCACTCGAAACCGTATGTGTTCGACGAAACTAAGTGGTCCACCTTGCGAGAGAGGAAACTCCAAATGCGAAACATAGTTCCATTTTAAACTAATTGTTCTCTCTGAAACTAAGTGTTCGATACTGTGCCAGGCGAAGCACCTGTTCTCTGAAATCTGTGGCGATGCTACTCGAGGCCGCATGTGTTCGACGAAACTAAGTTGTCGACCTTGTGAGAGAGGAAACTCCAGATGCGGATCTTATTTCCATTTTAAACTAATTGTTCTATCTGAAACTAAGTGTTCGATACTATTCCAGCAGAAGCGCCTGTTCTCTGAAATCTGTGGCGATGCCACTCGAAACCGTATGCGTTCGACGAATCTAAATGGTCGACCTTGTGAGAGAGGAAACTCCAGATGCTAAACTTAGTTCCACTTTAAACCAAATGTTCCATCCGAAACTAAGTGTTCGATACTGTGCCAGGAGAAGCGCCTGTTCTCTGAAATCTGTGGCGATGCCACCCGAAAACGTATGTGTTCGACGAAACTAAGTGGTCGACCTTGTGAGAGAGGAAACTCCAGATGCGAAACTTAGTTCCATTTTAAACTAATTGTTCGATCTGAAACTAAGTGTTCGATACTGTGCCAGGAGTAACGCCTGTTCTCTGAAATCTGTGGCGATGCCACTCGAAACCGTATGTGTTCGACGAAACTAAGTGGTCGACCTTGTGGGAGAGGATACTCCAGATGCGAAACTTAGTTCCATTTTAAGCAAATTGTTCTGTCTGAAAGTTTTCGAAACTGTGCCAGAAGAAGTGCCTGTTCTCTGAAATCTGTGGCGATGCTACTCGAAACCGTATGTGTTCGACGAATCTAAATGGTCGACCTTGTGAGAGAGGAAACTCCAGACGCGAAACTTAGTGCCATTTTAAACTAATTGTTCTATCTGAAACTAAGTGTTCGATACTGTGCCAGCAGAAGCGCCTGTTCTCTGAAATCTGTGGCGATGCCACTCGAAACCGTATGTGTTCGACGAAACTATGTGGTGGACCTTGTGCGAGAGGAAAATCCAGATGCGAAGCTTTGTACTTTTTAAACTAATTGTTCTATCTGAAACTAAGTGTTCGATACTGTGCCAGGAGAAGCGCCAGTTCCCTGAAATGTGTGGCGATGCCTCTCGAAACCGTTTGTGTTCGACGAAACTAAGCGGTCGACCTTGTGGGAGAGGATACTCCAGATGCGAAACTTAGTTCCATTTTAAGCAAATTGTTCTGTCTGAAAGTGTTCGAAACTGTGCCAGAAGAAGTGCCTGTTCTCTGAAATCTGTGGCGATGCCACTCGAAACCGTATGTGTTCGACGAAACTAAGTGGTCGATCTTGTGAGAGAGGAAACTCGAGATGCGAAACTTAGTTCCATTTTAAACTAATTGTTCTATCAAAATCTAAGTGTTCGATACTGTGCTAGCAGAAGCGCCTGTTCTCTGAAATCTGTGGCGATGCCACTCGAAACCGTATGCGTTGGGCGAAACTAAGTGGTCGACCTTGTGAGAGAGGAAACTCCAGATGCGAAACATAGTTCCATTTCAATCTTATTGTTCTATCTGAAACTAAGTGTTCGATACGGTGCCAACAGAAGCGCCTGTTCTCTGAAATCTGTGGCGATGCTACTCGAAACCGTATGTGTTCGACGAAACTAAGTGGCCGACCTTGTGAGGGAGGAAACCCCAGATGCGAAACTTAGTTCCATTTAAAACTAATTGTTCTATCTGAAACTAAGTGTTCGGTACTGTGCCAGGAGAAACGCCTGTTCTCTGAAATCTGTGGCGATGCCACTCGAAACCGTATGTGTTCGACGAAACTAAGTGGTGGACCTTGTGCGAGAGGAAAATCCAGATGCGAAACTTTGTACCATTTTAAACTAATTGTTCTATCTGAAACTAAGTGTTCGATACTGTGCCAGGAGAAGCGCCAGTTCCCTGAAATGTGTGGCGATGCCACTCGAAACCGTATGTGTTCGACGAAACTAAGTGGTCGAACTTGTGAGAGAGGAAACTCCACATGCGAAACATATTTCCATTTTAAACTAATTGTTCTATCTGCAACTAAGTGTTCGATACCTTGCCAGGAGAAGCGCCTGTTCTCTGAAATCTGTGGCGATGCTACTCGAAACCGTATGTGTTCGACGAAACTAAGTGACCCACTTTGTGGGAGAGGATACACCAAACGCGAAACATTGTTCCATTTTAAACTAATTGTTCTATCTGAAACTAAGTGTTCGATAATGTGCCAGGAGAACCGCCTGTTCTCTGAAATCTGTGGCGATGCTACTCGAAACAGAATGTGTTCGTCGAAACTAAGTGGTCGACCTTGTGAGAGAGGAAACTCCAGATGCGAAACTTAGTTCCATTTAAAACTGATTGTTCTATCTGAAACTATGTGTCCGATACTGTGCCAGGAGAAGCGCCCGTTCTGTGAAACCTGTGGCGAAACCACTCGAAACGGTATGTGTTCGACGAAACTGAGTAGTCGACCTTGTGAGAGGGGAAACTCCAGACGCGAAACTTAGTGCCATTTTAAACTTATTGTTCTATCTGAAACTAAGTGTTCGATACTGTGCCAGCAGAAGCGCCTGTTCTCTAAAATCTGTGGCGATGCCACTCGAAACCGTATGTGTTCGACGAAACTATGTGGTGGACCTTGTGCGAGAGGAAAATCCAGATGCGAAACTTTGTACCATTTTAAATTGATTGTTCTATCTGAAACTATGTGCCCGATACTGTGCCAGGAGAAGCGCCCGTTCTGTGAAACCTGTGGCGATACCACTCGAAACGGTATGTGTTCGACGAAACTGAGTGGGCGATCTTGTGAGAGGGGAAACTCCAGACGCGAAACTTAGTGCCATTTTAAACTTATTGTTCTATCTGAAACTAAGTGTTCGATACTGTGCCAGCAGAAGCGCCTGTTCTCTGAAATCTGTGGCGATGCTACTCCAAACCGTATGTGTTCGACGAAACTAAGTGGCCGACCTTGTGAGAGCGGAAACTTCAGTTGCGACACTTAGTTCCATTTTAAACTAATTGTTCCATCTGAAATTAAGTGTTCGATACTGTGCCAGCAGAAGCGCCTGTTCTCTGAAATCTGTGGCGATGCCACTCGAAAACGTATGTGTTCGACGAAACTAAGTGGTCGACCTTGTGAGAGAGGAAACTCCAGATGCGAAACTTAGTTCCATTTTAAACTAATTGTTCGATCTGAAACTAAGTGTTCGATACTGTGCCAGGAGTAACGCCTGTTCTCTGAAATCTGTGGCGATGCCACTCGAAACCGTATGTGTTCGACGAAACTAAGTGGTCGACCTTGTGGGAGAGGATACTCCAGATGCGAAACTTAGTTCCATTTTAAGCAAATTGTTCTGTCTGAAAGTGTTCGAAACTGTGCCAGAAGAAGTGCCTGTTCTCTGAAATCTGTGGCGATGCTACTCGAAACCGTATGTGTTCGACGAATCTAAATGGTCGACCTTGTGAGAGAGGAAACTCCAGACGCGAAACTTAGTGCCATTTTAAACTAATTGTTCTATCTGAAACTAAGTGTTCGATACTGTGCCAGCAGAAGCGCCTGTTCTCTGAAATCTGTGGCGATGCCACTCGAAACCGTATGTGTTCGACGAAACTATGTGGTGGACCTTGTGCGAGAGGAAAATCCAGATGCGAAGCTTTGTACCATTTTAAACTAATTGTTCTATCTGAAACTAAGTGTTCGATACTGTGCCAGGAGAAGCGCCAGTTCCCTGAAATGTGTGGCGATGCCTCTCGAAACCGTATGTGTTCGACGAAACTAAGTGGTCGAACTTGTGGGAGAGGATACTCCAGATGCGAAACTTAGTTCCATTTTAAGCAAATTGTTCTGTCTGAAAGTGTTCGAAACTGTGCCAGAAGAAGTGCCTGTTCTCTGAAATCTGTGGCGATGCCACTCGAAACCGTATGTGTTCGACGAAACTAAGTGGTCGATCTTGTGAGAGAGGAAACTCGAGATGCGAAACTTAGTTCCATTTTAAACTAATTGTTCTATCAAAATCTAAGTGTTCGATACTGTGCTAGCAGAAGCGCCTGTTCTCTGAAATCTGTGGCGATGCCACTCGAAACCGTATGCGTTGGGCGAAACTAAGTAGTCGACCTTGTGAGAGAGGAAACTCCAGATGCGAAACATAGTTCCATTTCAATCTTATTGTTCTATCTGAAACTAAGTGTTCGATACGGTGCCAACAGAAGCGCCTGTTCTCTGAAATCTGTGGCGATGCTACTCGAAACCGTATGTGTTCGACGAAACTAAGTGGCCGACCTTGTGAGGGAGGAAACCCCAGATGCGAAACTTAGTTCCATTTAAAACTAATTGTTCTATCTGAAACTAAGTGTTCGGTACTGTGCCAGGAGAAACGCCTGTTCTCTGAAATCTGTGGCGATGCCACTCGAAACCGTATGTGTTCGACGAAACTAAGTGGTCGATCTTGTGAGAGAGAAAACTCGAGATGCGAAACTTAGTTCCATTTTAAACTAATTGTTCTATCTAAATCTAAGTGTTCGATACTGTGCTAGCAGAAGCGCCTGTTCTCTGAAATCTGTGGCGATGCCACTCGAAACCGTATGCGTTGGGCGAAACTAAGTGGTCGACCTTGTGAGAGAGGAAACTCCAGATGCGAAACATAGTTCCATTTCAATCTTATTGTTCTATCTGAAACTAAGTGTTCGATACGGTGCCAACAGAAGCGCCTGTTCTCTGAAATCTGTGGCGATGCTACTCGAAACCGTATGTGTTCGACGAAACTAAGTGGCCGACCTTGTGAGGGAGGAAACCCCAGATGCGAAACATAGTTACATTTTAAACTAATTGTTCTATCTGAAACTAAGTGTTCGATACTGTGCCAGGAGAAACGCCTGTTCTCTGCAATCTGTGGCGATGCCACTCGAAACCGTATGTGTTCGACGAAACTATGTGGTTGACCTTGTGAGATAGGAAACTCCAGATGCGAAACTTAGTTCCATTTAAAACTAATTGTTCTATCTGAAACTAAGTGATCGATAGTGTGCCACGATAAACACCTGTTCTCGGAGATCTGTGGCGATGCTACTCGAAACCGTATGTGTTCGACGAAACTAAGTCGTCGACCTTGAGAGAGAGGAATCTACAGATGCGAAATATATTTCCATTTCAAACTAATTGCTCTGCCTGAAACTAAGTGTTCGATACTGTGCTACGCGAAGCGCCTGTTCTCTGAAATCTGTCGGGATGCTACTGGAAACCGTATGTGTTCGACGAAACTAAGTGGTCGACTTTCCGAGAGAGGAAACTCCAGCTGCGAAACTTAGTTCCAATTTAAACTAATTGTTCTTTCTGAAAGTGTTCGATACTGTGCGAGGAGAAGCGCCTGTTCTCTGAAATCTGTGGCGATGCTACTCGAAACCGTATATGTTCGACGAAACTAAGTCGTCGGCCTTGAGAGAGAGGAATTTACAGATGCGAAATATATTTCCTTTTCAAACTAATTGCTCTACCTGAAACTAAGTGTTCGAGACTGTGCCAGGAGAAGCGCCTGTTCCCTGAAATCTGTGGCGATGCCACTCGAAACCGTATGTGTTCGACGAAACTAAGTGGTCGACCTTGTGAGAGAGGAAACTCCAGATGCGAAACTTAGTTCCATTTTAAACCAATTGTTCTATCTGAAACTAAGTGTTCGATAATGTGCCAGGAGAAGCGCCTGTCCTCTGAAATCTGTGGCGATGCTACTTGAAACCGTATGTGTTCGACGAAACTAGGTGGTCGACCTTGTGGGGGACGAAACTCCAAATGCGAAACCTAGTTCCATTTTAAACTAATTGTTCTATCTGAAACTGTTCGATACTGTGCCAGGAGAAGGGCCTGTTCTCTGAAATCTGTGGCGATGCTACTCGAAACCGTATGTGTTCGACGAAACTATGTGGTTGACCTTGTGAGAGAGGAAACTCCAGATGCGAAACTTAGTTCCATTTAAAACTAATTGTTCTATCTGAAACTAAGTGATCGATAGTGTGCCACGATAAACGCCTGTTCTCGGAAATCTGTGGCGATGCTACTCGAAACCGTATGTGTTCGACGAAACTAAGTGGTCGAACTTGTGAGAGAGGAAACTCCAAATGCGAAACATATTTCCATTTTAAACAAATTGTTCTATCTGGAACTAAGTTTTCGTTACTGTGCCAGGAGAGGCGCCTGTTCTCTGAAATCTGTGGCGATGCTACTCGAAACCGTATGTGTTCGACGAAACTAAGTGGTCGACCTTGTGAGAGAGGAAACTCCAGATGCGAAACTTAGTTCCATTTTAAACTAATTGTTCTATCTGAAGCTAAGTGTTCGATACTGTGCCAGGAGAAGCGCCTGTTCTCTGAAATCTGTGGCGCTGCTACTCGAAACGGTATGTGTTCGACGAAACTAAGTGGGCGACCTTGTGAGAGAGGAAACTCCAGAAGCGAAACTTAGTTCCATTTAAAAATAATCGTTCTATCTGAAACTAAGTGTTCGATACTGTGCCAGGAGAAGCGACTGTTCTCTGAAATCTGTGGCGATGCCACTCGAAACCGTATGTGTTCGAGGAAACTAAGTGGTCGACCTTGTGAGAGAGGAAACTCCAAATGCGAGATATAGTTCCATTTTAAACTAATTGTTCTATCCGAAACTAAGTGTTCGATACTGTGCCAGGAGAAGCGCCTGTTCTCTGAAATCTGTGGCGATGTTACTCGAAACCGTATGTGTTCGACGAAACTAAGTGGTCGACATGGTGAGAGAGGAAACTCCAGAAGCGAAACTTAGTTCCATTTAAAACTAATTGTTCTATCTGATACTAAGTGTTCGATACTGTGTCAGGAGAAGCGCCTGTTCTCTGAAATCTGTGGCAATGCTACTCGAAAACGTATGTGTTCGACGAAACTAAGTGGTCGATCCTGTGCCAGGAGAAACTCCCGTTCGTAGTAATCTGTGGCGATACAACTCGAAACCCTATGGGTTCGACGAAACTAAGTGGTCGACCTTGTGAGAGAGGAAACTCCAGATGCGAAAATTAATTCCATTTTAAACTAATTGTTCTATCTGAAACCAAGGGTTTGATACTGTGCCAGGAGAAGCGTAGAGAATGTAGGGTGAAAATATAGTATAAGAATGACTGAGTCAAAGACCCGTTAAGTAGCACTATCGGCTGTCCAACCAAGTACACTACGCCCTGATGCCTAAAACAATATTTCGGTCGTGGGCGGTGTGAAACTTCATAATTTACGTTCCAACGAAATGCATAAAAACACCAATGTAGGAGAACCTAGTTGAGCCCCAGTGGACCCGTAGAAGGCATGTGACTGTTTTGCAACAGTGGGTGGTGGAATGGTCACATTCCGCACCGTGCATCATGAACAGGTGTATGCAAAATTGAAGCAAACCCTTCTGATTCATGGAATTCAGATTTTCGGGCTGATTTCTTAAAAAGTAGTCAGAGAGTTGTCGCTCATTGGTGAACCTAATCATCCGGAACATGGACCGCAAGATATTTGCCACCTATATAATACGTGCAGATACGCACACGGGGATCAAATGCACACGTGCATCAGTCGTGTTAGCATGGAGTCTTTCAGTTTCTTGCTACATGCAATCGGGACGCCACGCTCGGCAAATGTGGACTTCGTCCATGAGTTACCTCTGGAAATATCGCAGTTGATTCTGCGGCAATTGGATTCTGCATCTTTACTGAGCGCAGCGCTTGTTTCCCGGAAGTGGCTATCTGTTTTGCTGGTCGATGTGAAACTCAGGCAAAGGGTAAGGAGATCCCTCAGGAACAAGGCGGAGCGGATTCGGTCGGACTACATTGGGAGGCCCACAACGGATGTAGTCAGACGTCATGGGTTCAGATGGAATTCACGTGTTAGAAATATGCAAAGATCTGCGCCTCCGACCAGTATTGACGCATATCGCCTAATGGATATAGAATCGACACGGCACAGTCGTTATCATGGACATCAGCGCGAGGAAACCAAAAGGCGAATCAAGTCTTACAGAATTTGATGTAGTGAGAAACGGAACGGGAGTTTCTCCTGGCACAGTATCGAACACTTAGTTTCAGATAGAAGAACTAGTTTAAAATGCAACTAAGTTTCGCATCTCGAGTTTCCTCTCTCACAAGGTCGACCACTTAGTTTCGCCGAACACATACAGTTTCGAGTGCGCATCGCCACAGATTTCAGAGAACAGGCGCTTCTCCTGGCACAGTATCGAACACTTAGTTTCAGATGGAACAATTAGTTTTAAATGAAACTATGTTTCGCATCTGGAGTTTCCCCTTTCACAAGGCGACCACTCAGTTTCGTCGAACACATACGGTTTCGAGTAGCATCGCGACAGATTTCAGAGAACAGGCGCTTCTCCTGGCACATTATCGAACACTTTCAGATAGAACAATTGGTTTAAAATGGAACTAAGTTTCGCATCAGGAGTTTCATCTCCCACAAGGTCGACCACTTCGTTTCATCGAACACATACGGTTTCGAGTGGCATCGCCACAGATTTCAGAGAACAGGCGCTTCTCCTGGCACAGTATCGAAAACTTAGTTCCAGATAGAACAATTATTTTTGAATGGAACTGGGTTTCCCATCTGGAGTTTCCTCTCCCACAAGGTCGACCACTTACTTTCCTCGAACACATACGGTTTCGAGTAGCATCGCCACAGATTTCAGAGAACAGGCGCTTCTCCTGGCCCATTATCGAACACTTTCAGATAGAACAATTAGTTTAAAATGGAACTAAGTTTCGCATCTGGAGTTTCCTCTCTCACAAGGTCGACGACTTAGTTTCGTCGAACACATACGGTTTCGAGTATCATCGCCACTGATCTCAGAGAACAGGCGCTTCTCCTGGCACAGTATCGAACACTTAGTTTCAGATGGAACAGTTCGTTTTAAATGGAACTAAGCTTCGCATCTGGAGTTTACTCTCCCACAAGGTCGACCACTTAGTTTCGTCGAACACATACGATTTCGAGTATCATCGCCACAGATTTCAGAGAACAGGCGCTTCTCCTGGCACATTATCGAACACTTTCAGATAGAACAATTGGTTTAAAATGGAACTAAGTTTCGCATCAGGAGTTTCATCTCCCACAAGGTCGACCACTTCGTTTCATCGAACACATACGGTTTCGAGTGGCATCGCCACAGATTTCAGAGAACAGGCGCTTCTCCTGGCACAGTATCGAAAACTTATTTCCAGATAGAACAATTATTTTTGAATGGAACTGGGTTTCCCATCTGGAGTTTCCTCTCCCACAAGGTTGACCACTTAGTTTCCTCGAACACATACGGTTTCGAGTAGCATCGCCACAGATTTCAGAGAACAGGCACATCTCCTGGCACAGAATCGAACACTTTCACATAGAACAATTAGTTTAAAATGGAACTAAATTTCGCATCTGGAGTTTCCTCTCTCACAAGTTCGGCCACTTAGTTTCGTCGAACGCATACGGTGTCGAGTGGTATCGCCACATATTTCGCAGAATGGCGTTTCGCCTGGCACAGTATCGAACACTTAGTTTCAGATAGAACAATTAATTTAAAATGGAACTGAGCTTCGCATCTGGAGTTTCCTCTCTCACAAGGTGGACCACTTAGTTTCGTCGAACACATACGGTTTCGAGTGGCATGGCCACAGATTTCAGAGAACAGGCGCTTCTCCTGGCACAGAATCGAACACTTAGTTTCAGATAGAACAATTAGTTTAAAATGGAACTATGTTTCGCATCTGGAGTTTCTTCTCTCACAAGGTCAACGACTTAGTTTCGTCGAACACATACGGTTTCGAGGGGCATCGCCACAGATTTCAGTGAATAGGCGCTTCTCCTGGCACATTATCGAACACTTAGTTTCAGATAGAACAATTAGTTTAAAATGGATCTATGTTTCGCATCTGGAGTTTCCTCTCACACAAGGTCGACCACATAGTTTCGTGGAACACATACGGTTTCGAGTGGCATCGCCACAGATTTCAGAGAACAGGCGCTTCTCCTGGCACAGTATCGAACACTTAGTTTCAGATGGAACAGTTCGTTTTAAATGGAACTAAGCTTCGCATCTGGAGTTTACTCTCCCACAAGGTCGACCACTTAGTTTCGTCGAACACATACGTTTTCGAGTATCATCGCCACAGATTTCAGAGAACAGGCGCTTCTCCTGGCACATTATCGAACACTTTCAGATAGAACAATTGGTTTAAAATGGAACTAAGTTTCGCATCAGGAGTTTCATCTCCCACAAGGTCGACCACTTAGTTTCATCGAACACATTCGGTTTCGAGTGGCATCGCCACAGATTTCAGAGAACAGGCGCTTCTCCTGGCACAGTATCGAACACTTAGTTCCAGATAGAACAATTATTTTTGAATGGAACTGGGTTTCCCATCTGGAGTTTCCTCTCCCACAAGGTCGACCACTTAGTTTCGTCGAACACATACTTTTTCGAGTATCATCGCCACAGATTTCAGAGAACAGGCGCTTCTCCTGGCACATTATCGAACACTTTCAGATAGAACAATTAGTTTAAAATGGAACTAAGTTTCGCATCTCGAGTTTCCTCTCTCACAAGGTCGACGACTTAGTTTCGTCGAACACATACGGTTTCGAGTATCATCGCCACTGATCTCAGAGAACAGGCGCTTCTCCTGGCAGAGTATCGAACACTTAGTTTCAGATGGAACAGTTCGTTTTAAATGGAACTAAGCTTCGCATCTGGAGTTTACTCTCCCACAAGGTCGACCACTTAGTTTCGTCGAACACATACGTTTTCGAGTTGTATCGCCACAGATTTCGCAGAACGGCGTTTCTCCTGGCACATTATCGAAAACTTAGTATCAGATAAAACAATTAGTTTAAAATGGAACAAAGCTTCGAATCTGGAGTTTCCTCTCTCACAAGGTCGACCACTTAGTTTCGTCGAACACATACGGTTTCGAGTGGCATCGCCACAGATTTCAGAGAACAGGCGCTTCTCCTGGCACAGTATCGAACACTTATTTTCTGTTAGAACAATTAATTTAAAATGGAACAAAGTTTCGCATCTGGAGTTTCCTCTCACACAAGATCGACCACCTAGTTTCGTCGAACACATTTGGTTTCGAGTAGCATCGCCACAGATATCAGAGAAAAGGCGCTTCTCCTGGCACAGTATCGAACACTTAGTTTCAGATGGAACACTTAGTTTTAAACGGAACTAAGTTTCGCATCTGGAGTTTCCCCTTTCACAAGGCGACCACTCACTTTCGTCGAACACATACGGTTTTGAGTATCATCGCCACTGATCTCAGAGAACAGGCGCTTCTCCTGGCACAGTATCGAACACTTAGTTTCAGATGGAACAGTTCGTTTTAAATGGAACTAAGCTTCGCATCTGGAGTTTACTCTCCCACAAGGTCGACCACTTAGTTTCGTCGAACACATACGATTTCGAGTATCATCGCCACAGATTTCAGAGAACAGGCGCTTCTCCTGGCACATTATCGAACACTTTCAGATAGAACAATTGGTTTAAAATGGAACTAAGTTTCGCATCAGGAGTTTCATCTCCCACAAGGTCGACGACTTAGTTTCGTCGAACACATACGGTTTCGAGTATCATCGCCACTGATCTCAGAGAACAGGCGCTTCTCCTGGCACAGTATCGAACACTTAGTTTCAGATGGAACAGTTCGTTTTAAATGGAACTAAGCTTCGCATCTGGAGTTTACTCTCCCACAAGGTCGACCACTTAGTTTCGTTGAACACATACGATTTCGAGTATCATCGCCACAGATTTCAGAGAACAGGCGCTTCTCCTGGCACATTATCGAACACTTTCAGATAGAACAATTGGTTTAAAATGGAACTAAGTTTCGCATCAGGAGTTTCATCTCCCACAAGGTCGACCACTTCGTTTCATCGAACACATACGGTTTCGAGTGGCATCGCCACAGATTTCAGAGAACAGGCGTTTCGCCTGGCACAGTATCGAACACTTAGTTTCAGATAGAACAATTAATTTAAAATGGAACTGAGCTTCGCATCTGGAGTTTCCTCTCTCACAAGGTGGACCACTTAGTTTCGTCGAACACATACGGTTTCGAGTGGCATGGCCACAGATTTCAGAGAACAGGCGCTTCTCCTGGCACAGAATCGAACACTTAGTTTCAGATAGAACAATTAGTTTAAAATGGAACTATGTTTCGCATCTGGAGTTTCTTCTCTCACAAGGTCAACGACTTAGTTTCGTCGAACACATACGGTTTCGAGGGGCATCGCCACAGATTTCAGTGAATAGGCGCTTCTCCTGGCACATTATCGAACACTTAGTTTCAGATAGAACAATTAGTTTAAAATGGATCTATGTTTCGCATCTGGAGTTTCCTCTCACACAAGGTCGACCACATAGTTTCGTTGAACACATACGGTTTCGAGTGGCATCGCCACAGATTTCAGAGAACAGGCGCTTCTCCTGGCACAGTATCGAACACTTAGTTTCAGATGGAACAGTTCGTTTTAAATGGAACTAAGCTTCGCATCTGGAGTTTACTCTCCCACAAGGTCGACCACTTAGTTTCGTCGAACACATACGTTTTCGAGTATCATCGCCACAGATTTCAGAGAACAGGCGCTTCTCCTGGCACATTATCGAACACTTTCAGATAGAACAATTGGTTTAAAATGGAACTAAGTTTCGCATCAGGAGTTTCATCTCCCACAAGGTCGACCACTTAGTTTCATCGAACACATTCGGTTTCGAGTGGCATCGCCACAGATTTCAGAGAACAGGCGCTTCTCCTGGCACAGTATCGAACACTTAGTTCCAGATAGAACAATTATTTTTGAATGGAACTGGGTTTCCCATCTGGAGTTTCCTCTCCCACAAGGTCGACCACTTAGTTTCGTCGAACACATACTTTTTCGAGTATCATCGCCACAGATTTCAGAGAACAGGCGCTTCTCCTGGCACATTATCGAACACTTTCAGATAGAACAATTAGTTTAAAATGGAACTAAGTTTCGCATCTCGAGTTTCCTCTCTCACAAGGTCGACGACTTAGTTTCGTCGAACACATACGGTTTCGAGTATCATCGCCACTGATCTCAGAGAACAGGCGCTTCTCCTGGCAGAGTATCGAACACTTAGTTTCAGATGGAACAGTTCGTTTTAAATGGAACTAAGCTTCGCATCTGGAGTTTACTCTCCCACAAGGTCGACCACTTAGTTTCGTCGAACACATACGTTTTCGAGTATCATCGCCACAGATTTCAGAGAACAGTCGCTTCTCCTGGCACATTATCGAACACTTTCAGATAGAACAATTCGTTTAAAATGGCACTAAGTTTCGCGTCTGGAGTTTCCTCTCTCACAAGGTGGACCACTCAGTTTCGTCGAACACATACCGTTTCGAGTGGTATCGCCACAAGTTTCACAGAACAGGCGCTTATCCTGGAACAGTAACGAACACTTAGTTCCAGATACAACAATTAGTTTAAAATGCAACTAAGTTTCGCATCTGGAGTTTCCTCTCTCACAAGGTCGGCCACTTAGTTTCGTTGAACACATACGGTTTCGAGTGGCAACGCCACATATTTCAGAGGACAGGCGCTTCTCCTGGCACAGTATCGAAAACTTAGTTTCAGATAGAACAATTAGTTAAAAATGGAACTAAGTTTCGCATCTGGAGTTTCCTCTCTCACAAGGTTGACCACTTAGTTTCTTCGAACACATACGGTTCCGAGTGGCGTCGCCACAGATTTCAGAGAACAGGCGCTTCTGCTGGCACAGTATCGAACACTTAGTTTCAGATAGAACATTTAGTTTAAAATGGCACTAACCTTCGCGTCTGGAGTTTCGTATCTCACAAGGTCGACCACTTAGTTTCGTCGAACACATACGGTTACGAGTGGCATCGCTACAGATTTCAATGAACAGGCGCTTCTCCTGGCACAGTATCGAACACATAGTTTTAGATAGAACAATTAGTTTAAAATGGAACTATGTTTCGCTTCTGGAGTTTCCTCTCTCAAAAGGTCGACTACTTAGTTTCGTCGACACATACGGTTTCGAGTGGTATCGCCACACATTTCAGAGAACAGGCGCTTCTCCTGGCACAGTATCGAACACTTGTGTCAGACAGAACAATTAGTTTAAAATGGAACTATGTTTCGCATCTGGAGTTTCCTCTCTCACAAGGTCGGCCACTTAGTTTCGTCGAACACATACGGTTTCGAGTGGCATCGCCACAGATTTCAGAGAACAGGCGCTTCTCCTGGCACAGTATCGAAAACTTAGTTTCAGATTGAACAATTGGTTTAAAATGGAACTAAGTTTCGCATCTGGAGTTTCCTCTCTCACAAGGTCGACCACTTAGTTTCGTCGAACACATACGGTTTCGAGTAGCATCCCCACAGATTTCAGGGAACAGGCGCTTCTCCTGGCACAGTATCGGACACTTAGTTTCAGATAGAAAAATTAGTTTAAAATGGAACTAAGCTTCGCATTTGGAGTTTCCTCTCTCATAAGGTCGGCCACTTAGTTTCGCCGAACACATACGGTTTCGAGGGGCATCGCCACAGATTTCAGAGAACAGGCGCTTCTTCTGGCACAGTATCGCACACTTAGTTTCAAATAGAACAATTAGTTTTAAATGGAACTAAGTTTCGCATCTGGAGTTTCCTCTCTCACAAGGTCGACTACTTAGTTTCGTCGAACACATACGGTTTCGAGTAGCATCGCCACAGATTTCAGAGAACAGGCGCCTCCCCTGGCACAGTATCGACCACTTAGTTTCAGATAGAACTATTAGTTTTAAATGGAACTAAGTTTCGCATCTGGAGTTTCCTCTCTCACAAGGTCGACCACTTAGTTTCGTCGAACACATACGCTTTCGAGTTGCATCGCGACAGATTTCCGAGAACAGGCGCTTCTCCTGGCACAGTATCGAACACTTAGTTTCAGATAGAACAATTAGTTTAAAATGGAACTAAATTTCGCATCTGGAGTGTCCTATCCCACAAGGTCGACCACTTAGTTTCGTCGAACACATACGGTTTCGAGTAGCATCACCACAGATTTCAGAGAGCAGGCGCTTCTCCTGGCACAGTATCGAACACTTATTTCAGACAGAACAATTAGTTTAAAATGTAACTATGTTTCGCATCTGGATTATCCTCCCTCACAAGGCGACCACTTAGTTTCGTCGAACTCATACCGTTTCGAGTGGCATTGCCACAGATTTCAGGGAACAGGCGCTTCTCCTGGCACAGTAGCGAACACTTAGTTTCAGGTAGAACAATTAGTTTAAAATGGAACTATGTTTCGCAACTGGAGAACCCTCTCCCAAAAGATCGACGACTTAATTTCGTCGAACACATACGGTTTCGAGTGGCATCGCCACAGATTTCAGAGAACAGGCGCTACTCCTGGCACAGTATCGAACACTTAGTTTCAGATAGAACAATTAGTTTAAAATGGAACTAAGTTTCGCATCTGGAATTTCCTCTCTCACAAGTTCGGCCACTTAGTTTCGTCGAACAGATACGGTTTCGAGTGGCATCGCCACACATTTCAGAGAACAGGCGCTTCTCCTGGCACAGTACCGAACACTTAGTTTCAGATAGAACAATTAGTTTAAAATGGAACTATGTTTGGCATCTGGAGTTTCCTCTACCACGAGGTCGACTACTTAGTTTCGTCAAACGCATACGGTCTCGTGTGGCGTCGCCACAGATTTCAGAGAACAGGCGTTTATCGTGGCACACTATCGAACACTTAGTTTCAGATAGAACAATTAGTTTAAAATGGAAATAAATTTCGCATCTGGGGTTTCCTCTCTCACAAGGTCGACCACTTAAGATCGTCGAACACATACGGTTTCGAGTGGCATCGCCATAGATTTCAGAGAACAGGCGCTTCTCCTGGCACAGTAGCGAACACTTAGTTTCAGGTAGAACAATTAGTTTAAAATGGAACTATGTTTCGCAACTGGAGAACCCTCTCCCAAAAGATCGACGACTTAATTTCGTCGAACACATACGGTTTCGAGTGGCATCGCCACAAATTTCAGAGAACAGGCGTTTATCGTGGAACACTATCGAACACTTAGTTCCAGATAGAACAACTAGTTTAAATGGAACTTTGTTTCGCATCCGGAGTTTCCTCTCTCACAAGGTCAACCACTTAGTTTCGTCGAACACATACGGTTTCGAGTGGCATTGCCACAGATTTCAGGGAACAGGCGCTTCTCCTGGCACAGTACCGAACACTTAGTTTCAGGTAGAACAATTAGTTTAAAATGGAACTAAGTTTCGCATCTGGAGTTTCCTCTCTCACAAGTTCGGCCACTTAGTTTCGTCGAACAGATACGGTTTCGAATGGCATCGCCAAACATTTCAGAGAACAGGCGCTTCTCCTGGTACAGTACCGAACACTTAGTTTCAGATAGAACAATTAGTTTAAAATGGAACTATGTTTGGCATCTGGAGTTTCCTCTACCACGAGGTCGACTACTTAGTTTCGTCAAACACATACGGTCTCGTGTGGCGTCGCCACAGATTTCAGAGAACAGGCGTTTATCGTGGCACACTATCGAACACTTAGTTTCAGATAGAACAATTAGTTTAAAATGGAAATAAGTTTCGCATCTGGAGATTCCTCACTCACAAGGTCGACTACTTAGTTTCATCGAACACATACGGTTTCGAGTGGCATCGCCACAGATTTCAGAGAACAGGCGTTTATCGTGGAACACTATCGAACACTTAGTTCCAGATAGAACAACTAGTTTAAATGGAACTTTGTTTCGCATCCGGAGTTTCCTCTCTCACAAGGTCGACTACTTAGTTTCGTCGAACACATACGTTTTCGTGTGGCATCGCCACAGATTTCAGAGAACAGGCGTTTATCGTGGAACACTATCGAACACTTAGTTCCAGATAGAACAACTAGTTTAAATGGAACTTTGTTTCGCATCCGGAGTTTCCTCTCTCACAAGGTCAACCACTTAGTTTCGTCGAACACATACGGTTTCGAGTGGCATCGCCACAGATTTCAGAGAACAGGCGCTTCTCCTGGCACATTATCGAACACATAGTTGCAGATAGAACAATTAGTTTAAAATGGCACTAAGTTTCGCGTCTGGAGTTTCCTCTCTCAGAAGGTCGACAACTTAGTTGCGAGTAGCATCGCGACTGATTTCAGAGAACAGGCGCTTCTCCTGGCACAGTATCGAACACTTAGTTTCAGATAGAACAATTACTTTAAAATTGTACTACATTTCGCATCTGGAGTTTCCTCTCTCACAAGGCGGCCACTTAGTTTCGTCGAACACATAATGTTTCGAGTGGCATCGCCACAGATTTCAGAGAACAGGCGCTTCTCCTGGCACATTATCGAACACATAGTTGCAGATAGAACAATTAGTTTAAAATGGAACTAAGTTTCGCATCTGGAGTTTCCTCTCTCACAAGGTCGGCCTCTTAGTATCGTCGAACACATACGGTTTCGAGTAGCATCGCCTCAGATTTCAGAGAACAGGCGCTTCTCCTGGCACAGTATCGAACACTTAGTTTCAGATAGAACAATTAGTTTAAAATGGCACTAAGTTTCGCGTCTGGAGTTTCCTCTCTCACAAGGCGACCACTTAGTTTCGTCGGACACATACGGTTTCGAGTGGCATCGCCACATATTTCAGAGAACAGGCGCATCTCCTGGCACAGTATCGAACACTTAGTTTCAGATAGAACAATTAGTTTAAAATGGAAATAAGTTTCACATCTGGAGTTTGCTCCCTCACAAGGCGACCACTTAGTTTCGTCGGACACATACGGTTTCGAGTGGCATCGCCACATATTTCAGAGAACAGGCGCATCTCCTGGCACAGTATCGAACACTTAGTTTCAGATAGAACAATTAGTATAAAATGGAAATGAGTTTCACATCTGGAGTTTGCTCTCTCACAAGGTCGACCATTTAGATTCGCCGAGCACATACGGTTTCGAGTATCATCGCCACAGATTTCAGAGAACAGGCGCTTCTCCTGGCACAGTATCGAACACTTATTTCAGACAGAACAATTAGTTTAAAATGGAACTATGTTTCGCATCTGGAGTATCCTCTCTCACAAGGTCAACCACTCAGTTTCTTCGAACACACACGGTTTCGAGTGGCATCGCCACAGATTTCAGAGAACAGGCGCTTCTCCTGGCACAGTCTCGAACACTTAGTTACAGATAGAACACTTAGTTTAAAATGGAACTGTGTTTCGTATTTGGAGTTTCCTCTCTCACAAGGTGGACCACTCAGTTTCGTCAAACACATACGGTTTCGAGTGGCATCGCCACTGATTTCGGAGAACAGGCGCTTCTCCTAGCACAGTATCGAACACTTAGTATCAGATAGAACAATTACTTTAAAATGGAACTAAGCTTCGCATCTCGAGATTCCTCTCTCACAAGGTGGACCACTTAGTTTCATCGAACATATACGGTTTCGAGTAGCATCGCCACTGATTTCAGAGATCAGGCGCTTCTCCTGGCACAGTATCTAACACTTAGTTTCAGATGGAGCATTTAGTTTAAAATTGAACTGTGTTTCGCATTTGGAGTTTCCTCTCTCACAAGGTGGACCACTCAGTTTCGTCAAACACATACGGTTTCGAGTGGCATCGCCACAGATTTCGGAGAACAGGCGCTTCTCCTAGCACAGTATCGAACACTCAGTATCAGATAGAACAATTACTTTAAAATGGAAATAAGTTTCGCATCTGAAGTTTCCTCTCGCTCAAGGTCGGCCACTTAGTTTCGTCGAACACACACGATTTCGAGTGGCATCGCTACAGATTTCAGAGAACAGGCGTTTCTCCTGGCACAGTATCGAACACTTAGTTTCAGATGGAACATTTAGTTTAAAATTGAACTATGTTTCGCATTTGGAGTTTCCTCTCTCACAAGGTCGGCCACTTAGTTTCGTCGGACACATACGGTTTCGAGTGGCATCGCCACATATTTCAGAGAACAGGCGCATCTCCTGGGACAGTATCGAAAACTTAGTTTCAGATAGAACAATTGGTTTAAAATGGAGCTATATTTTGCATCTGGAGTTTCATCTCTCACAAGGTCGACGACTTAATTGCGACGAACACATACGGTTTCGAGTGGCATCGTCACAGATTTCAGAGAACAGGCGCTTCTCCTGGCACAGTATCGGGCACTTAGTTTCAGATAGAACAATTCGTTTAAAATGGAAATACGTTTCGCATCTGGAGTTTCTTCTCTCACAAGGCGACCACTTAGTTTCGTCGGACACATACGGTTTCGAGTGGCATCGCCACATATTTCAGAGAACAGGCGCAACTCCTGGCACAGTATCGAACACTTAGTTTCAGATAGAACAATTATTTTAAAATGGAAATGAGTTTCACATCTGGAGTTTGCTCTCTCACAAGGTCGACCATTTAGATTCGCCGAGCACATACGGTTTCGAGTATCATCGCCACAGATTTCAGAGAACAGGCGCATCTCCTGGCACAGTATCGAACACTTATTTCAGACAGAACAATTAGTTTAAAATGGAACTATGTTTCGCATCTGGAGTATCCTCTCTCACAAGGTCAACAACTTAGTTTCGTCGAACACACACGGTTTCGAGTGGTATCGCCACAGATTTCAGAGATCAGGCGCTTCTCCTGGCACAGTCTCGAACACTTAGTTACGGATAGAACACTTAGTTTAAAATGGAACTGTGTTTCGTATTTGGAGTTTCCTCTCTCACAAGGTGGACCACTCAGTTTCGTCAAACACATACGGTTTCGAGTGGCATCGCCACAGATTTCGGAGAACAGGCGCTTCTCCCAGCACAGTATCGAACACTTAGTATCAGATAGAACAATTACTTTAAAATGGAACTAAGCTTCGCATCTCGAGATTCCTCTCTCACAGGGTGGACCACTTAGTTTCATCGAACATATACGGTTTCGAGTAGCAGCGCCACTGATTTCAGAGATCAGGCGCTTCTCCTGGCACAGTCTCGAACACTTAGTTACAGATAGAACACTTAGTTTAAAATGGAACTGTGTTTCGTATTTGGAGTTTCCTCTCTCACAAGGTGGACCACTCAGTTTCGTCAAACACATACGGTTTCGAGTGGCATCGCCACTGATTTCGGAGAACAGGCGCTTCTCCTAGCACAGTATCGAACACTTAGTATCAGATAGAACAATTACTTTAAAATGGAACTAAGCTTCGCATCTCGAGATTCCCCTCTCACAATGTGGACCACTTAGTTTCATCGAACATATACGGTTTCGAGTAGCATCGCCACTGATTTCAGAGATCAGGCGCTTCTCCTGGCACAGTATCTAACACTTAGTTTCAGATGGAGCATTTAGTTTAAAATTGAACTGTGTTTCGCATTTGGAGTTTCCTCTCTCACAAGGTGGACCACTCAGTTTCGTCAAACACATACGGTTTCGAGTGGCATCGCCACAGATTTCAGAGAACAGGCGCTTCTCCTGGCACAGTATCGAGCACTTAGTTTCAGATAGAACAATTCGTTTAAAATGGAAATACGTTTCGCATCTGGAGTTTCTTCTCTCACAAGGCGACCACTTAGTTTCGTCGGACACATACGGTTTCGAGTGGCATCGCCACATATTTCTGAGAACAGGCGCATCTCCTGGCACAGTATCGAACACTTAGTTTAAAATGGAAATGAGTTTCACATCTGGAGTTTGCTCTCTCACAAGGTCGACCATTTAGATTCGCCGAGCACATACGGTTTCGAGTATCATCGCCACAGATTTCAGAGAACAGGCCCTTCTCCTGGCACAGTATCGGACACTTATTTCAGACAGAACAATTAGTTTAAAATGGAACTATGTTTCGCATCTGGAGTATCCTCTCTCACAAGGTCAACCACTTAGTTTCGTCGAACACACACGGTTTCGAGTGGCATCGCCACAGATTTCAGAGATCAGGCGCTTCTCCTGGCACAGTCTCGAACACTTAGTTACAGATAGAACACTTAGTTTAAAATGGAACTGTGTTTCGTATTTGGAGTTTCCTCTCTCACAAGGTGGCCCACTCAGTTTCGTCAAACACATACGGTTTCGAGTGGCATCGCCACAGATTTCGGAGAACAGGCGCTTCTCCTAGCACAGTATCGAACACTTAGTATCAGATAGAACAATTACTTTAAAATGGAACTAAGCTTCGCATCTCGAGATTCCTCTCTCACAGGGTGGACCACTTAGTTTCATCGAACATATACGGTTTCGAGTAGCATCGCCACTGATTTCAGAGATCAGGCGCTTCTCCTGGCACAGTATCGAACACTTAGTTTCAGATAGAACAATTTGTTTAAGATGGACCTAAGTTTCGCATCTGGAGTTTCCTCTCTCACAAGGTCGACCATTTAGATTCGTCGAACACATACGGTTTCGAGTGGCATCGCCACAGATTTCAGAGAACAGGCGCTTCTCCTGGCACAGTATCGAACACTTAGTTTCAGATGGAACATTTGGTTTAAAATGGAACTAAGTTTCGCATCTGAAGTTTCCTCTCGCACAAGGTCGGCCACTTAGTTTCGTCGAACACACACGATTTCGAGTGGCATCGCTACAGATTTCAGAGAACAGGCGTTTCTCCTGGCACAGTATCGAACACTTAGTTTCAGATGGAACATTAATTTAAAATTGAACTATGTTTCGCATTTGGAGTTTCCTCTCTCACAAGGTCGGCCACTTAGTTTCGTCGGACACATACGGTTTCGAGTAGCATCGCCACATATTTCAGAGAACAGGCGCATCTCCTGGCACAGTATCGAACACTTAGTTTCAGATAGAACAATTTGTTTAAGATGGACCTAAGTTTCGCATCTGGAGTTTCCTCTCTCACAAGGTCGACCATTTAGATTCGTCGAACACATACGGTTTCGAGTGGCATCGCCACAGATTTCAGAGAACAGGCGCTTCTCCTGGCACAGTATCGAACACTTAGTTTCAGATGGAACATTTGGTTTAAAATGGAACTAAGTTTCGCATCTGAAGTTTCCTCTCGCACAAGGTCGGCCACTTAGTTTCGTCGAACACACACGATTTCGAGTGGCATCGCTACAGATTTCAGAGAACAGGCGTTTCTCCTGGCACAGTATCGAACACTTAGTTTCAGATGGAACATTTAGTTTAAAATTGAACTATGTTTCGCATTTGGAGTTTCCTCTCTCACAAGGTCGGCCACTTAGTTTCGTCGGACACATACGGTTTCGAGTGGCATCGCCACATATTTCAGAGAACAGGCGTTTCTCCTGGCACAGTATCGGACACTTAGTTTCAGATGGAACATTTAGTTTAAAATTGAACTATATTTCGTATTTGGAGTTTCCTCTCTCACAAGGTGGACCACTCAGTTTCGTCCAACACATACGGTTTCGAGTGGCATCGCCACAGATTTGAGCGAACAGGCCCATCTCCTGGCACATTATCGAAAACTTAGTTTCAGATAGGACAATTAGTTGAAAAGGGACTAAGCTTCTTATCTGGAGTTTCCTCTCTCACAAGGTCGGCCACTTAGTTTCGTCGGACACATACGGTTTCGAGTGGCATCGCCACATATTTCAGAGAACAGGCGCTTCTCCTGGCACAGTCTCGAACACTTAGTTACAGATAGAATACTTAGTTTAAAATGGAACTATGTTTCGTATTTGGAGTTTCCTCTCTCACAAGGTGGACCACTCAGTTTCGTCAAACACATACGGTTTCGAGTGGCATCGCCTCAGATTTCGGAGAACAGGCGCTTCTCCTAGCACAGTATCGAACACTTAGTATCAGATAGAACAATTACTTTAAAATGGAACTAAGTTTCGCATCTGAAGTTTCCTCTCGCTCAAGGTCGGCCACTTAGTTTCGTCGAACACACACGATTTCGAGTGGCATCGCTACAGATTTCAGAGAACAGGCGCTTCTCCTGGCACAGTATCGAACACTTATTTCAGACAGAACAATTAGTTTAAAATGGAACTATGTTTCGCATCTGGAGTATCCTCTCTCACAAGGTCAACCACTTAGTTTCGTCGAACACACACGGTTTCGAGTGGCATCGCCACAGATTTCAGAGATCAGGCGCTTCTCCTGGCACAGTCTCGAACACTTAGTTACAGATAGAACACTTAGTTTAAAATGGAACTGTGTTTCGTATTTGGAGTTTCCTCTCTCACAAGGTGGACCACTCAGTTTCGTCCAACACATACGGTTTCGAGTGGCATCGCCACAGATTTGAGCGAACAGGCCCATCTCCTGGCACATTATCGAAAACTTAGTTTCAGATAGGACAATTAGTTGAAAAGGGACTAAGCTTCTTATCTGGAGTTTCCTCTCTCACAAGGTCGGCCACTTAGTTTCGTCGGACACATACGGTTTCGAGTGGCATCGCCACATATTTCAGAGAACAGGCGTTTCTCCTGGCACAGTATCGAACACTTAGTTTCAGATGGAACATTTAGTTTTAAATTGAACTATGTTTCGCATTTGGAGTTTCCTCTCTCACAAGGTCGGCCACTTAGTTTCGTCGGACACATACGGTTTCGAGTGGCATCGCCACATATTTCAGAGAACAGGCGTTTCTCCTGGCACAGTATCGGACACTTAGTTTCAGATGGAACATTTAGTTTAAAATTGAACTATATTTCGTATTTGGAGTTTCCTCTCTCACAAGGTGGACCACTCAGTTTCGTCCAACACATACGGTTTCGAGTGGCATCGCCACAGATTTGAGCGAACAGGCCCATCTCCTGGCACATTATCGAAAACTTAGTTTCAGATAGGACAATTAGTTGAAAAGGGACTAAGCTTCTTATCTGGAGTTTCCTCTCTCACAAGGTCGGCCACTTAGTTTCGTCGGACACATACGGTTTCGAGTGGCATCGCCACATATTTCAGAGAACAGGCGCTTCTCCTGGCACAGTCTCGAACACTTAGTTACAGATAGAATACTTAGTTTAAAATGGAACTGTGTTTCGTATTTGGAGTTTCCTCTCTCACAAGGTGGACCACTCAGTTTCGTCAAACACATACGGTTTCGAGTGGCATCGCCTCAGATTTCGGAGAACAGGCGCTTCTCCTAGCACAGTATCGAACACTTAGTATCAGATAGAACAATTACTTTAAAATGGAACTAAGTTTCGCATCTGAAGTTTCCTCTCGCTCAAGGTCGGCCACTTAGTTTCGTCGAACACACACGATTTCGAGTGGCATCGCTACAGATTTCAGAGAACAGGCGCTTCTCCTGGCACAGTATCGAACACTTATTTCAGACAGAACAATTAGTTTAAAATGGAACTATGTTTCGCATCTGGAGTATCCTCTCTCACAAGGTCAACCACTTAGTTTCGTCGAACACACACGGTTTCGAGTGGCATCGCCACAGATTTCAGAGATCAGGCGCTTCTCCTGGCACAGTCTCGAACACTTAGTTACAGATAGAACACTTAGTTTAAAATGGAACTGTGTTTCGTATTTGGAGTTTCCTCTCTCACAAGGTGGACCACTCAGTTTCGTCAAACACATACGGTTTCGAGTGGCATCGCCACAGATTTCAGAGAACAGGCGCTTCTCCTAGCACAGTATCGAACACTTAGTATCAGATAGAACAATTACTTTAAAATGGAACTAAGCTTCGCATCTCGAGATTCCTCTCTCACAAGGTGGACCATTTAGTTTCATCGAACATATACGGTTTCGAGTAGCATCGCCACTGATTTCAGAGATCAGGCGCTTCTCCTGGCACAGTATCGAACACTTAGTTTCAGATAGAACAATTTGTTTAAGATGGACCTAAGTTTCGCATCTGGAGTTTCCTCTCTCACAAGGTCGACCATTTAGATTCGTCGAGCACATACGGTTTCGAGTGGCATCGCCACAGATTTCAGAGAACAGGCGCTTCTCCTGGCACAGTATCGAACACTTAGTTTCAGATGGAACATTTGGTTTAAAATGGAACTAAGTTTCGCATCTGAAGTTTCCTCTCGCACAAGGTCGGCAAACTTAGTTTCGTCGAACACACACGATTTCGAGTGCCATCGCTACAGATTTCAGAGAACAGGCGTTTCTCCTGGCACAGTATCGAACACTTAGTTTCAGATGGAACATTTAGTTTAAAATTGAACTATGTTTCGCATTTGGAGTTTCCTCTCTCACAAGGTCGGCCACTTAGTTTCGTCGGACACATACGGTTTCGAGTGGCATCGCCACATATTTCAGAGAACAGGCGCATCTCCTGGCACACTATCGAAAACTTAGTTTCAGATAGAACAATTGGTTTAAAATGGAGCTATGTTTTGCATCTGGAGTTTCATCTCTGACAAGGTCGACGACTTAATTGCGACGAACACATACGGTTTCGAGTGGCATCGTCACAGATTTCAGAGAACAGGCGCTTCTCCTGGCACAGTATCGAGCACTTAGTTTCAGATAGAACAATTCGTTTAAAATGGAAATACGTTTCGCATCTGGAGTTTCTTCTCTCACAAGGCGACCACTTAGTTTCGTCGGACACATACGGTTTCGAGTGGCATCGCCACAGATTTCAGAGAACAGGCGCTTCTCCAGGCACAGTATCGAACACTTTCAGATACAACAATTAGTTTAAAATGGAACTAAGTTTCGCAGCTGGAGTTTCCACTCTTACAAGGTCGGCCACTTAGTTTCGTGGAAACACATACGGTTTCGAGTGGCATCGCCACAGATTTCAGAGAAGAGGCGCTTCGCCTGGCACCGTACCGAACTCTTATTTCAGACAGATCAATTAGTTTAAAATGGAGCTATGTTTCGCATCTGGAGTATCCTCTCTCACAAGAACAACCACTTAGTTTCGTCGAACACATACGGTTTCGAGTGGCATCGCCAGACATTTCAGAGAACAGGCGCTTCTTCTGACACAGTATCGAACACTTAGTTTCAGATAGAACACTTTGTTTAAAATGGAACTAAGTTTCGCATCAGGAGTTTCCTCTCTCACAAGGTCGACCACTTAGTTTCGTCGAACACATACGGTTTCGAGTAGCATCGCCACAGAATTCAGAGAGCTGGCGCTTCCCCTGGAACAGTATCGAACACTTATGTCAGACAGAACAATTAGTTTAAAATGGAACTATGTTTCGCATCTGGAGTATCCTGTCTCACAAGGTCGACCACTTAGTTTCGTCGAATACATATGGTTTCGAGTAGCATCGCCACAGATTTCAGAGAACAGGCGCTTCTCCTGGCTCATTATCACGTGCTCAGCACCTGTGCGCGTTGGGGTACGGATAAGCGCCAAATTCAACAGATTTTTAGTACTTTTAGAACGAAAAATTTTAGGATATATTCAATATCGTAAAGGTCCAAATAAAGTAGGAGTAATAGGATTATTTCAACCCTTAGGTGATGCAATTAAATTATTTTCTAAAGAAATTATTATTTTAAGAAATTCTAGAATTTTATTTTTTCATCTAATACCTATAATAATAATAATAATTTCTTTATTAATTTGAATTGTTATACCCTTTTCTAATAATATTTGAAGAATAGAATTTAATTCTTTAGTAATAATATGTTTTTTTGGGGCAAGAGTTTATCCTGTAATAATTATAGGATGATCATCTAATTCTAATTATTCAATAATTGGGGCTTTACGAGCTGTTGTTCAATCAATTTCTTATGAAATTAATTTATTTTTAATTTTGTTTAATTTTTTTATTATATCCTTTAGTTTTTCTTTTCTTGATTTTCAATTTTTTCAAGAATTTGAATTTTTTTTTTATTTACTTACCTATTTTAGTATTTTGATTAATTTGTCTTTTAGCAGAATTAAATCGATCCCCATTTGATTTAGTTGAAGGAGAATCAGAATTAGTTTCTGGTTTTAATACAGAATATTATAGATGAGGATTTGCATTAATTTTTATATCTGAATATATAATAATTATATTTATAAGAATAATAACAGGTGTATTATTTACAAAATTTAAAGTATTTTCTTTTAGATTTTTATTATTTTATTTATTTATAATTTTTATTATTATTTTTATTCGAGCAATTGTACCTCGTTTACGGTATGATGATTTAATATATATATGTTGAAAATTTATTTTACCATATATTTTGTTTTTTGTTTTTTTTAAATTATGTAATTTTTTACATAATTATTATTTATATTATGTTAATAGAAAATTTAAATTTCTATCATATATTTTGAAAATATATACTTGTTTCAAGTTCATTAACTTATAGAATTAATTTTTTATAAAAATAATTTTATCTCATAATTTATTAATTATAGGAGAAATAATAAAAAATGAAAAATAAATAATTGCACTAATTTGAGCAATAAATATGTAAGGATACTCAATTGGTTTAGCACCTGTTCATGTTAAAATAATACATGTTGATATAAATATTCAAAAATAAAATTGATTAATTGGATAAAATTTAGTAGTTTTAAATTTTGTTAATCCGTTAAAAGGTAGAATTATTAAAATTAGAATTGAAAATATTAATCCAATTACTCCCCCTAATTTATTAGGAATTGAACGTAAAATTGTATAGGCAATTAGAAAATATCATTCAGGTTGAATATGTTTAGGGGTATTTATTTGGGAAGCTGGGGTGAAATTATCAGGGTCACAGAAAATATATGGATTATATAATACAATAATAAAAAAAATTATTAAAATTCATCTAAATCCTACTAAATCTATTCAAGTGAAGTAAGGATGAAATCTAATTTTTCCTGGATTTCTAGAAATTCCGTTAGGATTATTAGATCCATATATATGGAGGTATGTTAAATGAATAATTACTATAGATGTAACAATAATAGGAAATAAATAATGTATAGAAAAAAATCGTCCAAGGGTTGGTGTTCTAATTGAATAATCTCCTCAAATTCAGTGAATTATAAATTTTCCAAAGGATGGGATAGCTGTTAATAGACTTGTGATAACTGTTGCTCCTCAATATGACATTTGTCCTCAGGGTAAAACATATCCTATAAATGCAGTTGTTATAGATAATATTAAAATTATTACACCTAATAATCAAACATGTTTAAAGTTATAAGAATGATAATATAATCCTCGTCAAATATGTAAATATATACAAATGAAAAATAAAGATGCTCCATTTATATGGGCTGTTCGGATATATCATCCTCCTTCAATATTTTGAATAATATGAATGATTCTATCAAATGCTATTGATGTTTGAGGGATATAATGTATTGATAAAAGGATTCCTGAGATAATTTGAATAATTAGAATTAAGGCAAGAATTGAACCAAAATTTCATCATCTAGAAATATTTATAGGAGTAGGTAAAACAATAAATGTATTTTTAAATACATTAATTATTGGGTCATTATTAGATTTAGAATATTTAAACATTATTATTTTGTTCGACGAATAAATTTATATTTTTGTTTACAGATTTTAATAATAGTAATTATTGGAAAGAATAAATAAAAAATTCTTAATAAATAATATGTTATGTTAGAATATTGATAAGTTAAATTATTTGTTTTTTTTAAATTCAATTATATTTATTTTTAAAATAATTAATATTATAAAAATTATTATTAGTGAAATTATAATAATTTTTGTTAAGATATTCGAGGCGCCCGCGTACCAGAGGGGCACGCTTGTCGGCTGTCTCGTGCCCTACCGCCGCGCTTGCGCTCGCCCGCTCTTCCGCTCTCGTGTTGGGTCTTATGGTGCTCCGCGTTTAACTACAGATATGTTATATCCTAATGTAATATCCTAAGCTAAATAAACCATCCTTATGTATTGTGTTCGGTACATTGGTACATATTGCTTCACCTGATCTCCTGAGGTAAAAACTCCAACAATTATAATAGTTATTGACATTAAAATAATTAAGTAAATTTTTTATATTAAATTAATTAAATTTTTTAATTGGAAATTAAATGTAATTTTTATACTATATAAAAATAATATGAATGGTCATCAATAGATGCAAATATATAAAAATAGTCATACTACATCAACAAAATGTCAGTATCAAGCAGCAGCTTCAAATCCAAAGTGATGATTAGATGAAAAATGTTTATTTATTAATCGATAGAAACAAATAATTAAAAATGTTGTTCCAATAATTACATGAATACCATGAAATCCAGTTATTACATAAAATGTTGATCCGAAAACATTGTCATTAATAGAAAATGATGCATTTTTATATTCAAATAATTGAAGGAAAGAGAAATATATTCCCAGTAAAATGGTTATTATTAATCTTAATTTTCTTCCTTTAAATATATTATTAATAATTGAATGATGACATCAAGTAATAGATAATCCTGAAGATACTAATACAATTGTATTTAGTAGAGGAATATTATACGGATTAAATATTTTAATTCCTTTGGGAGGTCAAATTATACCAATTTCTATTCTAGGATTAAGGGATATATGAAAAAATGCTCAAAAAAAGGAAATAAAAAAAAATAATTCAGAAATAATAAATAGAATTATTCCAAATCGTAGATTATTATAAACAAGATAAGTGTGTATTCCTTGATAAAGTCTTTCTCGGATTACATCTCGTCATCATTGAGATATACATAAAATAATAATTATAAAATTAATAATTAAATTTAAGTAATTATTATTATGTATTCATTGAATTATTCTTGTTAATAAATTGAAAATTGAAAATGATGTTAATAGTGGTCATGGTCTTGCAGTAACTAAATGAAATGGATGATTATGTATTGACATTTAAGAAACTTCATTAGAATATAAAGTTCTAAGAATTGAGTATACATAAGCTTGAATTATAGCTACTGAAATTTCTAGAATTATTAATAAAGTTTGAGTTGAAAATGTTAGAGGAAAAATAAGAATATTAAAATTTGTTGAACCAATTAAATTTAAGAATAAATGACCTGCAATTATATTAGCTGACAATCGAATACCTAATGTTCTTGATCGAATAATATTTCTAATTGGTTCAATAATTACTGTTAAGAATATAATCATCGCTGCGTATCGCCCGGCACCATGAGCTGATGGCGCTTCTGTTTTATAAGCGTGTGTCTTTTCTTTCTGGGTGCGGTCGTTCTGGTTTCGTCTCTTTGGTGTGTCATGTGAAGTTTGTTCTGTCCGCACTCTTATCTTTTCAATACTGTTATTACTTATTACTACCTAATCCACCAATAAAGATTCCAACAATTACTATAAAAGGTATTAGAATATAAGGAGTTCCTGTAGGAATGAGGTGTATAAATATATTTTTATAATTTATTAACCCCTTGCACTATTCGGAACCTCGGGAAAAGTCAGGCCAAACGCTGCTGCCTCGATTGTCGCTAGCGGCGAAGCGAGCGGTGGAGCGCGCGTGCCGAAACTTGAGATATATTCTTACGACCGAGCGCAAGGTAGTCGTGCCCGTATTTACTTCACGCGATGGAACTCTTGTGAAATTCAAATGAATTTGAATCAAAAACTTTTAAAAAATACTTTAATTATTACATAAGATGAAAACAAATTCTGATTAATTATAATAATATAATTAATTACAAATCCCATTCGAGATGTTCAAACTTGGGCCAAAACTAAGACCACGAGTCCGACTCGTGATATTCATGTTCGACCTGAAATGTCGAGTACGAGTCAAGCTCGTGATATTTATGTTTGGTCTGGAACTGAACAACGAGCCCGACTCGTGACATCCATGTTTGACCTAAAATTTTCATCACGAGTCAGACTCGTCAAAATAGTGCAAGGGGTTAAACTAATTGTTCCATATGATATTAAGTGTTCGATACTGTGCCAGGAGAAGCGCCTGTTCTCTGAAATCTGTGGCGATGCTACTCGAAACCGTATGTGTTCGACGAAACTAAGTGGTCGACCTTGTGAGAGAGGAAACTCCAGATGCGAAACATATTTCCATTTTAAACTAACTGTTCCATCTGAAACTAAGTGTTCGATACTGTGCCAGGAGAAGCGCCTGTTCTCTGAAATCTGTGGCGATGCCACTCGAAACCGTATGTGTTCGACGAAACTAAGAGGCCGAACTTGTGAGAGAGGAAACTTCAGATGCGAAATTTAGTTCCATTTTAAACTAATTGTTCAATCTGAAATTAAGTGTTCGATACTGTACCAGGAGAAGCGGCTCTTCTCTGAATTCTGTGGCGATGCTACTCGAAACCGAATGTGTTCGACGAAAGTAAGTGGTCGACCTTCTGAGAGAGGGAACTCCGGATGCGAAACTTAGTTCCATTTTAAACTAATTGTTCTATCTGAAACAAAGTGTTTGATACTGTGGCAGGAGAAGCGCCTGCTCTCTGAAATTTGTGGCGATGCCACTCGAAACCGTATGTGTTCGACGAAACTAAGTGGCCGACCTTGTGAGAGAGGAAACTCCAGATGCGAAACTTAGTTCCATTTTAAACCAAATGTTCCATCTGAAACTAAGTGTTCGATACTGTGCCTGGAGAAGCCCCTGTTCTCTGAAATATGTGGCGATGCCACTCGAAACCGTATGTGTTCGACGAATCTAAATGGTCGACCTTGTGTGGGAGGAAACTCCAGATGCGGACCTTAGTTCCATTTTAAACTAATTGTTCTATCTGAAACTAAGTGTTCGATACCGGGCCAGGAGAAGCACCTGTTCTCTGAAATCTGTGGCGATGCCACTCGAAACCGTATGTGCTTGACGAAACTAAGTGGCCGACCTTGTGAGAGAGGAAACTCCAGACGCGAAACTTAGTTCCACTTTAAACTAATTGTTCTATCTGAAAGTGTTCGATACTCTGCCAGGCGAGGCGCCTGTTCTCTGAAATCAGTGGCGATGCTACTCGAAACCGTATGTGTTCGACGAAACTAAGTGGTCGACCATGTGAGGGAGGAAACTCCAAATGCGAAACATATTTCCATTTTATACTAATTGTTCTATCTGTAACTAAGTGTACGATACTGTGCCAGGAGAAGCGCCTGTTCTCTGAAATCTGTGGCGATGCTACTCGAAACCGTATGTGTTCGACGAAACTGAGTGGTCGACCTTGTGAGAGAGGAAACTCCAGATGCGAAACATATTTCCATTTCAAACTAAATGTTCCATCTGAAACTAAGTGTTCGATACTGTGCCAGGAGAAGCGCCTGTTCTCTGAAATCTGTGGCGATGCCACTCGAAACCGTATGTGTTCGACGAAACTAAGTGGTCGACCTTGTGAGAGAGGAAACTCCAGATGCGAAACATATTTCCATTTTAAACTAAATGTTCCATCTGAAAATAAGTGTTCGATACTATGCCAGGAGAAGCGCGTGTTCTCTGAAATCTTTGGCGATGCCACTCGAAACCGTATGTGTTCGACGAAACTGAGTGGTCGACCTTGTGGGAGAGGAAACTCCAGATGCGAAACTTAGTTCCATATTAAACCAAATGTTCCATCTGTAACTAAGTATACGATACTCTGCCAGTAGAAGCGCCTGTTCTCTGAAATCTGTGGCGATGCTACTCGAAACCGTATGTGTTCGACGAAACTAAGTGGTCGACCTTGTGAGAGAGGAAACTCCAGATGCGAAACATATTTCCATTTCAAACTAAATGTTCCATCTGAAACTAAGTGTTCGATACTGTGCCAGGAGAAGCGCCTGCTCTCTAAAATCTGTGGCGATGCCACTCGAAACCGTATGTGTTCGACGAAACTAAGTGGCCGACCTTGTGAGAGAGGAAACTCCAGATGCGAAATATAGTTCCATTTTAAACTAATTGTTCTATCTGAAACTAAGTGTTCGGTACTGTGCCAGGAGAAGCGCCTGTTCTCTGAAATCTGTGGCGATGCTACTCGAAACCGTATGTGTTCGACGAAACTAAGTGGTCGACCTTGTCAGGGAGGAAACTCCAAATGCGAAACATATTTCCATTTTATACTAATTGTTCTATCTGTAACTAAGTGTACGATACTGTGCCAGGAGAAGCGCCTGTTCTCTGAAATCTGTGGCGATGCTACTCGAAACCGTATGTGTTCGACGAAACTAAGTGGTCGACCTTGTGAGAGAGGAAACTCCAGATGCGAAACATATTTCCATTTTAAACTAAATGTTCCATCTGAAACTAAGTGTTCGATACTGTGCCAGGAGAAGCGCCTGTTCTCTGAAATCTGTGGCGATGCCACTCGAAACCGTATGTGTTCGACGAAACTAAGCGGTCGACCTTGTGAGAGAGGAAACTCCAGATGCGAAACATATTTCCATTTTAAACTAAAGGTTCCATCCGAAAATAAGTGTTCGATACTATGCCAGGAGAAGCGCGTGTACTCTGAACTGTGTGGCGATGCCCTACGAAACAGTATGTGTTCGACGAAACTAAGTGGCCGACCTTGTGAGAGAGGAAACTCCAGATGCGGAACTTAGTTCCATTTTAAACTAATTGTTCTATCTGAAAGTGTTCGATACTGTGCCAGGCGAAGCGCCTGTTCTCTGAAATCAGTGGCGATGCTACTCGAAACCGTATGTTTTCGACGAAACTAAATGGCCGACCTTGTGAGAGAGGAAACTCCAGATGCGGAACTTAGTTCCATTTTAAACTAATTGTTCTATCTGAAAGTGTTCGATACTGTGCCAGGAGAAGCGCCTGTTCTCTGAAATCAGTGGCGATGCTACCCGAACCCGTATGTTTTCGACGAAACTAAGTGGATGACCATGTGAGAGAGGAAACTCCAGATGCGGAACTTAGTTCCATTTTGAACTAATTGTTCTATCTGAAAGTGTTCGATACTGTGCCAGAGAAGCGCCTGTTCTCTGAAATCAGTGGCGATGCTACTCGAACCCGTATGTGTTCGACGTAACTAAGTGGCCGACCTTGTGCGAGAGGAAACTTCAGATGCAAAACTTAGTTCCATTTTAAACCAAATGTTCCATCTGAAACTAAGTGTTCGATACTGTGCCTGGAGTAGCGCCTGTTCTCTGAAATATGTGGCGATGCCACTCGAAACCGTATGTGTTCAATGAATCTAAGTGGTCGACCTTGTGAGAGAGGAAACTCCAGATGCGAAACTTAGTTCCATTTTAAACTAATTGTTCCATCTGAAACTAAGTGTTCGATAATGTGCCAGGAGAAGCGCCTGTTCTCTGAAATCTGTGGCGATGCCACTCGAAACCGTATGTGTTCGACGAAACTAAGTGGCCGACCTTGTGAGAGAGGAAACTCCAGATGCGGAACTTAGTTCCATTTTAAACTAATTGTTCTATCTGAAAGTGTTCGATACTGTGCCAGGAGAAGCGCCTGTTCTCTGAAATCAGTGGCGATGCTACCCGAACCCGTATGTTTTCGACGAAACTAAGTGGATGACCTTGTGAGAGAGGAAACTCCAGATGCGGAACTTAGTTCCATTTTGAACTAATTGTTCTATCTGAAAGTGTTCGATACTGTGCCAGAGAAGCGCCTGTTCTCTGAAATCAGTGGCGATGCTACTCGAACCCGTATGTGTTCGACGTAACTAAGTGGCCGACCTTGTGCGAGAGGAAACTTCAGATGCAAAACTTAGTTCCATTTTAAACAAAATGTTCCATCTGAAACTAAGTGGTCGATACTGTGCCTGGAGTAGCGCCTGTTCTCTGAAATATGTGGCGATGCCACTCGAAACCGTATGTGTTCAATGAATCTAAATGGTCGACCTTGTGAGAGAGGAAACTCCAGATGCGAAACTTTTTTCCATTTTAAACTAATTGTTCCATCTGAAACTAAGTGTTCGATAATGTGCCAGGAGAAGCGCCTGTTCTCTGAAATCTGTGGCGATGCCACTCGAAACCGTATGTGTTCGACGAAACTAAGTGGCCGACCTTGTGAGAGAGGAAACTCCAGATGCGGAACTTAGTTCCATTTTAAACTAATTGTTCTATTTGAAAGTGTTCGATACTGTGCCAGGAGAAGCGCCTGTTCTCTGAAATCAGTGGCGATGCTACTCGAACCCGTATGTGTTCGACGAAACTAAATGGCCGACATTGTGAGAGAGGAAACTCCAGATGCGAAACTCAGTTCCATTTTAAACTAATTGTTCTATCTGAAAATAAGTGTTCGATACTGTGCCAGGAGAAGCACCTGTTCTCTGAAATCTGTCGCGATGCTACTCGAAACCGTATGTGTTCGACGAATCTAAATGGTCGACCTTGTGAGAGAGGAAACTCCAGATGCGAAACTTAGTTCCACTTTAAACCAAATTTTCCTTCCTAAACTAAGTGTTCGATACTGTGCCCGAAGAAGCGGCTGTTCTCCGAAATCTGTGCCGATGCCACTCGAAACCGTATGTGTTCGACGAAACTAAGTGGCCGACCTTGTGAGAGTGGAAACTCCAGATGCGACACTTAGTTCCATTTTAAACTAATTGTTCTATCTGAAAGTGGTCGATACTGTGCCAGGCGAAGCGCCTGTTCTCTGAAATCAGTGGCGATGCTACTCGAAACCGTATGTGTTCGACGAATCTAAATGGTCGACCTTGTAAGAGAGTAAACTCTAGATGCGAAACTCAGTTCCATTTTAAACTAATTGTTCTACCTGAAAATAAGTGTTCGATACTGTGCCAGGAGAAGCACCTGTTCTCTGAAATCTGTCGCGATGCTACTCGAAACGGTATGTGTTCGACGAAACTGAGTGGTCGACCTTGTGAGGGAGGAAACTCCAGACGCGAAACTTAGTGCCATTTTAAACTAATTGTTCTATCTGAAACTAAGCGTTTGATATTGTGCCAGGAGAAGCGCCTGCTCTCTGAAATCTGTGGCGATGCCACTCGAAACCGTATGTGCTTGACGAAACTAAGTGGCCGACCTTGTAAGAAAGGAAACTCCAGACGCGAAACTGAGTTCCATTTTAAACTAATTGTTCTATCTGAAACTAAGTGTTCGATACCGTGCCAGGAGAAGCACCTGTTCTCTGAAATCTGTGGCGATGCCACCCGAAACCGTATGTGTTCGACGAAAATAAGTGGCCGACCTTGTGAGAGAGGAAACTCCAGATGCGGAACTTAGTTCCATTTTAAACTAAATGTTCTATCTGAAAGTGTTCGATACTGTGCCAGAAGAAGCAGCTGTTCTCTGAAATCTGTGGCGATGCCACTCGAAACCGTATGTGTTCGACGAAACTAAATGGCCGACCTTGTGAGAGAGGAAACTCCAGATGCAAAACTTAGTTCCATTTTAAACAAAATGTTCCATCTGAAACTAAGTGGTCGATACTGTGCCTGGAGTAGCGCCTGTTCTCTGAAATATGTGGCGATGCCACTCGAAACCGTATGTGTTCAATGAATCTAAATGGTCGACCTTGTGAGAGAGGAAACTCCAGATGCGAAACTTTTTTCCATTTTAAACTAATTGTTCCATCTGAAACTAAGTGTTCGATAATGTGCCAGGAGAAGCGCCTGTTCTCTGAAATCTGTGGCGATGCCACTCGAAACCGTATGTGTTCGACGAAACTAAGTGGCCGACCTTGTGAGAGAGGAAACTCCAGATGCGGAACTTAGTTCCATTTTAAACTAATTGTTCTATCTGAAAGTGTTCGACGAATCTAAATGGTCGGCCTTGTGTGGGAGGAAACTCCAGATGCGGAATTTAGTTCCATTTTAAACTGATTGTTCTATCTGAAACTAAGTGTTTGATATTGTGCCAGGAGAGGCGCCTGTTCTCTGAAGTCAGTGGCGATGCTACCCGAACCCGTATGTTTTCGACGAAACTAAGTGGATGACCTTGTGAGAGAGGAAACTCCAGATGCGGAACTTAGTTCCATTTTGAACTAATTGTTCTATCTGAAAGTGTTCGATACTGTGCCAGAGAAGCGCCTGTTCTCTGAAATCAGTGGCGATGCTACTCGAACCCGTATGTGTTCGACGTAACTAAGTGGCCGACCTTGTGCGAGAGGAAACTTCAGATGCAAAACTTAGTTCCATTTTAAACAAAATGTTCCATCTGAAACTAAGTGGTCGATAATGTGCCTGGAGTAGCGCCTGTTCTCTGAAATATGTGGCGATGCCACTCGAAACCGTATGTGTTCAATGAATCTAAATGGTCGACCTTGTGAGAGAGGAAACTCCAGATGCGAAACTTTTTTCCATTTTAAACTAATTGTTCCATCTGAAACTAAGTGTTCGATAATGTGCCAGGAGAAGCGCCTGTTCTCTGAAATCTGTGGCGATGCCACTCGAAACCGTATGTGTTCGACGAAACTAAGTGGCCGACCTTGTGAGAGAGGAAACTCCAGATGCGGAACTTAGTTCCATTTTAAACTAATTGTTCTATTTGAAAGTGTTCGATACTGTGCCAGGAGAAGCGCCTGTTCTCTGAAATCAGTGGCGATGCTACTCGAACCCGTATGTGTTCGACGAAACTAAATGGCCGACATTGTGAGAGAGGAAACTCCAGATGCGAAACTCAGTTCCATTTTAAACTAATTGTTCTATCTGAAAATAAGTGTTCGATACTGTGCCAGGAGAAGCACCTGTTCTCTGAAATCTGTCGCGATGCTACTCGAAACCGTATGTGTTCGACGAATCTAAATGGTCGACCTTGTGAGAGAGGAAACTCCAGATGCGAAACTTAGTTCCACTTTAAACCAAATTTTCCTTCCTAAACTAAGTGTTCGATACTGTGCCAGAAGAAGCGGCTGTTCTCCGAAATCTGTGCCGATGCCACTCGAAACCGTATGTGTTCGACGAAACTAAGTGGCCGACCTTGTGAGAGTGGAAACTCCAGATGCGACACTTAGTTCCATTTTAAACTAATTGTTCTATCTGAAAGTGGTCGATACTGTGCCAGGCGAAGCGCCTGTTCTCTGAAATCAGTGGCGATGCTACTCGAAACCGTATGTGTTCGACGAATCTAAATGGTCGACCTTGTAAGAGAGTAAACTCTAGATGCGAAACTCAGTTCCATTTTAAACTAATTGTTCTACCTGAAAATAAGTGTTCGATACTGTGCCAGGAGAAGCACCTGTTCTCTGAAATCTGTCGCGATGCTACTCGAAACGGTATGTGTTCGACGAAACTGAGTGGTCGACCTTGTGAGGGAGGAAACTCCAGACGCGAAACTTAGTGCCATTTTAAACTAATTGTTCTATCTGAAACTAAGCGTTTGATATTGTGCCAGGAGAAGCGCCTGCTCTCTGAAATCTGTGGCGATGCCACTCGAAACCGTATGTGCTTGACGAAACTAAGTGGCCGACCTTGTAAGAAAGGAAACTCCAGACGCGAAACTGAGTTCCATTTTAAACTAATTGTTCTATCTGAAACTAAGTGTTCGATACCGTGCCAGGAGAAGCACCTGTTCTCTGAAATCTGTGGCGATGCCACCCGAAACCGTATGTGTTCGACGAAAATAAGTGGCCGACCTTGTGAGAGAGGAAACTCCAGATGCGGAACTTAGTTCCATTTTAAACTAAATGTTCTATCTGAAAGTGTTCGATACTGTGCCAGAAGAAGCAGCTGTTCTCTGAAATCTGTGGCGATGCCACTCGAAACCGTATGTGTTCGACGAAACTAAATGGCCGACCTTGTGAGAGAGGAAACTCCAGATGCGAAACTTAGTTCCATTTTAAACTAAAGGTTCCATCTGAAAATAAGTGTTCGATACTATGCCAGGAGAAGCGCGTGTTTTCTGAACTGTGTGGCGATGCCCTACGAAACAGTATGTGTTCGACGAAACTAAGTGGCCGACCTTGTGAGAGAGGAAACTCCAGATGCGGAACTTAGTTCCATTTTAAACTAATTTTTCTATCTGAAAGTGTTCGACGAATCTAAATGGTCGGCCTTGTGTGGGAGGAAACTCCAGATGCGGAATTTAGTTCCATTTTAAACTGATTGTTCTATCTGAAACTAAGTGTTTGATATTGTGCCAGGAGAGGCGCCTGTTCTCTGAAATCTGTGGCGATGCCACTCGAAACCGTATGTGCTTGACGAAACTAAGTGGCCGACCTTGTGAGAGAGGAAATTCCAGACGCGAAACTTAGTTCCATTTTAAACTAATTGTTCTATCTGAAACTAAGTGTTCGATACCGTGCCAGGAGAAGCACCTGTTCTCTGAAATATGGTGGCGATGCCACCCGAAACCGTATGTGTTCGACGAAACTAAATGGCCGACCTTGTGAGAGAGGAAACTCCAGATGCGGAACTTAGTTCCATTTTAAACTAATTGTTCTATCTGAAAGTGTTCGATACTGTGCCAGGAGAAGCACCTGTTCTCTGAAATCTGTGGCGATGCCACTCGAAACCGTATGTTTTCGACGAAACTAAATGGCCGACCTTGTGAGAGAGGAAACTCCAGATGCGGAACTTAGTTCCATTTTAAACTAATTGTTCTATCTGAAAGTGTTCGATACTGTGCCAGGAGAAGCGCCTGTTCTCTGAAATCAGTGGCGATGCTACCCGAACCCGTATGTTTTCGACGAAACTAAGTGGATGACCTTGTGAGAGAGGAAACTCCAGATGCGGAACTTAGTTCCATTTTGAACTAATTGTTCTATCTGAAAGTGTTCGATACTGTGCCAGAGAAGCGCCTGTTCTCTGAAATCAGTGGCGATGCTACTCGAACCCGTATGTGTTCGACGTAACTAAGTGTCCGACCTTGTGCGAGAGGAAACTTCAGATGCAAAACTTGGTTCCATTTTAAACCAAATGTTCCATCTGAAACTAAGTGTTCGATACTGTGCCTGGAGTAGCGCCTGTTCTCTGAAATATGTGGCGATGCCACTCGAAACCGTATGTGTTCAATGAATCTAAGTGGTCGACCTTGTGAGAGAGGAAACTCCAGATGCGAAACTTAGTTCCATTTTAAACTAATTGTTCCATCTGAAACTAAGTGTTCGATAATGTGCCAGGAGAAGCGCCTGTTCTCTGAAATCTGTGGCGATGCCACTCGAAACCGTATGTGTTCGACGAAACTAAGTGGCCGACCTTGTGAGAGAGGAAACTCCAGATGCGGAACTTAGTTCCATTTTAAACTAATTGTTCTATTTGAAAGTGTTCGATACTGTGCCAGGAGAAGCGCCTGTTCTCTGAAATCAGTGGCGATGCTACTCGAACCCGTATGTGTTCGACGAAACTAAATGGCCGACATTGTGAGAGAGGAAACTCCAGATGCGAAACTCAGTTCCATTTTAAACTAATTGTTCTATCTGAAAATAAGTGTTCGATACTGTGCCAGGAGAAGCACCTGTTCTCTGAAATCTGTCGCGATGCTACTCGAAACCGTATGTGTTCGACGAATCTAAATGGTCGACCTTGTGAGAGAGGAAACTCCAGATGCGAAACTTAGTTCCACTTTAAACCAAATTTTCCTTCCTAAACTAAGTGTTCGATACTGTGCCAGAAGAAGCGGCTGTTCTCCGAAATCTGTGCCGATGCCACTCGAAACCGTATGTGTTCGACGAAACTAAGTGGCCGACCTTGTGAGAGTGGAAACTCCAGATGCGAAACTTAGTTCCATTTTAAACTAATTGTTCTATCTGAAAGTGGTCGATACTGTGCCAGGCGAAGCGCCTGTTCTCTGAAATCAGTGGCGATGCTACTCGAAACCGTATGTGTTCGACGAATCTAAATGGTCGACCTTGTGAGAGAGTAAACTCTAGATGCGAAACTCAGTTCCATTTTAAACTAATTGTTCTACCTGAAAATAAGTGTTCGATACTGTGCCAGGAGAAGCACCTGTTCTCTGAAATCTGTCGCGATGCTACTCGAAACGGTATGTGTTCGACGAAACTGAGTGGTCGACCTTGTGAGGGAGGAAACTCCAGACGCGAAACTTAGTGCCATTTTAAACTAATTGTTCTATCTGAAACTAAGCGTTTGATATTGTGCCAGGAGAAGCGCCTGCTCTCTGAAATCTGTGGCGATGCCACTCGAAACCGTATGTGCTTGACGAAACTAAGTGGCCGACCTTGTAAGAAAGGAAACTCCAGACGCGAAACTGAGTTCCATTTTAAACTAATTGTTCTCTCTGAAACTAAGTGTTCGATACCGTGCCAGGAGAAGCACCTGTTCTCTGAAATCTGTGGCGATGCCACCCGAAACCGTATGTGTTCGACGAAAATAAGTGGCCGACCTTGTGAGAGAGGAAACTCCAGATGCGGAACTTAGTTCCATTTTAAACTAAATGTTCTATCTGAAAGTGTTCGATACTGTGCCAGAAGAAGCAGCTGTTCTCTGAAATCTGTGGCGATGCCACTCGAAACCGTATGTGTTCGACGAAACTAAATGGCCGACCTTGTGAGAGAGGAAACTCCAGATGCGAAACTTAGTTCCATTTTAAACTAATTGTTCTATCTGAAAGTGTTCGATACTCTGCCAGGCGAGGCGCCTGTTCTCTGAAATCAGTGGCGATGCTACTCGAACCCGTATGTGTTCGACGTAACTAAGTGGCCGACCTTGTGCGAGAGGAAACTTCAGATGCGAAACTTAGTTCCATTTTAAACCAAATGTTCCATCTGAAACTAAGTGTTCGATACTGTGCCTGGAGAAGCCCCTGTTCTCTGAAATATGTGGCGATGCCACTCGAAACCGTATGTGTTCGACGAATCTAAATGGTCGACCTTGTGTGGGAGGAAACTCCAGATGCGGACCTTAGTTCCATTTTAAACTAATTGTTCTATCTGAAACTAAGTGTTCGATACCGGGCCAGGAGAAGCACCTGTTCTCTGAAATCTGTGGCGATGCCACTCGAAACCGTATGTGCTTGACGAAACTAAGTGGCCGACCTTGTGAGAGAGGAAACTCCAGATGCGGAACTTAGTTCCATTTTAAACTAATTGTTCTATCTGAAAGTGTTCGATACTGTGTCAGGAGAAGCGCCTGTTCTCTGAAATCAGTGGCGATGCTACCCGAACCCGTATGTTTTCGACGAAACTAAGTGGATGACCTTGTGAGAGAGGAAACTACAGATGCGGAACTTAGTTCCATTTTGAACTAATTGTTCTATCTGAAAGTGTTCGATACTGTGCCAGAGAAGCGCCTGTTCTCTGAAATCAGTGGCGATGCTACTCGAACCCGTATGTGTTCGACGTAACTAAGTGGCCGACTTTGTGCGAGAGGAAACTTCAGATGCAAAACTTAGTTCCATTTTAAACCAAATGTTCCATCTGAAACTAAGTGTTCGATACTGTGCCTGGAGTAGCGCCTGTTCTCTGAAATCTGTGGCGATGCCACTCGAAACCGTATGTGTTCGACGAAACTAAGTGGCCGACCTTGTGAGAGAGGAAACTCCAGATGCGGAACTTAGTTCCATTTTAAACTAATTGTTCTATTTGAAAGTGTTCGATACTGTGCCAGGAGAAGCGCCTGTTCTCTGAAATCAGTGGCGATGCTACTCGAACCCGTATGTGTTCGACGAAACTAAATGGCCGACATTGTGAGAGAGGAAACTCCAGATGCGAAACTCAGTTCCATTTTAAACTAATTGTTCTATCTGAAAATAAGTGTTCGATACTGTGCCAGGAGAAGCACCTGTTCTCTGAAATCTGTCGCGATGCTACTCGAAACCGTATGTGTTCGACGAATCTAAATGGTCGACCTTGTGAGAGAGGAAGCTCCAGATGCGAAACTTAGTTCCACTTTAAACCAAATTTTCCTTCCTAAACTAAGTGTTCGATACTGTGCCAGAAGAAGCGGCTGTTCTCCGAAATCTGTGCCGATGCCACTCGAAACCGTATGTGTTCGACGAAACTAAGTGGCCGACCTTGTGAGAGTGGAAACTCCAAATGCGAAACTTAGTTCCATTTTAAACTAATTGTTCTATCTGAAAGTGGTCGATACTGTGCCAGGCGAAGCGCCTGTTCTCTGAAATCAGTGGCGATGCTACTCGAAACCGTATGTGTTCGACGAATCTAAATGGTCGACCTTGTGAGAGAGTAAACTCTAGATGCGAAACTCAGTTCCATTTTAAACTAATTGTTCTACCTGAAAATAAGTGTTCGATACTGTGCCAGGAGAAGCACCTGTTCTCTGAAATCTGTCGCGATGCTACTCGAAACGGTATGTGTTCGACGAAACTGAGTGGTCGACCTTGTGAGGGAGGAAACTCCAGACGCGAAACTTAGTGCCATTTTAAACTAATTGTTCTATCTGAAACTAAGCGTTTGATATTGTGCCAGGAGAAGCGCCTGCTCTCTGAAATCTGTGGCGATGCCACTCGAAACCGTATGTGCTTGACGAAACTAAGTGGCCGACCTTGTAAGAAAGGAAACTCCAGACGCGAAACTGAGTTCCATTTTAAACAAATTGTTCTATCTGAAACTAAGTGTTCGATACCGTGCCAGGAGAAGCACCTGTTCTCTGAAATCTGAGGCGATGCCACCCGAAACCGTATGTGTTCGACGAAAATAAGTGGCCGACCTTGTGAGAGAGGAAACTCCAGATGCGGAACTTAGTTCCATTTTAAACTAAATGTTCTATCTGAAAGTGTTCGATACTCTGCCAGGCGAGGCGCCTGTTCTCTGAAATCAGTGGCGATGCTACTCGAACCCGTATGTGTTCGACGTAACTAAGTGGCCGACCTTGTGCGAGAGGAAACTTCAGATGCGAAACTTAGTTCCATTTTAAACCAAATGTTCCATCTGAAACTAAGTGTTCGATACTGTGCCTGGAGAAGCCCCTGTTCTCTGAAATATGTGATGATGCCACTCGAAACCGTATGTGTTCGACGAATCTAAATGGTCGACCTTGTGTGGGAGGAAACTCCAGATGCGGACCTTAGTTCCATTTTAAACTAATTGTTCTATCTGAAACTAAGTGTTCGATACCGGGCCAGGAGAAGCACCTGTTCTCTGAAATCTGTGGCGATGCCACTCGAAACCGTATGTGCTTGACGAAACTAAGTGGCCGACCTTGTGAGAGAGGAAACTCCAGACGCGAAACTTAGTTCCATTTTAAACTAATTGTTCTATCTGAAAGTGTTCGATACTCTGCCAGGCGAGGCGCCTGTTCTCTGAAATCAGTGGCGATGCTACTCGAAACCGTATGTGTTCGACGAATCTAAGTGGTCGACCTTGTGAGAGAGGAAACTCCAGATGCGAAACTTAGTTCCATTTAAACTAATTGTTCTTTCTGAAAGTGTTCGATACTGTGCCAGAGAAGCGCCTGTTCTCTGAAATCAGTGGCGATGCTACTCGAACCCGTATGTGTTCGACGTAACTAAGTGGCCGACCTTGTGCGAGAGGAAACTTCAGATGCGAAACTTAGTTCCATTTTAAACCAAATGTTCCATCTGAAACTAAGTGTTCGATACTGTGCCTGGAGAAGCGCCTGTTCTCTGAAATATGTGACGATGCCACTCGAAACCGTATGTGTTCGATGAATCTAAATGGTCGTCCTTGTGAGAGAGGAAACTCCAGATGCGAAACTTAGTTCCATTTTAAACTAATTATTCCATCTGAAACTAAGTGTTCGATAATGTGCCAGGAGAAGCGCCTGTTCTCTGAAATCTGTGGCGATGCCACTCGAAACCGTATGTGTTCGACGAAACTAAGTGGCCGACCTTGTCAGAGAGGAAACTCCAGATGCGGAACTTAGTTCCATTTTAAACTAATTGTTCTATTTGAAAGTGTTCGATACTGTGCCAGGAGAAGCGCCTGTTCTCTGAAATCAGTGGCGATACTACTCGAACCCGTATGTGTTCGACGATACTAAGTGGCCGACCGTGTGAGAGAGGAAACTCCAGATGCGAAACTTAGTTCCTTTTTAAACTAATTGTTCTATCTGAAAGTGGTCGATACTGTGCCAGGCGAAGCGCCTGTTCTCTGAAATCAGTGGCGATGCTACTCGAAACCGTATGTGTTCGACGAATCTAAATGGTCGACCTTGTGAGAGAGGAAACTCCAGATGCGAAACTTAGTTCCATTTTAAACTAATTGTTCCATCTGAAACTAAGTGTTCGATAATGTGCCAGGAGAAGCGCCTGTTCTCTGAAATCTGTGGCGATGCCACTCGAAACCGTATGTGTTCGACGAAACTAAGTGGCCGACCTTGTGAGAGAGGAAACTCCAGATGCGGAACTTAGTTCCATTTTAAACTAATTGTTCTATTTGAAAGTGTTCGATACTGTGCCAGGAGAAGCGCCTGTTCTCTGAAATCAGTGGCGATGCTACTCGAACCCGTATGTGTTCGACGAAACTAAATGGCCGACCTTGTGAGAGAGGAAACTCCAGATGCGAAACTCAGTTCCATTTTAAACTAATTGTTCTATCTGAAAATAAGTGTTCGATACTGTGCCAGGAGAAGCACCTGTTCTCTGAAATGTGTGACGATGCCACTCGAAACCGTATGTGTTCGACGAAACTAAGTGGTCGACCTTCTGAGAGAGGAAACTCCAGATGCGAAACTTTGTTCTATTTTAAACTAATTGTTCTATCTGAAACTAAGTGTTCGATACTGTGCCAGAAGAAGCGCCTGTTCTCTGAAATCTGTCGCGATGCTACTCGAAACCGTATGTGTTCGACGAAACTGAGTGGTCGACATTGTGCGAGAGGAAACGTCAGATGCGAAACTTAGTTCTATTTTAAATTAATTGTTCTATCTGAAACTAAGTGTTCGATACTGTGCCAGGAGAAGCGCCCGTTCTGTGAAACCTGTTGCGATACCACTCGAAACGGTATGTGTTCGACGAAACTCAGTGGTCGACCTTTTGAGAGAGGAAACTCCAGACGAGAAACTTAGTGCCCCTTTAAACTAATTGTTCTATCTGAAACTAAGCGTTCGATACTGTGCCAGGAGAAGCAACTGTTCTCTGAAATATGTGGCGATGCTACTGGAAACCGTATGTGTTCGACGAAACTGAGTGGTCGACATTGTGAGAGAGGTAACTCCAGACGCGAAAATTAGTGCCATTTTAAACTAATTGTTCTACCTGAAACTAAGTGTTCGATACTGTGCCAGCAGAAGCGCCTGTTCTCTGAAATCTGTGGCGATGCCACTCGAAACCGTATGTGTTCGACGCAACTAAGTGGCCGACCTTGTGTGAGAGGAAACGTCAGATGCGAAACTTAGTTCCATTTTAAATTAATTGTTCTATCTGAAACTAAGTGTTCGATACTGTGCCAGGAGAAGCGCCCGTTCTGTGAAACCTGTGGCGATACCACTCGAAACGGTATGTGTTCGACGAAACTGAGTGGTCGACCTTGTGAGAGAGGAAACTCCAGACGCGAAACTTAGTGCCCTTTTAAACTCATTGTTCTATCTGAAACTAAGTGTTCGATACTGTGCCAGGAGAAGCGCCTGTTCTCTGAAATCTGTCGCGATGCTACTCGAAACCGTATGTATTCGACGAAACTAGGTGGTCGACCTTGTGAGAGAGGAAACTTCAGACGCGAAACAGTTCAATTTTAAACTAAATGTTCCATCTGAAACTAAGTGTTCGGTACTGTGCCAGGCGAAGCGCCTGTTCTCTGAAATCTGTGGCGATGCTACTCGAAACCGTATGTGTTCGACGAAACTAAGTTGTCGACCTTGTGAGAGAGGATACTCCAGATGCGAAACATAGTTCCATTTTAAACTAATAGTTCTATCTGAACCTGAGTGTTCGATACTGTGCCAGGAGAAGCTCCTGTTCTCTGAAATCTGTGACGATGCCACTCGAAACCGTATGTGTTCGACGAAACTAAGTGATTGACCTTTTGAGGGAGGATTCACCAGATGCGGAACATAGTTCCATTTTAAACTAATTGTTCTATCTGAAACTAAGTGTTCGATACTGTGCCAGGAGAAGCGCCTGTTCTCTGAAATCTGTGGCGATGCCACTCGAAACCGTATGAGTTCGACGAAACTAAGTGGTCGACCTTGTGGGAGAGGAAACTCCAGATGCGACACATAGTTCAATTTAAACTAAATGTTCCATCTGAAACTAAGTGTTCGATACTGCGCCAGGAGAAGCGCCTGTTCTCTGAAATCGGTGGCGATGCTACTCGAAACCGAATGTGTTCCACGAAAGTAAGTGGCCGACCTTGTGAGAGAGGAAACTCCAGATGCGAAACATAGTTCCATTTTAAACTAAATATTCTATCTGAAACTAAGTATTCGATAAACAGCCAGTAGAAGCGCCTGTTTTCTGAAATCTGTGGCGTTGCTACACGAAACCGAATGTGTTCGACGAAAGTAAGTGGTCGACTTTGTGAGAGAGGAAACTTCAGATGCGAAACTTAGTTCCATTTTAACCCTCCTAAGGCGTTAGGGTCCTTTTCGACCCGTAGCGTTCGTAAATCTTTAATAACTTCTATAATAATGAAAATACGTATCTAGCGCTTTATGACTTTGTTTATTTTAAGGAACACTATTCTTATCCGCCAATAAAACTTTTTTTGCTTCAGTCCTTGTTTAGCTACAACAAGAGTCACAGTAAAGACGTTACGGGTCGAAAAAGACCCATGAGTTTAACGATGGCAATTTTCGCTTTAGTTAGGTTAAACTAAACATTTTCTTTTATTAGTGCATATTACTCCTCATAATTAGCCAGATTTACAGTAATATCTGCTGGTGTGTAGGAAGTATGTAATTCAATTATATTTAAACTGAATGCTCCTCGTGCATACACGTGCCTTTACGTAATGCAAGAAAAGTGTACTATATTTCGTTCTGTTTAGTATATATTATATCCGGTGTTCAATATTATGAATTTTAATGCGACAATATATGCCCTCGAAACCGGCTAAATATGGCATAAAATTTTGGGTCTTACGCGATAATGAGACCAGCTACGTATGGAATATTCAAGTGTATACTGGCAAAATGCCAAACGAAGCACCCGAGAAAAATCAAGGACCTAGGGGTGTATTAGATCTACGTAAAGGTAAAAAAGGACATAATGTGACGTGCGATAATTTTTTTACTTCCTATGATCTGGGGCAAGAGTTACTCAAAAGGAAGCTCACTATGATAGGCACAATAAGGAAGAATAAACCGTCAATCCCGAAGGAATTATTAGACAATAAAAACATGAACCAATTTTCAAGTCAATTCGCATTTACGAAGGATACAACTATTGTTTCGTATAAACCATGTAAAAATAGATGCGTGGTTCTGCAAAGTACATTACACTTCCAGAAGGAAATTAGTCCACCAGATGATAGGAAACCACAAATAATATTAGATTGCAATTCGACCAAAGGGGCTGTCAATTCTTTAGATAGAGCGATTAGCTGTTACAGTGCAAAGTGCAAAACGGATAGATGGCCAATAGTCGTTTTCTCGAATATAATAGATATTTCAAGACATAGTGAATAATAGTAATAGTAATAGACATAGTGAATAATAGCTAGTAAAAATAGATTTATAACATACACACTATATATATAATTAAATAAAAAACATTTTTTCGTGCCATATATTGTCAAATTACATAATAAAAACCAATTTCCTAACATGGGTCCTTTTCGACCCGTAACATCTCAAACGTACCGGCGACTCTAGCGCCTTAGGAGGGTTAAACTAATTGTTCTATCTGATACTAAGTGTTCGATACAGTGTCAGAAGACGCGCATGTTCTCTGAAATCTGTGGCGATGCTACTCGAAACCGTATGTGCTCGACGAAACTAAGTGACCGACCTTGTGAGAGAGGAAACTCCAGATGCGAAACTTAGTTCCATTATAAACTAATCGTTCTATCTGAAACTAAGTGTTCGATACTGTGCCAGGAGAAGCGCCTGTTCCCTGAAATCTGTGGCGATACCACTCGAAACCGTATGTGTTCGACGAAACAAAGTGGCCGACCTTGTGAGAGAGGAAACTCCAGATGCGAAATTTAGTTCCATTTTAAACCAAATGTTCCATCTGAAACTAAGTGTTCGATACTGTGCCAGGCGAAGCGCCTGTTCTCAGAAATCTGTGGCGATGCTACTCGAAACCGTATGTGTTCGACGAAACTAAGTGGTCGACCTTGTGAGAGAGGAAACTCCAGATGCGAAATTTAGTTCCATTTTAAACCAAATGTTCCATCTGAAACTAAGTGTTCGATAATCTGCCAGTAGAAGCGCCTGTTCTCTGAAACCTGTGGCGTTACTACTAGAAACCGTATGTGTTCGACGAAACTAAGTGTTCGACCTTGTGAGAGAGGAAACTCCAGAGGCGAAACTTAGTTCCATTTTAAACTAATTGTTCTATCTGAAATTAAGTGTTCGATACTGTGCAAGGAGAAGCGCCTGTTCACTGAACTCTGTGGCGATGCCCCTCGATACCGTATGTGTTCGTCGAAACTAAGTGGTCGACCTTGTGAGAGAGGAAACTCCAGATGCGAAACTTAGTTCCATTTTAAACTAATTGTTCTATCTGAAACTAAGTGTTCGATACTGTGCCAGGAGAAGCGCCTGTTCTCTGAAATCTGTGGCGATGCCCCTCGATACCGTATGTGTTCGTCGAAACTAAGTGGTCGACCTTGTGAGAGAGGAAACTCCAGATGCGAAACTCAGTTCCATTTTAAACAAATTTTTCTATCTGAAACTAAGTGTTCGATACTGTTCCAGGAGTAGCGCCTGTTCTCTGAAATCTGTGGCGATACCACTCGAAACCGTATGAGTTCGACGAAACTCAGTGGTCGACCTTGTGGGAGAGGAAACTCCAGACGAGAAACTTAGTGCCCCTTTAAACTAATTGTTCTATCTGAAACTAAGCGTTCGATACTGTGCCAGGAGAAGCAACTGTTCTCTGAAATATGTGGCGATGCTACTGGAAACCGTATGTGTTCGACGAAACTGAGTGGTCGACATTGTCAGAGAGGGAACTCCAGACGCGAAAATTAGTGCCATTTTAAACTAATTGTTCTACCTGAAACTAAGTGTTCGATACTGTGCCAGCAGAAGCGCCTGTTCTCTGAAATCTGTGGCGATGCCACTCGAAACCGTATGTGTTCGACGCAACTAAGTGGCCGACCTTGTGTGAGAGGAAACGTCAGATGCGAAACTTAGTTCCATTTTAAATTAATTGTTCTATCTGAAACTAAGTGTTCGATACTGTGCCAGGAGAAGCGCCCGTTCTGTGAAACCTGTGGCGATACCACTCGAAACGGTATGTGTTCGACGAAACTGAGTGGTCGACCTTGTGAGAGAGGAAACTCCAGACGCGAAACTTAGTGCCCTTTTAAACTCATTGTTCTATCTGAAACTAAGTGTTCGATACTGTGCCAGGAGAAGCGCCTGTTCTCTGAAATCTGTCGCGATGCTACTCGAAACCGTATGTATTCGACGAAACTAGGTGGTCGACCTTGTGAGAGAGGAAACTTCAGACGCGAAACAGTTCAATTTTAAACTAAATGTTCCATCTGAAACTAAGTGTTCGGTACTGTGCCAGGCGAAGCGCCTGTTCTCTGAAATCTGTGGCGATGCTACTCGAAACCGTATGTGTTCGACGAAACTAAGTTGTCGACCTTGTGAGAGAGGATACTCCAGATGCGAAACATAGTTCCATTTTAAACTAATAGTTCTATCTGAACCTGAGTGTTCGATACTGTGCCAGGAGAAGCTCCTGTTCTCTGAAATCTGTGGCGATGCCACTCGAAACCGTATGTGTTCGATGAAACTAAGTGATTGACCTTTTGAGGGAGGATTCACCAGATGCGGAACATAGTTCCATTTTAAACTAATTGTTCTATCTGAAACTAAGTGTTCGAAACTGTGCCAGGAGAAGCGCCTGTTCTCTGAAATCTGTGGCGATGCCACTCGAAACCGTATGAGTTCGACGAAACTAAGTGGTCGACCTTGTGGGAGAGGAAACTCCAGATGCGACACATAGTTCAATTTAAACTAAATGTTCCATCTGAAACTAAGTGTTCGATACTGCGCCAGGAGAAGCGCCTGTTCTCTGAAATCGGTGGCGATGCTACTCGAAACCGAATGTGTTCCACGAAAGTAAGTGGCCGACCTTGTGAGAGAGGAAACTCCAGATGCGAAACATAGTTCCATTTTAAACTAAATATTCTATCTGAAACTAAGTATTCGATAAACAGCCAGTAGAAGCGCCTGTTTTCTGAAATCTGTGGCGTTGCTACACGAAACCGAATGTGTTCGACGAAAGTAAGTGGTCGACTTTGTGAGAGAGGAAACTTCAGATGCGAAACTTAGTTCCATTTTAACCCTCCTAAGGCGTTAGGGTCCTTTTCGACCCGTAGCGTTCGTAAATCTTTAATAACTTCTATAATAATGAAAATACGTATCTAGCGCTTTATGACTTTGTTTATTTTAAGGAACACTATTCTTATCCGCCAATAAAACTTTTTTTGCTTCAGTCCTTGTTTAGCTACAACAAGAGTCACAGTAAAGACGTTACGGGTCGAAAAAGACCCATGAGTTTAACGATGGCAATTTTCGCTTTAGTTAGGTTAAACTAAACATTTTCTTTTATTAGTGCATATTACTCCTCATAATTAGCCAGATTTACAGTAATATCTGCTGGTGTGTAGGAAGTATGTAATTCAATTATATTTAAACTGAATGCTCCTCGTGCATACACGTGCCTTTACGTAATGCAAGAAAAGTGTACTATATTTCGTTCTGTTTAGTATATATTATATCCGGTGTTCAATATTATGAATTTTAATGCGACAATATATGCCCTCGAAACCGGCTAAATATGGCATAAAATTTTGGGTCTTACGCGATAATGAGACCAGCTACGTATGGAATATTCAAGTGTATACTGGCAAAATGCCAAACGAAGCACCCGAGAAAAATCAAGGACCTAGGGGTGTATTAGATCTACGTAAAGGTAAAAAAGGACATAATGTGACGTGCGATAATTTTTTTACTTCCTATGATCTGGGGCAAGAGTTACTCAAAAGGAAGCTCACTATGATAGGCACAATAAGGAAGAATAAACCGTCAATCCCGAAGGAATTATTAGACAATAAAAACATGAACCAATTTTCAAGTCAATTCGCATTTACGAAGGATACAACTATTGTTTCGTATAAACCATGTAAAAATAGATGCGTGGTTCTGCAAAGTACATTACACTTCCAGAAGGAAATTAGTCCACCAGATGATAGGAAACCACAAATAATATTAGATTGCAATTCGACCAAAGGGGCTGTCAATTCTTTAGATAGAGCGATTAGCTGTTACAGTGCAAAGTGCAAAACGGATAGATGGCCAATAGTCGTTTTCTCGAATATAATAGATATTTCAAGACATAGTGAATAATAGTAATAGTAATAGACATAGTGAATAATAGCTAGTAAAAATAGATTTATAACATACACACTATATATATAATTAAATAAAAAACATTTTTTCGTGCCATATATTGTCAAATTACATAATAAAAACCAATTTCCTAACATGGGTCCTTTTCGACCCGTAACATCTCAAACGTACCGGCGACTCTAGCGCCTTAGGAGGGTTAAACTAATTGTTCTATCTGATACTAAGTGTTCGATACAGTGTCAGAAGACGCGCCTGTTCTCGGAAATCTGTGGCGATGCTACTCGAAACCGTATGTGCTCGACGAAACTAAGTGACCGACCTTGTGAGAGAGGAAACTCCAGATGCGAAACTTAGTTCCATTATAAACTAATCGTTCTATCTGAAACTAAGTGTTCGATACTGTGCCAGGAGAAGCGCCTGTTCCCTGAAATCTGTGGCGATACCACTCGAAACCGTATGTGTTCGACGAAACAAAGTGGCCGACCTTGTGAGAGAGGAAACTCCAGATGCGAAATTTAGTTCCATTTTAAACCAAATGTTCCATCTGAAACTAAGTGTTCGATACTGTGCCAGGCGAAGCGCCTGTTCTCAGAAATCTGTGGCGATGCTACTCGAAACCGTATGTGTTCGACGAAACTAAGTGGTCGACCTTGTGAGAGAGGAAACTCCAGATGCGAAATTTAGTTCCATTTTAAACCAAATGTTCCATCTGAAACTAAGTGTTCGATAATCTGCCAGTAGAAGCGCCTGTTCTCTGAAACCTGTGGCGTTACTACTAGAAACCGTATGTGTTCGACGAAACTAAGTGTTCGACCTTGTGAGAGAGGAAACTCCAGAGGCGAAACTTAGTTCCATTTTAAACTAATTGTTCTATCTGAAATTAAGTGTTCGATACTGTGCAAGGAGAAGCGCCTGTTCACTGAACTCTGTGGCGATGCCCCTCGATACCGTATGTGTTCGTCGAAACTAAGTGGTCGACCTTGTGAGAGAGGAAACTCCAGATGCGAAACTTAGTTCCATTTTAAACTAATTGTTCTATCTGAAACTAAGTGTTCGATACTGTGCCAGGAGAAGCGCCTGTTCTCTGAAATCTGTGGCGATGCCCCTCGATACCGTATGTGTTCGTCGAAACTAAGTGGTCGACCTTGTGAGAGAGGAAACTCCAGATGCGAAACTCAGTTCCATTTTAAACTAATTGTTCTATCTGAAACTAAGTGTTCGATACTGTGCCAGGAGAAGCGCCTGTTCTCTGAAATGTGTGGCGAAGCTACTCGAAACCGTATGTGTTCGACGAATCTAAATGTTCGACATTGTGGGAGAGGAATCTCCAGATGCGAGACTTAGTTCCATTTTAAACAAATTTTTCTATCTGAAACTAAGTGTTCGATACTGTTCCAGGAGTAGCGCCTGTTCTCTGAAATCTGTGGCGATACCACTCGAAACCGTATGTGTTCGACGAAACAAAGTGGCCGACCTTGTGAGAGAGGAAACTCCAGATGCGAAATTTAGTTCCATTTTAAACCAAATGTTCCATCTGAAACTAAGTGTTCGATAATCTGCCAGTAGAAGCGCCTGTTCTCTGAAACCTGTGGCGTTACTACTAGAAACCGTATGTGTTCGACGAAACTAAGTGTTCGACCTTGTGAGAGAGGAAACTCCAGAGGCGAAACTTAGTTACATTTTAAACTAATTGTTCTATCTGAAATTAAGTGTTCGATACTGTGCAAGGAGAAGCGCCTGTTCTCTGAAATGTGTGGCGATGCTACTCGAAACCGTATGTGTTCGACGAATCTAAATGTTCGACCTTGTGGGAGAGGAATCTCCAGATGCGACACTTAGTTCCATTTTAAACAAATTGTTCTATCTGAAACTAAGTGTTCGATACTGTGCCAAGAGTAGCGCCTGTACTCTGAAATGTGTGGCGATGCCACTCGAAACCGTATGTGTTCGACGAAACTAAGTGGTTGATCTTGTGAGAGAGGATATTCCAGATGCGAAACATAGTCCCATTTTAAACTAATTGTTCTGTCTGAAATAAGTGTTCGATACTGTGCCAGGCGAAGCGCCTGTTCACTGAAATCTGTGGCGATGCCCCTCGATACCGTATGTGTTCGTCGAAACTCAGTGGTCGACCTTGTGAGAGAGGAAACTCCAGATGCGAAACTTAGTTCCATTTTAAACTAATTGTTCTATCTGAAACTAAGTGTTCGATACTGTGCCAGGAGAAGCGCCTGTTCTCTGAAATCTCTGGCGATGCTACTCGAAACCGTATGTGTTCGAGGAAACTAAGTGATCGACCTTGTGGGAGAGGAAACTCCAGATGCGAAACTTAGTTCCATTTTAAACTAATTGTTCTATCTGAAACTAAGTGTTCGATACTGTGCCAGGAGAAGCGCCTGTTCTCTGAAATGTGTGGCGAAGCTACTCGAAACCGTATGTGTTCGACGAATCTAAATGCTCGACATTGTGGGAGAGGAATCTCCAGATGCGAGACTTAGTACCATTTTAAACAAATTTTTCTATCTGAAACTAAGTGTTCGATACTGTTCCAGGAGTAGCGCCTGTTCTCTGAAATGTGTGGCGATGCCACTCGAAACCGTATTTGTTCGACGAAACTAAGTGGTTGATCTTGTGAGAGAGGATATTCCAGATGCGACACATAGTCCCATTTTAAACTAATTGTTCTGTCTGAATCTAAGTGTTCGATACTGTGCCAGGAGAAGCGCCTGTTCCCTGAAATCTGTGGCGATACCACTCGAAACCGTATGAGTTCGACGAAACAAAGTGGCCGACCTTGTGAGAGAGGAAACTCCAGATGCGAAATTTAGTTCCATTTTAAACCAAATGTTCCATCTGAAACTAAGTGTTCGATAATCTGCCAGTAGAAGCGCCTGTTCTCTGAAACCTGTGGCGTTACTACTAGAAACCGTATGTGTTCGACGAAACTAAGTGTTCGACCTTGTGAGAGAGGAAACTCCAGAGGCGAAACTTAGTTCCATTTTAAACTAATTGTTCTATCTGAAATTAAGTGTTCGATACTGTGCAAGGAGAAGCGCCTGTTCTCTGAAATGTGTGGCGATGCTACTCGAAACCGTATGTGTTCGACGAATCTAAATGTTCGACCTTGTGGGAGAGGAATCTCCAGATGCGACACTTAGTTCCATTTTAAACAAATTGTTCTATCTGAAACTAAGTGTTCGATACTGTGCCAGGAGTAGCGCCTGTTCTCTGAAATGTGTGGCGATGCCACTCGAAACCGTATGTGTTCGACGAAACTAAGCGGTTGATCTTGTGAGAGAGGATATTCCAGATGCGAAACATAGTCCCATTTTAAACTAATTGTTCTGTCTGAAATAAGTGTTCGATACTCTGCCAGTAGAAGTGCCTGTCCTCTGAAACCTGTGGCGTTGCTACTCGAAACCGAATGTGTTCGATAAAACTAAGTGGTCGACCTTGTGAGAGAGGACACTCCAGATGCGAAACATAGATCCATTTTAAACTAATTGTTCTATCTGATACTAAGTGTTCGATACTGTGCCAGGAGAAGCGCCTGTTCTCTGAAATCGGTGGTGATGCTACTCGAAACCGTATGTGTTCGACGAAACTAAGTGGTCGACCTTGTGGTAGAGGAAACTCCAGATGCGGAACATAGTGCCATTTTAAACTAATTGTTCTATCTGAAACTAAGTGTTCGGTACTGTGCCAGGAGAAGCGCCTGTTCTCTGAAATCTGTGGCGATGCTACTCGAAACCGTATGTGTTCCACGAAACAAAGTGGTCCACCTTGTGAGAGAGGAAGCTCCAGATGCGAAGCATAGTTCCATTTTAAAGTAATTGTTCTATCTGATACTAAGTGTTCCATACTGTGCCAGGAGAAGCGCCTGTTCGCTGAAATCTGTGGCCATGCTACTCCAAACCGTATGTGTTCGACGAAACTAAGTGGTCGACCTTGTGAGAGAGGAAACTCCAGATGCGAAATTTAGTTCCATTTTAAACCAAATGTTCCATCTGAAACTAAGTGTTCGATAATCTGCCAGTAGAAGCGCCTGTTCTCTGAAACCTGTGGCGTTACTACTCGAAACCGTATGTGTTCGACGAAACTAAGTGTTCGACCTTCCGAGAGAGGAAACTCCGAATGCGAAACTTAGTTCCATTTTAAACTAATTGCTCTATCTGAAACTAAGTGTTCGATACTGTGCCACGAGAAGCGCCTGTTCTCTGAAATCTGTGGCGATGCCACTCGAAACCGTATGTGTTCGACGAAACTAAGTGGTCGACCTTGTGAGAGAGGAAACTCCAGATGCGAAACTTAGTACCATTTTAAACTAATTGTTCTATCTGAAACTAAGTGTTCGATACTGTGCCAGGAGAAGCGCCTGTTCTCTGAAATGTGTGGCGATGCCACTCGAAACCGTATATGTTCGACGAAACTAAGTGGTCGACCTTGTGAGAGAGGAAACTCCAGATGCGAAACTTAGTTCCATTTTAAACTAATTGCTCTATCTGAAACTAAGTGTTCGATACTGTGCCACGGGAAGCGCCTGTTCTCTGAAATCTGTGGCGATGCCACTCGAAACCGTATGTGTTCAACGAAACTAAGTGGTCGACCTTGTGAGAGAGGAAGCTCCAGATGCGAAGCTTAGTTCCATTTTAACCTAATTGTTCTATCTGAAACTAAGTGGTCGGTACTGTGCCAGGAGAAGCGCCTGTTCTCTGAAATCTGTGGCGATGCTACTCGAAACCGTATGTGTTCGACGAAACTAAGTGGTCCACCTTGTGCGAGAGGAAACTCCAGACGCGAAACATAGTTCCATTTTAAACTAATTGTTCTATCTGAAAGTGTTCGATACTGTGCCAGGAGAAGCGCCTGTTCTCTGAAATCTATGGCGATGCTACTGGAAACCGTATGTGTTCGACGAAACTAAGTGGTCCACCTTGTGGGAGAGGAAACTCCTGATGCGAAACTTAGTACCATTTTAAACTAATTGTTCTATCTGAAACTAAGTGTTCGATACTGAGCCAGGAGAAGCGCCTGTTCTCTGAAATCTGTGGCGATGCTACTCGAAACCGTATGTGTTCGACGAAAATAAGTGGTCGACCTTGTGGTAGAGGAAACTCCAGATGCGGAACATAGTGCCATTTTAAACTAATTGTTCTATCTGAAACTAAGTGTTCGGTACTGTGCCAGGAGAAGCGCCTGTTCTCTGAAATCTGTGGCGATGCTACTCGAAACCGTATGTGTTCGACGGAACAAAGTGGTCCACCTTGTGAGAGAGGAAGCTCCAGATGCGAAGCATAGTTCCATTTTAAAGTAATTGTTCTATCTGATACTAAGTGTTCCATACTGTGCCAGGAGAAGCGCCTGCTCGCTGAAATCTGTGGCCATGCTACTCCAAACCGTATGTGTTCGACGAAACTAAGTGGTCGACCTTGTGAGAGAAGAAACTCCAGATGCGAAATTTAGTTCCATTTTAAACCAAATGTTCCATCTGAAACTAAGTGTTCGATAATCTGCCAGTAGAAGCGCCTGTTCTCTGAAACCTGTGGCGTTACTACTCGAAACCGTATGTTTTCGACGAAACTAAGTGTTCGACCTTCCGAGAGAGGAAACTCCGAATGCGAAACTTAGTTCCATTTTAAACTAATTGCTCTATCTGAAACTAAGTGTTCGATACTGTGCCACGAGAAGCGCCTGTTCTCTGAAATCTGTGGCGATGCCACTCGAAACCGTATGTGTTCGACGAAACTAAGTGGTCGACCTTGTGAGAGAGGAAACTCCAGATGCGAAACTTAGTACCATTTTAAACTAATTGTTCTATCTGAAACTAAGTGTTCGATACTGTGCCAGGAGAAGCGCCTGTTCTCTGAAATATGTGGCGATGCCACTCGAAACCGTATATGTTCGACGAAACTAAGTGGTTGATCTTGTGAGAGAGGATACTCCAGATGCGAAACATAGGTCCATTTTAAACTAATTGTTCTGTCTGAAATAAGTGTTCGATACTGTGCCAGGCGAAGCGCCTGTTCTCTGAAATCTGTGGCGCTGCCACTCGAAACCGTATGTGTTCGTCGAAACTAAGTGGTCGACCTTGTGAGAGAGGAAACTCCAGATGCGAAACTTAGTTCCATTTTGAACTAATTGTTCTATCTGAATTTAAGTGTTCGATACTGTGCCAGGGGAAGCGCCTGTTCTCTGAAATCTGTGGCGATGCTACTCGAAACCGTATGTGTTCGAGGAAACTAAGTGGTCGACCTTGTGGGAGAGGAAATTCCAGATGCGAAACATAGATCCATTTTAAAATAATTGTTCTATCTGAAACTAAGTGCTCGATACTGTGCCAGGAGAAGCACCTGTTCTCTGAAATCTGTGGCGATGCTACTCGAAACGGTATGTGTTCGTCGAAACTAAGCGGTCGACCTTGTGATTGAGGAAACTCCAGATGCGAAACTTAGTTCCATTTTAAACTAATTGTTCTATCTCAAACCATGTGTTCGATAATGTGCCAGGAGAAACGCTGTTCTGCGAAATCTGTGGCGGTACCACTCGAAACCGTATGTGTTCGACGAAACTAAGTGGTCGACCTTGTGAGAGCGGAAACTCCAGTTGCGAAACTTAGTTCCATTTTAAACTAATTGTTCTATCTGAAACTAAGTGTTCGGTACAGTGCCAGGAGAAGCGCCTGTTCTCTGAAATCTGTGGCGATGCTACTCGAAACCGTATGTGTTCGACGAAAATAAGTGGTCGACCTTGTGGTAGAGGAAACTCCAGATGCGAAACATAGTGCCATTTTAAACTAATTGTTCTATCTGAAATTAAATGTTCGGTACAGTGCCAGGAGAAGCGCCTGTTCTCTGAAATCTGTGGCGATGCTACTCGAAACCGTATGTGTTCGACCAAACTAAGTGGCCGCCTTGTGGGAGAGGAAACTCCAGATGCGAAACATAGTTCCATTTTAAACTAATTGTTCTATCTGAAACTATGTCTTCGATACCGTGCCAGGAGAAGCACCTGTTCTCTTAAATCTGTGGCGTTGCTACTCAAAACCGTATGTGTTCGAGGAAACTAAGTGGTTGATCTTGTGAGAGAGGAAACTCCAGATGCGAGACATAGTTCCATTTTAAACTAATTGTTCTCTGTGAAATAAGTGTTCGATACTGTGCCAGGCGAAGCGCCTGTTCTCTGAAACCTGTGGCGATGCCACTCGAAACCGTATGTGTTCGACGAAACAAAGTGGTTGACCTGGTGAGAGAGGAAACTCCAGATGCGAAACTTAGTTCCATTTTAAACTAATTGTTCTATCTGAAACCATGTGTTCGATAATGTGCCAGGAGAAACGCTGTTCTGCGAAATCTGTGGCGGTACCACTCGAAACCGTATGTGTTCGACGAAACTAAGTGGTCGACCTTGTGAGAGCGGAAACTCCAGTTGCGAAACTTAGTTCCATTTTAAACTAATTGTTCTATCTGAAACTAAGTGTTCGGTACAGTGCCAGGAGAAGCGCCTGTTCTCTGAAATCTATGGCGATGCTACTCGAAACCGTATGTGTTCGACGAAAATAAGTGGTCGACCTTGTGGTAGAGGAAACTCCAGATGCGAAACATAGTGCCATTTTAAACTAATTGTTCTATCTGAAATTAAGTGTTCGGTACAGTGCCAGGAGAAGCGCCTGTTCTCTGAAATCTGTGACGATAACACTCAAAACCGTATGTGTTCGACGAAACAAAGTGGCCGCCTTGTGGGAGAGGAAACTCCAGATGCGAAACATAGTTCCATTTTAAACTAATTGTTCTATCTGAAACTATGTCTTCGATACCGTGCCAGGAGAAGCACCTGTTCTCTTAAATCTGTGGCGTTGCTACTCAAAACCGTATGTGTTCGAGGAAACTAAGTGGTTGATCTTGTGAGAGAGGATACTCCAGATGCGAGACATAGTTCCATTTTAAACTAATTGTTCTCTGTGAAATAAGTGTTCGATACTGTGCCAGGCGAAGCGCCTGTTCTCTGAAACCTGTGGCGATGCCACTCGAAACCGTATGTGTTCGACGAAACAAAGTGGTCGACCTGGTGAGAGAGGAAACTCCAGATGCGAAACTTAGTTCCATTTTAAACTAATTGTTCTATCTGAAACCATGTGTTCGATAATGTGCCAGGAGAAACGCTGTTCTGCGAAATCTGTGGCGGTACCACTCGAAACCGTATGTGTTCGACGAAACTAAGTGGTCGACCTTGTGAGAGCGGAAACTCCAGTTGCGAAACTTAGTTCCATTTTAAACTAATTGTTCTATCTGAAACTAAGTGTTCGGTACAGTGCCAGGAGAAGCGCCTGTTCTCTGAAATCTGTGGCGATGCTACTCGAAACCGTATGTGTTCGACGAAAATAAGTGGTCGACCTTGTGGTAGAGGAAACTCCAGATGCGAAACATAGTGCCATTTTAAACTAATTGTTCTATCTGAAATTAAGTGTTCGGTACAGTGCCAGGAGAAGCGCCTGTTCTCTGAAATCTGTGGCGATGCTACTCGAAACCGTATGTGTTCGACCAAACTAAGTGGTCGACCTTGTGAGGGAGGAAACTCCAAATGCGAAACATATTTCCATTTTAAACTAAATGTTCGATCTGAAACTAAGTATTCGGTACTGCGGCAGGAGAAGCGCCTGTTCTCTGAAATCTGTGGCGATGCCACTCGAAACCGTATGTGTTCGACGAAACTAAGTGGCCGACCTTGTGAGAGAGGAAACTCCAGATGCGGAACTTAGTTCCATTTTAAACTAATTGTTCTATTTGAAAGTGTTCGATACTGTTCCAGGAGTAGCGCCTGTTCTCTGAAATGTGTGGCGATGCCACTCGTAACCGTATGTGTTCGACGAAACTAAGTGGTTGATCTTGTGAGAGAGGATACTCCAGATGCGAAACATAGCTCCATTTTAAACTAATTGTTCTGTGTGAAATAAGTGTTCGATACTGTGCCAGGCGAAGCGCCTGTTCTCTGAAATCTGTGGCGATGCCACTCGAAACCGTATGTGTTCGTCGAAACTAAGTGGTCGACCTTGTGAGAGAGGAAACTCCAGATGCGAAACTTATTTCCATTATAAACTATTTGTTCTATCTGAAACTAAGTGTTCGATACTGCCCCAGGAGAAGCGCCTGCTCTCTGAAATCTGTGGCGAAGCGCCTGTTCTGTGAAATCTGTGGCGATGCCACTCGAAACCGTATGTGTTCGACGAAACTAAGTGGTCGACCTTGTGAGAGTGGAAACTCCAGATGCGAAACTTAGTTCCATTTTAAACTAATTGTTCTATCTAAAAGTGGTCGATACTGTGCCAGGCGAAGCGCCTGTTCTCTGAAATCAGTGGCGATGCTACTCGAAACCGTATGTGTTCGACGAATCTAAATGGTCGACCTTGTGAGAGAGTAAACTCCAGATGCGAAACTCAGTTCCATTTTAAACTAATTGTTCTACCTGAAAATAAGTGTTCGATACTGTGCCAGGAGAAGCACCTGTTCTCTGAAATCTGTCGCGATGCTACTCGAAACGGTATGTGTTCGACGAAACTGAGTGGTCGACCTTGTGAGGGAGGAAACTCCAGACGCGAAACTTAGTGCCATTTTAAACTAATTGTTCTATCTGAAACTAAGTGTTCGATACCGGGCCAGGAGAAGCACCTGTTCTCTGAAATCTGTGGCGATGCCACTCGAAACCGTATGTGCTTGACGAAACAAAGTGGCCGACCTTGTGAGAGAGGAAACTCCAGACGCGAAACTTAGTTCCATTTTAAACTAATTGTTCTATCTGAAAGTGTTCGATACTCTGCCAGGCGAGGCGCCTGTTCTCTGAAATCAGTGGCGATGCTACTCGAAACCGTATGTGTTCGACGAATCTAAGTGGTCGACCTTGTGAGAGAGGAAACTCCAGATGCGAAACTTAGTTCCATTTAAACTAATTGTTCTTTCTGAAAGTGTTCGATACTGTGCCAGAGAAGCGCCTGTTCTCTGAAATCAGTGGCGATGCTACTCGAACCCGTATGTGTTCGACGTAACTAAGTGGCCGACCTTGTGCGAGAGGAAACTTCAGATGCGAAACTTAGTTCCATTTTAAACCAAATGTTCCATCTGAAACTAAGTGTTCGATACTGTGCCTGGAGAAGCGCCTGTTCTCTGAAATATGTGACGATGCCACTCGAAACCGTATGTGTTCGATGAATCTAAATGGTCGTCCTTGTGAGAGAGGAAACTCCAGATGCGAAACTTAGTTCCATTTTAAACTAATTATTCCATCTGAAACTAAGTCTTCGATAATGTGCCAGGAGAAGCGCCTGTTCTCTGAAATCTGTGGCGATGCCACTCGAAACCGTATGTGTTCGACGAAACTAAGTGGCCGACCTTGTGAGAGAGGAAACTCCAGATGCGGAACTTAGTTCCATTTTAAACTAATTGTTCTATTTGAAAGTGTTCGATACTGTGCCAGGAGAAGCGCCTGTTCTCTGAAATCAGTGGCGATACTACTCGAACCCGTATGTGTTCGACGATACTAAGTGGCCGACCGTGTGAGAGAGGAAACTCCAGATGCGAAACTTAGTTCCTTTTTAAACTAATTGTTCTATCTGAAAGTGGTCGATACTGTGCCAGGCGAAGCGCCTGTTCTCTGAAATCAGTGGCGATGCTACTCGAAACCGTATGTGTTCGACGAATCTAAATGGTCGACCTTGTGAGAGAGGAAACTCCAGATGCGAAACTTAGTTCCATTTTAAACTAATTGTTCCATCTGAAACTAAGTGTTCTATAATGTGCCAGGAGAAGCGCCTGTTCTCTGAAATCTGTGGCGATGCCACTCGAAACCGTATGTGTTCGACGAAACTAAGTGGCCGACCTTGTGAGAGAGGAAACTCCAGATGCGGAACTTAGTTCCATTTTAAACTAATTGTTCTATTTGAAAGTGTTCGATACTGTGCCAGGAGAAGCGCCTGTTCTCTGAAATCAGTGGCGATGCTACTCGAACCCGTATGTGTTCGACGAAACTAAATGGCCGACCTTGTGAGAGAGGAAACTCCAGATGCGAAACTCAGTTCCATTTTAAACTAATTGTTCTATCTGAAAATAAGTGTTCGATACTGTGCCAGGAGAAGCACCTGTTCTCTGAAACCTGTCGCGATGCTACTCGAAACCGTATGTGTTCGACGAATCTAAATGGTCGACCTTGTGTGAGAGGAAACTCCAGATGCGAAACTTAGTTCCACTTTAAACCAAATTTTCCGTCCTAAACTAAGTGTTCGATACTGTGCCAGGAGAAGCGCCTGTTCTCTGAAATCTGTGCTGATGCCACTCGAAACCGTATGTGTTCGACGAAACTAAGTGGCCGACCTTGTGAGAGTGGAAACTCCAGATGCGAAACTTAGTTCCATTTTAAACTAATTGTTCTATCTGAAAGTGGTCGATACTGTGCCAGGCGAAGCGCCTGTTCTCTGAAATCAGTGGCGATGCTACTCGAAACCGTATGTGTTCGACGAATCTAAATGGTCGACCTTGTGAGAGAGTAAACTCCAGATGCGAAACTCAGTTCCATTTTAAACTAATTGTTCTACCTGAAAATAAGTGTTCGATACTGTGCCAGGAGAAGCACCTGTTCTCTGAAATCTGTCGCGATGCTACTCGAAACGGTATGTGTTCGACGAAACTGAGTGGTCGACCTTGTGAGGGAGGAAACTCCAGACGCGAAACTTAGTGCCATTTTAAACTAATTGTTCTATCTGAAACTAAGTGTTTGATATTGTGCCAGGAGAAGCGCCTGCTCTCTGAAATCTGTGGCGATGCCACTCGAAACCGTATGTGCTTGACGAAACTAAGTGGCCGACCTTGTAAGAGAGGAAACTCCAGACGCGAAACTGAGTTCCATTTTAAACTAATTGTTCTATCTGAAACTAAGTGTTCGATACCGTGCCAGGAGAAGCACCTGTTCTCTGAAATCTGTGGCGATGCCACTCGAAACCGTATGTGCTTGACGAAACTAAGTGGCCACCTTGTGAGAGAGGAAACTCCAGACGCGAAACTTAGTTCCATTTTAAACTAATTGTTCTATCTGAAAGTGTTCGATACTCTGCCAGGCGAGGCGCCTGTTCTCTGAAATCAGTGGCGATGCTACTCGAACCCGTATGTGTTCGACGTAACTAAGTGGCCGACCTTGTGCGAGAGGAAACTTCAGATGCGAAACTTAGTTACATTTTAAACCAAATGTTCCACCTGAAACTAAGTGTTCGATACTGTGCCTGGAGAAGCGCCTGTTCTCTGAAATATGTGACGATGCCACTCGAAACCGTATGTGTTCGATGAATCTAAATGGTCGACCTTGTGAGAGAGGAAACTCCAGATGCGAAACTTAGTTCCATTTTAAACTAATTATTCCATCTGAAACTAAGTGTTCGATAATGTGCCAGGAGAAGCGCCTGTTCTCTGAAATCTGTGGCGATGCCACTCGAAACCGTATGTGTTCGACGAAACTAAGTGGCCGACCTTGTGAGAGAGGAAACTCCAGATGCGGAACTTAGTTCCATTTTAAACTAATTGTTCTATTTGAAAGTGTTCGATACTGTTCCAGGAGAAGCGCCTGTTCTCTGAAATGTGTGGCGATGCCACTCGTAACCGTATGTGTTCGACGAAACTAAGTGGTTGATCTTGTGAGAGAGGATACTCCAAATGCGAAACATAGCTCCATTTTAAACTAATTGTTCTGTGTGAAATAAGTGTTCGATACTGTGCCAGGCGAAGCGCCTGTTCTCTGAAATCTGTGGCGATGCCACTCGAAACCGTATGTGTTCGTCGAAACTAAGTGGTCGACCTTGTGAGAGAGGAAACTCCAGATGCGAAACTTATTTCCATTATAAACTATTTGTTCTATCTGAAACTAAGTGTTCGATACTGCCCCAGGAGAAGCGCCTGCTCTCTGAAATCTGTGGCGAAGCGCCTGTTCTGTGAAATCTGTGGCGATGCCACTCGAAACCGTAAGTGTTCGACGAAACTAAGTTGTTGAACTTGTGAGAGAGGAAACTCCAAATGCGAAACATAGGTCCATATTAAACTAATTGTTCTATCTGAAACTAAGTGTTCGATACTGTGCCAGGAGAAGCGCCTGTTCTCTGAAATCTGTCGCGATGCCAGTCGAATCCGTACGTGTTCGACGAAACTAAGTGGTCGACCTTGTGAGAGAGGAAACTCCAGATGCGAAACTTAGTTCCATTTTAAACTAAATATTCCATCTGAAACTAAGTGTTCGATAATGTGCCAGGAGAAGCGCCTGTTCTCTGAAATCTGTGGCGATGCCACTCGAAACCGTATGTGTTCGACGAAACTAAGTGGCCGACCTTGTGAGAGAGGAAACTCCAGATGCGGAACTTAGTTCCATTTTAAACTAATTGTTCTATTTGAAAGTGTTCGATACTGTTCCAGGAGAAGCGCCTGTTCTCTGAAATGTGTGGCGATGCCACTCGTAACCGTATGTGTTCGACGAAACTAAGTGGTTGATCTTGTGAGAGAGGATACTCCAGATGCGAAACATAGCTCCATTTTAAACTAATTGTTCTGTGTGAAATAAGTGTTCGATACTGTGCCAGGCGAAGCGCCTGTTCTCTGAAATCAGTGGCGATGCTACGCGAAACCGTATGTGTTCGACGAATCTAAATGGCCGACCTTGTGAGAGAGGAAACTCCAGATGCGAAACTTAGTTCCATTTTAAACTAATTATTCCATCTGAAACTAAGTGTTCGATAATGTGCCAGGAGAAGCGCCTGTTCTCTGAAATCTGTGGCGATGCCACTCGAAACCGTATGTGTTCGACGAAACTAAGTGGCCGACCTTGTGAGAGAGGAAACTCCAGATGCGGAACTTAGTTCCATTTTAAACTAATTGTTCTATTTGAAAGTGTTCGATACTGTTCCAGGAGAAGCGCCTGTTCTCTGAAATGTGTGGCGATGCCACTCGTAACCGTATGTGTTCGACGAAACTAAGTGGTTGATCTTGTGAGAGAGGATACTCCAGATGCGAAACATAGCTCCATTTTAAACTAATTGTTCTGTGTGAAATAAGTGTTCGATACTGTGCCAGGCGAAGCGCCTGTTCTCTGAAATCAGTGGCGATGCTACGCGAAACCGTATGTGTTCGACGAATCTAAATGGCCGACCTTGTGAGAGAGGAAACTCCAGATGCGAAACTTAGTTCCATTTTAAACTAATTGTTCCATCTGAAACTAAGTGTTCTATAATGTGCCAGGAGAAGCGCCTGTTCTCTGAAATCTGTGGCGATGCCACTCGAAACCGTATGTGTTCGACGAAACTAAGTGGCCGACCTTGTGAGAGAGGAAACTCCAGATGCGGAACTTAGTTCCATTTTAAACTAATTGTTCTATTTGAAAGTGTTCGATACTGTGCCAGGAGAAGCGCCTGTTCTCTGAAATCAGTGGCGATGCTACTCGAACCCGTATGTGTTCGACGAAACTAAATGGCCGACCTTGTGAGAGAGGAAACTCCAGATGCGAAACTCAGTTCCATTTTAAACTAATTGTTCTATCTGAAAATAAGTGTTCGATACTGTGCCAGGAGAAGCACCTGTTCTCTGAAACCTGTCGCGATGCTACTCGAAACCGTATGTGTTCGACGAATCTAAATGGTCGACCTTGTGTGAGAGGAAACTCCAGATGCGAAACTTAGTTCCACTTTAAACCAAATTTTCCGTCCTAAACTAAGTGTTCGATACTGTGCCAGGAGAAGCGCCTGTTCTCTGAAATCTGTGCTGATGCCACTCGAAACCGTATGTGTTCGACGAAACTAAGTGGCCGACCTTGTGAGAGTGGAAACTCCAGATGCGAAACTTAGTTCCATTTTAAACTAATTGTTCTATCTGAAAGTGGTCGATACTGTGCCAGGCGAAGCGCCTGTTCTCTGAAATCAGTGGCGATGCTACTCGAAACCGTATGTGTTCGACGAATCTAAATGGTCGACCTTGTGAGAGAGTAAACTCCAGATGCGAAACTCAGTTCCATTTTAAACTAATTGTTCTACCTGAAAATAAGTGTTCGATACTGTGCCAGGAGAAGCACCTGTTCTCTGAAATCTGTCGCGATGCTACTCGAAACGGTATGTGTTCGACGAAACTGAGTGGTCGACCTTGTGAGGGAGGAAACTCCAGACGCGAAACTTAGTGCCATTTTAAACTAATTGTTCTATCTGAAACTAAGTGTTTGATATTGTGCCAGGAGAAGCGCCTGCTCTCTGAAATCTGTGGCGATGCCACTCGAAACCGTATGTGCTTGACGAAACTAAGTGGCCGACCTTGTAAGAGAGGAAACTCCAGACGCGAAACTGAGTTCCATTTTAAACTAATTGTTCTATCTGAAACTAAGTGTTCGATACCGTGCCAGGAGAAGCACCTGTTCTCTGAAATCTGTGGCGATGCCACTCGAAACCGTATGTGCTTGACGAAACTAAGTGGCCGACCTTGTGAGAGAGGAAACTCCAGACGCGAAACTTAGTTCCATTTTAAACTAATTGTTCTATCTGAAGCTATGTGTTCGATACTGTGCCAGGACAAGCGCCTGTTCTCTTAAATGTGTGGCGATGCCGCTCGAGACCGTATGTGTTCGACGAAACTAAGTCGTCGACCTTGTGAGAGAGGAAACTCCAGATGCGAAACTTAGTTCCATTTTAAACGAATTGTTCTATTTGAAACTAAGTGTTCGATACTGTGCCAGGAGAAGCGCCTGTTCTCTGAAATCTGTGGCGATGCCACTCGAAACCGTATGTGTTCGACGAAACTAAGTGGCCGACCTTGTGAGAGAGGATACTCCAGATGCGAAACATAGTTCCATTTTAAACTAATTGTTCTATCTGATACTAAGTGTTCGATACTGTGCCAGGAGAAGCGCCTGTTCTCTGAAATCTGTGGCGATGTCACTCGAAACCGTATGTGTTCGACGAAACTAAGTGGTTGACCTAGTGAGAGAGGATACACCAGATGCGAAACATAGTTCCATTTTAAACTAATTGTTCTATCTGATACTAAGTGTTCGATACTGTGCCAGGAGAAGCGCCTGTTCTCTGAAATCTTTGGCGATGTCACTCGTAACCGTATGTGTTAGACGAAACTAAGTGGTCGGCCTTGTGAGAGAGGAAACATCATATGCGAAACTTAGTTCCATTTTAAATTAATTGTTCTATCTGAAACTAAGTGTTCGATACTGTGCCAGGAGAAGCGCCCGTTCTGTGAAACCTGTGGCAATACCACTCGAAACGGTATGTGTTCGACGAAACTGAGTGGTCGACCTTGTGGGAGAGGAAACTCCAGACGCGAAACTTAGTGCCATTTTAAACTAATTGTTCTATCTGAAACTAAGTGTTCGATACTGTGCCAGGAGAAGCGCCTATTCTCTGAAATCTGTGGCGATGCTACTCGAAACCGTATGCGTTTGACGAAACTGAGTGGTCGACCTTGTGAGAGAGGATACTCCAGATGCGAAACATAGTTCCATTTTAAACTAATTGTTCTATCTGAAACTATGTGTTCGATACTGTGCCAGGACAAGCGCCTGTTCTCTGAAATGTGTGGCGATGCCGCTCGAGACCGTATGTGTTCGACGAAACTAAGTCGTCGACCTTGTGAGAGAGGAAACTCCAGATGCGAAACTTAGTTCCATTTTAAACGAATTGTTCTATTTGAAACTAAGTGTTCGATACTGTGCCAGGAGAAGCGCCTGTTCTCTGAAATCTGTGGCGATGCCAGTCGAATCCGTACGTGTTCGACGAAACTAAGTGGTCGACCTTGTGAGATAGGAAACTCCAGATGCGAAACTTAGTTCCATTTTAAGCTAATTGTTCTATCTGCAACTAAGTGTTCGATACTGTGCCAAGAGAAGCGCCTGTTCTCTGAAATATGTGCGGATGCCACTCGAAACCGTAAGTGTTCGACGAAACTAAGTGGTTGAACTTGTGAGAGAGGAAACTCCAAATGCGAAACATAGCTCCATTTTAAACTAATTGTTCTGTCTGAAATAAGTGTTCTATACTCTGCCAGGCGAAGCGCCTGTTCTCTGAAATCTGTGGCGATGCCACCCGAAACCGTATGTGTTCGACGAAACTAAGTGGTCGACCTTGTGAGAGAGGAAACTCAAGATGCGGAACATAGTTGCATTTTAAACTAATTGTTCTATCTGAAACTAAGTGTTCGATACTGTGCCAGGAGAAACTCCCGTTCTGCGAAATCTGTGGCGACACTACTCGAAACCGTATGTTTTCGACGAAAGTAAGTGGTCGACCTTGTGAGAGAGGAAACTTCAGATGCGAAACATAGTTCCATTTTAAACTAATTGTTCTATCTGATACCAAGTGTTCGATACTATGCCAGGAGAAGCGTCTGTTCTCTGAAATCGGTGGCGATGCTACTCGAAACCGTATGTGTTCGACGAAACTAAGTGGTCGAACTTGTGAGAGAGGAAACTGCAGATGCGAAACTTACTTCCATTTTAAACTAATTGTTCTATCTGAAACTAAGTGTTCGATACTGTGCCAGGAGAAGCGCCTGTTCTGTGAAATCTGTGGCGATGCTACTCGAAACCGTATGTGTTCGACGAAACTAAGTGGTCGACCTTGTGAGAGAGGAAACTCCAGATGCGAAATTTACTTCCATTTTAAACTAATTGTTCTATCTGAAACTAAGTGTTCGATACTGTGTCAGGATAAGCGCCTGTTCTCTGAAATGTGTGGCGATGTCATTCGAAACCGCATGTGTTCGACGAAACTAAGTGGTCGACCTTGTGAGAAAGGAAACTCCAGAAGCGAAACTTAGTTCCATTTAAAACTAATTGTTCTATCTGAAACTAAGTTTTCGATACTGTGCCAGGAGAAGCGCCTGTTTACTGAAATATGTGGCGATGTCACTCGAAACCGTATGTGTTCGACGAAACTAAGTGGTCGACCTTGTGAGAGAGGAAACTCCAGATGCGAAACTTACTTCCATTTTAAACTAATTGTTCTATCTGAAACTAAGTGTTCGATACTGTGCCAGGAGAGGCGCCTGTTCTCTGAAATCTGTGGCGATGCCACTCGAAAACGTATGTGCTCGACGAAACTAAGTCGTCGCACTTGTGAGAGAGGAAACTCCACATGCGAAACGCAGTACCATTTTAAACTAATTTTTCTATCTGAAACTATGTGTCCGATACTGTGCCAGGAGAAGCGCCTGTTCTCTGAAATGTGTGGCGATGCCACTCGAAACCGTAAATGTTCGACGAAACTAAGTGGTTGACCTTGTGAGAGAGGATACTCCCGATGCGAAACATAGTTCCATTTAAAAAAAAATGTTCTATCTGAAACTAAATGATCCATAACGTGCCAGGAGAAGCGCCTATTCTCTAAAATCTGTGGCGATGCCACTTGAAACCGTATGTGTTCGACGAAACTAAGTGGTCGACCTTGTGAGAGAGGATTCACCAGATGCGGAATATAGTTCCATTTTAAACTAATTGTTCTATCTGAAACTAAGTGTTCGATACTGTGCCAGAAGAAGCGCCTGTTCTCAGAAATCTGTGGCGATGCCACTCGAAACCGTACGTATTCGACGAAACTAAGTGGTCGACCTTGTGAGAGAGGAATATCCAGATGCGAAACTTAGTTCCATTTTAAACTAATTGTTCTATCTGTAATTAAGTGGTCGATAGTGTGCCAGGAGAAACTCCCGTTCGACGAAATCTGTGGCGAAACCACTCGAAAACGTATGTGTTCGACGAAACTAAGTGGTCGACCTTGTGAGAGAGGAGACTCCAAATGCGAAACATAGTTCCATTTTAAACTAATTGTTCTATCTGAAACTAATTGTTCGACACTGTGCCAGGGGAAGCGCCTGTTCTCTGAAATCTGTGGCGATGCTACTCGACACCGTATGTGTTCGACGAACCTAAGTAGTCGACCTTGTGGGAGAAGAAACTCCAGATGCGAAACATAGTTCAATTTAAAATTAATTGTTCTATCTGAAACTAAGTGTTCGATAATGTGCGAGGAGAAACGCCTGTTCTCTGAAATCTGTGGCGATACCACTCGAAACCTTATGTGTTCGACGAAACTAAGTTGTCGACCTTCTGAGAGAAGAAACTCCAGAAGCGAAACATACTTCCATTTAAAACTAATTGTTCTATCTGAAACTAAGTGTTCAACACTGTGCCAGGGGAAGCGCCTGTTCTCTGAAATCTGTGGCGATGCTACTCGAAACCGTATGTGTTCGACGAACCTAAGTAGTCGACCTTGTGGGAGAAGAAACTCCAGATGCGAAATATAGTTCCATCTTAAATTAATTGTTCTATCTGAAACTAAGTGTTCGATAATGTGCCAGGAGAAGCGCCTGTTCCCTGAAATCTGTGGCGATACCACTCGAAACCTTATGTGTTCGACGAAACTAAGTGGTCGACCTTCTGAGAGAGGAAACTCCAGAAGCGAAACATAGTTCCACTTAAAACTAATTGTTCTATCTGATACTAAGTGGTCGATACTCTGCCAGGAGAAGCGCCTGTTCTCTGAAATCTGTGGCGATGCCACTCGAAAACGTATGTGTTCGACGAAACTAAGTGGTCGACCTTGTGAGGGAGGAAATTCCGGATGCGAAACATAGTTCCACTTAAAACTAATTGTTCTATCTGATACTAAGTGGTCGATACTGTGCCAGGAGAAGCGCCTGTTCTCTGAAATCTGTGGCGATCCCACTCGAAACCGTATGTGTTCGACCTTGTGAGAATGGAAATTCCAGATACGAAACTTAGTTCCATTTTAAAATAATTGTTCTATCTGTAACTATGTGTTCGATACTCTGCCAGGCGAGGCGCCTGTTCTCTGAAATCAGTGGCGATGCTACTCGAACCCGTATGTGTTCGACGTAACTAAGTGGCCGACCTTGTGCGAGAGGAAACTTCAGATGCGAAACTTAGTTACATTTTAAACCAAATGTTCCATCTGAAACTAAGTGTTCGATACTGTGCCTGGAGAAGCGCCTGTTCTCTGAAATATGTGACGATGCCACTCGAAACCGTATGTGTTCGATGAATCTAAATGGTCGACCTTGTGAGAGAGGAAACTCCAGATGCGGAACTTAGTTCCATTTTAAACTAATTGTTCTATTTGAAAGTGTTCGATACTGTTCCAGGAGAAGCGCCTGTTCTCTGAAATGTGTGGCGATGCCACTCGTAACCGTATGTGTTCGACGAAACTAAGTGGTTGATCTTGTGAGAGAGGATACTCCAGATGCGAAACATAGCTCCATTTTAAACTAATTGTTCTGTGTGAAATAAGTGTTCGATACTGTGCCAGGCGAAGCGCCTGTTCTCTGAAATCTGTGGCGATGCCACTCGAAACCGGATGTGTTCGTCGAAACTAAGTGGTCGACCTTGTGAGAGAGGAAACTCCAGATGCGAAACTTATTTCCATTATAAACTATTTGTTCTATCTGAAACTAAGTGTTCGATACTGCCCCAGGAGAAGCGCCTGCTCTCTGAAATCTGTGGCGAAGCGCCTGTTCTGTGAAATCTGTGGCGATGCCACTCGAAACCGTAAGTGTTCGACGAAACTAAGTTGTTGAACTTGTGAGAGAGGAAACTCCAAATGCGAAACATAGGTCCATATTAAACTAATTGTTCTATCTGAAACTAAGTGTTCGATACTGTGCCAGGAGAAGCGCCTGTTCTCTGAAATCTGTCGCGATGCCAGTCGAATCCGTACGTGTTCGACGAAACTAAGTGGTCGACCTTGTGAGAGAGGAAACTCCAGATGCGAAACTTAGTTCCATTTTAAACTAATTATTCCATCTGAAACTAAGTGTTCGATAATGTGCCAGGAGAAGCGCCTGTTCTCTGAAATCTGTGGCGATGCCACTCGAAACCGTATGTGTTCGACGAAACTAAGTGGCCGACCTTGTGAGAGAGGAAACTCCAGATGCGGAACTTAGTTCCATTTTAAACTAATTGTTCTATTTGAAAGTGTTCGATACTGTTCCAGGAGAAGCGCCTGTTCTCTGAAATGTGTGGCGATGCCACTCGTAACCGTATGTGTTCGACGAAACTAAGTGGTTGATCTTGTGAGAGAGGATACTCCAGATGCGAAACATAGCTCCATTTTAAACTAATTGTTCTGTGTGAAATAAGTGTTCGATACTGTGCCAGGCGAAGCGCCTGTTCTCTGAAATCTGTGGCGATGCCACTCGAAACCGTATGTGTTCGTCGAAACTAAGTGGTCGACCTTGTGAGAGAGGAAACTCCAGATGCGAAACTTATTTCCATTATAAACTATTTGTTCTATCTGAAACTAAGTGTTCGATACTGCCCCAGGAGAAGCGCCTGCTCTCTGAAATCTGTGGCGAAGCGCCTGTTCTGTGAAATCTGTGGCGATGCCACTCGAAACCGTAAGTGTTCGACGAAACTAAGTTGTTGAACTTGTGAGAGAGGAAACTCCAAATGCGAAACATAGGTCCATATTAAACTAATTGTTCTATCTGAAACTAAGTGTTCGATACTGTGCCAGGAGAAGCGCCTGTTCTCTGAAATCTGTCGCGATGCCAGTCGAATCCGTACGTGTTCGACGAAACTAAGTGGTCGACCTTGTGAGATAGGAAACTCCAGATGCGAAACTTAGTTCCATTTTAAGCTAATTGTTCTATCTGAAACTAAGTGTTCGATACTGTGCCAGGAGAAGCGCCTGTTCTCTGAAATATGTGCGGATGCCACTCGAAACCGTAAGTGTTCGACGAAACTAAGTGGTTGAACTTGTGACAGAGGAAACTCCAAATGCGAAACATAGCTCCATTTTAAACTAATTGTTCTGTCTGAAATAAGTGTTCTATACTCTGCCAGGCGAAGCGCCTGTTCTCTGAAATCTGTGGCGATGCCACCCGAAACCGTATGTGTTCGACGAAACTAAGTGGTCGACCTTGTGAGAGAGGAAACTCAAGATGCGAAATTTATTACCATTTTAAACTAATTGTTCTATCTGAAACTATGTGTCCGGCACTGTGCCAGGAGAAGCGCCCGTTCTCTGAAATGTGTGGCGATGCTACTCGAAACCGTATGTGTTCGTCGAAACTAAGTGGTCGACCTTGTGAGAGATGGAACTCCAGATGCGAAACTTATTTCCATTATAAACAAATTGTTCTATCTGAAACTAAGTGTTCGATACTGTGCCAGGAGAAGCGCCTGCTCTCTGAAATCTGTGGCGATGCCACTCGAAACCGTATGCGTTTGACGAAACTGAGTGGTCGACCTTGTGAGAGAGGATACTCCAGATGCGAAACATAGTTCCATTTTAAACTAATTGTTCTATCTGAAACTATGTGTTCGATACTGTGCCAGGACAAGCGCCTGTTCTCTGAAATGTGTGGCGATGCCGCTCGAGACCGTATGTGTTCGACGAAACTAAGTCGTCGACCTTGTGAGAGAGGAAACTCCAGATGCGAAACTTAGTTCCATTTTAAACGAATTGTTCTATTTGAAACTAAGTGTTCGATACTGTGCCAGGAGAAGCGCCTGTTCTCTGAAATCTGTGGCGATGCCACTCGAAACCGTATGTGTTCGACGAAACTAAGTGGCCGACCTTGTGAGAGAGGATACTCCAGAGGCGAAACATAGTTCCATTTTAAACTAATTGTTCTATCTGATACTAAGTGTTCGATACTGTGCCAGGAGAAGCGCCTGTTCTCTGAAATCTGTGGCGATGTCACTCGAAACCGTATGTGTTCGACGAAACTAAGTGGTTGACCTAGTGAGAGAGGATACACCAGATGCGAAACATAGTTCCATTTTAAACTAATTGTTCTATCTGATACTAAGTGTTCGATACTGTGCCAGGAGAAGCGCCTGTTCTCTGAAATCTTTGGCGATGTCACTCGTAACCGTATGTGTTAGACGAAACTAAGTGGTCGGCCTTGTGAGAGAGGAAACATCATATGCGAAACTTAGTTCCATTTTAAATTAATTGTTCTATCTGAAACTAAGTGTTCGATACTGTGCCAGGAGAAGCGCCCGTTCTGTGAAACCTGTGGCAATACCACTCGAAACGGTATGTGTTCGACGAAACTAAGTGGTCGCCTTGTGAAAGAGGAAACTCCAGATGCAAAACTTAGTTCCATTTAAAACTAATTGTTCCATCTGAAACGAAGTGTTCGATACTGTGCCAGGAGAAGCGACTGTTCTCTGAAATCTGTGGCGATACCACTCGAAACCGTATGTGTTAGACGAAACTAAGTGGCCGACCTTGTGAGAGAGGAAATTCCAGATGCGAAATATAGTTGCATTTTAAACTAATTGTTCTATCTGTAACTAAGTGTTCGATACCGTGCCAGGAGAAGCGCCTGTTCTCTGAAATCTGTGGCGATGCCACTCGAAACCGTATGTGATCGGCGAAACTAAGTGGCCGACCTTGCGAGAGAGGAAACTCCAGATGCTAAATTTAGTTCCATTTTAAACTAATTGTTCTATCTGAAACTAAGTGTTCGATACTGTGCCAGGAGAAGCGCCTGTTCTCTGAAATCTGTGGCGATGCTACTCGAAACCGTATGTGTTCGACGAAACTAAGTGGTCGACCTTGTGAGAGAGGAAACTCCAGATGCGAAACTTAGTTCCATTTTAAACTGATTGTTCTATCTGAAACTAAGTGTTCGATACTGTGCCACGAGAAGCGCCTGTTCTCTGAAATCTGTGGCGGTGCCACTCGAAACCGTATGTGTTCGACGAAACTAAGTGGTCGCCTTGTGAGGGAAGAAACTCCAGATGCGAAACTTAGTACCATTTTAAACTAATTTTTCTATCTGAAACTATGTGTTCGATACTGTGCCAGGAGAAGCGCCTGTCCTCTGAAATGTGTGGCGATGCCACTCGAAACCGTATGTGTTCGACGAAACTAAGTGGTTGACCTTGTGAGGGAGGATACTCCCGATGCGAAACATAGTTCCATTTTAAACTTATTGCTCTATCTGAAACTAAGTGTTCGATACTGTGCCACGAGAAGCGCCTGTTCTCTGAAATCTGTGGCGGTGCCACTCGAAACCGTATGTGTTCGACGAAACTAAGTGGTCGCCTTGTGAGGGAAGAAACTCCAGATGCGAAACTTAGTACCATTTTAAACTAATTTTTCTATCTGAAACTATGTGTTCGATACTGTGCCAGGAGAAGCGCCTGTCCTCTGAAATGTGTGGCGATGCCACTCGAAACCGTATGTGTTCGACGAAACTAAGTGGTTGACCTTGTGAGGGAGGATACTCCCGATGCGAAACATAGTTCCATTTTAAACTAATTGTTCTATCTGGCACTACGTGTTCGATAGTGTGCCACGATAAACGCCTGTTCTCTGAAATCTGTGGCGATGCCACTCGAAACCGTATGTGTTCGACGAAACTAAGTGGTCGATAATGTGTCAGGAGAAACTCCCGTTCGGTGAAATCTGTGGCGATACAACGCGAAACCGTATGTGTTCGACGAAACTAAGTGGCCGACCTTGTGAGAGAGGAAACTCCAGATGCGGAACATAGTTGCATTTTAAACTAATTGTTCTATCTGAAACTAAGTGTTCGATACTGTGCCAGGAGAAACTCCCGTTCTGCGAAATCTGTGGCGACACTACTCGAAACCGTATGTTTTCGACGAAAGTAAGTGGTCGACCTTGTGAGAGAGGAAACTTCAGATGCGAAACATAGTTCCATTTTAAACTAATTGTTCTATCTGATACCAAGTGTTCGATACTATGCCAGGAGAAGCGTCTGTTCTCTGAAATCGGTGGCGATGCTACTCGAAACCGTATGTGTTCGACGAAACTAAGTGGTCGACCTTGTGAGAGAGGAAACTGCAGATGCGAAACTTACTTCCATTTTAAACTAATTGTTCTATCTGAAACTAAGTGTTCGATACTGTGCCAGGAGAAGCGCCTGTTCTGTGAAATCTGTGGCGATGCTACTCGAAACCGTATGTGTTCGACGAAACTAAGTGGTCGACCTTGTGAGAGAGGAAACTCCAGATGCGAAATTTACTTCCATTTTGAACTAATTGTTCTATCTGAAACTAAGTGTTCGATACTGTGTCAGGATAAGCGCCTGTTCTCTGAAATGTGTGGCGATGCCATTCGAAACCGCATGTGTTCGACGAAACTAAGTGGTCGACCTTGTGAGAGAGGAAACTCCAGAAGCGAAACTTAGTTCCATTTAAAACTAATTGTTCTATCTGAAACTAAGTTTTCGATACTGTGCCAGGAGAAGCGCCTGTTTACTGAAATATGTGGCGATGTCACTCGAAACCGTATGTGTTCGACGAAACTAAGTGGTCGACCTTGTGAGAGAGGAAACTCCAGATGCGAAACTTACTTCCATTTTAAACTAATTGTTCTATCTGAAACTAAGTGTTCGATACTGTGCCAGGAGAGGCGCCTGTTCTCTGAAATCTGTGGCGATGCCACTCGAAAACGTATGTGCTCGACGAAACTAAGTCGTCGCACTTGTGAGAGAGGAAACTCCAGATGCGAAACGCAGTACCATTTTAAACTAATTTTTCTATCTGAAACTATGTGTCCGATACTGTGCCAGGAGAAGCGCCTGTTCTCTGAAATGTGTGGCGATGCCACTCGAAACCGTAAATGTTCGACGAAACTAAGTGGTTGACCTTGTGAGAGAGGATACTCCCGATGCGAAACATAGTTCCATTTTAAACATATTGTTCTATCTGAAACTAAATGATCCATAACGTGCCAGGAGAAGCGCCTATTCTCTGAAATCTGTGGCGATGCTACTCGACACCGTATGTGTTCGACGAACCTAAGTAGTCGACCTTGTGGGAGAAGAAACTCCAGATGCGAAACATAGTTCAATTTAAAATTAATTGTTCTATCTGAAACTAAGTGTTCGATAATGTGCGAGGAGAAGCGCCTGTTCTCTGAAATCTGTGGCGATACCACTCGAAACCTTATGTGTTCGACGAAACTAAGTTGTCGACCTTCTGAGAGAAGAAACTCCAGAAGCGAAACATACTTCCATTTAAAACTAATTGTTCTATCTGAAACTAAGTGTTCAACACTGTGCCAGGGGAAGCGCCTGTTCTCTGAAATCTGTGGCGATGCTACTCGAAACCGTATGTGTTCGACGAACCTAAGTAGTCGACCTTGTGGGAGAAGAAACTCCAGATGCGAAATATAGTTCCATCTTAAATTAATTGTTCTATCTGAAACTAAGTGTTCGATAATGTGCCAGGAGAAGCGCCTGTTCCCTGAAATCTGTGGCGATACCACTCGAAACCTTATGTGTTCGACGAAACTAAGTGGTCGACCTTCTGAGAGAGGAAACTCCAGAAGCGAAACATAGTTCCACTTAAAACTAATTGTTCTATCTGATACTAAGTGGTCGATACTGTGCCAGGAGAAGCGCCTGTTTTCTGAAATCTGTGGCGATGCCACTCGAAAACGTATGTGTTCGACGAAACTAAGTGGTCGACCTTGTGAGGGAGGAAATTCCGGATGCGAAACATAGTTCCACTTAAAACTAATTGTTCTATCCGAAACTAAGTGTTCGATACTGTGCCAGGAGAAGCGCCTGTTCTCTGAAATCTGTGGCGATGCCACTCGAAACCGTATGCGTTCGGCGAAACTAAGTGGTCGAACTTGTGAGAGAGGAAACTCCAGTTGCGAAACATAGTTCAATTTTAAACTAAATGCTCCATCTGAAACTATGTGTTCGATAATGTGCCAGGAGAAGCGCTTCTTCTCTGAAATCTGTCGCGATGCTACTCGAAACCGTATGTATTCGACGAATCTAAATGGTCGACCTTGTGAGATAGGAATATCCAGATGCGAAACTTAGTTCCCTTTTAAACTAATTGTTCTATCTGAAACTATGTGTTCGATACTGTGCCAGGAGAAGCGCCTGTCCTCTGAAATATGTGGCGTTGCCACTCGAAACCGTATGTGTTCAACGAAACTAAGTTGTGGACCTTGTGAGAGAGGAAACTCCAGATGCGAATCATAGTTCCATTTAAAACTAAGTGTTCTATCTGAAACTAAGTGTTCGATACTGTGCCAGGAGAAGCGGCTGTTCTCTGAAATCTGTGGCGATGCCACTCGAAACCGTATGTGTTCGACGAAACTGAATGGCCGACCTTGTGAGAGAGGAAATTCCAGATGCGGAACTTAGTTCCATTTTAAACTAATTGTTCTATCTGAAAGTGTTCGATACTGTGCCAGGAGAAGCGCCTGTTCTCTGAAATCAGTGGCGATGCTACTCGAACCCGTATGTGTTCGAGGAAACTAAGTGGCCGACCTTGTGAGAGAGGAAACTCCAGATGCGAAACTTAGTTTCATTTTGAATTGATTGTTCTATCCGAAACTAAGTGTTCGATACTGTGCCAGGAGAATCGCCTGTTCTCTGAAATCTGTGGCGATGCCACTCGAAACCGTTTGCGTTCGGCGAAACTAAGTGGTCGAACTTGTGAGAGAGGAAACTCCAGTTGCGAAACATAGTTCAATTTTAAACTAAATGCTCCATCTGAAACTATGTGTTCGATAATGTGCCAGGAGAAGCGCCTGTCCTCTGAAATCTGTGGCGATGCTACTCGAAACCGTATGTGTTCGACGAAACTAAGTGGACGACCTTGTGAGAGAGGAAACTCCAGATGCAAAACTTAGTTTCATTTTAAATTAAATGTTCCATCTGAAACTAAGTGTTCGATACTGTGCCAGGAGAAGCGCCTGTTCTCTGAAATCTGTCGCGATGCTACTCGAAACCGTATGTGTTCGACGAAACGAAGTGGTCGACCTTCTGAGAGAGGAAACTCCAGATGCCAGACTTTGTTCCATTTTAAACTGATTGTTCTATCTGAAACAAAGTGATCGATAATGAGCCAGGAGAAGCGCCTGTTCTCTGAAATCTGTGGCGATGCTACTCGAAACCGTATGTGTTCGACGAAACTAAGTGGCCGACCTTGTGAGAGAGGAAACTCCAGATGCGAAGCTTAGTTCCATTTTAAAGTAATTGTTCTATCTGATACTAAGTGTTCGATACTGTGCCAGGAGAACCGCCTGTTCTTTGAAATCTGTGGCGATGCCACTCGAAACCGTATGTGTTCGACGAAACTAAGTGGTCGACCTTCTGAGAGAGGAAATTCCAGATGCGAAACTTAGTTCCATTTTAAACTAATTGTTCTATCTGAAACTAAGTGTTCGATAATGTGCCAGGAGAAGCGCCTGTTCTCTGAACTGTGTGGCGATGCCGCTCGAAACCGTATGTGTTCGCCGAAACTAAGTGTTCGACCTTGTGAGAGAGGAAACTCCAGATGCGAAACTAAGTTCCATTTTAAACTAAATGTTCCATCTGAAACTAAGTGTTCGATACTGTGCCAGGAGAAGCGCCTGTTCTCTGAAATCTGTGGCGATGCCACTCGAAACCGTATGTGTTCGACGAAACTAAGTGGTCGACCTTGTGGGAGAGGATAATCCAGATGCGAAACAGAGTTCCATTTAAACTAATTGTTCTGTCTGAAGTAAGTGTTCGATACCGTGCCAGGAGAAGCGCCTGTTCTTTGAAATCTGTGGCGATGCTACTCGAAACCGCATGTGTTCGTCGAAACTAAGTGGTCGACCTTGTGAGAGAGGAAACTCCAGACGCAAAACATAGTGCCATTTTAAACTAATTGTTCTATCTGAAACTAAGTGTTCGATACTGTGCCAGCAGAAGCGCCTGTTCTCTGAAATCTGTGGCGATGCCACTCCAAACCGTATGCGTTCGGCGAAACTAAGTGGTCCACCTTGTGAGACAGGAAACTCCAGATGCGAAACATAGTTCAATTTTAAACTAAATGTTCCATCTGAAACTAGGTGTTCGATACTGTGCCAGCAGAAGCGCCTGTTCTCTGAAATCTGTGGCGATGCCACTCGAAACCGTATGCGTTCGGCGAAACTAAGTGGTCGACCTTGTGAGAGAGGAAACTCCAGATGCGAAACATAGTTCAATTTTAAACTAAATGTTCCATCTGAAACTAAGTGTTCGATACTGTGCCAGGGGAAGCGCCCGTTTTGTGATATCTGCGGCGAGGCCACTCGAAACCGTATGTGTTCGTCGAAACTAAGTGGTCGACCTTGTGAGAGAGTAAACTCCAGGTGCGAAACTTAGTACCATTTTAAATTAATTGTTCTATCAGAAACTAAATGTTCGATACTGTCCCAGGAGAAGCGCCCGTTCTGTGAAACCTGTGGCGATAACAATACAAACGGTGTGTGTTCGAGGAATCTGAGTGGTCGACCTTGTGAGAGTGGAAACTCTAGACGTGAAACTTAGTGACATTTTAAACTAATAGTTCCATCTGAAACTAAGTGTTCGATACTGTGCCAGCAGAAGCGCCTGTTCTCTGAAATTTGTGGCGATGCCACTCGAAACCGTATGCGTTCGGCGAAACTAAGTGGTCGACCTAGTGAGAGAGGAAACTCCAGATGCGAAACATAGTTCAATTTTAAACTAAATATTCCATCTGAAACTAAGTGTTCGATACTGTGCCAGGAGAAGCCCCTGCTCTCTGAAATCAGTGGCGATGCTACTCGAAACCGTATGTGTTCGACGAAGCTAAGTGGCCCACATTGTGAGAGGGGAAACACCAAATGCGAAACATAGTTCCATTTTAAACTAAGTGTTCTATCTGTAACTATGTGTTCGATACTGCGCCAGGAGAAGGGCCTGTTCTCTGAAATCGGTGGCGATACTACTCGAAACCGTATGTGTTCGACGAAACTAAGTGGTCGACCTTGTGAGAGAAGAAACTCTGGATGCGAAACTTGGTTCCATTTTAAACTAATTGTTCTATCTGATACTAAGTGGTCGATACTGTGCCAGGAGAAACTCCTGTTCTGCGAAATCTGTGGCGATACTACTCGAAACCGTATGTGTTCGATGAAACTAAGTGGTCGACCATGTGTGAGAAGAATCTCCAGATGCGAAACTTAGTTCCATATTAAACTAATCGTTCTATCTGAAACTAAGTGGTCGATACAGTGCCAGGAGACGCGTGTTCTCTGAAATCTGTGGCGATGCAACTCGAAACCGTATGCGTTCGGCGAAACTAAGTGGTCGACCTTCTGAGAGAGGAAACTCCAGATGCGAAACATAGTTCAATTTTAAACTAATTGTTCTATCTGAAACTAAGTGTTCGATACTGTGCCACGAGAAGCGTCCGTTCTATGAAACCTGTGGCGATACTACTCGAAACGGTATGTGTTCGACGAAACTGAGTGGTCGACATTGTGAGGGAGGAAACTCCAGACACGAAACATAGTGCCATTTTAAACTAATTGTTCTATCTGAAACTAAGTGTTCGATACTGTGCCAGCAGAAGCGCCTGTTCTCTGAAATTTGTGGCGATGCCACTCGAAACCGTATGCGTTCGGCGAAACTAAGTGGTCGACCTAGTGAGAGAGGAAACTCCAGATGCGAAACATAGTTCAATTTGAAACTAAATGTTCCATCTGAAACTAAGTATTCGATACTGTGCCAGGAGAAGCGCCTGCTCTCTGAAATCAGTGGCGATGCTACTCGAAACCGTATGTGTTCGACGAAGCTAAGTGGCCCACATTGTGAGAGGGGAAACACCAAATGCGAAACATAGTTCCATTTTAAACTAAGTGTTCTATCTGTAACTATGTGTTCGATACTGCGCCCGGAGAAGGGCCTGTTCTCTGAAATCGGTGGCGATACTACTCGAAAACGTATGTGTTCGACGAAACTAAGTGGTCGACCTTGTGAGAGAGGAAACTCCAGATGCGAAGCTTAGTTCCATTTTAAACGAATTGTTCTATCTGATGCTAAGTGTTCGATACTGTGCCAGGAGAAGCGCCTGTTCTCTTAAATCAGTGGCGATGCCACTCGAAACCGTATGTCTTCGACGAAACTAAGTGGTCGACCTTGTGAGAGAAGAAACTCTGGATGCGAAACTTGGTTCCATTTTAAACTAATTGTTCTATCTGATACTAAGTGGTCGATACTGTGCCAGGAGAAACTCCTGTTCTGCGAAATCTGTGGCGATACTACTCGAAACCGTATGTGTTCGATGAAACTAAGTGGTCGACCATGTGTGAGAAAAATCTCCAGATGCGAAACTTAGTTCCATTTTAAACTAATCGTTCTATCTGAAACTAAGTGTTCGATACAGTGCCAGGAGACGCGCCTGTTCTCTGAAATCTGTGGCGATGCTACTCGAAACCGTATGTGTTCGACGAATCTAAATGGTCGACCTTGTGAGACAGGAAACTCCAGATGCGAAACATAGTTCAATTTTAAACTAATTGTTCTATCTGAAACTAAGTGTTCGATACTGTGCCACGAGAAGCGTCCGTTCTATGAAACCTGTGGCGATACTACTCGAAACGGTATGTGTTCGACGAAACTGAGTGGTCGACATTGTGAGGGAGGAAACTCCAGACACGAAACATAGTGCCATTTTAAACTAATTGTTCTATCTGAAACTAAGTGTTCGATACTGTGCCAGCAGAAGCGCCTGTTCTCTGAAATCTGTGGCGATGCCACTCGAAACCGTATGCGTTCGGCGAAACTAAGTGGTCGACCTTGTGAGAGAGGAAACTTCAGATGCGAAACATAGTTCAATTTTTAACTAAATGTTCCATCTGAAACTAAGTGTTCGATACTGTGCCAGGGGAAGCGCCCGTTTTGTGAAATCTGCGGCGAGGCCACTCGAAACCGTATGTGTTCGACGAAAATAAGTGGTCGACCTTGTGAGAGAAGAAACTCTGGATGCGAAACTTGGTTCCATTTTAAACTAATTGTTCTATCTGATACTAAGTGGTCGATACTGTGCCAGGAGAAACTCCTGTTCTGCGAAATCTGTGGCGATACTACTCGAAACCGTATGTGTTCGATGAAACTAAGTGGTCGACCATGTGTGAGAAAAATCTCCAGATGCGAAACTTAGTTCCATTTTAAACTAATCGTTCTATCTGAAACTAAGTGTTCGATACAGTGCCAGGAGACGCGCCTGTTCTCTGAAATCTGTGGCGATGCTACTCGAAACCGTATGTGTTCGACGAATCTAAATGGTCGACCTTGTGAGACAGGAAACTCCAGATGCGAAACATAGTTCAATTTTAAACTAATTGTTCTATCTGAAACTAAGTGTTCGATACTGTGCCACGAGAAGCGTCCGTTCTATGAAACCTGTGGCGATACTACTCGAAACGGTATGTGTTCGACGAAACTGAGTGGTCGACATTGTGAGGGAGGAAACTCCAGACACGAAACATAGTGCCATTTTAAACTAATTGTTCTATCTGAAACTAAGTGTTCGATACTGTGCCAGCAGAAGCGCCTGTTCTCTGAAATCTGTGGCGATGCCACTCGAAACCGTATGCGTTCGGCGAAACTAAGTGGTCGACCTTGTGAGAGAGGAAACTTCAGATGCGAAACATAGTTCAATTTTTAACTAAATGTTCCATCTGAAACTAAGTGTTCGATACTGTGCCAGGGGAAGCGCCCGTTTTGTGAAATCTGCGGCGAGGCCACTCGAAACCGTATGTGTTCGTCGAAACTAAGTGGTCGACCTTGTGAGAGAGTAAACTCCAGGTGCGAAACTTAGTACCATTTTAAATTAATTGTTCTATCTGAAACTAAGTGTTCGATACTGTGCCAGGAGAAGCGCCCGTTCTGTGAAACCTGTGGCGATAACACTACAAACGGTGTGTGTTCGAGGAATCTGAGTGGTCGACCTTGTGAGAGTGGAAACACTAGACGTGAAACTTAGTGCCATTTTAAACTAATAGTTCCATCTGAAACTAAGTGTTCGATGCTGTGCCAGCAGAAGCGTCTGTTCTCTGAAATTTGTGGCGATGCCACTCGAAACCGTATGCGTTCGGCGAAACTAAGTGGTCGGCCTAGTGAGAGAGGAAACTCCAGATGCGAAACATAGTTCAATTTTAAACTAAATGTTCCATCTGAAACTAAGTGTTCGATACTGTGCCAGGAGAAGCGCCTGCTCTCTGAAATCAGTGGCGATGCTACTCGAAACCGTATGTGTTCGACGAAGCTAAGTGGCCCACATTGTGAGAGGCGAAACACCAAATGCGAAACATAGTTCCATTTTAAACTAATTGTTCTATCTGTAACTATGTGTTCGATACTGCGCCAGGAGAAGGGCCTGTTCTCTGAAATCGGTGGCGATACTACTCGAAAACGTATGTGTTCGACGAAACTAAGTGGTCGACCTTGTGAGAGAGGAAACTCCAGATGCGAAGCTTAGTTCCATTTTAAACGAATTGTTCTATCTGATGCTAAGTGTTCGATACTGTGCCAGGAGAAGCGCCTGTTCTCTTAAATCAGTGGCGATGCCACTCGAAACCGTATGTGTTCGACGAAACTAAGTGGTCGACCTTGTGAGAGAAGAAACTCTGGATGCGAAACTTGGTTCCATTTTAAACTAATTGTTCTATCTGATACTAAGTGGTCGATACTGTGCCAGGAGAAACTCCTGTTCTGCGAAATCTGTGGCGATACTACTCGAAACCGTATGTGTTCGATGAAACTAAGTGGTCGACCATGTGTGAGAAAAATCTCCAGATGCGAATCTTAGTTCCATTTTAAACTAATCGTTCTATCTGAAACTAAGTGTTCGATACAGTGCCAGGAGACGCGCCTGTTCTCTGAAATCTGTGGCGATGCTACTCGAAACCGTATGTGTTCGACGAATCTAAATGGTCGACCTTGTGAGACAGGAAACTCCAGATGCGAAACATAGTTCAATTTTAAACTAATTGTTCTATCTGAAACTAAGTGTTCGATACTGTGCCACGAGAAGCGTCCGTTCTATGAAACCTGTGGCGATACTACTCGAAACGGTATGTGTTCGACGAAACTGAGTGGTCGACATTGTGAGGGAGGAAACTCCAGACACGAAACATAGTGCCATTTTAAACTAATTGTTCTATCTGAAACTAAGTGTTCGATACTGTGCCAGCAGAAGCGCCTGTTCTCTGAAATCTGTGGCGATGCCACTCGAAACCGTATGTGTTCGACGAAACTAAGTGGTCGACCTTGTGAGAGAGGAAACTCCAGATGCGAAGCTTAGTTCCATTTTAAACGAATTGTTCTATCTGATGCTAAGTGTTCGATACTGAGCCAGGAGAAGCGCCTGTTCTCTTAAATCAGTGGCGATGCCACTCGAAAACGTATGTGTTCGACGAAACTAAGTGGTCGACCTTGTGAGAGAGGAAACTCCAGATGCGAAGCTTAGTTCCATTTTAAACGAATTGTTCTATCTGATGCTAAGTGTTCCATACTGTGCCAGGAGAAGCGCCTGTTCTCTTAAATCAGTGGCGATGCCACTCGAAACCGTATGTGTTCGACGAAACTAAGTGGTCGACCTTGTGAGAGAAGAAACTCTGGATGCGAAACTTGGTTCCATTTTAAACTAATTGTTCTATCTGATACTAAGTGGTCGATACTGTGCCAGGAGAAACTCCTGTTCTGCGAAATCTGTGGCGATACTACTCGAAACCGTATGTGTTCGATGAAACTAAGTGGTCGACCATGTGTGAGAAGAATCTCCAGATGCGAAACTTAGTTCCATTTTAAACTAATCGTTCTATCTGAAACTAAGTGGTCGATACAGTGCCAGGAGACGCGCCTGTTCTCTGAAATCTGTGGCGATGCAACTCGAAACCGTATGCGTTCGGCGAAACTAAGTGGTCGACCTTGTGAGAGAGGAAACTCCAGATGCGAAACATAGTTCAATTTTAAACTAATTGTTCTATCTGAAACTAAGTGTTCGATACTGTGCCACGAGAAGCGTCCGTTCTATGAAAACTGTGGCGATACTACTCGAAACGGTATGTGTTCGACGAAACTGATTGGTCGACATTGTGAGGGAGGAAACTCCAGACACGAAACATAGTGCCATTTTAAACTAATTGTTCTATCTGAAACTAAGTGTTCGATACTGTGCCAGCAGAAGCGCCTGTTCTCTGAAATTTGTGGCGATGCCACTCGAAACCGTATGCGTTCGGCGAAACTAAGTGGTCGACCTAGTGAGAGAGGAAACTCCAGATGCGAAACATAGTTCAATTTTAAACTAAATGTTCCATCTGAAACTAAGTATTCGATACTGTGCCAGGAGAAGCGCCTGCTCTCTGAAATCAGTGGCGATGCTACTCGCAACCGTATGTGTTCGACGAAGCTAAGTGGCCCACATTGTGAGAGGGGAAACACCAAATGCGAAACATAGTTCCATTTTAAACTAAGTGTTCTATCTGTAACTATGTGTTCGATACTGCGCCAGGAAAAGGGCCTGTTCTCTGAAATCGGTGGCGATACTACTCGAAAACGTATGTGTTCGACGAAACTAAGTGGTCGACCTTGTGAGAGAGGAAACTCCAGATGCGAAGCTTAGTTCCATTTTAAACGAATTGTTCTATCTGATGCTAAGTGTTCGATACTGTGCCAGGAGAAGCGCCTGTTCCCTTTAATCAGTGGCGATGCCACTCGAAACCGTATGTGTTCGACGAATCTAAGTGGTCGACCTTGTGAGAGAAGAAACTCTGGATGCGAAACTTGGTTCCATTCTAAACTAATTGTTCTCTCTGAAACTAAGTGTTCGATAATGTGCCAGCAGAAGCGCATGTTCTCTGAAATCTCTGGCGATGCTACTCGAAACCCTATGTGTTCGACGAAACTAAGTGGTCGACCTTGTGAGAGAGGAAACTCCAGAAGTGAAATTTAGTTTCATTTAAAACTAAATGTTCTATCTGAAACTAAGTGTTCGATAATGTGCCAGGAGATGCGCCAGTTCTCTGAAATCTGTGGCGATACCACTCGAAACCGTATGTGTTCGACGAAACTAAGTGGATGAAGTTGTGAGAGAGGATACTCCAGATGCGAAACATAGTTCCATTTTAAACTAATTGTTCTGTCTGAAATAAGTGTTCGATACTGCGCCAGGAGAAGCGCCTGTTTTCTGAAATCTGTGGCGATGCTACTCGAAACCCTATGTGTTCGACGAAACTAAGTGGTCGACCTTGTGAGAGAGGAAACTCCAGAAGTGAAATTTAGTTTCATTTAAAACTAACTGTTCTATCTGAAACTAAGTGTTCGATAATGTGCCAGGAGATGCGCCAGTTCTCTGAAATCTGTGGCGATACCACTCGAAACCGTATGTGTTTGACGAAACTAAGTGGTCCACCTTCTGAGAGAGGAAACTCAAAATGCGAAACACAGTCCAATTTTAAACTAAGTTTTCGATACTGTGCCAGGAGAAGCGCATGTACTCTGAAATCTGTGGCGATGCTACTCGAAACCGTATGTGGGCGACGAAACTAAGTGGTCCACCTTGTGAGAGAGGAAACTCCAGATGCGGAGCATAGTTCCATTTTAAACTAATTGTTCTATCTGATACTAAGTGTTCTGGTGAAACATGAAATTAATTCAAGCATTCGTAGGTAATACCGTCAGAGGGCACGCTCTCTTCCGGTCTCTCTCTCTCTTGTTCTTGTAAGGAAGTCGCGCGTATGGTGAGTTCACCCAGAAAGATTAAAATAATATAAAATAATATAAAATGATAATAGCTAGCATTAAGATCTTTGTTTATATATTAGTATCCATTAAGTCTGCATAAATATATAATACGTTAATCCTGTAGTTTCATGAATCAGTTAGATTTATTGGCACATGTTCCTTTGTTTTATTTCGTTAGTTATCTATATCTATTAATAAATACCTTGTTCTCTATAAATATTGTTTCTCTGCTAAAACATAAAACCCAACAGGTTATGGGCCCAGAAGCTTAAAGTTCACGCGTAATAAATCGATGCAACAAATCATAAATTCTAACCTATTCTTTTCTGTAACATCGTGCGTGACGAGACTAAGTACCGGTCAAGAGATATTCAAACCTGTTAATACTAAAAGAAGATTGTGTAAAACACAAACTGTTACTTAACAATGGCTAGAAGCATAAATGAAGATTTCTCAAATGTAGAAAAGCTATCGGGAACTGAGGATTTTCAGGTTTGAAAATTTCAAATAACTATATTGTTAAGAGCAAACGATTTGTACGAAGTAGTGAATAATAAAACAGAAGAAGAGAATATGTCTTCGCACTGGAGAAAGAAAGATGCCAGTGCACAGAAGATAATAATAACTACAATTGTTGAAATTTGTTTACGATATCGGCCAACTACAACCGATATTGGAGGAAGTGAAGCTTCCTCCTCCGGTCCGGACGAGGGAGAGTGGGTAAAGGTAACTCCAAAGCAATATGCCTTTGATTCCCTTTGACTGTCCCGAAAAGGACAGTCGTTTATTGCAGACTCTTTTCGCTCTGTATAATACAAAGTTTTTGCCGATCACAAGAATTTGACTTCTCGGTAGCCTGGCTGTCGGCGGGCCTGCTTGTCCTAGGTTATAATCTCTGGAACAACAGAAAAAGAACGAACGGGTGTAATCACCTGAAATACGATAATCGTATTAACGTTCTGTCTCGGGAATGTTTTGACGCGCACACTTAAACAGCAACGGTAACCGTGCTGTGTGTGCTAATGCGTGTACTGGTGCGTGGCTTTTAAATACGGTAAGCCACGCTTCGACTGTTTTGGCCGATCTGTTCCGTCTTTTTCAGGAACACAATCGTGGCGGTCGGCTAGATTTACGCAATGAAATCTTTAGTGCAACGACCGCACAGTCGTATTGCCTCGAACGGAAAACCAAGGCGGAGGTTGTAAATCTCCTGTATGGATTCCGTGAGCGGGGAGATCCACGGTTACTAGTAACTAGTCCCGGTGGCTGACAACGGAGGCTGATCTAACCGTTTCTTTCTCAACACGCCTTGACGTGGAGTAAGAGTGGACCAATGCTAATTCTAACCCGTCTTCCTCAACACGCCGCGTCGTGAAGGAAGCCTGGACACAGCGGTATCGAAACTCTCCGGTCGCTCTTTGGTTTCTCTAAACGTCACCAAGGCGATTCCCGGTAGAGAACGAGTAGCGGGTCTTAAGTTAGAATAGCGCGCCAACTAACGTAGTGCTCCGCCGACCAGTGGTCATCCAAGGAGTGGACTCCTGACGCTCCCACGTCGAATAACAATGGTTGGCGAAAACCAGGTGAACCCACCGATTTTCGCCCCAGTACTAATTCAGGGTAAAGACCGCTAAATTACTAAAAGGCGCAGCTATTGTGCTGAAGAGTCAACACGAATTGTCGTGTGTTATTCTCGATTCAGTTTCACATTTTGCTGGTGTTAAGCTGAAAGCAGTGTTCGTTATAACGGGAGCACGATCGACAATCGATGCGCTCCGTGCGAACTGTTGCTGAGGACTCTCTAAATTGAACTGACTGTCTGCGACGTTACACCGTCGTCGACAAGCGCGAACGAGTAATTACTCGTTACGCGGCGCTTTCGTCAAACTATTAGTTCTTTCTCACTCTCTCTCATATCCGTTTACTATTCGCGAATTCGAACGTCTTCAAACGGTAATATGTACCGGTCAGACGTGCCGATCTCTGGTTTCCCACGGTCTAGACGAAAACAATCATTGTCATGTTATTGGACCTCTATAGTTTTTGTGTTTCCTTTTCGAATCACGTCGGTCAAATAAACTCGGTAGACTCAAGAAAAAGAAATTAACTATGAGGCTCGTGATCGGGTGAAACAACTACTGGTGACTTATTTAAACAACAATAGACAAAACTCCACTAATGCATGTAATGTGCTGTACCACGGCTTATGAAATGTGGACAAAAATCTGTCGGATATATGAAAGAGACAATGAGCAACAAAAGTGTAACCTACTACAGACATTCTACAGCTATACTTATGATGAGAAGTGTGAATTAGCAACCTATATAGGAAGATTAAGAAGTCTGGCTTGCAAGTTGAAAACCGTTGGTACGGAAATGAATGATGAAATGCTAATTTCTAAAATACTAGCCACACTTCCAGAGAAATATAAACACTTTGCAAGTGCATGGGAATCGACAGAAAAAAAGGAAAGGACACTGGAGAACCTGACTGCAAGGCTCATCGCAGAAGAAATGAGACACAAGTACAACGAGCCTGAAGAGAAGGCAGTGGCATTCAAGGCATCAATGAAGAAATATAACAAACCAAAGGATTGGAAATACAATAGTAAACCAAGGACTCAAGAAAACCTTATACGCTGCTTCAGCTGTAACAAATTGGGGCACACAAGTAAAATGTGTAACGAAAGTAAAAAAAGGACAGAAAAGTTCTGTAGTATCTGCATGAAAAATAATCATGAAGAACAGAACTGTTTCTTCTGAAATAGGAGTAAATTCAAGACAAATGAGACTAGAGAAGTTGCCTTCTTCACTAGTGAGTATAATACTGAAGGTACATGGATCATCGATTCTGGCACAACTTCACACATGACAAACGACAGAAACGATATACAAGACTTCAAAGAAAAGGACTCGACAATTGCAGTAGCCAAATCAAATGAGACAATGACAGCCAAAGGAGTTGGAAATATAAAGTACAAGGAATGCAAGTTAACTGAAGTGTTGTATGTACCCGAGCTAAGTACTAATCTATTGTCGGTTAACGCAATAACAAGAAATGGAAATGAAGTTCAATTTGTGGAAAATGAAGTAATAATAAAACATAAAAATGAAGTCGTTGTGAAAGGCTACAAACATAAAAATGGATTGTTCCGGGTAAAACTAAAAAAGGAAAATAAAACCAAATCTTTCATTGCAGAAGAGCAAATTAACCACATAGCATTATGGCACAGGAAGCTAGGTCATATTGGAAATGAGAATTTCAAAAGGCTGTTAACAATGAGTGAAGGTTTGAACCTAAAATCAATGGATCTGAAAGAAATGAAAACGGTGTGTGAAATCTGTGAAGAAGCAAAACAAACAAGAACGAAATTCAGTGCCTCAAGAACAAGAGCAACACGGCCACTCCAAATAATTCACACGGATCTTTGCGGTTCCATAAGCCCTACCACATGGGATGGAAATAGATACTTTATCACATTCCTAGACGATTATACCCGCTATACAATGGTGTACATGATAAAAAAACAAGCATGAAGTGCCGAGTAAAATAAAAGAATATACAAAAAGGGTCGAAACCAAGTTGAATACAAAAGTGTCTAAAATAAGATGTGATAATGGTAAGGAGTATATGCATAGTGAAGTGAAAAGTTGGTGTAAGGAACAAGGAATAGAAATGGACAATACAATACCGTATACACCACAACTAAATGGAAGAGCAGAAAGGCTGAACAGAACCTTGATGGACAAAACCAGAGCACTGTTATTTGACTCTGGTTTAGGCAAGGAAATGTGGGGAGAGGCTCTCTACACATCAGTTTATCTGTTAAATAGAACACCAACTAATACCTTAGAATCCACTCCATATGAAATGTGGGAAAATAAAAAGCCCAACATAAATAAAATACAATTGTTTGGTGGAGAATCATACGCAAAAATCCTAAAACCACTAAAAAAACTAGACAAAAGGAGCAGGCAACTTATATTCGTAGGGTATGCTCCAACAGGATATAGATTGTGGGATCCAGAAAGAAGAAGAATAGTGATAGAAAGAGACGTCAAATTTACAGATAGAGTTACAAACAAAAATAGAAACAAAGAAAATAAAACCGAGGAAAATGGAAACAGGAAAATAATAATTATAGAAAGGGATGAAGACGCTCAAACAGAAAACCTGGAAGAACAAGATGGAATAGAAAGATGTGATCTACAAGAAGAACAAGAAGAAAGTGACGGAGACAACTATGAAGATGCACAAGATGAAGAGGAACAGCAGAGTCACCCACACCCGCAACTAAGAAGATCAGAAAGGAAAACAAAACCCCCAGAAAGGTACGATAATTCTGCGTTTTTAACATATAAAGAAGCAACAGACGGTCCAGAAAAGCATAAGTGGCTGGATGCCATAAATGAAGAAAAGCACTCACTAGAAGAAAACAATGCATGGGAAATAGTTGACATAAAGGGGTTGAACAACCAAAAACCACTCAACAGCAAGTGGGTATTTAAAATCAAACAAGATGGACGCTACAAGGCGAGATTAGTTGTGAAAGGATGTGAACAAAAATACGGGTAAATTATAAAGAAACTTTCAGTCCAGTGATAGGGTTGAGTGCAATAAGAATCTTGTTTGCAATCACAGTAATGAAAAACTACGAGATCAGAACATTTGACATCAAAACGGCTTTTTTGTATGGCAAGTTAACTGAACAAATATATATACATCCTCCTGAAGGCTACAACTGTAAAAACAAAGTTTTCAAGCTAAAGAAAGCAATGTATGGGCTAAAACAAGCTCCGTTGAGCTGGAACAAGAGGTTCAAAAATTTTCTATGCAAAGAAGGGTTAAAGCCACTTGAAAGTGAACAGTGTTTGTTCAAAAGCCTACATAATGAACTAATACTCGGAGTCTATGTGGACGATGGCATAATAATTGTGAAGAACACAAAAGAAATAAATGACCTAATACATAAGCTAAACTCGGAATTTAAAACGACTGTTTTTAACAACCCGGAAACTTTCGTGGGCCTTGAAATAAATAAAACACAAAAGGGGGTAAAACTGAAACAAGAGGATTACATAAAAAGAACGCTAAAACAATACGGAATGGAACAAGCAAAAACGGTGAAAGTTCCAATACAAAAGGGAGATGACAATGAAACTAAAACAGGCAACGAAAACTATCCGTATAGAGAAGCAATCGGAAGTTTATTATATTTAACAACAAGAACAAGACCAGACATAGCCTATGGGGTAAATTTCTGCAGCAGATATGTAGAAGAACCTACAAAAGAAAGAATCACCGATGTGAAACATATTATGAAATACCTAAAAGGAACTGTCGAATATGGAATCGAATATAGGAGATCTAGAGAAACAAATCTTCTGAAAGCATACTGTGACGGAGACTATGCTGGAGATCCTAAGACAAGAAAGAGCACAACAGGGTACATAATATACTACGCAGAAGGAGCAATAAGTTGGCGCTCACGCAAGCAGCCAGTGATAGCTCTATCGAGTACAGGAGCAAAATATATCGCTGCAGCCGAATACTGCAAAGAACTAGTCTATATAAAAACACTTCTGGAAGAACTGCTAAATAATAAGATAAATATAGAACTTAATGTGGACAATCAAAGTGCAATAGCCTTAATTAAAAACGGTGTAGTAACTAAGCGTTCGAAGCACATAGATGTAAAATACAGATTTGTTCATGAATTAGTAAAAACAAATGTAATTGAACTCAAGTATTGTCCGACCAATTATCAGATAGCAGACATATTCACGAAAGCCTTGAGTGCAATTAAATTTGAGAACTGCAAAAGAGAGCTAGTTAAATAAAGGCAATGCTAGAATTAAGGGGGAGTGTTGAAAGCTGAAATTAATTCAAGCATTCGTAGGTAGTACCGTCAGAGGGCACGCTCTCTTCCGGTCTCTCTCTCTTTGTTCTTGTAAGGAAGATGCGCGTATGGTAAGCTCACCCAGAAATATTAAAATAATATAAAATAATATAAAATGAAAATAGCTACCATTAAGATCTTTGTTTATATATTAGTATCCATTAAGTCTGCATAAATATATAATCCATACGTTAATCCTGTAGTTTCATGAATAATTTAGATTTGTTGGCACATGTTCCTTTGTTTTATTTCGTTCGTTATCTATATCTATTAATAAATACATTGTTCTCTATAAATATTGTTCCTCTGCTAAAATATAAAACCCAACATGTTCGATACTGTGCCAGGAGAAGCGTCTGTTCTCTGAAATCTGTGGCGATGCTACTCGGAACCGTATGTGTTCGACGAAATTAAGTGGTCCACCTTGTGAGAGAGGAAACTCCAGATGCGAAGCTTTGTTTCATTTTAAACTAATTGTTCTATCTTATACTAAGTGTTCGATACTGTGCCAGGAGAAACGCCGTTCTACGAAATCTGTGGCGATGCCACTCGAAACCGTATGTGTTCGACGAAAGTAAGTGGCTGACCATCTGAGAGAGGAAACTCCAGATGCGAAACTTAGTTCCATTTCAAATTAATTGTTCTATCTGAAATTAAGTGCTCGATACTGTGCCAGGAGAAGCGCCTGTTCTCCGAAATCTGTGGCGATGCCACCCGAAAACGTATGTGTTCGACAAAACTAAGTGGCCGGCCTTGTGAGAGAGGAAACTTCAGATGCGAAACTTAGTTCTATTTCAAATTAATTGTTCTATCTGAAACTAAGTGTTCGATACTGTGCCAGGAGAATCGCCTCTTCTCTGAAATCTGTGGCGATGCTACTCGAAACCGTATGTGTTCGACGAAACTAAGTTGTCGCCTTGTGAAAGAGGAAACTCCAGATGCGAAACTTAGTACCATTTTAAACTAATTGTTCTATCTGAAACTATGTGTTCGATACTGTGCCACGAGAAGCGTAGAGAATGTAGTGTTAAAATATAGTATAAGAATGACTGAGTCAAACACCCGTTAAGTAGCACTATCGGCTGTCCAACCAAGTACTCTACGCCCTGATGCCTAAAACAATATTTCGGTCGTGGTCGGTGTGAAACTTCATAATTTACGTTCCAACGAAATGCAAAAAACACCAGTGTATTAGGTGGTCCAATGAGTTCGTTCCGGTTTCAGCCGTTACAGTAAAACGCCGTTTTTTTCAAATACAATTTATTTTATTTACATACATAGTCACCATTCTTTTCAATTACTTCTTGCCACTTCTCAGGTAGCTTCATAATTCCTTTCGCATAAAAGTCTTTCCTTTTTTTTATTAAAAAACTCCGCCACGTGCTTTTGGAGGACCTCAAAGTTTTCAAATTGTTTTCCGGTAACCGAATTTTGAATGCACCGAAATAAATAATAATCTGATGGGGCTATGTCAGGAGAGTACGGAGGTACTCAGTACCAGTAACATTCCTTTTAAAATTGATTCATTTCGATGCCGATTCAACAGAGCCGGAAAGGCGAATCAAGTCTTACAGAATTTGATGTTGTGAGAAACGGAACGGGAGTTTCTCCTGGCACAGTATCGAACACTTAGTTTCAGATGGAACAATTAGCTTTAAATGAAACTAAGTTTCGCATCTGGAGTTTCCACTTTCACAAGGCGACCACTCAGTTTCGTCGAACACATACGGTTTCGAGTACCATCGCGACAGATTTCAGAGAACAGGCGCGTCTCCTAGCACAGTATCTAACACTTAGTTTCAGATAGAACAATTAGTTTAAAATGGAACCAATTTTCGCAACTGGAGTATCCTCTCTCTCAAGGTGGACCACTTACTTTCGTCGAACACGTACGGTTTCGAGTAGCATCGCCACTGATTTCAGAGAACAGGCGCTTCTCCTGGCACAGTATCGAACACTTAGTTTCAGATGGAACAATTAGCTTTAAATGAAACTATGTTTCGCATCTGGAGTTTCCCCTTTCACAAGGCGACCACTCAGTTTCGTCGAACACATACGGTTTCGAGTACCATCGCGACAGATTTCAGAGAACAGGCGCGTCTCCTAGCACAGTATCTAACACTTAGTTTCAGATAGAACAATTAGTTTAAAATGGAACTAATTTTCGCATCTGGAGTATCCTCTCTCACAAGGTCGACAACTTAGTTTCGTCGAACACATACGGTTTCGAGTACTATCGACATAGATTTCAGAGAACAGGCGCTTCTCCTGCCACAGTATCGAACACTTTCAGATAGAACAACTAGTTTAAAATGGAACTAAGTTTCGCATCTGGAGTTTCCCCTCTCACAAGGTCGGCCACTTAGTTTCGTCGAACTCATACGGTTTCGAGTGGCAACGCCACAGATTTCAGAGAACAGGCGCTTCTCCTGGCTTAGTATCAGACACATAGTTTCAGATAGAACAATTAGTCTAAAATTGTACTAAATTTCGCATCTGGAGTTTCCTGTCTCAGAAGGTCGACCACTTAGTTTCGCCGAACACCTATGGTTTCGAGTGGCATCGCCACAGATTTCAGAGAACAGACGCTTCTCCTGGCACAGTATCGAACACTTAGTTTCAGAAAGAACAATTAGTTTAAAATGGAACTAAGTTTCGCATCTGGAGTTTCCCCTTTCACAAGGCGACCACTTAGTTTCGTCGAACACATACGGTTTCGAGTAGCATCGCCACAGATTTCAGAAAACAGCCGCTTCTCCTGGCACAGTATCGAACACTTAGTTGCAGATAGAACAATTAATTTGAAATGGAACTAAGTTTCGCATCTGAAGTTTCCTCTCTCACAAGGTCGGCCACTTAGTTTCGTCGAACTCATACAGTTTCGAGTGGCAACGCCACAGATTTCAGAGAACAGGCGCTTCTCCTGGCTTAGTATCAGACACATAGTTTCAGATAGAACAATTAGTCTAAAATTGTACTAAATTTCGCATCTGGAGTTTCCTGTCTCAGAAGGTCGACCACTTAGTTTCGCCGAACACCTATGGTTTCGAGTGGCATCGCCACAGATTTCAGAGAACAGACGCTTCTCCTGACACAGTATCGAACACTTAGTTTCAGAAAGAACAATTAGTTTAAAATGGAACTAAGTTTCGCATCTGGAGTTTCCTCTCTCACAAGGTCGACCACTTAGTTTCCTTGAACACATACGGTTTCGAGTGGCATCGCCACACATTTCAGAGAACAGGCGCCTCTTCTGGCACAGTATCGAACACTTAGTACCAGATAGAAAAATTAGTTTAAAATGGAACTAAGTTTCGCATCTGGAGTTTCCTCTCTAACAAGGTCGACCACTTAGTTTCGTTGAACACATACGGTTTCGAGTGGCAACACCACAGATTTCAGAGAACGGGCGCCTCTCCTGGCACAGTATCGAACACTTAGTTTCAGATAGAATAATTAGTTTAAAATGGAAGTAAGTTTCGCATGTGGAGTTTCCTCTCCCACAAGCTCGACCACTTAGTTTCGTCGAACACATACGGTTTCGAGTAGCATCGCCACAGATTTCAGAGAACAGGCGCCTCTCCTGGCACAGTATCGAACACTTAGTTTCAGGTAGAATAATGAGTTTAAAATGGAAGTAAGTTTCGCATGTGGAGTTACCTGTCCCACAAGGTCGACCACTTAGTTTCGACGAACACATACGGTTTCGAGTAGCATCGCCACTGATTTCAGAGAACGGGCGCTTCTCCTGGCACAGTATCGAACACTTAATATCATATAGAACAATTAGTTTAAAATGGAACTATGTTCCGCATCTGGTGAATCCTCTCTCACAAGGTCGACCACTTAGTTTCGTCGAACACATACGGTTTCGAGTGGCATCACCACAGATTTCAGAGAACAGGCGCTTCTCCTGGCACAGTATCGAACACTTAGTATCAGATAGAACAATTAGTTTAAAATGGAACTAAGTTTCGCATCTGGAGTTTCCTGTCCCACAAGGTCGACCACTTTGTTTCCTCGAACACCTACGGTTTCGAGTGGCATCGCCGCAGATTTCAGAGAACAGGCGCTTCTCCTGGCACAGTATCGAACACTTAGTTTCAGATAGAACAATTAGTTTGAAATGGAACAATGTTTCGCATTTGGAGTTTCCTCTCTAACAAGGTCGACCACTTAGTTTCGTTGAACACATACGGTTTCGAGTTGCAACGCCACAGATTTCAGAGAACAGGCGCTTCTCCTGGCACAGTATCAGACACATAGTTGCAGATAGAACAATTAGTCTAAAATTGTACTAAATTTCGCATCTAGAGTTTCTTCCCTCACAAGGCGACCACTTAATTTCGTCGAACACCTACGGTTTCGAGTGGCATCGCCACAGATTTCAGAGAACAGGCGCTTCTCCTGGCACAGTATCGAACACTTAGTTTCAGACAGAACAATTAGATTAAAATGGAACTATGTTTCGCATCTGGAGTATCCTCTCTCACAAGGTAAACCACTTAGTTTCATCGAACACATAAGGTTTCGAGTGGCATCGCCACAGATTTCAGAGAACAGGCGCTTCTCCTGGCACAGTATCGAACACTTAGTTTCAGATAGAACAATTAGTTTAAATTGGAACTAAGTTTCGCATGTGGAGTTTCCTCTCCCACAAGGTCGACCACTTAGTTTCGTCGAACACATACTGTTTCGAGTGGCATGACCACAGATATCAGAGAACAGGCGCTTCTCCTGGCACAGTGTCGAACACGTAGTTTCAGATAGAGCAATTAGTTCAAAATGCAACTATATATTCCATCTGTAGTTTCCTCTCTCAAAAGGTCGACCGCTTAGTTTCGACGAACACATACGGTTTCGAGTAGCATCGCCACAGATTTCAGAGAACAGGCGCTTCTCCTGGCACAGTAAAGAACACTTAGTTTCAGATAGAACAATTAGTTTAAAATGGAACTATGTTTCGCATCTGGAGTTTCCTCTCTCACAAGGTCGACCACTCAGTTTCGTCGAACACATACCGGTGCGAGTGGTATCGCCACAGGTTTCACAGAACGGGCGCTTCTCCTGGCACAGTATCGAACACTTAGTATCAGATAGAACAATTAGTTTAAAATGGAACTAAGTTTCGCATCTGGAGTTTCCTGTCCCACAAGGTCGACCACTTTGTTTCCTCGAACACCTACGGTTTCGAGTGGCATCGCCGCAGATTTCAGAGAACAGGCGCTTCTCCTGGCACAGTATCGAACACTTAGTTTCAGATAGAACAATTAGTTTGAAATGGAACAATGTTTCGCATTTGGAGTTTCCTCTCTAACAAGGTCGACCACTTAGTTTCGTTGAACACATACGGTTTCGAGTTGCAACGCCACAGATTTCAGAGAACAGGCGCTTCTCCTGGCACAGTATCAGACACATAGTTGCAGATAGAACAATTAGTCTAAAATTGTACTAAATTTCGCATCTAGAGTTTCTTCCCTCACAAGGCGACCACTTAATTTCGTCGAACACCTACGGTTTCGAGTGGCATCGCCACAGATTTCAGAGAACAGGCGCTTCTCCTGGCACAGTATCGAACACTTAGTTTCAGACAGAACAATTAGATTAAAATGGAACTATGTTTCGCATCTGGAGTATCCTCTCTCACAAGGTAAACCACTTAGTTTCATCGAACACATAAGGTTTCGAGTGGCATCGCCACAGATTTCAGAGAACAGGCGCTTCTCCTGGCACAGTATCGAACACTTAGTTTCAGATAGAACAATTAGTTTAAATTGGAACTAAGTTTCGCATGTGGAGTTTCCTCTCCCACAAGGTCGACCACTTAGTTTCGTCGAACACATACTGTTTCGAGTGGCATGACCACAGATATCAGAGAACAGGCGCTTCTCCTGGCACAGTGTCGAACACGTAGTTTCAGATAGAGCAATTAGTTCAAAATGCAACTATATATTCCATCTGTAGTTTCCTCTCTCAAAAGGTCGACCGCTTAGTTTCGACGAACACATACGGTTTCGAGTAGCATCGCCACAGATTTCAGAGAACAGGCGCTTCTCCTGGCACAGTAAAGAACACTTAGTTTCAGATAGAACAATTAGATTAAAATGGAACTATGTTTCGCATCTGGAGTTTCCTCTACCACAAGGTCGACCACTTATTTTCGTCGAACACATACGGTTTCGAGTAGCATCGCCACAGATTTCAGAGAACAGGCGCTTCTCCTGGCACAGTATCGAACACTTAGTATCAGATAGAACAATTAGTTTAAAATGGAACTAAGTTTCGCATCTGGAGTTTCCTGTCCCACAAGGTCGACCACTTTGTTTCCTCGAACACCTACGGTTTCGAGTGGCATCGCCGCAGATTTCAGAGAACAGGCGCTTCTCCTGGCACAGTATCGAACACTTAGTTTCAGATAGAACAATTAGTTTGAAATGGAACAATGTTTCGCATTTGGAGTTTCCTCTCTAACAAGGTCGACCACTTAGTTTCGTTGAACACATACGGTTTCGAGTTGCAACGCCACAGATTTCAGAGAACAGGCGCTTCTCCTGGCACAGTATCAGACACTTAGTTTCAGAGAGAACAATTAGTTTAAAATGGAACAAAGTTTCGCATCTGGAGTTTCCTCTCCCACAAGGTCGACCACTTAGTTTTGTCGAACACATACGGTTTCGAGTGGCATCGCCACAGGTTTCAGAGAACAGGCGCTTCTCCTGGCATATTATCGAACACTTAGTTTCAGATAGAACGATTAGTTTAAAATGGAACTAAGTTTCGCATCTGGAGTTTCCTCTCTCACAAGGTCGACCACTTAGTTTCGTCGAACACATACGTTTTCGAGTAGCATCGCCACAGATTTCAGAGAACAGGCGCTGCTCCTGGCACAGTATCGAACACTTAGTTTCAGAGAGAACAATTCGTTTAAAATGGTACTAAGTTTCGCATCTGGAGGTTCCTCTCTCACAAGGTCGACCACTTAGTTTTGTCGAACACATACGGTTTTGAGTAGCATCGCCACAGATTTCAGAGAACAGGCGCTTCTCCTGGCACAGTATCGAACACTTAGTTTCCGAGAGAACAATTAGTTCAAAATGCAACTATATATTCCATCTGTAGTTTCCTCTCTCAAAAGGTCGACCGCTTAGTTTCGACGAACACATACGGTTTCGAGTAGCATCGCCACAGATTTCAGAGAACAGGCGCTTCTCCTGGCACAGTAAAGAACACTTAGTTTCAGATAGAACAATTAGTTTAAAATGGAACTATGTTTCGCATCTGGAGTTTCCTCTACCACAAGGTCGACCACTTATTTTCGTCGAACACATACGGTTTCGAGTAGCATCGCCACAGATTTCAGAGAACAGGCGCTTCTCCTGGCACAGTATCGAACACTTAGTTTCAGAGAGAAAAATTCGTTTAAAATGGTACGAAGTTTCGCATCTGGAGGTTCCTCTCTCACAAGGTCGACCACTTAGTTTTGTGGAACACATACGGTTTCGAGTAGCATCGCCACAGATTTCAGAGAACAGGCGCTTCTCCTGGCACAGTTTCGAACACTTAGTTTCAGAGAGAACAATTAGTTCAAAATGCAACTATATATCGCATCTGTAGTTTCCTCTCTCAAAAGGTCGACCGCTTAGTTTCGACGAACACATACGGTTTCGAGTAGCATCGCCACAGATTTCAGAGAACAGGCGCTTCTCCTGGCACAGTAAAGAACACTTAGTTTCAGATAGAACAATTAGTTTAAAATGGAACTAAGTTTCGCATCTGAAGTTTCCTCTCTCACAAGATCGACCACTTAGTTTCGTCTAACACATACGGATCCAAGTGGCATCGCGACAGATTTCAGAGAAAAAGCGCTTCTCCTGGCACAGTATCGAACACTTATTTCAGACAGAACAATTAGTTTAAAATGGAACTATGTCTCGCATCTGGAGTATCCTCTCTCAGAAGATCAACTTCTTAGTTTCCTTGAACACATACGGTTTCGAGTGGCATCGCCACACATTTCAGAGAACAGGTGCTCCTCCTGGCACAGTATAGAACACTTAGTATCAGATAGAACAATTAGTTTAAAATGCAACTAAGCTTCGCATCTGGAGTTTCCTCTCTCACAAGGTCGACGACTTAGTTTCGTCGAATACATACGGTTTCGAGGGGCATCGCCACAGATTTCAGAGAACAGGCGCTTCTCCTGGCACAGTATCGAACACTTAGTTTCAGATAGAACAATTCGATTAAAATGGTACTATGTTTCGCATCTGGAGGTTCCTCTCTCGCAAGGTCGACCACATAGTTTCGTCGAACACATACGGTTTCGAGTAGCATCGCCACAGATTTCAGAGAACAGGCGCTTCTCCTGGCACAGTATCGAACACTTAGTTTCAGATAGAACAATTAGTTTAAAATGGCAGTAAGTTTCGCGTCTGGAGTTTCCTCTCTCACAAGGTCGACCACTCAGTTTCGTCGAACACATACCGGTGCGAGTGGTATCGCCACAGGTTTCACAGAACGGGCGCTTCTCCTGGCACAGTATCGAACACTTAGTTTCAGATAGAACAATTAATTTAAAATGGAACTAAGTTTCGCATCTGAAGTTTCCTCTCTCACAAGGTCGGCCACTTAGTTTCGTCGAACACATACGGTATCGAGTGGCATCGCCACAGATTTCAGAGAACAGGCGCTTCTCCTGGCACAGTATCGAACACTTAGTTTCAGATAGAACAATCAATTTAAAATGGAACTAAGTTTCGCATCTGAAGTTTCCTCTCTCACAAGGTCGGCCACTTAGTTTCGTCGAACACATACGGTTTCCAGTGGCATCGCCACAGATTTCAGAGAACAGGCGCTTGTCCTGGCACAGTATCGAACACTTAGTTTCAGATAGAACAATCAATTTAAAATGGAACTAAGTTTCGCATCTGAAGTTTCCTCTCTCACAAGGTCGGCCACTTAGTTTCGTCGAACACATACGGTTTCCAGTGGCATCGTCACAGATTTCAGAGAACAGGCGCTTCTCCTGGCACAGTATCGAACACTTAGTTTCAGATAGAACAATTAGTTTAAAATGGCACTAAGTTTCGCGTCTGGAGTTTCCTCTCTCACAAGGTCGACCACTCAGTTTCGTCGAACACATACCGTTGCGAGTGGTATCGCCACAGGTTTCACAGAACGGGCGCTTCTCCTGGCACAGAATCGAACACTTAGTTTCAGATAGAACAATTAATTTAAAATGGAACTAAGTTTCGCATCTGAAGTTTCCTCTCTCACAAGGTCGGCCACTTAGTTTCGTCGAACACATACGGTTTCGAGTGGCATCGCCACAGATTTCAGAGAACAGGCGCTTCTCGTGGCACAGTATCGAACACTTAGTTTCAGATAGAACAATTAGTTTAAAATGGCACTAAGTTTCGCGTCTGGAGTTTCCTCTCTCACAAGGTCGACCACTCAGTTTCGTCGAACACATACCGTTGCGAGTGGTATCGCCACAGGTTTCACAGAACGGGCGCTTCTCCTGGCACAGTATCGAACACTTAGTTTCAGATAGAACAATCAATTTAAAATGGAACTAAGTTTCGCATCTGAAGTTTCCTCTCTCACAAGGTCGGCCACTTAGTTTCGTCGAACACATACGCTTTCGAGTGGCATCGCCACAGATTTCAGAGAACAACCGCTTCTCGAGGCACAGTATCGAACACTTAGTTTCAGATAGAACAATTAGTTTAAAATGGAACTAAGTTTCGCATCTGGAGTTTCCTCTCTCACAAGGTCGACCACTTAGTTTCGTCGAACACATACGGTTTCGAGTAGCATCGCCACAGATTTTAGAGAGCAGGCGCTTCTCCTGGCACAGTATCGAACAGTTAGTTTCAGAGAGAACAATTAGTTTAAATTGGAACTATGTTTCGCATCTGGAGTTTCCTCTCTCACAAGGTCGACCACTTAGTTTCGTCGAACACATACGGTTTCGAGTGGCATCGCCACAGATTTCAGGGAACAGGCGCTTCTCCTGGCACAGTATCGAACACGTAGTTTCAGAGAGAACAATTAGTTCAAAATGCAACTATATATTCCATCTGTAGTTTCCTCTCTCAAAAGGTCGACCGCTTAGTTTCGACGAACACATACGGTTTCGAGTAGCATCGCCACAGATTTCAGAGAACAGGCGCTTCTCCTGGCACAGTAAAGAACACTTAGTTTCAGATAGAACAATTAGTTTAAAATGGAACTATGTTTCGCATCTGGAGTTTCCTCTACCACAAGGTCGACCACTTATTTTCGTCGAACACATACGGTTTCGAGTAGCATCGCCACAGATTTCAGAGAACAGGCGCTTCTCCTGGCACAGTATCGAACACTTAGTTTCAGAGAGAACAATTCGTTTAAAATGGTACGAAGTTTCGCATCTGGAGGTTCCTCTCTCACAAGGTCGACCACTTAGTTTTGTGGAACACATACGGTTTCGAGTAGCATCGCCACAGATTTCAGAGAACAGGCGCTTCTCCTGGCACAGTATCGAACACTTAGTTTCAGAGAGAACAATTAGTTCAAAATGCAACTATATATCGCATCTGTAGTTTCCTCTCTCAAAAGGTCGACCGCTTAGTTTCGACGAACACATACGGTTTCGAGTAGCATCGCCACAGATTTCAGAGAACAGGCGCTTCTCCTGGCACAGTAAAGAACACTTAGTTTCAGATAGAATAATTAGTTTAAAATGGAACTAAGTTTCGCATCTGAAGTTTCCTCTCTCACAAGATCGACCACTTAGTTTCGTCTAACACATACGGATCCAAGTGGCATCGCGACAGATTTCAGAGAAAAAGCGCTTCTCCTGGCACAGTATCGAACACTTATTTCAGACAGAACAATTAGTTTAAAATGGAACTATGTCTCGCATCTGGAGTTTCCTCTCTCACAAGGTCGACGACTTAGTTTCGTCGAATACATACGGTTTCGAGGGGCATCGCCACAGATTTCAGAGAACAGTCGCTTCTCCTGGCACAGTATTGAACACTTAGTTTCAGATAGAACAATTCGATTAAAATGGTACTATGTTTCGCATCTGGAGGTTCCTCTCTCGCAAGGTCGACCACTTAGTTTCGTCGAACACATACGGTTTCGAGTAGCATCGCCACAGATTTCAGAGAACAGGCGCTTCTCCTGGCACAGTATCGAACACTTAGTTTCAGATAGAACAATTAGTTTAAAATGGCAGTAAGTTTCGCGTCTGGAGTTTCCTCTCTCACAAGGTCGACCACTCAGTTTCGTCGAACACATACCGGTGCGAGTGGTATCGCCACAGGTTTCACAGAACGGGCGCTTCTCCTGGCACAGTATCGAACACTTAGTTTCAGATAGAACAATTAATTTAAAATGGAACTAAGTTTCGCATCTGAAGTTTCCTCTCTCACAAGGTCGGCCACTTAGTTTCGTCGAACACATACGGTATCGAGTGGCATCGCCACAGATTTCAGAGAACAGGCGCTTCTCCTGGCACAGTATCGAACACTTAGTTTCAGATAGAACAATCAATTTAAAATGGAACTAAGTTTCGCATCTGAAGTTTCCTCTCTCACAAGGTCGGCCACTTAGTTTCGTCGAACACATACGGTTTCCAGTGGCATCGCCACAGATTTCAGAGAACAGGCGCTTCTCCTGGCACAGTATCGAACACTTAGTTTCAGATAGAACAATCAATTTAAAATGGAACTAAGTTTCGCATCTGAAGTTTCCTCTCTCACAAGGTCGGCCACTTAGTTTCGTCGAACACATACGGTTTCGAGTGGTATCGCCACACATTTCAGAGAACATGAGCTTCTCCTGGCACAGTATCGGACACATAGTTTCAGATAAAACAATTAGTTTAAAATGGTACTATATTTCGCATTTGGAGTTTCCTCTCCCGCAAGGTGGACCACTTAGTTTCGTCGAACACATACGGTTTCAAGTAGCATCGCCACAGATTTCAGAGAACAGGCGCCTCTCCTGGCACAGTATCGAACACTTAGTTTCAGATAGAACAATTAGTTTAAAATCGTACTATGTTTCGCATCTGGAGTTTCCTCTTTCACAAGGCGACCACTTAGTTACGTCGAACACATACGGTTTCGAGTGGCATCGCCACACATTTCAGAGAACTGGCTCTTCTCCTGGCACAGTATCGAACACTCAGTTTCAGATAAAACAATTAGTTTAAAATGGAACTAAGCATCGCATCTGGAGTTTCCTCTCTCACAAGGTCGACCACTTAGTTTCGATGAACACATACGGTTTCGAGTAGCATCGCCACCGATTTCCGAGAACAGGCGCTTCTCCTGGCGCAGTATCGAACACTCAGTTACAGATAGAACAATTAGTTTAAAATGGAACTAAGTTTCGCATCTGGAGTTTCTTCTCTCACAAGGTCGACCACTTAGTTTCGTCGAACACATACGGTTTCGAGTGGTATCGCCACACATTTCAGAGAACATGAGCTTCTCCTGGCACAGTATCGGACACATAGTTTCAGATAAAAAAATTAGTTTAAAATGGTACTAAATTTCGCATTTGGAGTTTCCTCTCCCGCAAGGTGGACCACTTAGTTTCGTCGAACACATACGGTTTCAAGTAGCATCGCCACAGATTTCAGAGAACAGGCGCCTCTCCTGGCACAGTATCGAACACTTAGTTTCAGATAGAACAATTAGTTTAAAATCGTACTATGTTTCGCATCTGGAGTTTCCTCTTTCACAAGGCGACCACTTAGTTTCGTCGAACACATACGGTTTCGAGTGGCATCGCCACACATTTCAGAGAACTGGCTCTTCTCCTGGCACAGTATCGAACACTTAGTTTCAGATAAAACAATTAGTTTAAAATGGAACTAAGCATCGCAACTGGAGTTTCCTCTCTCACAAGGTCGACCACTTAGTTTCGATGAACACATACGGTTTCGAGTAGCATCGCCACCGATTTCCGAGAACAGGCGCTTCTCCTGGCGCAGTATCGAACACTTAGTTTCAGATCGAACAATTATTTTAATATGTAATTAAATTTCGCATTTGGAGTTTCCTCTCTCACAAGGCGACCACCTAATATCGTGGAACACATACGGTTTCGAGCGGCATCGCCAGAGATTTCAGAGAACGGGAGTTTCTCCTGGCACATTATCGACCACTTAGTTTCGTCGAACACATACGGTTTCGAGTAGCATCGCCACAGATTTCAGAGAACAGGCGCTTCTCCTGGCACAGTATCGAACACTTAGTTTCAGAGAGAACAATTAGTTTAAAATGGAACTATGTTTCGCATTTGGAGTTTCCTCTCCCGCAAGGTGGACCACTTAGTTTCGTCGAACACATACGGTTTCGAGTGGCATCGCCACACATTTCAGAGAACTGGCGCTTCTCCTGGCACAGTATCGAACACTTAGTTTCAGATAGAACAATTAGTTTAAAATGGAACTAAGTTTCGCATCTGGAGTTTCCTCTCTCACAAGGTCTACCACTTAGTTTCGTCGAACACATACGGTTTCGAGTAGCATCGCCACAGATTTTAGAGAGCAGGCGCTTCTCCTGGCACAGTATCGAACAGTTAGTTTCAGAGAGAACAATTAGTTTAAATTGGAACTATGTTTCGCATCTGGAGTTTCCTCTCTCACAAGGTCGACCACTTAGTTTCGTCGAACACATACGGTTTCGAGTGGCATCGCCACATCTTTCAGAGAACAGGCGCTTCTCATGGCACAGTATCGAACACTTAGTATCAGAGAGAACTATTAGTTTAAAATGGAACTAAGCTTCGCATCTGGAGTTTCCTCTCTCACAAGATCGACGACTTAGTTTCGTCGAACACATACGGTTTCGAGTGGCATCGCCACAGATTTCAGAGAACAGGCGCTTCTCCTGGCACAGTATCGAACACAATGTTGCACATAGAACAATTAGTTTAAAATGGAACTAAGTTTCGCATCTGGAGTTTCCTCTCTCACAAGGTCGACCACTTAATTTCGTCGAACACATACGGTTTCGAGTGGCATCGCCACAGATTTCAGAGAACAGGCGCTTCTCCTGGCACAATATCGAACACTTAGTTTCACAGAGAACAATTAGTTTAAAATGGAACTGTGTTTCGCATTTGGAGTTTCCTCTCTCGCAAGGTGGACCACTTAGTTTCGTCGAACACATACGGTTTCGAGTGGCATCGATACACATTTCAGAGAACTGTTGCTTCTCCTGGCACAGTATCGAACACTTAGTTGCACATAGAACAATTAGTTTAAAATGGAACTAAGTTTCGCATCTGGAGTTTCCTCTCTCACAAGGTCGACCACTTAATTTCGTCGAACACATACGGTTTCGAGTGGCATCGCCACAGATTTCAGAGAACAGGCGCTTCTCCTGGCACAGTATCGAACACTTAGTATCAGATAGAACTACTAGTTTAAAATGGAACAAAGCTTCGCATCTGGAGTTTCCTCTCTCACATGGCGGCCACTTAGTTTCGTCGAACACATACGGTTTCGAGTAGCATCGCCACAGATTTTAGAGAGCAGGCGCTTCTCCTGGCACAGTATCGAACAGTTAGTTTCAGAGAGAACAATTAGTTTAAATTGGAACTATGTTTCGCATCTGGAGTTTCCTCTCTCACAAGGTCGACCACTTAGTTTCGTCGAACACATACGGTTTCGAGTGGCATCGCCACATCTTTCAGAGAACAGGCGCTTCTCCTGGCACAGTATCGAACACTTAGTATCAGAGAGAACTATTAGTTTAAAATGGTACTAAATTTCGCATCTGGAGTTTCCTCTCTCACATGGCGGCCACTTAGTTTCGTGGAACACATTCGGTTTCGAGTAGCATCGCCACAGATTTCAGAGACCAGGCGCTTCTCCTGGCACAGTATCTAATACTTAGTATCAGAGAGAACTATTAGTTTAAAATGGAACTAAGCTTCGCATCTGGAGTTTCCTCTCTCACAAGATCGACGACTTAGTTTCGTCGAACACATACGGTTTCGAGTGGCATCGCCACAGATTTCAGAGAACAGGCGCTTCTCCTGGCACAGTATCGAACACAATGTTGCACATAGAACAATTAGTTTAAAATGGAACTAAGTTTCGCATCTGGAGTTTCCTCTCCCACAAGGTCGACCACTTAATTTCGTCGAACACATACGGTTTCGAGTGGCATCGCCACAGATTTCAGAGAACAGGCGCTTCTCCTGGCAGAATATCGAACACTTAGTTTCACAGAGAACAATTAGTTTAAAATGGAACTGTGTTTCGCATTTGGAGTTTCCTCTCTCGCAAGGTGGACCACTTAGTTTCGTCGAACACATACGGTTTCGAGTGGCATCGATACACATTTCAGAGAACTGTTGCTTCTCCTGGCACAGTATCGAACACTTAGTTGCACATAGAACAATTAGTTTAAAATGGAACTAAGTTTCGCATCTGGAGTTTCCTCTCTCACAAGTTCGACCACTTAATTTCGTCGAACACATACGGTTTCGAGTGGCATCGCCACAGATTTCAGAGAACAGGCGCTTCTCCTGGCACAGTATCGAACACTTAGTATCAGATAGAACTACTAGTTTAAAATGGAACAAAGCTTCGCATCTGGAGTTTCCTCTCTCACATGGCGGCCACTTAGTTTCGTCGAACACATACGGTTTCGAGTAGCATCGCCACTGATTTCAGAGAACAGGCGCTTCTGCTGGCACAGTATCGAACACTTAGATTCAGATAGAACAATTAGTTTAAAATGGAACTAAGTTTCGCATCCGGAGTTTCCTCTTCCACAAGGTCGACCACTTATTTTCGTCGAACACATACGGTTTGGAGTAGCATCGTCACAGTTTTCAGAGAACAGGCACTTCTCCTGGCACAGTATCGAACACATAGTTTCCGATAAAACAATTAGTTTAAAATGGTACTAAATTTCGCATCTGGAGTTTCCTCTCTCACATGGCGGCCACTTAGTTTCGTGGAACACATTCGGTTTCGAGTAGCATCGCCACAGATTTCAGAGACCAGGCGCTTCTCCTGGCACAGTATCTAATACTTAGTATCAGAGAGAACTATTAGTTTAAAATGGAACTAAGCTTCGCATCTGGAGTTTCCTCTCTCACAAGATCGACGACTTAGTTTCGTCGAACACATACGGTTTCGAGTGGCATCGCCACAGATTTCAGAGAACAGGCGCTTCTCCTGGCACAGTATCGAACACAATGTTGCACATAGAACAATTAGTTTAAAATGGAACTAAGTTTCGCATCTGGAGTTTCCTCTCCCACAAGGTCGACCACTTAATTTCGTCGAACACATACGGTTTCGAGTGGCATCGCCACAGATTTCAGAGAACAGGCGCTTCTCCTGGCACAATATCGAACACTTAGTTTCACAGAGAACAATTAGTTTAAAATGGAACTGTGTTTCGCATTTGGAGTTTCCTCTCTCGCAAGGTGGACCACTTAGTTTCGTCGAACACATACGGTTTCGAGTGGCATCGATACACATTTCAGAGAACTGTTGCTTCTCCTGGCACAGTATCGAACACTTAGTTGCACATAGAACAATTAGTTTAAAATGGAACTAAGTTTCGCATCTGGAGTTTCCTCTCTCACAAGGTCGACCACTTAATTTCGTCGAACACATACGGTTTCGAGTGGCATCGCCACAGATTTCAGAGAACAGGCGCTTCTCCTGGCACAGTATCGAACACTTAGTATCAGATAGAACTACTAGTTTAAAATGGAACAAAGCTTCGCATCTGGAGTTTCCTCTCTCACATGGCGGCCACTTAGTTTCGTCGAACACATACGGTTTCGAGTAGCATCGCCACTGATTTCAGAGAACAGGCGCTTCTGCTGGCACAGTATCGAACACTTAGATTCAGATAGAACAATTAGTTTAAAATGGAACTAAGTTTCGCATCCGGAGTTTCCTCTTCCACAAGGTCGACCACTTATTTTCGTCGAACACATACGGTTTGGAGTAGCATCGTCACAGTTTTCAGAGAACAGGCACTTCTCCTGGCACAGTATCGAACACATAGTTTCCGATAAAACAATTAGTTTAAAATGGTACTAAATTTCGCATCTGGAGTTTCCTCTCTCACATGGCGGCCACTTAGTTTCGTGGAACACATTCGGTTTCGAGTAGCATCGCCACAGATTTCAGAGACCAGGCGCTTCTCCTGGCACAGTATCTAATACTTAGTTTCAGAGAGAACAATTAGTTTAAAATGGAATTATGTTTCGCATCTGGAGTATCCTCTCTCACAAGGTCAACCACTTAGTTTCGTCGAACACATACGGTTTCGAGTGGCATCGCCACACATTTCAGAGAACTGGCGCTTCTCTTGGCACAGTGTCGAGCACTTAGTTTCAGATAGAACAATTAGTTTAAAATGGTACTAAGTTTCGCATCTGGAGTTTCCTCTCTCACAAGGTCGACCAATTAGTTTCGTCGAACACATACGGTTTCGAGTAGCATCGCCACAGTTTTCAGAGAACAGGCGCTTCTCCTGGCACAGTATCGAACACTTAGTTTCAGAGAGAACAATTAGTTTAATTTGGAACTATGTTTCGCATCTGGAGTTTCCTCTCTCACAAGGTCGGCCACTTAGTTTCGTCGAACACATGCAGGTTCGAGTAGCATCGCCACTGATTTCAGAGAACAGGCGCTTCTCCTGGCACAGTATCGAACACTTTCAGATAGAACAATTAGTTTAAAATGGAACTAAGTTTCGCATCTGGAGTTTCCCCTCTCACAAGGTCGGCCACTTAGTTTCGTCGAACACATACGGTTTCGAGTGGCATCGCCACAGATTTCTGAGAACAGGCGCTTCTCCTGGCACAGTACCGAACACTTAGTTTCAGATAGAACAATTAGTTTAAAATGGAACTAAGTTTCGCATTTAGAGTTTCCTCTCTCACAAGGTCGACCACTCAGTTTCTTCGAACACATACGGTTTCGAGTGGTATCGCCACACATTTCAGAGAACAGGCGTTTCTCCTGGTACACTATCGAACACTTAGTTTCAGATAGAACAATTAGCTTAAAATGGAACTAAGCTTCGCATCTTGAGTTTCCTCTCGCACAAGGTCGACCACTTAGTTTCGTCGACACATACGGTTTCGAGTGGCATCGCCACATATTTCAGAGAACAGGCGCTTCTCCTGGCACAGTACCGAACACTTAGTTTCAGATAGAACAATTAGTTTAAAATGGAACTAAGTTTCGCATCTAGAGTTTCCTCTCTCGCAAGGTCGACCACTTAGTTTCTTCGAACACATACGGTTTCGAGTGGCATCGCCACAGATTTCAGAGAACAGGCGCTTCTCCTGGCACAATATCGAACACTTAGTTTCACAGAGAACAATTAGTTTAAAATGGAACTGTGTTTCGCATTTGGAGTTTCCTCTCTCGCAAGGTGGACCACTTAGTTTCGTCGAACACATACGGTTTCGAGTGGCATCGATACACATTTCAGAGAACTGTTGCTTCTCCTGGCACAGTATTGAACACTTAGTTGCACATAGAACAATTAGTTTAAAATGGAACTAAGTTTCGCATCTGGAGTTTCCTCTCTCACAAGGTCGACCACTTAATTTCGTCGAACACATACGGTTTCGAGTGGCATCGCCACAGATTTCAGAGAACAGGCGCTTCTCCTGGCACAGTATCGAACACTTAGTATCAGATAGAACTACTAGTTTAAAATGGAACAAAGCTTCGCATCTGGAGTTTCCTCTCTCACATGGCGGCCACTTAGTTTCGTCGAACACATACGGTTTCGAGTAGCATCGCCACTGATTTCAGAGAACAGGCGCTTCTGCTGGCACAGTATCGAACACTTAGATTCAGATAGAACAATTAGTTTAAAATGGAACTAAGTTTCGCATCCGGAGTTTCCTCTTCCACAAGGTCGACCACTTATTTTCGTCGAACACATACGGTTTGGAGTAGCATCGTCACAGTTTTCAGAGAACAGGCACTTCTCCTGGCACAGTATCGAACACATAGTTTCCGATAAAACAATTAGTTTAAAATGGTACTAAATTTCGCATCTGGAGTTTCCTCTCTCACATGGCGGCCACTTAGTTTCGTGGAACACATTCGGTTTCGAGTAGCATCGCCACAGATTTCAGAGACCAGGCGCTTCTCCTGGCACAGTATCTAATACTTAGTTTCAGAGAGAACAATTAGTTTAAAATGGAATTATGTTTCGCATCTGGAGTATCCTCTCTCACAAGGTCAACCACTTAGTTTCGTCGAACACATACGGTTTCGAGTGGCATCGCCACACATTTCAGAGAACTGGCGCTTCTCTTGGCACAGTGTCGAGCACTTAGTTTCAGATAGAACAATTAGTTTAAAATGGAACTCTGTTTCGCATCTGGAGTTTCCTCTCTCATAAGGTCGACGACATAGTTTCGTTGAACACATTCGGTTTCGAGTGGCATCGCCACAGATTACAGAGAACAGGCGCTTCTCCTGGCACAGTATCGAACACTTACTTCAGACAGAACAATTAGTTTAAAATGGAACTCTGTTTCGCATCTGGAGTATCCTCTCTCACAAGGTCAAACACTTAGTTTCGTCGAACACATACGGTTTCGAGCGGCATCGCCACACAGTTCAGGGAACAGGCGCTTCTCCTGGCACAGTATCGAACACTTAGTTTCAGAGAGAACAATTAGTTTAAAATGGAACTAAGTTTCGCATCTGGAGTTTCCTCTCTCACAAGGTCGACCATTTAGTTTCGTGGAACGTATACGGTTTCGAGTGGCATCGCCACAGATTTCAGAGAACAGGCGCTTCTCCTGGGACAGTATCGAACACTTAGTTTCAGAGAGAACAATTAGTTTAAAATCGAACTATGTTTCACATTTGGAGTTTCCTCGCTCACAAGATGGACCACTTAGTTTCGTCAAACACATACGGTTTCGAGTGGCATCGCCACAGATTTCAGAGAGCAGGCGCTTCTCCTGGTACACTATCGAACACTTAGTTTCAGATAGAACAATTAGCTTAAAATGGAACTAAGCTTCGCATCTTGAGTTTCCTCTCTCACAAGGTCGACCACTTAGTTTCGTCGACACATACGGTTTCGAGTGGCATCGCCACAGATTTCAGAGAACAGGCGCTTCTCCTGGCACAGTCTCGAACACTTACTTCAGACAGAACAATTAGTGTAAAATGGAACTAAGTTTCGCATCTGGAGTATCCTCTCTCACAAGGACAACCACTTAGTTTCGTCGATCACATACGGTTTCGAGTGGCATCCCCACAGATTTCAGAGAACAGGCGCTTCACCTGGCACAGTATCGAACACTTAGTTTCAGATAGAACAATTAGTTTAAAGTGGAACTAAGTTTCGCATCTGGAGTATCCTCTCTCACAAGTTCAGCCACTTAGTTTCGTCGAACACATACGGTTTCGAGCGGCATCGCCACACAGTTCAGGGAACAGGCGCTTCTCCTGGCACAGTATCGAACACTTAGTTTCAGAGAGAACAATTAGTTTAAAATGGAACTAAGTTTCGCATCTGGAGTTTCCTCTCTCACAAGGTCGACCATTTAGTTTCGTGGAACGTATACGGTTTCGAGTGGCATCGCCACAGATTTCAGAGAACAGGCGCTTCTCCTGGGACAGTATCGAACACTTAGTTTCAGAGAGAACAATTAGTTTAAAATCGAACTATGTTTCACATTTGGAGTTTCCTCGCTCACAAGATGGACCACTTAGTTTCGTCAAACACATACGGTTTCGAGTGGCATCGCCACAGATTTCAGAGAGCAGGCGCTTCTCCTGGCACAGTATCGAACACTTAGTTTCAGATGGAACAGTTAGTTTAAAATGGAACTAAGTTTCGCTTCTGGAGTTTCCTCTCTCACAAGGTCGACCACTTAGTTTCGTCGAACATATACGGTTTCGACTTGCATCGCCACAGATTTTGGAGAACAGGCGCTACTCTTGGCACAGTATCTAACACTTAGTTTCAGATAGAACATTTAGTTTAAAATGAAACTATGTTTCGCATTTGGAGGTTCCTCCCTCACAAGGTCGACCACATAGTTTAGTCGAACACATACGTTTTCGATTGGCATCGCCACAGATTTCAGAGAACAGGCGCTTCTCCTGGGACAGTATTGAACACTTAGTTTCAGATGGAACAGTTAGTTTAAAATGGAACTAAGTTTCGCTTCTGGAGTTTCCTCTCTCACAAGGTCGACCATTTAGATTCATCGAACACATACGGTTTCGAGTGGCATCGCCACATATTTCAGAGAACAGGCGCTTCTCCAGGCACAGTATCGAACACTTAGTTTCAGATGGAACATTTGGTTTAAAATGGAACTAAGTTTCGCATCTGAAGTTTCCTCCCGCACAAGGTCGGCCACTTAGTTTCGTCGAACACACACGGTTTCGAGTGGCATCGCCACAGATTTCAGAGAACAGGCGTTTCTCCTGGCACAGTATCGAACACTTAGTATCAGATAGAACAATTAGTTTAAAATGGAACTAAGTTTCGCATCTGGAGTTTCCTATCTCACAAGGTCGACCACTTAGTTTCGTCGAACACATACGGTTTCGAGGGGTATCGCCACAGATTTCAGAGAACTAGCGCTTCTCCTGGCACATTATAGAACACTTAATTTCAGATAGAACAATTAATTTAAAATGGAACTAAGTTTCGCATATGAAGTTTCCTCTCTCACAAGGTCGGCCACTTAGTTTCGTCGAACAAATACGGTTTCGAGTAGCATCGCCACAGATTTCAGAGAACGGGCACTTCTCCTGGCACAGTATCGAACACTTAGTTTCAGATAGAACAATTAGTTTAAAATGGAACTAAGTTTCGCATCGGGAGTTTCCTATCTCACAAGGTCGACCACTTAGTTTCGTCGAACACATACGGTTTCGAGTAGCATCGCGACAGATTTCCGAGAACAGGCGCTTCTCCTGGCACAGTATCGAACACTTATTTCAGACAGAACAATTAGTTTAAAATGTAACTATGTTTCGCATCTGGAGTATCCTCCCTCACAAGGTCGACCACTTAGTTTCGTCGTACACATACGGTTTCGAGTGGCATCGCCACAGATTTCAGTGAACAGGCGCTTCTCCTGGCACAGCATCGAACACATAGTTTCAGATAGAACAATTAGTTTAAAATGGAACTAAGTTTCGCTTCTGGCGTTTCTTCTCTCACAAGGTCGACCACTTAGTTTCGTCGAACACATACGGTTGCGAGTAGCATCGCCACAGATTTCAGAGAGCAGGCGCTTCTCCTGGCACAGTATCGAACACTTATTAAAGACAGAACAATTTGTTTAAAATGTAAATATGTTTCGCATCTGGAGTATCCTCCCTCACAAGGTCGACCACTTAGTTTCATCGCACACATACGGTTTCGAGTGGCATCGCCACAGATTTCAGAGAACAGGCGCTTCTCCTGGTACAGTATCGAGCACTTAGTTTCAGATAGAACAGTTACTTTTAAATGAAACTATGTTTCACTTCTGGAGTTTCCACTCTCACAAGGCCGACCACTTAGTTTCGTCGAACACATACGGTTTGGAGTGGTATCGCCACAGATTTCGCAGAACAGGCGCTTCTCCTGGCACATTATCGAACACTTAGTTTCAGATAGAACAATTAGTTTAAAATGGAACTAAGTTTCGCATCTGGAGTTTCCTATCTCACAAGGTCGACCACTTAGTTTCGTCGAACACATACGGTTTCGAGGGGTATCGCCACAGATTTCAGAGAACTAGCGCTTCTCCTGGCACATTATCGAACACTTAATTTCAGATAGAACAATTAATTTAAAATGGAACTAAGTTTCGCATATGAAGTTTCCTCTCTCACAAGGTCGGCCACTTAGTTTCGTCGAACACATACGGTTTCGAGTAGCATCGCCACAGATTTCAGAGAACGGGCACTTCTCCTGGCACAGTATCGAACACTTAGTTTCAGATAGAACAATTAGTTTAAAATGGAACTAAGTTTCGCATCGTGAGTTTCCTATCTCACAAGGTCGACCACTTAGTTTCGTCGAACACATACGGTTTCGAGTGGCATCGCCACAGATTTCAGAGAACAGGCGCTTCTCCTGGCACAGTATCGAACACTTAGTTTCAGATGGAACATTTAGTTTAAAATAGAAATATGTTTCGCATCTGGAGTTTCCTCTCTCACAAGGTCGACCACTTAGTTTCGTCGAACACATACGGTTTCGAGTAGCATCGCCACAGATTTCAGAGAACAGGCGCTTCTCCTGGCACAGTACCGAACACTTAGTTTCAGATAGAACAATTAGTTTAAAATGGAACTATGTTTCGCATCTGGAGATTCCTCTACCACAAAGTCGACCACTTAGTTTCGACGAACACATACGGTTTCGAGTGGCATCGCCACAGATTTCAGAGAACAGGCACTTCGCCTGGCACAGTATCGAACACTTATTTCAGACCGAACAATTAGTTTAAAATGGAACTATGTTTCGCATCTGGAGTATCCTCTCTCACAAGATCAACCACTTAGTTTCGTCGAACAATTACGGTTTCGAGTGGCATCGCCACACATTTCAGAGAACAGGCGCTTCTCCTGGCACAGTATCGAGCACTTAGTTTCATATAGAACAATTAGTTTAAAATGGAACTATGTTTCGCATCTCGAGTTTCCTCTCTCACAAGGTCGGCGACTTAGTTTCGTCGAACACATACGGCTTCGAGTGGCATCGCAACAGATTTCAGAGAACAGGCGCTTCTCCTCGCACAGTATCGAACACTTAGCTTCAGATAGAACAATTAGTTTAGAATGGAACTAAGTTTCGCATCCGGAGTTTCCTCTCTCAGGAGGTCGACCACTTAGTTTCGTCGAACACATACGGTTTCGAGTAGCAACGCCACAGGTTTCAGAGAACAGGCTCTTCTCGTGGCACAGTATCGAACACTTAGTTTCAGATAGAACAATTATTTTAAAATGGAACTAAGTTTTGCATCTGGAGTATCCTCTCTCACAACTTCAACCACTTAGTTTCGTCGAACACATACTGTTTCGTGCGGCATCGCCACACAGTTCAGAGAACACGCGCTTCTCCTGGCACAGTATCGAACACTTATTTTCAGATGGAACATTTAGTTTAAAATGGAAATATGTTTCGCATCTGGAGTTTCCTCTCTCACAAGGTCGACCACTTAGTTTCGTCGAACACATACGGTTTCGAGTGGCATCGCCACAGATTTCAGAGAACAGGCGCTTCTCCTGGCACAGTATCGAACACTTAGTTTCAGATGGAACATTTAGTTTAAAATAGAAATATGTTTCGCATCTGGAGTTTCCTCTCTCACAAGGTCGACCACTTAGTTTCGTCGAACACATTCGGTTTCGAGTAGCATCGCCACAGATTTCAGAGAACAGGCGCTTCTCCTGGCACAGTATCGAACACTTAATTTCAGATGGAACAATTAGTTTAAAATGGAACTAAGTTTCGCGTCTGAAGTTTCCTCTCTCACAAGGTCGGCCTCTTAGTTTCGTCGAACACATACGGTTTCGAGTGGCATCGCCACAGATTTCAGAGAACAGGCGCTTCTCCTGGCACAGTATCGAACACTTAGTTTCAGATGGAACATTTAGTTTAAAATAGAAAGATGTTTCGCATCTGGAGTTTCCTCTCTCACAAGGTCGACCACTTAGTTTCGTCGAACACATACGGTTTCGAGTAGCATCGCCACAGATTTCAGAGAACAGGCGCTTCTCCTGGCACAGTACCGAACACTTAGTTTCAGATAGAACAATTAGTTTAAAATGGAACTATGTTTCGCATCTGGAGATTCCTCCACCACAAGGTCGACCACTTAGTTTCGACGAACACATACGGTTTCGAGTGGCATCGCCACAGATTTCAGAGAACAGGCGCTTCTCCTGGCTCAGTACCGAACACTTAGTTTCAGATAGAAAAATTAGTTTAAAATGGAACTATATTTCGCATCTGGAGTTTCCTCTCTCACAAGGTCGGCCACTTAGTTTCGTCGAACACATTCGGTTTCGAGTAGCATCGCCACAGATTTCAGAGAACAGCCGCTTCTCCTGGCACAGTATCGAACACTTAATTTCAGATGGAACAATTAGTTTAAAATGGAACTAAGTTTCGCTTCTGAAGTTTCCTCTCTCACGAGGTCGGCCTCTTAGTTTCGTCGAACACATACGGTTTCGAGTGGCATCGCCACAGATTTCAGAGAACAGGCGCTTCTCCTGGCACAGTATCGAACACTTAGTTTCAGATGGAACATTTAGTTTAAAATGGAAATATGTTTCGAATCTGGAGTTTCCTCTCTCACAAGGTCGACCACTTAGTTTCGTCGAACACATACGGTTTCGAGTAGCATCGCCACAGATTTCAGAGAACAGGCGCTTCTCCTGGCACAGTATCGTACACTGAGATACAGATAGAACAATTAGTATAAAATGGAAATATGTTTCGCATTTGGAGTTTCCTCCCTCACAATGTCGACCACTTAGTTTCGTCGAACACATTCGGCTTCGAGTGGCATCGCCACAGATTTCAGAGAACAGGCGCTTCGCCTGGCACAGTATCGAACACTTAGTTTCAGATGGAACATTTAGTTTAAAATGGAAATATATTTCGCATCTGGAGTTTCCTCTCTCACAAGGTCGACCACTTAGTTTCGTCGAACACATACGGTTTCGAGTAGCATCGCCACAGATTTCAGAGAACAGGCGCTTCTCCTGGCACAGTATCGTACACTTAGATACAGATAGAACAATTAGTATAAAATGGAAATATGTTTCGCATTTGGAGTTTCCTCCCTCACAATGTCGACCACTTAGTTTCGTCGAACACATTCGGTTTCGAGTAGCATCGCCACAGATTTCAGAGAACAGGCGCTTCTCCTGGCACAGTATCGAACACTTAATTTCAGATGGAACAATTAGTTTAAAATGGAACTAAGTTTCGCGTCTGAAGTTTCCTCTCTCACAAGGTCGGCCTCTTAGTTTCGTCGAACACATACGGTTTCGAGTGGCATCGCCACAGATTTCAGAGAACAGGCGCTTCTCCTGGCACAGTATCGAACACTTAGTTTCAGATGGAACATTTAGTTTAAAATAGAAATATGTTTCGCTTCTGGAGTTTCCTCTCTCACAAGGTCGACCACTTAGTTTCGTCGAACACATACGGTTTCGAGTAGCATCGCCACAGATTTCAGAGAACAGGCGCTTCTCCTGGCACAGTACCGAACACTTAGTTTCAGATAGAACAATTAGTTTAAAATGGAACTATGTTTCGCATCTGGAGATTCCTCTACCACAAGGTCGACCACTTAGTTTCGACGAACACATACGGTTTCGAGTGGCATCGCCACAGATTTCAGAGAACAGGCGCTTCGCCTGGCACAGTATCGAACACTTATTTCAGACCGAACAATTAGTTTGAAATGGAACTATGTTTCGCATCTGGAGTATCCTCTCTCACAAGATCAACCACTTAGTTTCGTCGAACAATTACGGTTTCGAGTGGCATCGCCACACATTTCAGAGAACAGGCGCTTCTCCTGGCACAGTATCGAGCACTTAGTTTCATATAGAACAATTAGTTTAAAATGGAACTATGTTTCGCATCTGGAGTTTCCTCTCTCACAAGGTCGACCACTTAGTTTCGTCGAACACATACGGTTTCGAGTAGCAACGCCACAGGTTTCAGAGAACAGGCTCTTCTCGTGGCACAGTATCGAACACTTAGTTTCAGATAGAACAATTACTTTAAAATGGAACTAAGTTTTGCATCTGGAGTATCCTCTCTCACAACTTCAACCACTTAGTTTCGTCGAACACATACTGTTTCGTGCGGCATCGCCACACAGTTCAGAGAACACGCGCTTCTCCTGGCACAGTATCGAACACTTATTTTCAGATGGAACATTTAGTTTAAAATGGAAATATGTTTCGCATCTGGAGTTTCCTCTCTCACAAGGTCGACCACTTAGTTTCGTCGAACACATACGGTTTCGAGTGGCATTGCCACAGATTTCAGAGAACAGGCGCTTCTCCTGGCACAGTATCGAACACTTAGTTTCAGATGGAACATTTAGTTTAAAATGGAAATATGTTTCGCATCTGGAGTTTCCTCTCTCACAAGGTCGACCACTTAGTTTCGTCGAACACATACGGTTTCGAGTAGCATCACCACAGATTTCAGAGAACAGGCGCTTCTCCTGGCACAGTATCGTACACTTAGATACAGATAGAACAATTAGTATAAAATGGAAATATGTTTCGCATTTGGAGTTTCCTCCCTCACAATGTCGACCACTTAGTTTCGTCGAACACATTCGGCTTCGAGTGGCATCGCCACAGATTTCAGAGAACAGGCGCTTCTCCTGGCACAGTATCGAACACTTAGTTTCAGATGGAACATTTAGTTTAAAATGGAAATATGTTTCGCATCTGGAGTTTCCTCTCTCACAAGGTCGACCACTTAGTTTCGTCGAACACATACGGTTTCGAGTAGCATCGCCACAGATTTCAGAGAACAGGCGCTTCTCCTGGCACAGTATCGTACACTTAGATACAGATAGAACAATTAGTATAAAATGGAAATATGTTTCGCATTTGGAGTTTCCTCCCTCACAATGTCGACCACTTAGTTTCGTCGAACACATTCGGTTTCGAGTAGCATCGCCACAGATTTGAGAGAACAGCCGCTTCTCCTGGCACAGTGTCGAACACTTAATTTCAGATGGAACAATTAGTTTAAAATGGAACTAAGTTTCGCGTCTGAAGTTTCCTCTCTCACAAGGTCGACCACTTAGTTTCGACGAACACATTCGGTTTCGAGTGGCATCGCCACAGATTTCAGAGAACAGGCGCTTCGCCTGGCACAGTATCGAACACTTATTTCAGACCGAACAATTAGTTTAAAATGGAACTATGTTTCGCATCTGGAGTATCCTCTCTCACAAGATCAACCACTTAGTTTCGTCGAACAATTACGGTTTCGAGTGGCATCGCCACACATTTCAGAGAACAGGCGCTTCTCCTGGCACAGTATCGAGCACTTAGTTTCATATAGAACAATTAGTTTAAAATGGAACTATGTTTCGCATCTGGAGTTTCCTCTCTCACAAGGTCGGCGACTTAGTTTCGTCGAACACATACGGTTTCGAGTGGCATCGCCACAGATTTCAGAGAACAGGCGCTTCTCCTGGCACAGTATCGAACACTTAGTTTCAGATGGAACATTTAGTTTAAAATAGAAATATGTTTCGCATCTGGAGTTTCCTCTCTCACAAGGTCGACCACTTAGTTTCGTCGAACACATTCGGTTTCGAGTAGCATCGCCACAGATTTGAGAGAACAGCCGCTTCTCCTGGCACAGTATCGAACACTTAATTTCAGATGGAACAATTAGTTTAAAATGGAACTAAGTTTCGCGTCTGAAGTTTCCTCTCTCACAAGGTCGACCACTTAGTTTCGACGAACACATTCGGTTTCGAGTGGCATCGCCACAGATTTCAGAGAACAGGCGCTTCGCCTGGCACAGTATCGAACACTTATTTCAGACCGAACAATTAGTTTAAAATGGAACTATGTTTCGCATCTGGAGTATCCTCTCTCACAAGATCAACCACTTAGTTTCGTCGAACAATTACGGTTTCGAGTGGCATCGCCACACATTTCAGAGAACAGGCGCTTCTCCTGGCACAGTATCGAGCACTTAGTTTCATATAGAACAATTAGTTTAAAATGGAACTATGTTTCGCATCTGGAGTTTCCTCTCTCACAAGGTCGGCGACTTAGTTTCGTCGAACACATACGGTTTCGAGTGGCATCGCCACAGATTTCAGAGAACAGGCGCTTCTCCTGGCACAGTATCGAACACTTAGTTTCAGATGGAACATTTAGTTTAAAATAGAAATATGTTTCGCATCTGGAGTTTCCTCTCTCACAAGGTCGACCACTTAGTTTCGTCGAACACATTCGGTTTCGAGTAGCATCGCCACAGATTTCAGAGAACAGGCGCTTCTCCTGGCACAGTATCGAACACTTAATTTCAGATGGAACAATTAGTTTAAAATAGAACTAAGTTTCGCGTCTGAAGTTTCCTCTCTCACAAGGTCGGCCTCTTAGTTTCGTCGAACTCATACGGTTTCGAGTGGCATCGCCACAGATTTCAGAGAACAGGCGCTTCTCCTGGCACAGTATCGAGCACTTAGTTTCATATAGAACAATTAGTTTAAAATGGAACTATGTTTCGCATCTGGAGTTTCATCTCTCACAAGGTCGGCGACTTAGTTTCGTCGAACACATACGGCTTCGACTGGCATCGCAACAGATTTCAGAGAACAGGCGCTTCTCCTCGCACAGTATCGAACACTTAGTTTCAGATGGAACATTTAGTTTAAAATAGAAATATGTTTCGCATCTGGAGTTTCCTCTCTCACAAGGTCGACCACTTAGTTTCGTCGAACACATTCGGTTTCGAGTAGCATCGCCACAGATTTCAGAGAACAGGCGCTTCTCCTGGCACAGTATCGAACACTTAATTTCAGATGGAACAATTAGTTTAAAATAGAACTAAGTTTCGCGTCTGAAGTTTCCTCTCTCACAAGGTCGGCCTCTTAGTTTCGTCGAACTCATACGGTTTCGAGTGGCATCGCCACAGATTTCAGAGAACAGGCGCTTCTCCTGGCACAGTATCGAGCACTTAGTTTCATATAGAACAATTAGTTTAAAATGGAACTAAGTTTCGCATCTGGAGTTATCTCTCTCACCATGCCGACCACTTAGTTTCGTCGAACACATACGGTTTCGAGTGGCATCGCCACACATTTCAGAGAACAGGCGTTTCTCCTGGCACAGTATCGAACACTTAGTTTCAGATAGAACAATTAGTTTAAAATGGAAGTAATTTTCGCATCTGGAGTTTCCTCTCTCACAAGGTCGACCACTTAGTTTCGTCAAACACATACGGTTTCGAGTGACATCGCCACAGATATCGGTCCATATAAATTATAATTAAATATAATAATATAATATATTTATAAATATATTATTATTTATATAAATAATATTATATATTTATAAATATATTATTGTCTATATAAATAATATTATATATTTATAAATATATTATTATTTATATAAATAATATTATATATAAATTATATATTGTTACGTACCGGATGTTAAATTAAAATTTGCATACCTAATCACGGCGAAATTCCTCGACCGCGAATATTCTTCGAACGGTGGTCACGTTTTGATAATAAGCGAAATTGCAATAGCGGGAGGCTATGGATGGGAAATAGCTGATGAACTGCGAGCGGAATTCTTAGAACAGGAACGGGCGATTTCCTGAGTGGGAGGAACGAGCATGGCTCTTGGAACTTCCCCTTAGCGGTCCCCAAAATCTACAAAAGAGGCAGAGAAACCGCCGCGAGTTGCAATCGTTAGTCAAATTGCGAGGTGCGTGGCGTTTTGCCCTTGTTGCTATTTTGAGCCAGAGTTCGGGTTAAATTAGTGAAGTTACTTCCATAATTACCGAAGGACTCAGCTAACAAGAAATTATTCAAATTTAAAATCAATCTTAAGATTCCAATCTCCATTCTAATATATTAAATTCTTCTTTATAGTATTTATAGTATTTATAGTATAGTGAAAATAGAATTGCGTTAACTCATATAAGTGCCGTGAAAAGTTCATCAGCCATTCCTTCATCTTCGGGCTCCACCAGCATCTGGGACAATTCACATCAGAGCTAACGATAAACATTGCTTCCAAGATAGTATTCATTGGTGAGTTTTCCATACTTATGTTCTCATTGCGATAGGAGGACCCAAACATATGTTTATATGCTTGTGGGAATTTCCCTTGGGTCCATTCGTAAACTTAACACGTTAGGAATTTACCAATCTAAGACTCCAACTAAAATACGTATTGTAAAATTGTCATCCATTCTGGACTCCGATATTTCTGAACCATTCCGTGTAATTGTTTTTATATAATGTAAAGAATCAATTGAACAGGCCAATAAGGTATTTATCCTCTATTCTGCGTTAACACCTATTTCATTCCTGACCTATGCGCGGATTCCGTACGGAATCTTAGATGATACGACCCATCCTAAATTAAATTTATTCAAGCGTTACATGCGGAACGGCTGACCGCTCGGCCCACGAAATAATTCCTTACGCACGTAACAGCTGAATTGGTGTCAGAAGTGGGATATGTATTGTCAATTAGCGCATGTGTTAGTGCAGAATAATTAAAGGATCATATAGACTTGAGATTCGCACACAGTTGCATAGATAGTTCAATTCATAATCAATAATCAACATCAATTATAATTACATGATAACGATTGCTGAATTTTCCTTCGCCTAATTTATCAATATGGCCACAAATTCCTCTCGTAATGCAGCAGCACAAGTTTCGGCAAATGTTACATTGGACGAGTTACACGTTAATAATTTGATGATGGCTTCTATGGCTGAATGCTTCACAATTCAACACAGTACATTAAATATTCCATTTTTCGATGGGAGAAACATTCCGCTTAAAAATTTCTTAAGTGACGTTCAAAACGGTGCAGTCTATGTGCCACCAGCACTGGAAACTTCATATGTAACGGCAATATTAGGAAAATTGCAAGGAACAGCGAGAGATAGTATTTGGGGTAAAAATTTTCAAAAACTAGATGATCTCGTAAAACATTTAAAGAAAAGATTTGCACCAGGTAAAACATAACCATACTACCATCACGATATAGAAAATATCCGAATGAGACGCGGAGAAGCGGTCAGTGACTCTGCAGATCGATTAAATATCCTAATCAGCGGTGCTCGTGTTGCTTTAGAAGATAAATACGGGGAATGCGCTAATCAAATGATGGCTCCCGTAGAAGAATGTGCTTTAGAAGCTTTTATTCGAGGATTACCCGACGAATTTGCTATCGCGGTTGATTCGCGTGAACCAAAGAAAATACAGGACGCTGTAAAAATTGCTGCACGAATAGAAACCCGAATGAAATCAGGAATAATCCCCGGTGGTGAACCTTCGCGATTAATGTTATCACAACATTCAGTTCCGAATCCAGATTCTCGTGACTTACCTACCACCTACACAAACCGCTCCCAAACCTTGCGAGAGCAAGATTCGAGGAGTCCCAGTCCCATGAGAAATCCGAACTATAATCGCGCAAATTCACCGATTACCATTCTAAAATCTGCACGTCCTACATCACCTGTTCCTTACAAGCATCACCATTATCCGTTGCCACCGCATCCTTATCCATACTATCCACCGTATTTTTATCCACCAATGCCATATCCGCCTTACAGTGCAATATATGATCACCCTCAATCTTTCCATATGAATCCAAACTTGACTGATCATACTCTAACCAGAGCAAATTCTCCAACCCCAGTTCCTTCGCGAAGCATTGAACCTTCAAGATCCAACACACCCACTAACCAAAATTCCAGATCTTCTTCCCCTATCCCAACATTTGATCATTTTAACTCGAATTCGCCGAGAAGGAAGAGTGAAAATTTAAACTCCCGCACAACTCGTCGTGCCGGCGCGACGGCGAGTTACTCGAATCAGGAGCGTCGAAGAGTAAAATTTTTGGAAGGAGAGCAATCGTCTATTCCTATAAACGACAGCAAGAATCACCATTAATTAAAATGTCTGCGGAAGAATTACGCAATAAATCTGGTTTATTTTTGGTTGATACCGGCGCAGATATAAATCTGATAAAATTAAATGCTTTGCACGAAGACGTCGAAGTAGACATTCAGGAATCAGTCTCTATAACTGGAATTACCCCGGAAAAATTGAGAACTCTAGGAACAACTACCGTTACACTTTTAGAACAACCGGTTAAATTTCACGTCGTTAGATCATCGTTTCCCTTGCATAATGATGGAATTTTAGGCAAAGATTACTTACGTCAAGAGCAGGCGGAAATCTCGTTCGCTCGTAGTACCTTGGTCACAAAAACTGAACCCATCAGACCTTTTAGGTTCATTGGGGAAGAACCAAATCAGAAATCTAAACGTAGTCCTCGTTCGCAAATTCTTACGATTAAAGCTCGCACTCGTCAACCGATAGCTATAGACGTGGTTAATTCAGAAATAAAAGGAGGATACTTGCCAAAGTTAGAATCAGTAGAAGGCTTATACATAGGCGAAGCAGCTGTTAGCGTACGGGATGGTGTCTGTCACGTATTAGCAATTAATACGTTGGAAGAAGACATACAAGTCGAAGTTACTCCACAAGAAGTAATTCCCTTTGAATACTATGATTTTCCAGAAGAAGAATATTTCGATTCAGATTCAGAAGTTCAGGATTTCCCTGTAGTTCAAGATAGGGTTTTTGAAATTCTAAAACGTTTGCGCTTAGATCACCTAAATGACGACGAACGAGACCATATAACCGAAATTATAGAAGAATACCCTAATCGCTTTTATTTGCCAGGAGACCAATTACCTTTCACCCCGTTAATAAAACATACAATTCCGACATCAGATGATTTACCGATTAATACTAGACAGTATCGCTTTCCACCGGTTCACAAACGTTACGTGGTTTGCAGGGAAAGGAAGTTTTCGTTTATCTCGATGACATTGTAGTGTACGCAAAAACTCCTGAAGAACACGGAATGAAAATTCGTAGATTAGTTAATCGGTTAGAAAAACCTAAATTAACACTACAACCCGATAAATGTGAATTTTTGAAAACTGAAGTAGCATACCTAGGACATATAATTAGTCAAAAGGGCGTAAGGCCAGATCCAAAAAAGATTATAGCAGTAAAAAACTTCCCTCGACCAAAAACAGCAAAGAATGTCAGACAATTTTTGGGATTAGCAGATTATTATCGCAGATTTATTAAAGATTTTGCTGCAAAATCCAAACCATTAACAGAATTGTTAAAAAAGAACGCGACCTTCGTTTGGGGAAAGGAACAAAAACGTAGCTTCCAGGAATTACGAAAAGCGCTCTGTAGAGGTCCAATTCTCCAATATCCAAATTTTGATAAGCCTTTCACTTTAACAACAGACGCCTCAGACTTTGCGATAGGAGCAATACTTAGGCAGGAGGTTGATGGAAACGATTTACCAATAGCTTATCTTTCTAGAACTCTAACAAACCCTGCGAAAAATTATTTCACCACCGAAAAAGAATGTTTGGCAGTATTATACGCAATTTTGCATTTTAGGCCGTATCTTTACGGTAGGAAATTCACGTTAGTTAGCGATCACGAACCCCTGAAATGGATAGACTCCATAAAGGATCCAGGGCAACGTTTAATTCGATGGAGATTGAAATTGCGTGACTACGACTATAATTTCGTTCATAAAGCGGGAAAATTAAACACCAGCGCAGACGCGTTATCCAGAAATCCTGTTGTTAAATTTAACCTCTCAGATACCAGCAGTACCGACTCTGACAGTGAACTTGAATCATCAAAAATTCTACCGATTCAAGAACAACCAGCAAAATCTAAACTTAGCTCACTTAGCAGCAACCACATCTAGACCAATATCCAAATCAGTTTCGGAAGCACCCAGAAAACCAGGAAGGCCCATTGGATCGAAAAATAAACCAAAAATCTCAAACCCTTTAAATGTCAGTGCAATAGCAACTAGGATCCGAAATCAATTAAAACCCAACGCTTACATTCCACCACGACCTACAGTTCCATCGTCAGCAGATACGCCAGACGTAGATTCCGACAATTCACATGACGAGTCATCAGAACCACCTGTTACATACGCGTCTTTCGATATGAGAATTTCTTAAATTCTCGGAGTAACACCGGAAAGTCGGCCGACAGTGCAAATAGAAAGCGGACAACCTGTCTCGGGCTTCCAACAATACCCCCGAAAAACAATACGTCGTTACCGGGCCCAGGGCGAGGCACCTAGGCGGTTCGCGCCCGGGGTTCGGTAGCGACGCCGCTAGCTCCACCTTTTTTCCACCTTCCGGAAAACCACGTGTAAACCACGTTTTTCTCGGTATAAATAGAGCAGCCCTTCAGGGCCCAATCGTAGTCACGTTCATACAGCTAAAGGGGAATTGCTGAAGCCTGGGACAAGTTACCCATTACATCATAGTCAGTTTCAAACATCAACCGTACACCGAAACCGCAAGGTAACACTCAACATCATTGTAAAGGCCACGTCTTTAATCATTCAGCAATAGTGAGAATATATTTAGATATTTTTATAACCCTTGTAGTCAATAACTCTGACCTACCTTCTAATAATAGAATCATCGTTTGAGCACGATCCCGTGAGTTCACTCCAGCCCCTCGGAGTGTACAATCAAATAATAAGTTAACGAGCTGCGACTCAGACGGTACTCGCTTAGATAAAGTCAGTGGTGGTTACCAAGTAGATCCACCTTTACTGACGCGAATCTTCGGATTCGTTATTAACAGGAGAAGACAGAGGGGTCACAACGCCGAAACCCCTCTCCCGGGTATATTAATTCGAGAGACGCCACAAGCAGGGTACTGAAATTCTACGTCGGTCCACGCACGCCGCGCCCCGGCTCGTAACACACCCATATTACGGAAAAGGAAAAGTGTAATACCAAGCCTGGATTTACACAAGAAAATTACTTCAAAGCATCCGAAAGGGAAAGTATTGGAACCAATTGCCGAGGACGTTGATACTGAATCCGTAGACGAGATAACAACAGACGCTGACACTATACTACTAGAGTTACAGCCACCCTCAGAGGACAGTGACGATGACGTTTTCCTAGATGACGAACGAAGACTGACTATAAACAAACAGGAATTACATGACTCTTTCAAACGTTTTGACGAATCTCTTGAAGAACACAGCGAACTTATGGAAGAATCATCAGGTAATACTTCGGACACTGACGAACTAGACGACGTAGAGTTAAATAGTAGAAAAGAAAAATTACTTAAACAATATGGAACCGAAGGACATGATAAATCGAAACCTGACTGTACACTGGAAACATCCGAGCAGACCAAAATTCATTGGCAACCCCATAGATCCACATTACCTACTCCTATTCCACATTCTAAACCATTGGCATTGTCAACTCCTTTTCCAGCTTCACCAATCAATACGAGACAAAATGCACTTCTACCAGGACACTTCAGTGAAACTAAATCAAAATCTGTTGGTATACCAAGGCGAATAATTCCAAGGACGGTATCAGGTAACGAGACGTACTGCACTGGCATCCAGCTGACTCAGGGAATTCCCCCGGATATCACACCTAGCTCTCCCGTAAATCTTTCTCGGTAACCACAACGCTCTTCAAAGAAATTAATTAATATCAGCCGAGAAAATTTGACCTACTCACATGATAATTATGTTCGCTTTATTTCTGCTGATTGCGAATTGACAACATCCGTAGGGAAATTGCTAACAGATATAGGCGCTATCAGCGTTGAAAATATCAGAGAAATTAAACCAAAGGAAGGTCAAGTACTAATCACTAGACATGGAAAGTACAAAATATTTAGCATCGTTGAGCAGAAACCTCATTTTGACGAGACTTTCGTCGCGAAAATAAAAACCGGGCTTAGGAACTTAAAATTAATTCTTCCAAATTCCGATATTAACTCCTTTCGAATTTCAAAATCCGGTGATTATACCGATTCACTTACTCTCGAATCACTAAAGGAAATCCTAACAGAAATGTTCGAGGAAATCGACATCGAAATTACAATTTGCCTTGGGAAAATTCAAATTCCTCCCGAAGAACTTCGTCATAATATAATTTCAGAATTACATGAAGGCATAGTCGGCGGTCACAAAGGAGTAGTAGTCTGTAGTGGTATCGGTGGGGGGTTCAGTCAATTTTAAAGTGGGGGTGTGTGTGCCTCCCAGGGGACTGACCCAGGCAGGAGGGACTGCTTGTCCCTGATCAAGGGGCTACAGCTCACACACCCGGCTCGTGAACAGTTACTTTAGTTTCCTGCGGTTAAGCAGGTGAGCTTTGCGATTCCCCGCCCACGCTATGGCTACTGCCCCTCGTGCTCGATGCCTCCTGAGACAACCCGCCCCTAGCGGGCAGGAGAGTCTTAGAGACGACCGAGTTGGACGGAGGGCGAGCGTGTTTGTGGATTCGCTGTTACCACGTCGACGTGCTACGCGAGTGAGAGAGCACTGCTGCGACGGAGTGATCTGACCCACCGGGAGCCGCCGATCCGACTTAGATTGTGAGCGCACGACGACTCGGGGCGAAATGGCCCTCTGCCCGCGGTGCTCTTTCTCTCTCACAGCGCACGCCGACTAATGCGGCTTTGCCATGGGGCCAGGTCGTTAGCCTGGAGAGTTACGAGGCGAGCGAGAATAGGTTCTCCGACCTTGCTTAAGTCTAGGGTGTCCCCGATAACTGGATACCCCGAATCACACCCACAAGCCCTTGCGGGAGACCGTGCGGTGTCGAAGGTGGCTCGGTTTTCCCCTGCAACCACCTATTTCGCTCGCCAAACAACCCCGTTTGACTCTTGTCTCAGTGGACTTGTCACGCGCGAAGCGGACGGGTGGGCTGTTTGAGGCTGCTCCTGCCTATAGGTTAGCGGTAATTTGACTCCCCGCTAAGGAGGTGAGGGTGTATAAAGGCTACCCCCAAGCCTATCGCACATCGGGGAACGCAGCGTCCCTCCTGCCCCCCACGTTTCGTCCGTACGGGACCCCGCGCATATGGATCTGCCCTGTCCATACCTTGGATTCCCCTCGCAGGTCCCCTCTGGTCGGTCACGGGCGTTGTTATGGAGCCCCTGGGAGGTACGTGGGGGAGGCAGGTGCGTCGCTCCGTCCTCCGATGTTGTGTGGCGCAGTCCAACCTGGCCTACGAGACGTGGCGGTATTCCGCCAGCTCCCACCTCTGACATGGGTGAGTGACTTGCCTGTGATCCGGGCCGGAAGTCGGGGTGAATGATGGCCACCCCGTAGCCAATCTTTTGCGATATTTCGCGGGCTCCCACCTCAGGGGGAAGTAATTGCCTTTAGTCCGGACCGGATGTCGGGTGTACAAAGGCCACCACGCAGCCTATTTCGACGGCCTTTCGTCAGCCCCCACCACAACAGGGTGGGTAATTGCCTTTAATCCGGGCCGGATGTCGGGTGCATAAGGCCACCACGCAGCCTATCTCGGCGGTACTTTGCCGGCTCCCACCTCAGGGGGGAGTAATTGCCTTTGATCCGGGCCGGAACTAAGAGTGTACAAAGGCCGCTCTAGCCTGTTTACGGGGTTTATTCCGTGTTTATGGGAAGGGGTAGGGGGTGGGAGAGGTGGGGGGTGTTGATTTCCAGCCCCTGCGGTCAGGTTCGTGGCCCGGATCGCTTCTAGGGGGCTGGGGAATCTATTTACTGTCGTTTAGGGGGCGGTTGTCGATCCCGCGTTAATGGTCGCATGGCCGTTTGCCGCCTCTAATCTTTTGGGGGGAGGTTGGATCGGTGTGCGGGCGTTTCCGCCCGCTTCTTGTGCGTGGACCAGGGTTTGTGGCTGGGTTATTATGGGACCCACCGGCCCTGCTGGTTGACGGCATCGCTCCTGGAGTGGGTGGCGCTGGAGTGGGGTGGCTTCCCCGATGCCTCGGATTGCCTTGGCCTTGGCAATCCATCGAGTTAGAACTGCTAGGGGGATGGCCCTCAGTTCCTCCGGCGTAGGTCTTGGTGTCCCCATGAGCTTCATCATCCATCCCATTAGTGCGGGACAGTCCAGGAGGATGTGCTGGGCCGTCTCCGGCTCCTCCTGGCATCTGGGGCAGGTCGGGGTCTCCGCCAGCCCCATCTTCCACAGTGTGTGCCCTGTGGGGGCGAAGCCAATGAGTAGGCTCACCGCCTCTCTCGCCTGTTGCTTCTGCAGGCACAGAAGCTCCTTGCTCCTTCTTAGGTCTATTTTAGGGCCCAAGAGGAGCTTGGCTTTTCGACAACCGTCGACGTTGTTTCAGTGGGCCTGGTGCAGCGCCCGGGTTCTGGCTTTCAGCGACGTCGTGAACGTCGCCTTGGCCAGTCCGAGCGCCGGTTCAGGCCCGGTGAAGGGGCTGTCCGACCCGAGGTTTGCCAGCCTGTCAGCCTCCTCGTTACCGGGGATGCTTCTGTGGCCGGGTACCCAGGTCAGGGACAGCTTATTCTTCCCGCTCAACTGGTTGAGCGTGTCGATACCGTCCAGGGTCAATTTTGATCTGGTCGTCTCGTTGCTAAGCGCCACGAGGGTGGCTTGGCTGTCGGAACAGATCTTGATCACCTGGCCGGTGGTCTTTTCCTCTATGAGGAGCCTTGCACATCTTATGATGGCGTACAGTTCCGCCTGGAAGACGGTGGGGCTTGATCCCAGGGAAGCAAAGTCGCCTCTACTCCCTGGACCCCTCGTCCAGGCGGTTCCGACTAGGTCGTTTTTACGCGACCCGTCGGTGTACCAGACTTGGTTTATGGTCCCAGCCAGGACCTTGTTCGTGGCCCACTCCTCCCTGGTGGGGATCGTGACCACGTAGTTCTTTTTAAACCTGAACTCAGGGTTAGTCGAGTCTAGAGGATAGTTATCCTCTAGCTCATCCCTCCGCTCTGGGTGGTTGGCGTGTCCGTGGTCCTCGCTGTGCCAGCGTCTCCACGAACTCAGGCAGTGGGCCGTCCTCATGGCCACCTCCTGTGCCCTCAGGTGGAGTGGCGGGCATCCCAGAATGGCCTCTAGAGCGGCCGGCGGTGCGGTCGGCAGGGCTCCAGTGATGGCCCTCAGCGCCGCTCCCTGGATCTTGCCCAGGAGTGTCTGCATGGTGGTCAGTTGTGCTCCCCTCCACCATAGTAGGGCCCCGAAAAGGATCCTCGGGACGGTGATGGCCTCGTAGATCCATTTCGTGACGCTGGGTCCATGTCCCCAGGTCGGCCCCATGACGCGCCGCAGCGTCTTCAGGGATGTGAGGGCCCTGTTCCCTTGCGCCCTCCAATGAGGCCTCCAGCTCATCCTCCAGTCCAGCGTGACACCCAGGTATTTTGCCGTTTTACTGGTCACGAGGGGCTGTCCGAAGAGCACGGGGCCGTGTACTTGGGGACGAGGCTTTTTCTAGTGACAAGCACCATTTCCGTTTTGGTCGGATTAACCATGAGACCGGTGCATTCGCACCAGATCTCTGTGGCTGCGGGAGCCGTCTGGCATCGATCCATAATGGAGTCGATATCTGTGCCATATGCCATTATGAGGAAGTCATCGGCGTAGGCTTGCGCCCCCACTCCGCTGACCTCCAATGCTCCGATCAGGCTGTCGGCCACCAAGGTCCACAGAAGCGGCGAGAGGATCCCTCCCTGAGGGCAACCTTTATTGGTTGTCCCCTCCACCGTTTCCTGACCTCTTTGGACCGACAGACGTCTCGAGTTCAGCATTACTTTTATCCACCTGCTGATAGTAGAAGGGATGGCGAAATCCCTGAGTGCGTTTTGTATAGCCTCCGCCGAGGTTTGGTTAAATGCCCTTATCCCTAATCCCCGCCTACAGCTTTCCCACAACTCTGTGGAGGGCGGCCTCAACCGAGAGGCCAGCCCTGAAAGCGTACTGGTGGCGGTGGAGTGGGGTTTCGACCAGCTAGACCTCTTTTACATACCTGTCCACCAATCTCTCCAGGGTCCTCAGGAGGAAGGAGGTCAGGCTAATCGGTCTAAAGGCCTTGGGGGTGGTGTAGTCCGCCTTTTTGGGCTTTGGAAGGAACACCACCCTCGTTTCGGTCCATAGCCTCGGGATAATCCCCGTGGCTATGCTGGCCCTCAGCACTCTTGTGAGTGGCTAGCACAACTGGGCCAGGCCTCTCTGCAAAAGCACTGGGTGGATCACATCCGGGCCTGGAGCCTTATAGGGTGAGAATGAATTTATGGCCCATTTCACCCTGGCTTCATTTACGATTTTGTTCGCCAGGCCCCAATTAGGGGGCTCGGGAACAATCTCTCCTGCGATATCGCCCGCAGCGGCGTTTGGCACTGTGGGCGTTCCATGGGGGTGGAAGCCCGGGAAGTGTTCCCTCATCAAGATCTCCGTGATCTCTCTGTCTGATGTGGTGAGGCTGCCATCGGGCCTTTTGAGGGGTCCGAGATTTTCGCTCGGTTCCCTCTCCAGGATTCTGTGCAGCCTCACCGTTTCCGGGATCGTTCGGATGTCCCGGCAGTGGTCCTTCCATGACTGGCTTCGCGCCTTCCGCGTGGCCTTCGCCATGGCTTTCCTGGCTTCCCTCATTGCTAGCCATTGGTCCCTCCGGCCTCCTCCCCTGGCTGTCATCTCCAGCTTCCGGAGGTCGTCCTTCTGCTTTTGGAGGTCCTCGTTCCACCACATCACGGAGGTTTTCCGGGACCTCTCCTTGGCCTTACAGGCCTCGTTGAAGGCCCCTGCGATTGCCTCCGTGATGCGGGTGGCTTCCGCGTCCAGGTCCTCCTTCGTCCCGTACCTGGAGGGAAAATCTTTTGGGTTCGCCCTGAGGGCGTTCCCGTAGGCGATCCAATCCGTATTTCTCGGATTGGCTTTCCTGATTGGGGGGGGTGGGATCCCCCGTACCCCGAAAGGTACATGTGATATATCTGTGGTCGGACATGGATGGAACGTCGGAGACCCTCCAATCCACTGCCCTTCCCGCTATGCTCTCGGAGCATACTGTTATATCCAGGGTTTCTTTCCGAGTCCTGATCTCGTAGGTGTGTTCACACCCCCTGTTTAAATGCCTCAGGTCTAGCCTGTTGAGGAAGTCCATGACGAACTCTCTTCGTCGGTTGGTGGTCGTGCTGACCCACTCTCTGTGGCAAGCATTCGCATCCATGCCGACTACCAACTCCTTGCCGTTCACTGTGGCCCACTCGGCCACGGTTCTCAGCTCGTTGGTGGGGGGAGGGTACGGGAGGTCCCAGGGTTGGTAGGATGAGACCACCACTACCTCCTTTGGAGCTCCGTTCTCCCCAATGGTTGTCCATATTCCCTCTGCTTGGTCCGTGTTACAGAAGTGCGGCAGCGGGGTGAACGGGCAATTCCTCCTGGCGAGGATGCAGGCCCTGGGGGCTGGATCGTCGGAGGAATGTGCCGTTTGCCCGATAAGTCCAAGTCCCCTGGGGGCCTTGAAACTTATCCAAGGCTCTTGGATTAGCGCCAAGTCAGCTTTAGTTGTGGCCATGAACTTCACCAAATGTGATGAAGCCACGTCACTGTGGTGCAGGTTGATCTGCACCACTTTTAGTCCGCCGCTGTCGGAGGGGGGGTCATCGCTTCCTGTCCTCTTCCTTCCTTCTCTTTTGGTTGCGGGGGTTGCCCTCCTTCCATCTCCGCTGGTTCCTGGGGTTGTCGTCCTTCCTTCTCCGCTGTTACGCACATCGACCAGCCGCAGTCAAAAACTAATTTTTCGACGGGATCTAAGATTGTTGGCCCCAATATACCGATACAGATACAAAAAAAAATCAAGGGCGGAAGACGCCAAATGAATTATTTGCGACACTTGTTATCGAAAACCAGGGCTTCGCATTGGAGGCTGCTTTGAGAGATACCACACGATGGTAAATTATAAACTACAATTTTTACCCTAAAACATTGCGTTAAACCTATTATTGTGTTTAAAATATCGAAGTTCACAAAAGAATGAATAAATTGTGTTTTTCCTTCGTAATCTTGCATACTCTGCATCACTGCGCGCTCCGCGGAAATTAATTCCGACCAGCACGATACCTACGTCCAAATTAAATACGACCGCAAGGGGCTAAACACGAGGCCTCCTCCGAGCGGGGGGCGTTCTCGCGCGTAAAATAGAATGTACGCCCCGACAAATCGCGAATATCTCCGGAGATAATGCAATCGAGGTAGAGGGAAAGATAGCATACGAAAGAGCGGATTTTTCTCTATAAAATCACCGTCGGGAAAAATAACGCGTGATCCGTTCTTTCGCGATAATTAAGTACAAAGCCTTGTCCGAGCGTGGGGCATTCTCGCGCGTAAAATAGAGTGAACATCCCGGGAAATCGCGAATATCTCCGGAGATAATGCAATCGAAGTAAAGGGAGGGATAGCATACGAAAGAGCGGATCTTTCTCCATATAATCACCGTCGGGAAAAATATCGCGTGATCCGTTCTCTCGCGATAATTAAATATGGAGCCTCCTCCGAGCGGGGGGCATTCTCGCGTGTAAAAAGGATAAACGCCCCGGGAAATCGCGAATATCTCCGGAGATAATGCAGTCGGAGCAAAGGGAAAGATGGCATACGAGAGAGCGGATCTTTCTCTATAAGATCACTTTCGGGAAAAATAGCGCATGATCCGTTCTCTCGCGATAATTAAATATGGAGCCTCCTCCGAGCGGGGTGCATTCTCGCGCGTAAAATAGAGTGAACGTCCCAGGAAATCGCGAATATCTCCGGAGATAATGCAATCGAAGCAAAGGGGGAGACAGCATACGAAAGAGCGGACCTTTCTCTATAAGATCACCGTCGGGAAAAATAGCGCGTGATCCGTTCTTTCGCGATAATTAAATACCAAGCCTCCTCCGAGCGGGGGGCATTTTCGCGCGTAAAAGTAGAATGAACGCCCCGGGAAATCGTGAATATCTCCGGAGATAATGTAAATGAAGTAAAGGGAAAGATAGCATACGAGAGAGCGGATCTCTCTCTATGTAATCATCGTCGGGAAAAATATCGCGTGATCCGTTCTTTCGCGATAATTAAATATGGAGCCTCCTCCGAGCGGGGGGCATTCTCGCGCGTAAAAAGGGATAAACGCCCCGGGAAATCGCGAATATCTCCGGAGATAATGCAATCCGAGTAAAGGGAAAGATAGCATACGAGAGAGCGCATTTTTCTCTATGAAATCACCGTCGGGAAAAATAGCGCGTGATCCGTCCTTTCGCGATAATTAAATACAAAGCCTCCTCCGAGCGGGGGGCATTTTCGCGCGTAAAGATAGAATGTACGCCCCGGGAAATCGTGAATATCTCCGGAGATAATGTAATTGAAGTAAAGGGAAAGATAGCATACAAGAGAGCCGATCTTTCTCCATATAATCACCGTCGGGAAAAATATCGCGTGATCCGTTCCTTCGCGATAATTAAATATGGAACCTCCTCCGAGCGGGGGGCATTCTCGCGCGTAAAATAGGATAAGTGCGCCGGGAAATCGCGAATATTCACAAAGGAGTAACTAAAACGTATCGTAGGATTCGCGAAAGATTCTATTGGCCAGGAATGAGGAATGATATTCAAAATTTCATTAGAACTTGCCATAGCTGTCAAGAAAATAAATTAGTCAGAACAAAAACGCGTGAACCAATGATAATCACAGATACCCCTATAGAACCGTTTGCTAAAGTATCATTAGATACTGTGGGACTCCTACCTACAACCCCTGATGGCAATCGGCACATATTGACTATGCAAGATAATTTGACAAAATATTGTATCGCCGTACTCGTACCAGATATAAAAGCTGAAACAATTGCTCACGCGATAGTAACACATTTAATCTTACAATTTGGAGCTCCGCGTATTATATTAACCGACAGAGGAACAAGTTTTAGAAACAAGATTTTAAAGGAATTAACAAAAATCTTCAAAATTCATCACGTAACAACGTCTCGTTACATACCACAGACGAACGGTGCTTTAGAAAGGAGCCATATAGTATTAACGGACTATATAAAACATTATATAAATGATTTCGATGATTGGGATAAGTTAGTTCCGTTTGCCATGTCCTCATACAACACCTCAGTACACGAAGCCACTAACTTCACTCCATATGAATTAGTTTTTGGAAAATTAGCTCGTTACCCTAGTTCATTTCCCGAAGATGATGATATGCTAACGTATAATTCATATCTTCGTGAATTGATAATTCGACTTTCCGAATCACAAATATTAGCTGGACAAAATTTAATTTCTGCTAAACATAAGTCTAAAGGATATTATGATGAAAAGGCACGACCATTCCCAGGAAAAGTAGGAGATATGGCTCGTGTTCTAGTAGAACCCAGGAAAGGAAAGTTCAGTACTCGATATCATGGTCCCTATAAAATAGTTGGAGTTTTGGAGAAAAATAATATTGTTTTGGAAGATGGTAATGGTAAAAGACTCATCATACACGCGGATAAAGTAGAATTGGCCGCACAGTAATTTCAAATTTCGTAAAATAATAATCATTGATGCCTGATATTTGATAAGGAATGGCGGTGGACTCAGCGATACTCATCCTACTACTGGGGCTAGTAGCAGCAGTAAATTCGGAGGAAAAATATCAAATTACTGAGCTGAAGAACAGTCCGGGGTTATACTTTGAAAAATTACACAATATACGTTTTAAACGAGCAGATTGGCGCGTAACCTTATTTATTGATTTGAAGAAATTGAAGGAACAATTCCCAAACGAAAAATTTCATCTTACTAAATTACACTCAGAATGCATGACAGTACCGATCAGACATCAGTGCGACACCTTACTCAGAACCGATTATTTAAACAATAAAATTCACGAAGCATTTGATCTCTACGAGGAAATCAATGAAATAGCCGGAGCGGTCGTAGTGCAGGAGACTGAAACGTTAGCCAAAACCGTAGTGCGCAGAAGTGTCCCATTTGGTATCATAGGCTCAGCTAGTCGCTACTTATTCGGCACATTGACAACTGATGACGCAGAATATTTTAATTCTGAAATAGATAAACTGTACACCGATCAAAAGCAAATTACAAAGATAATTAAAAACCAAACCCATGTCACCGTCAGCAATTTGCAAGGACTACACGATACAATAAATAAAAACATTAAGGCTACCAAGGAGAATCGGGCAATGATTAACGAAATACTGAAAACACTTAACTCCGTAGAGGAAACAAAGGCCTTATTGAACTATAGTATAACTCTTGATCACTACTCCCGCAGCGCCGAAATTTCACTAGACCGTTATATTAGGGCATTACAAAAATTCTTAGCCTCACTGCGCGCCGCGCGGGAACGAAAACTAGATTCATCCTTGATGACCAGCGCTGATCTGAGGACCACCATTGACCAAATACATGATTCAGTCTCAGACTATGAATTTCCGACACCCACAAATCACCGCCGAAGAGAAGAAATAAGCAAGCTAACAACATTAGAATTGGGTTATCACAAGGAACGGATAATAATAGTATTACACCTACCCCTTGTGGAGCGTACTACCTATCACTTATATCGAATGCACACTTGGCCCACCGCTCAAATCCTGGACATCAACACCACCATCTCAGCGCAAATCATACCACAAACAACATATTTAAGACTGAGAGACGACCACCATACATACCTAATGATGGATGGAATACACCTTTCTTCTTGCACACGAACATGGTATGCTCATCTTTGCCCGCTGGAATTACCCCTCCGTGAAGTCTCAACATCGACTGCCTGTGAAATTTCTCTCCTACTCAGACCAAATGTGAAGACTTTAAGACAGTGCATTATTAAAGTGAGACCAAAACATGAACCATATTGGGCGCGATTACAAACCACAGGATCTTGGCTATATGCATTGGACAAACCCGAATCTGTGCAATTGATCTGCAAGAACGAAAAGGATTTATTGCTAACCCTAGTCGGAACCGGCATCCTCTACATACATCCAGATTGTATAGCGAAAACGCATACAACTACCCTAGTCGGAATCAAGATCTATAACAATCATCACGAGCAATATTTATATCAACCTGACCTGTCGCTAAACATTTCCGAAATTTCACCAATTTTGCCATATTATAAGAGCCTTAGAACCATAGCAGATGACATAAGCGAACCTGACAATCCTAAAGGAGCTTCACTGTTCGAACTAGAAGCACAACTTGACGAGATAGGAACACACCACAGGGAAAAGCAATATCAGCATACATTACTCTTCGGAGGCCTAATAGTTCAAGTAGTTATGATTATGGGAACAATGATAATCTGTATATACATACATATGTATGTATATGTGTGTGTATGTATGTATGTGCATGTATGTATGTGTGTATTAGGTGGTCCAATAAGTTCGTTCCGTTTTCGGCGCGGCGACTTTATTACCTTCTTACCTGAGTAATAAACCACAATACATACTCAGGAAAAAATGTACATATTCCAGTACACTTCTAGTTTTGCTTTCGTGCGAATTAGACGTATTTTTTAAAGTTTTTCTGTAATATCTAAACTAAAATCATGACGGACAACAAAAGTCATTTTCGACACATCGTGTTATACGAGTTTCGTAAAGGGTATAACGCTTCGGAAACTTCGAGAAATATTTGTGTTGTTTACGGGGAAGGTTCTGTAACAGATCGTACGTGCAGAAAATGGTTTGATCGTTTTCGTGGAGGAAATTTTTCATTAGAAGATGACCATCGCGCTGGACGACCACATACTGCTGACAACAGTGCTGTACGTGCATTAGTGGTGCAAAATCGTTGGATTCAAGTGCGTGAAATTGCATCGGAACTTCAAATGAAAAAATCCACCGTGCATAATTGTTTACGGAAGATGGGATTAATTTCAAAGTTGAATATGTGGGTGCCGCACGAACTGACGGAGCGTAACCGCGCAGACCGCCTGGCAGTGTGCATGGCTCTGTTGAATCGGCATCGAAATGAATCAATTTTAAAAAGAATTGTTACTGGGGATGAAAAGTGGATACAATATGAGAATTCTAGAAGAAAACGTAGTTGGTGTGAAGGCAACGAAATGCCCGAATCAACGGCAAAACCTGGACTGCACCCAAAAAAGGTATTGTTATCGGTTTGGTGGGATTAGGAAGGAATTGTTTATTATAAATTTTTGCCATACAACTGTACCATCAATGCCGACAAATATTACGACCAATAGGACCGATTAAAGGAAGAAATTCAGAAAAAAGGCCAGCATTAGCCAAGAGAAGGGGCGTGATATTACAGCACGACAACGCTCGACCACACGTGGCAAGAAATGTTATTGAAAAATTGAATGACTTTGGCTGGGAGGTCCTGCCACACCCTCCGTACTCTCCTGACATAGCCCCATCAGATTATTATTTATTTCGGTGCATTCAAAATTCGGTTACCGGAAAAAAATTTGAAAACTTTGAGGTCCTCCAAAAGCACGTGGCAGAGTTTTTTAATAAAAAACGAAAGACTTTTATGCGAAAGGAATTATGAAACTACCTGAGAAGTGGCAAGAAGTAATTGAAAAGAATGGTGACTATGTATGTGAATAAAATAAATTCTATTTGAAAAAAACGGCGTTTTACTGTAACGGCTGAAAACGGAACGAACTTATTGGACCACCTAATATATGCGAACATGTATAGATATAAGTATAAATTTATGTTTTTGGTCCTCGTCATCGTGCGCCCTTAGCAATATCCATTGTAAACTTCGTACTAACCATGTGTTACTTATTGTTAGCAAGCATTAGTTCCACCACAATGACCACCGAAGGCCGTCGATAGTTGGTCACCCGATTGGCACCACATACCAAAAAGGCGCACCTACTTCAAATCTTCCGAGATTATGGGATCGAGCACGCGGTGGTACGGAGGAGTTCCGCGGGGAATACTGCGTTCATGACTTTCGCCAAGGCCGAAGACGCAGCCCATGTCTTGAATCATTCGAAAACGGAACCTTTTATTATAAATAATCGGAAGGTCCGAATTCTTCCCGCTGATCCTTGGCACGAGAGAGAATCAACTTATAAACCTGAACACCCTTCTAACCCTACTCCAAGCATCAATCCTTTCCCTGGATACGTCCCTCCTTCCGCACCTATTCTACCCCCTGAATGTGTTGAGGAAATAGCCAAGTATCTAAATTACAGGGACAGAGCATGTATGGAGCAAGTGTCACGGAGTTGGCGGGAGGGCACGCTGTGTTCGTACCGCGGAATTACCGAGATATCACAATGCGATGAAAATTGGCGACCAACAAGGGTGTTTTTGCGCGCTTTTTACTGGGCGATCCTAAGGTTCGGCAACACTCTGAACCGAGTAATCCTGGACGATGCCGAGTTCTGCGCTGAAGTACAACCCCAGCTGATCACCATCCTCACGAAGCACGCCCCTGACCTGGAAGTGTTGGATACAACGGCCGTAACCATGAGACCATCGGCGCACCGAGAACTCACAAGGTTACATAAACTGAAGGAAGTGAGACTTGGACCATGCAAAGGCAGCATAGATTTTGACCACGTAGCGTTATTAATCAAAAATAACCACCTGCAGACCTTGAACATTACGAAAAACCACGTAACAGGGAACGTCAGCCAGTCAAGACTGAATCTGCAGGAACTAAATTTACGGGAAGTGTCAACGAAGGGAGACACGTTGGAACAATTATTTACAAATATCACGCAACTAAGAAAATTGACCATTGACCAGCCAGAGGGACTCGAGAACGAGCTGCCGCTCATCGCGCTTTTGGAAAATACGGAACTGCACGAAACACTAAGATCGTTAAATTTAATTTACTGTAATTTCGACAACCCGGCAGAGGCCACCGCGGAAAGCGGGTAAGAAGAAGATGCAGAGGCCCGTTTTTTCGACCTCAGTTTTGGACCATTCGAAATATCAAAATCAATACCAGCAGCCTTCACAAAGCTGACCGAGCTCTCCATTCCTTTTTGCGGGTAGATAACAGCAGGTTTTGTCAACGAGATCGGACAACATCTCAGAAAACTACATGCACTGGATATCACGGGTTGCACCAACATCCGAGGAGAGGCTTCTTTGGATCCACTCGCTCGAACAGCCCTCAGGACATTAAAGATGAGTTACATGCAACCCACCGTAGGAGGATACTTCCTAGAGGAATTGAGAAACCTTGAGTTCTTGGAGTGCCGGGAGAACGAAGGTGTAACGGACGAGGACATCGTGCCGTTGTTGAGCAACTGCGCCAAATTGTACCATCTGGACCTGGAAGGTTGCTATGGGATAGGGCGTGCACTCGTCAACGCTGTCCAGAGGATACTACGGGGCGACCCGCACAATCAGAGACTAGCCCTTTACTTGGGAGGAACCGCCGCAACGCCGTGCAGGCGTGATAGAAGAATGCTTCACGTAAGCATTCACTATCACAGGCTCGGACGGCAGGTCTTTGGGTAAAAGTAATACGTGTCATTAACATCACCTTCGATGTTATGGAGCTACTCCTCAATGTGCATATGGCTCTACACAAAGCCTGATACCCTTGTTGAGTTAAGCCAATTACCCACGTTGTATTTTGAATGCATACCAATCATTTTGTACATTACCTGTTCAAGAATTGCGAAAATTTTTATATGCGACCATCTCTCTAATTCCACCTACGGTCAAGCCGCAAAGCATCATCGAGGGCGATTATCAGTAAGGGGGGAGGGGTGTTACGTACCGGATGTTAAATTAAAATTCGCAAACCTAAACACGGCACGTGCCGTGGCGTCGAACGTCGATCATGCTATGCGAGCCGAAAAATCATATCGAAGCAAATTCCTCGACCGCGAATATTCTTCGAATGGTGGTCACGTTTTGCTAATAAGCAAAATTGCAATAGCGGGAGGCTATGGATGGGAAATAGCATGGCTCTTGGAACTTCCCCTTAGCGGTCCCCAAAATCTACAAAAGAGGCAGAGAAACCGCCGCGAGTTGCAATCGTTAGTCAAATCGCGAGGTGCGTGGCGTTTTGCCCTTGTTGCTATTTTGAGCCAGAGTTCGGGTTAAATTAGTGAAGTTACTTCCATAATTACCGAAGGACTCAGCTAACAAGAAATTATTCAAATTTAAAATCAATCTTAAAATTCCAATCTCCATTCTAATATATTAAATTCTTCTTTATAGTATTTATAGTATTTATAGTATAGTGAAAATAGAATTGCGTTAACTCATATAAGTGCCGTGAAAAGTTCATCAGCCATTCCTTCATCTTCGGACTCCACCAGCATCTGGGACAATTCACATCAGAGCTAACGAAAAACATTGCTTCCAAGATAGTATTCATTGGTGAGTTTTCCATACTTATGTTATCATTGCGATACGAGGACCCAAACATATGTTTATATGCTTGTGGGAATTTCCCTTGGGCCCATTCGTAAACTTAACACGTTAGGAATTTACCAATCTAAGACTCCAACTAAAATACGTATTGTAAAATTGTCATCCATTCTGGACTCCGATATTTCTGAACCATTCCGTGTAATTGTTTTTATATAATGTAAAGAATCAATAGAACAGGCCAATAAGGTATTTATCCTCTATTCTGCGTTAACACCTATTTCATTCCTGACCTATGCGCGGATTCCGTATGGAATCTCAGATGATACGACCCATCCTAAATTAAATTTATTCAAGCGTTACATGCGGAACGGCTGACCGCTCGGCCCACGAAATAATTCCTTACGCACGTAACAATATATATTGTTACGACCACCCCTTACGTTGTAACCCCTTGACGACGAGGGTCGTCAAGGGCGCCTAGTAATTTATAAACAGTCGAAAAAGAGTTGAATTGTAATCCGACAGCGAGAGCGACCGGACGCGCGCTCGACGCTCTGATTCATAAAATACCAATAAACGCTCTGTTAATTATAATCATCTCCTCCGTGTACCGATATGCCCCGCACGCGCCGCAACAATATATTTAATATAATTAATATATATATTATCGGTAATATGTTTATACTCTTATATTATTAATAATATATATTAATAAATATAATTTATATAATATTAATATATATATATATATATATAAATTATTAAATCATAAATATAAACTATACTATATGTTCGCGACCCCTTCGATCTTGGCCGAGAACACCGAATATTTATTTGAGCGCCGGGTGTCGGATCAGAAAGGATGGTGGCTGAATATCGCTCGTCCGTGATTCGCGACGATCTCTCTGTTCGTAACGATCTCCGTAGATCGAAATATTCCGTAATTAAACTCACTGGGCCCGTGCCCGCGTACAATTCTCTTCCCGTGGTGGAAGAAATTCTCTCCGATATGAATGTGAGAAGCCTCGTGGCTTGCGATAAAAACTCTTACGTGCGTCGTTGTTAACAGTCGGCAGAAGAAGAACGAGATTTCGCTCTATCCCCCGGAAACGCACTTCGGGGAGACAGAGCCCCCTGCGACTACGCACCCTCTGCCGCCCGCCGGAAACGAGGGGCGCCACGACATTTAAACTGGCTTAAACACTATATATATAATATAATAATTTATATTAAAATTTATTGAAAAGCATAAACCTTTTTTTATTAATAACAAAACAACAACGCGGTAACCAAAACGACTGGACAGAAACCAGTCGACTATTTGTTTACTACATACATTCAGATTGTGTTGCTACTCTAATACTTCCCCTCAATCGTAAATGTTGTTACTCTCCACCGAGTCTTCACCTTCAATCTTCGATTGACTGGACTCCCAGTAAATCGCGACAGTGTTCGTGTTTTGAACGTGGTAGTCCCTTCGTCAGCACATCGGCCATCATTTCCTGCGTGGGCATATATTTAAATACCACAGATCTTTCTTTCAATGCATCGCGGACGAAATGATGCCTTATGTCGATATGCTTGGTCCTCCTGTGAAATACGGCGTTTTTGGCCAATTTTTGTGCTCCTTGATTGTCGTTCCACAGTGTCAATGGTGTCTCATCTCTAACGCCTAATTCTTTCAGGAAACTTTGGAGGATGATTGCTTCTTTCGTCGCTTCTGTCAGAGCCATGTACTCTGCCTCCGTACTAGACAGGGCTACTGTTCGCTACTTCCGTGATTCCCAGCTTATAGCTGCATTACCCTATTTGAAGATGTAACCAGTATATGACCTTCCATCATCCGGGCAGGCTCCCCAATCCGCGTCAACATATCCCATTAAATCTTCTTTGGCTTTGGTGAACACTAATCCATAATTTAGGCTTCCCCTCAAGTATCGCAGAACTCTTTTCGCAGCTTTCCAATGGTTTTGATCAAAATTGGAGCTGAATTGACTGAGCCAGCTCACCACGTGAGCTATGTCTGGTCTCGTGGCAATGGCTATGTACATCAACGATCCTATCAGTTCCCTATATGGCAACCCTTTAATTTCGGCTCCCGATACATCTTCATTGGTTTCTTCCTTTATATCCCGTTTATTTAATTCACAAGGAGTAGAAATCGGTTTCGCATCTCGCATGCCAAATTTTCTCAATGTGTCTTCAATATAGGTCTTCTGAGTCATCGGCATCTTCCCCTTACTCAGCGTGAACTTAATTCCTAAGCAATGCTGAATGGGTCCTAAGTCCTTCATTTCAAACGTTGACATTAGTCCTTGTTTTAATTCTTCCATGTGTTCTCTATTTCTTGATATCATTAATATATCATCGACATAAATCGCCACGATAAGCAAATTTTCGTTCATTATTTTGAAGTAAACACAAGGGTCAGGATTCATCGATTGCAATCCTAATTCACGAAATTTCTCATCAAGTCTAATATTCCATTGTCTGCTTGATTGTTTCAAACCATAAATTGCCTTCTTTAGTAAACAGACTTTATTCTCGCCTTTAATATCTTGCAACATTTTGTTAATTCTGATCTTCTGATCCTTACTGATTTTACTGTCCTTTGCTGATCTTATGTCTTGTAATGTTTCTTCCAGCATTTCTTGTATTTCCATGTATATCTCTTCATCTATATCTCCATTCAGAAAAGCGGTCGATACATCAAGATGATCAACCAGCATGTCTCGCTCAACTGCTAGAGCGATTAATGTCCTTATGGAACTCAATCTTGCTACTGGTGCAAAAGTTTCATGAAAGTCCATTCCCGGGACTTGTGTAAAACCTCGAGCTACGAGTCTCGCCTTCCTCCTATCCAGCGTCCCGTCAGCCTTACATTTATTCCGTAATATTAAACGACAGCTTACGATGCTTCGGTCCCTTGGTCGATCTACGATTTCCCACGTATTATTTTTGATCATAGACATTATCTCACTACGTATGGCTGCTTTCCACTCTTCCCTATCTTTACTGGCCATTGCCTTTTTAGCCGAAATTTCACTTGTATCCACATGTTCTTCTGTCTCTTCTTCTTTTGTAGTGACTTGTTGTGCTACCTCATAGTGATATTGTTTCTTGGGTCTTCCTGGATTTCCCGTCCTTATTATTTTTGGTCTCCCCACGGTTCTTCGCAACTGTACTTCTGGATTTTGTATTACCTGTTCTTGCTCTTGATGTTGGTTATTTAACCCATCTTCTTCCCTTTGTTCGCAGGTTTCACTGTTTTCATTATTTTGTGGTTCTTCGTGAGTCCACTCCATAGCTTCTTCGTATTCTTCATCATCATCTTCTTCTTCTTCTTGTAATAAGTTTTGTTCTCCGAGGTCTCTGATCGTTTTTGTCTCTATTTCGTCATATTTTCTTTCCTTTAGTTTGTTTCCATTAATCATCCTATTTTCATTAACGAATTCTTCATATTTTGTTCCGGCACCAATTTCTTCGAAGAATTTTATATCTCTTGATACAATTATTTTCCTTTCACTAGGTACCCAAACTCGGTAACCTTTAGATTCCAAGGAATAACCTACGAACATACACTCTCTGGATCTTGGAGAAAATTTTCCTTTGTTTGTATCTCGGTCCAATGCATATCCTTTACATCCGAATGTTCGGAAATATTTCACATTTGGCCTTTTACCGGTCCAAAGTTTATAAGGTGTTTGCCCATTTAAGTGGTTTGCGGGGCATGTATTGCGGATGTAATTAGCTGTATGCAGTGCTTCTGCCCAAAACGATGGGGATAGTTTCGATTGAATTAGTAGACATCTTGCCATTTCCACAAGTGTTCTATTCATGCGTTCCGCGGTGCCATTTTGTTGCGGTGTGTGCGGGATTGTCAATCTTCTTTGGATTCCAGATTTTTGTAAATAGTCGTCAAATTCTTTATTGCAATATTCTTTTCCGTTGTCGGACTGAATGTATTTGATTTTCCTACCAGTGAAGTTTTCAACCATGCTCTTGTACTTTTTGAATTCAGTGAGGGCTTCGCTTTTCCTCTTCAAGAATCTTACTTCGCACCACCTCGTTCTGTCTTCTATGAAGATTAAGAAATATTTTGACCCATTCAATGACTCTGTCCTCATCGGTCCACATAAGTCTGTGTGTACTAATTCTAGCAGTTCCGATTTGCGACTGGACTCTTTTGGGAAAGGTGTCTGCGTAAGTTTGCCTTTTAAGCATACTTCACACGTAGGTAGTTCTTTTTGTGTTCTGATTCTGATGCCACATACCTCTTTATTAGCAACCATTTTCTTCAGATCTCTTCCGTTCAAGTGTCCGTATCTCTCATGCCATGTTTTTAAATTTTCTTCTGATTCACTCGACATTCTTCCTGCATATTGTGTGTTTTGCCTAATGTAATATAAACCATCGATTCTGTCAGCGCGCATTAAAATGCTTCCTGCTCTATCCTTGACTAGAGCACCGTTTCTACCGAAGGTTACATTATATCCCTTGTCTGTAATCTTTGAAACAGACATTAAATTTGTGCGTAATCCTGGAACATATAAGGTATTTAATAAATTTATTTTCTGACTGCCATCTTTGTTTGAGGTAATAATAGATGCTGTCCCTTTCGCTGATGTATTGTTAGTCGCTAAATTCAAGTCTTCGAACTCAGATGACTCCAGATTCTTTAGGCTTTCTTCTTTCTTCGTAATATGCGATGTACAACCACTATCTAAGCACCAATCGCTTGTACTTATGTCGCGTCCGGACTTTAAAGCATAGTCTTTTCTATCTGTGACTAGTAAGCTAGATTCCTTGGGAGTCTGCTTTCCCGACTTCCAAGGTTTGTATTTCCCATCTTCTAGTCTGCAGTCTATAGCTTTGTGTCCCACCTTTTTGCATTTATGGCAACGGAATTTGAATTCTTCTTTATGTTCTTCCCTACGCTCGTCGGGCCTATTGTTCCGGAATTTGTGATTTTTGAATGGTTGTCTTCCAGCCATCATTGCATTCGGGACTTCTTCCTCTAATTTCTGATTGCGTGCATCACTTTCTTCAACTATCTTTATCTTTAATATTTCCGGTGATGGTAATTCATCTCTGGATTCGATTGCACATAGGAAATATTCAAATTTCTCTGGGAGACTATACAATAACATTATGGCTAACAAATCCTTATTGAGGTCTACATCCATTTCTTGTAGCTTGTCAACCACATCAAAGAATTTAGAAATGTGGTCTCGTGTGTCCTCACCTTCACGCATTTTATGCAAAGTGAGTTGTTTTAAAAGGTTCGCTTTTCGAGCAGGTCCCTTAGATTGATAGGTACTTTCTAATTTAAGCCAAACATCTCGAGATGTGGTACAATTCTTGATTTGTTTTAATGCATGAGGGTGGATAGATAGTATTAGATCTGACCTGGCTTTCTTGTCAGCAATTTTCCACTGCTTTGTGACTATAGCTCCTTCTGCCAAATCCGGTTTCGGTATCTCACCACTCACATATCCCCATGCATCATTCTTCACCAAAAGGGCTTCGGCTTGTAATTTCCAAGTCTCATAATTATCCCTTTCTAACATTTCTATTCGTGTATAACTGCTGGTACTCATTTTCGCGCACATACACTACACTTATTATCTTCACTCGCGATATTGACTTTAATTAACTACCTAAAATATACTATTCCAAGGGAGCTGGGCCCATAACCTATTGCAGAGCATAAACCTTTTTTTATTAATAACGAAACAACAACGCGGTAACCAAAACGACTGGACAGAAACCAGTCGACTATTTGTTTACTACATACATTCAGATTGTGTTCCTCCTCTAATAAAATTTTTTTATAATTTAATATGATAACATATATTAATATTATATATTTATAAATTTATTTTAATTATATATAAAAAAAAATTATATATATATATATGTTGACGGGTCTTTTGTGGATTATGTTAGGCAGAGGAATAAATACAAAACACGTATCACAATTACTGTTAATGTATATATATATATATATATATATATATACATTATATATACATTATATATATACATTATATATACATTATATATATATATACATATATATATTTATATATATATATATAATTAGAATGAATAAAATAATTGTACAAGAAGAATTGCATTACCACGAGGCGATGAGAGCCCACGAACAGAACCAGAAAAAAAAACAAAAGAAAGGTGATATCTCCCTAGTGTATAAGGAGAGCGATGCTCACGCATTAAAGCGCGCACTTTGCATGTTCTAACAATATAAATAATAATTAATTGATTTTTATTACTAGAGATTTTTTAATTTATATAGGTATATAATGTAAAATTATTTTTGTTACTAGCGATTTTTTAATTTATATAGGTATATAATGTAAAATTATTTTTGTTACTAGAGATTTTTTAATATATAGGTATATAATGTAAAATTATTTTTGTTACTGGAGATTTTTTAATTTATATAGGTGTATAATGTAAAATAATTTTTGTTACTAGAGATTTTTTAATTTATATAGGTATATAATGTGAAATTATTTTTATTACCAGAGATTTTTTATTAAAATACATTAATTAATAAATTACTTATATTAATTAAATAAATTATAAATTATATTGGGATAAAAGAATTAGGTCATTGTTTTTGGTAAAATATTAAAAGAAAGAATATGTTTTTATTTAGATACTTTTCGTTAGAGTGGGGATTAACGATTTATATTTTGATAAAAAAAAGCTTTCTGGTTGAATTGATGTTTTTATTTAGATACTTTTCGTTAAAGTGGAGATTAACGATTTTTATTTTGATAAAAAAAAGGTTTCTCGTTGAATTGATGTTTTTATTTAGATACTTTTCGTTAAAGTGATAGAGATTTTTTAATTTATATAGGTATATAATGTGAAATTATTTTTATTACCAGAGATTTTTTATTGAAATAAATTAATTAATAAATTACTTATATTAATTAAATAAATTATAAATTTTATTGGGATAAAAGTATTAGGTCATTGTTTTTGGTATAATATTAAAAGAAAGAATATGTTTTTATTTAGATACTTTTCGTTAAAGTGGGGATTATCAATAAATAGAGTTTCATAAAAATTTTTATATTATAAATTAATATTTTATACTATTTATACAAAAATGTAATTTTTGTTTTAAAATTAATAATATAAATAGTGTTAAGATATTCGAGGCGCCCGCGTACCAGAGGGGCACGATTGTCGGCTCTCACAAGATCAACCACTTAGTTTCCTCGAACACATAGGGTTCCGAGTGAAATCGCCACACATTTCAGACAACAGGCGCTTCTCCTGGCACAGTATCGAACACTTAGTTTCAGATGGAACATTTAGTTTAAAATGGAACTAAGTTTCGCATCTGTAGTTTCCTCTCTCACAAGGTCGGCCACTTAGTTTCGTCGAACACATACGGTTTCGAGTGGTATAGCCACAGATTTCCGAGAACAGGCACTTCTCCTGGCACAGTATCGAACACTTAGTGTCAGATAGAACAATCAGTTTAAAATGGAACTAAGTTTCGCATCTGGAGTTATCTCTCTCACAATGTCGACCACTTAGTTTCGTTGAACACATACGGTTTCGAGTAGCATCGCCACAGATTTCAGAGAACCGGCGCTTCTCCTGGCACAGTATCGAACACTTAGTTTCAGATAGAACAATTAGTTTAAAATGGAACCAAGTTTCGCATCTGGAGTTTCCTCTCTCACATTGTCAACCACTTAGTTTCGTCGAACACGTACGGTTTCGAGTGGTATCGCCACAGATTTCGCCGAACGGGTGTTTCTCCTGAAACAGTATCAACCACTTAGTTTCGTCGAACACATACGGTTTCGAGTAGCATCGCCACAGATTTCAGAGAACGGGCACTTCTCCTGGCACAGTATCGAACACTTAGTTTCAGATGGAACATTTAGTTTAAAATGGAACTAAGTTTCGCATCTGTAGTTTCCTCTCTCACAAGGTCGGCCACTTAGTTTCGTCGAACACATACGGTTTCGAGTAGCATCGCCACAGATTTCAGAGAACGGGCACTTCTCCGGGCACAGTATCGAACACTTAGTTTCAGATAGAATAATTAGTTTAAAATGGAACTAAGTTTCGCATCCGGAGTTTCCTCTCTCAGAAGGTCGACCAATTAGTTTCGTCGAACACATACGGTTTCGAGTGGCATCGCCACACATTTCAGAGAACAGGCGCTTCTCCTGGCACAGTATCGAACACTTTCAGATAGAACAATTAGTTTAAAATGGAACTAAGTTTCGCATCTGGAGTTTCCTCTCTCACATGGTCAACCACTTAGTTTCGTCGAACACATACGGTTTCGAGTGGTATCGCCACAGATTTCGCCGAAAGGGTGTTTCTCCTGAAACAGTATCAACCACTTAGTTTCGTCGAACACATACGGTTTCGAGTAGCATCGCCACAGATTTCAGAGAACGGGCACTTCTCCGGGCACAGTATCGAACACTTAGTTTCAGATGGAACATTTAGTTTAAAATGGAACTAAGTTTCGCATCTGTAGTTTCCTCTCTCACAAGGTCGGCCACTTAGTTTCGTCGAACACATACGGTTTCGAGTGGTATAGCCACAGATTTCCGAGAACAGGCACTTCTCCTGGCACAGTATCGAACACTTAGTGTCAGATAGAACAATCAGTTTAAAATGGAACTAAGTTTCGCATCTGGAGTTATCTCTCTCACAATGTCGACCACTTAGTTTCGTTGAACACATACGGTTTCGAGTAGCATCGCCACAGATTTCAGAGAACCGGCGCTTCTCCTGGCACAGTATCGAACACTTAGTTTCAGATAGAACAATTAGTTTAAAATGGAACCAAGTTTCGCATCTGGAGTTTCCTCTCTCACATTGTCAACCACTTAGTTTCGTCGAACACGTACGGTTTCGAGTGGTATCGCCACAGATTTCGCTGAACGGGTGTTTCTCCTGAAACAGTATCAACCACTTAGTTTCGTCGAACACATACGGTTTCGAGTAGCATCGCCACAGATTTCAGAGAACGGGCACTTCTCCTGGCACAGTATCGAACACTTAGTTTCAGATGGAACATTTAGTTTAAAATGGAACTAAGTTTCGCATCTGTAGTTTCCTCTCTCACAAGGTCGGCCACTTAGTTTCGTCGAACACATACGGTTTCGAGTAGCATCGCCACAGATTTCAGAGAACGGGCACTTCTCCGGGCACAGTATCGAACACTTAGTTTCAGATAGAACAATTAGTTTAAAATGGAACTAAGTTTCGCATCCGGAGTTTCCTCTCTCAGAAGGTCGACCAATTAGTTTCGTCGAACACATACGGTTTCGAGTGGCATCGCCACACATTTCAGAGAACAGGCGCTTCTCCTGGCACAGTATCGAACACTTTCAGATAGAACAATTAGTTTAAAATGGAACTAAGTTTCGCATCTGGAGTTTCCTCTCTCACATGGTCAACCACTTAGTTTCGTCGAACACATACGGTTTCGAGTGGTATCGCCACAGATTTCGCCGAAAGGGTGTTTCTCCTGAAACAGTATCAACCACTTAGTTTCGTCGAACACATACGGTTTCGAGTAGCATCGCCACAGATTTCAGAGAACGGGCACTTCTCCGGGCACAGTATCGAACACTTAGTTTCAGATGGAACATTTAGTTTAAAATGGAACTAAGTTTCGCATCTGTAGTTTCCTCTCTCACAAGGTCGGCCACTTAGTTTCGTCGAACACATACGGTTTCGAGTGGTATAGCCACAGATTTCCGAGAACAGGCACTTCTCCTGGCACAGTATCGAACACTTAGTGTCAGATAGAACAATCAGTTTAAAATGGAACTAAGTTTCGCATCTGGAGTTATCTCTCTCACAATGTCGACCACTTAGTTTCGTTGAACACATACGGTTTCGAGTAGCATCGCCACAGATTTCAGAGAACCGGCGCTTCTCCTGGCACAGTATCGAACACTTAGTTTCAGATAGAACAATTAGTTTAAAATGGAACCAAGTTTCGCATCTGGAGTTTCCTCTCTCACATTCTCAACCACTTAGTTTCGTCGAACACGTACGGTTTCGAGTGGTATCGCCACAGATTTCGCTGAACGGGTGTTTCTCCTGAAACAGTATCAACCACTTAGTTTCGTCGAACACATACGGTTTCGAGTAGCATCGCCACAGATTTCAGAGAACGGGCACTTCTCCTGGCACAGTATCGAACACTTAGTTTCAGATGGAACATTTAGTTTAAAATGGAACTAAGTTTCGCATCTGGAGTTTCCTCTCTCACAAGGTCGGCCACTTAGTTTCGTCGAACACATACGGTTTCGAGTAGCATCGCCACAGATTTCAGAGAACGGGCACTTCTCCGGGCACAGTATCGAACACTTAGTTTCAGATAGAACAATTAGTTTAAAATGGAACTAAGTTTCGCATCCGGAGTTTCCTCTCTCAGAAGGTCGACCAATTAGTTTCGTCGAACACATACGGTTTCGAGTGGCATCGCCACACATTTCAGAGAACAGGCGCTTCTCCTGGCACAGTATCGAACACTTTCAGATAGAACAATTAGTTTAAAATGGAACTAAGTTTCGCATCTGGAGTTTCCTCTCTCACATGGTCAACCACTTAGTTTCGTCGAACACATACGGTTTCGAGTGGTATCGCCACAGATTTCGCCGAACGGGTGTTTCTCCTGAAACAGTATCAACCACTTAGTTTCGTCGAACACATACGGTTTCGAGTAGCATCGCCACAGATTTCAGAGAACGGGCACTTCTCCGGGCACAGTATCGAACACTTAGTTTCAGATAGAACAATTAGTTTAAAATGGTACTAAGTTTCGCATCTGGAGTTTCCTCTCTCACAAGGTCGGCCACTTAGTTTCGTCGAACACATACGGTTTCGAGTGGCATCGCCACAGATTTCAGAGAACAGCAGCTTCTCCTGGCACAGTATCGAACACTTAGTTTCAGATAGAACATTTAGTTTAAAATTGAACTATGTTTCGCATCTGGACATTCCTCTCTCACAATGTCGACCACTTAGTTTCGTCGAACACATACCGTTTCGAGTGGTATCGCCACAGGTTTCACAAAACGGGCGCTTCTCCTGGAACAGTATCGAGCACTTAGTTTCAGATAGAACAATTCAGTTAAAATGGAACTAAGTTTCGCATCTGCAGTTTCCTCTCTCACAAGATCGGCCACTTAGTTTCGTCGAACACATACGGTTCCGAGTGGCATCGCCACAGATTTCAGAGAACAGCAGCTTCTCCTGGCAGAGTATCGAACACTTAATTTCAGATGGGACAATTAGTTTAAAATGGAACTAAGTTTCGCATCTGAAGTGTCCTCTCTCACAGGTCGGCCACTTAGTTTCGTCGAACACATACGGTTTCGAGTGGCATCGCCACAGATTTCAGAGAACAGCAGCTTCTCCTGGCACAGTATCGAACACTTAGTTTCAGATGGAACATTTAGTTTAAATTTGAACTATGTTTCGCATCTGGAGTTGCGCTCTCACAATGTCGACCACTTAGTTTCGCCGAACGCATACGGTTTCAAGTGGCATCGCCACAGATTTCAGAGAACAGGCGCTTCTCCTGGCACAGTATCGGACACATAGTTTCAGATAGAACAAATAGTTTAAAATGGTACTAAGTTTCGCATCTGGAGTTTCCTCTCTCACAAGGTCGGCCACTTAGTTTCGTCGAACACATACGGTTTCGAGTGACATCGCCACAGATTTCAGAGAACAGCAGCTTCTCCTGGCACAGTATCGAACACTTAGTTTCAGATAGAACATTTAGTTTAAAATGGAACTATGTTTCGCATCTGGAGTGTTCTCTACCACAAGGTCGACCACTTATTTTCGTCGAACACATACGGTTTCGAGTAGCATCGCCACAGATTTCAGAGAACAGGCGCTTCTCCTGGCACAGTATCGAACACTTAGTTTCTGATAGAACAATTAGTTTAAAATGGAACAATGTTTCGCATCTGGAGTTTCCTTTCTCACAAGGTCGACGACTTAATTTCGTCGAAGACATACGGTTTAGAGTGGCATCGCCACACAGTTCAGAGAACAGGCGCTTCTCCTGGCACAGTATCGAACACTTAGTTTCAGATAGAACAATTAGTTTAAAATGGAACTATGTTTGGCATCTGGAATTTCCTCTCTCACAAGGTCGGCCACTTAGTTTCGTCGAACACATACGGTTTCGATTGGCATCGCCACAGATTTCAGAGAACAGGCGTTTCTCCTGGCAAAGTATCGACCACTTAGTTTCCTCGAACACATACGGTTTCGAGTAGCATCCCCACAGATTTCAGAGAACAGGCGCTTCTCCTGGCACTGTATCGAACACTTAGTTTCAGATAGACCAATTTGTTTAAAATGGAACTAAGTTTCGCATCTGGAGTTTCCTCTCTCACAAGGTCGACCACTTAGTTTCGTCGAACACATACGGTTTCGAGTGGCATCGCCACGGATTTCAGAGAACAGGCGCTTCCCCTGGCACAGTATCGAACGCTTAGTTTCCGATAGAACAATTAGTTTAAAATGAAACTAAGTTTGGCATCTGGAGTTTCCTCTCCCATAAGGTCGACCACTTAGTTTCGTCGAACACATACGGTTTCGAGTAGCATCGCCCCAGATTTCAGAGAACAGGCACTTCTGCTGGCACAGTATCGAACACTTAGTTTCAGATAGAACAATTAGTTTATAATGGCACTAAGTTTCGCGTCTTGAGTTACCTCTCTCACAAGTTCGACCACTCAGTTTCGTCGAACACACACGGTTTCGAGTGGCATCGCCACACATTTCAGAGAACAGGCGCTTCTCCTGGCACAGTATCGGACACATAGTTTCAGATAGAACAATTAGTTTATAATGGCACTAAGGTTCGCATCTGGAGTTTCCTCTCTCACAAGGTCGACCACTTAGTTTCGTCGAACACATACGGTTTCGAGTAGCATCGCCACAGATTTCAGAGAACAGGCGCTTCTCCTGGGACAATATCGGACACTTAGTTTCAGATAGAAAAATTAGTTTAAAATGAAACTAAGGTTCGCATCTGGAGTTTCCTCTCTCACAAGGTCGGCCACTTAGTTTCGTCGAACACATACGGTTTCGAGTGGCATCGCCATAGATTTCAGAGAACAGCAGCTTCTCCTGGCACAGTATCGAACACTTAGTTTCAGATAGAACATTTAGTTTAAAATTGAACTATGTTTCGCATCTGGAGATTCCTCTCTCACAAGGTCGACCACTCAGTTTCGTCGAACACATACCGTTTCGAGTGGTATCGCCAGAGGTTTCACAGAACGGGCGCTTCTCCAGGCAAAGTACCGAACACCTAGTTTCAGATAGAACAATTAGTATAAAATGGAACTATGTTTCGCATCTGGAGTTTCCTCTACCACAAGGTCGACCACTTATTTACCGTCGAACACATACGGATTCGAGTGGGATCGTCACACATTTCAGAGAACAGGCGCTTCTCCTGGCACAGTATCGGACACATAGTTTCAGATAGAACAATTAGTTTAAAATGGCTCTAAGTTTCGCGTCTGGAGTTTCCTCTCTCACAAGGTCGACCGCTCAGTTTCGTCGAACACATACCGTTTCGAGTGGTATCGCCACAGGTTTCCCAGAACGAGCGCTTCTCCAGGCACAGTACCGAACACTTAGTTTCAGATAGAACAATTTGTTTAAAATGGAACTAAGTTTCGCATCTGGAGTTTCCTCTCCCACAAGGTCGACCACTTAGTTTCGTCGAACACATACGGTTTCGAGTGGCATCGCCACGGATTTCAGAGAACAGGCGCTTCCCCTGGCACAGTATCGAACGCTTAGTTTCCGATGGAAAAATTAATTTAAAATGAAACTAAGTTTGGCATCTGGAGTTTCCTCTCCCATGAGGTCGACCACTTAGTTTCGTCGAACACATACGGTTTCGAGTAGCATCGCCCCAGATTTCAGAGAACAGGCGCTTCTGCTGGCACAGTATCGAACACTTAGTTTCAGATAGGACAATTAGTTTATAATGGCACTAAGTTTCGCGTCTTGAGTTACCTCTCTCACAAGTTCGACCACTCAGTTTCGTCGAACACACACGGTTTCGAGTGGCTTCGCCACCGAGTTCAGAGAACAGGCGCTTCTCCTGGCACGGTATCGAACACTTAGTTTCAGATAGAACAATCAGTTTAAAATGGAACTAAGTTTCGCATCTGGTGAATCCTCTCTCACAAGGTCGACAACTTAGTTTCGTCGAACACATACGGTTTCGAGTGGTATCGCCACAGATTTCAGAGAACAGGCGCTTCTCCTGGCACAGTATCGAAAACTTAGTTTCAGATAGAACAATTAGTTTAAAATGGAACTAAGTTTCGCATCTGGGGTTTCCTCTCTCACAAGGTCGGCCGCTTAGTTTCCTCGAACACATACGGTTTCGAGTGGCATCGCCATAGATTTCAGAGAACAGCAGCTTCTCCTGGCACAGTATCGAACACTTAGTTTCAGATAGAACATTTAGTTTAAAATTGAACTATGTTTCGCATCTGGAGATTCCTCTCTCACAAGGTCGACCACTCAGTTTCGTCGAACACATACCGTTTCGAGTGGTATCGCCAGAGGTTTCACAGAACGGGCGCTTCTCCAGGCAAAGTACCGAACACTTAGTTTCAGATAGAACAATTAGTATAAAATGGAACTATGTTTCGCATCTGGAGTTTCCTCTACCACAAGGTCGACCACTTATTTACCGTCGAACACATACGGATTCGAGTGGGATCGTCACACATTTCAGAGAACAGGCGCTTCTCCTGGCACAGTATCGGACACATAGTTTCAGATAGAACAATTAGTTTAAAATGGCACTAAGTTTCGCGTCTGGAGTTTCCTCTCTCACAAGGTCGACCGCTCAGTTTCGTCGAACACATACCGTTTCGAGTGGTATCGCCACAGGTTTCCCAGAACGAGCGCTTCTCCAGGCACAGTACCGAACACTTAGTTTCAGATAGAACAATTTGTTTAAAATGGAACTAAGTTTCGCATCTGGAGTTTCCTCTCCCACAAGGTCGACCACTTAGTTTCGTCGAACACATACGGTTTCGAGTGGCATCGCCACGGATTTCAGAGAACAGGCGCATCCCCTGGCACAGTATCGAACGCTTAGTTTCCGATGGAAAAATTAATTTAAAATGAAACTAAGTTTGGCATCTGGAGTTTCCTCTCCCATAAGGTCGACCACTTAGTTTCGTCGAACACATACGGTTTCTAGTAGCATCGCCCCAGATTTCAGAGAACAGGCGCTTCTGCTGGCACAGTATCGAACACTTAGTTTCAGATAGGACAATTAGTTTATAATGGCACTAAGTTTCGCGTCTTGAGTTACCTCTCTCACAAGTTCGACCACTCAGTTTCGTCGAACACACACGGTTTCGAGTGGCATCGCCGCCGAGTTCAGAGAACAGGCGCTTCTCCTGGCACGGTATCGAACACTTAGTTTCAGATAGAACAATCAGTTTAAAATGGAACTAAGTTTCGCATCTGGAGTTTCCTCTCTCAGAAAGTCGACCACTTAGTTTCGTCGAACACATACGGTTTCGAGTAGCATCGCGACAGATTTCAGAGAACAGGCGCTTCTCCAGGCACAGTACCGAACACTTAGTTTCAGATAGAACAATTTGTTTAAAATGGAACTAAGTTTCGCATCTGGAGTTTCCTCTCTCACAAGGTCCACCACTTAGTTTCGTCGAACTCATACGGTTTCGAGTGACATCGCCACAGATTTCAGAGAACAGGCGCTTCTCCTGGCACAGTATCGAAAACTTAGTTTCAGATAGAACAATTACTTTAAAATGGAACTAAGTTTCGCATCTGGAGTTTCCTCTCCCATGAGGTCGACCACTTAGTTTCGTCGAACACATACGGTTTCGAGTAGCATCGCCCCAGATTTCAGAGAACAGGCGCTTCTGCTGGCACAGTATCGAACACTTAGTTTCAGATAGGACAATTAGTTTATAATGGCACTAAGTTTCGCGTCTTGAGTTACCTCTCTCACAAGTTCGACCACTCAGTTTCGTCGAACACACACGGTTTCGAGTGGCATCGCCGCCGAGTTCAGAGAACAGGCGCTTCTCCTGGCACGGTATCGAACACTTAGTTTCAGATAGAACAATCAGTTTAAAATGGAACTAAGTTTCGCATCTGGAGTTTCCTCTCTCAGAAAGTCGACCACTTAGTTTCGTCGAACACATACGGTTTCGAGTGGCAAAGCCACAGATATCACAGAACAGGCGCTTCTCCTGGCACAGTATCGAACAGTTAGTTTCAGATAGAACAATTAGTTTAATATGGAACTATTTCCCGCATCTGGTGAATCCTCTCTCACAAGGTCGACAACTTAGTTTCGTCGAACACATACGGTTTCGAGTGGTATCGCCACAGATTTCAGAGAACAGGCGCTTCTCCTGGCACAGTATCGAAAACTTAGTTTCAGATAGAACAATTACTTTAAAATGGAACTAAGTTTCGCATCTGGAGTTTCCTCTCTCACAAGGTCGGCCGCTTAGTTTCCTCGAAACCGTATGCGTTCTACGAAACTAAGTGGTCGACGTTCTGGGAGAGGAAACTCCAGATGCGAAACTTAGATCCATTTTAAACTAAGTGTTCTATCTGTAACTAAGTGTTCGACACTGTGCCAGGAGAAGCGCCTGTTCTCTGAAATCGGTGGCGATGCTACTCGAAACCGTATGTGTTCGACGAAACTAAGTGGTCGACCTTGTGAGAGAGGAAACTCCAGATGCGAAAATTAGTTCCATTTAAAACTAATTGTTCTATCAGAAACTAAGTTTTCGATACTGTGCCGGGAGAAACGCCTGTTCTCTGAAATCTGTGGCGATGCCACTCGAAACCGTATGTGATCGACGAAACTAAGTGGCCGACCTTGTGAGAGAGGAAATTCCAGATGCGAAACTTAGTTCCATTTTAAACTAATTGTTCTATTTGAAACTAAGTGTTCGATACTGTGCCAGGAGAAACGCCGTTCTGCGAAATCTGTGGCGATACCACTCGAAACCGTATGTGTTCGACAAATCTAAATGGTCGACCTTGTGAGAGAGGAAACTCCAGAAGCGAAACTTAGTTCCATTTAAAACTAAGTGTTCCATCTGAAACTAAGTGTTCGATACAGTGCCAGGAGACGCGCCTGTTCTCTCAAATCTGTCGCGATGCTACTCGAAACCGTATGTGTTCGACGAAACTAAGTGGCCGACCTTGTGAGAGAGGAAACTCCAGATGCGAAAGTTAGTTCCATTTTAAACTAATTGTTCTATTTGGAACTAAGTGTTCGATACTGTGCCAGGAGAAACGCCGTTATGCGAAATCTGTGGCGATACCACTCGAAACCGTATGTTTTCGACGAATCTAAATGGTCGACCTTGTGAGAGGAAACTCCAGAAGCGAAACTTAGTTCCATTTAAAACTAATTGTTCTATCTGAAACTAAGTGTTCGATACTGTGCCAGGAGAAGCGCCTGTTCTCTGAAATCTGTCGCGATGCTACTCGAAACCGTATGTGTTCCGAAACTAAGTGCCCGACTTGTGAGAGAGGAAACTCCAGATGCGAAACTTAGTTCCATTTTAAACTAATTGTTCTATCTGAAACTAAGTGTTCGATACTGTGCCAGGAGAAGCGCATGTTCTCTGAAATCTGTGGCGATGCCACTCGAAACCGTAGGTGTTCGACGAAACTAAGTTGTCGACCTTGTGGGAGAGGAAACTCCGTATGCGAAACTTAGTTCCATTTTAAACTGATTGTTCTATCTGAAACTAAGTGTTCGATACTGTGCCAGGAGAAGCGTCTGTTCTCTGAAATCTGTCGCGATGCTACTCGAAACCGAATGTGTTCGACGAAACTAAGTGGTCGACCTTCTGAGAGAGGAAACTCCAGATGCGAAACTTTGTTCCATTTTAAACTAATTGTTCTATCTGAAACTAAGTGTTCGATACTGTGCCAGGAGAAGCGCCTGTTCTGCGAAATCTGTGGCGATACCACTCGAAACCGTATGTGTTCGACGAAACTAAGTGGTCGACCTTGTGAGAGAGGAAACTCCATATGCGAAACTTAGTTCCATTTTAAACCAAATGTTCCATCTGAAACTAAGTGTTCGATACTGTGCCAGGAGAAGCGCCTGTTCTCTGCAATCTGTGGCGATGCCACTCGAAACCGTATGTGTTCGACGGTACGAAGTGGCCGACCTTGTGAGAGAGGAAACTCCAGATGCGAAACTTAGTTCCATTTTAAACTAATTGTTCTATCTGAAACTAAGTGTTCGATACTGTGCCAACAGAAGTGCCAGTTCTCTGAAATCTGTGGCGATGCTACTCGAAACCGAATGTGTTAGACGAAACTAAGTGGTCGACCTTGTGAGAGAGGAAACTCCAGATGCGAAACATAGTTGCATTTTGAACTAATTGTTCTATCTGAAACTAAGTGTTCGATAATGTGCCAGGAGAAGCGCCTGTTCTCTGAAACCTGTGGCGATGCCACTCGTAACCGTATGTGTCGACGAAACTTAGTGGTCGACCTTTTGAGAGAGGAAACTCCACATGCGAAATTTAGTTCCATTTTAAACCAAATGTTCCATCTGAAATTAAGTGTTCGATACTGTGCTAGGAGAAGCGCCTGTTCTCTGAAACCTGTGGCAATGCTACTCGAAACCGAATGTGTTCGACGAAACTAAGTGGTCGACCTTGTGAGAGAGGAAACTCCAGATGCGAAACTTAGTTCCATTTTAAACTAATTGTTCTATCTGAAACTAAGTGTTCGATACTGTGCCAAAAGAAGTGCCCGTTCTCTGAAATCTGTGGCGATGCTACTCGAAACCGTATATGTTCGACGAAACTAAGTGGTCGACCTTGTGAGAGAGGAAATTGCAGATGCGAAACTTAGTTGCATTTGAAACTAATTGTTCTATCTGAATCTAAGTGTTCGATACTGTGCTAGGAGAAGCGCCTGTTCTCTGCAATCTGTGGCGATGCCACTCGAAACCGTATATGTTCGACGGTACGAAGTGGCCGACCTTGTGAGAGAGGAAACTCCAGATGCGAAACTTAGTTCCATTTTAAACTAATTGTTCTATCTGAAACTAAGTGTTCGATACAGTGCCAGGAGAAGCGCCTGTTCCCTGAAATCTGTGGCGATGCTACTCGAAACCGTATGTGTTCGGCGAAACTAAGTGGTCGACCTTGTGAGAGAGGAAACTCCAGATGCGAAACTTAGTTCCATTTTAAACTAATCGTTCTAGCTGAAACTAAGTGTCCGATACTGTGCCAGGAGAAACGCCTGTTCTCTGAAATCTGTGGCGATACCACTCGAAACCGTATGTGTTCGACGAAACTAAGTGGTTGATCTTGTGAGAGAGTATACTCCAGATGCGAAACATAGTTCCATTTTAAACTAATTGTTCTATCTGAAACTAAGTGTTCGATACTGTGCCAGGAGAAGCGCCTGATTTCTGAAATCTGTGGGGATGCCACTCGAAACCGAATGTGTTCAACGAAACTAAGTTGTCGACCTTGTGAGAGAGGAAACTCGAAATGCGAAGCTTTGTTCCATTTTAAACTAATTGTTCTACCTGAAACTGTGTGTTCGACACTGTGCCAGGAGAAGCGCCTGTTCTCTGAATAGTGTGGCGATTCCACTCGAAACCGTATGTGTTCGAGGAAACTAAGTGGCCGACCTTGTGGGAGAGGAAACTCCAGATGCGAAACTTAGTTCCATTTTAAACTAATTGTTCCATTGGAAACTAAGTGTTCGATACTGTGCCAGGAGAAGCGCCTGTTCTCTGAAATGTGTGGCGATGCCACTCGAAACCGTATGTGTTCGACGAAACTAAGTGGTTGATCTTGTGAGAGAGTATACTCCAGATGCGAAACATAGTTCCACTTTAAACTAATTGTTCTGTCTGAAATAAGTGTTCGATACTGTGCCAGGCGAAGCGCCTGTTCTCTGAAATCTGTGGCGATGCCACTCGAAACCGTATGTGTTCGACGCAACTAAGTGGTCGACCTTGTGAGAGAGGAAACTCCAGATGCGAAACTTAGTTCCATTTTAAACTTATTGTTCTATCTGAAACTAAGTGTTCGATACTGTGCCAGGAGTAGCGCCTGTTCTCTGAGATCAGTGGCGATGCTACTCGAAACCGTATGTGTTCGACGAAACTAAGTGGTCGACCTTGTGAGAGAGGAAACTCCAGATGCGAAACTTTGTTCCATTTTAAACTAAATGTTCTGTCTGAAACTAAGTGTTCGATACAGTGCCAGGAGAAGCGCCTGTTCCCTGAAATCTGTGGCGATGCTACTCGAAACCGTATGTGTTCGGCGAAACTAAGTGGTCGACCTTGTGAGAGAGGAAACTCCAGATGCGAAACTTAGTTCCATTTTAAACTAATCGTTCTAGCTGAAACTAAGTGTCCGATACTGTGCCAGGAGAAACGCCTGTTCTCTGAAATCTGTGGCGATACCACTCGAAACCGTATGTGTTCGACGAAACTAAGTGGTTGATCTTGTGAGAGAGTATACTCCAGATGCGAAACATAGTTCCATTTTAAACTAATTGTTCTGTCTGAAATAAGTGTTCGATACTGTGCCAAGCGAAGCGCCTGTTCTCTGAAATCTGTGGCGATGCCACTCGAAACCGTATGTGTTCGACGAAACTAAGTGGTCGACCTTGTGTGAGAGGAAACTCCAGATGCGAAACTTAGTTCCATTTTAAACTAATTGTTCCATTGGAAACTAAGTGTTCGATACTGTGCCAGGAGAAGCGCCTGTTCTCTGAAATGTGTGGCGATGCCACTCGAAACCGTATGTGTTCGACGAAACTAAGTGGTTGATCTTGTGAGAGAGTATACTCCAGATGCGAAACATAGTTCCATTTTAAACTAATTGTTCTGTCTGAAATAAGTGTTCGATACTGTGCCAGGCGAAGCGCCTGTTCTCTGAAATCTGTGGCGATGCCACTCGAAACCGTATGTGTTCGACGAAACTAAGTGGTCGACCTTGTGAGAGAGGAAACTCCAGATGCGAAACTTAGTTCCATTTTAAACTTATTGTTCTATCTGAAACTAAGTGTTCGATACTGTGCCAGGAGTAGCGCCTGTTCTCTGAGATCAGTGGCGATGCTACTCGAAACCGTATGTGTTCGACGAAACTAAGTGGTCGACCTTGTGAGAGAGGAAACTCCAAATGCGAAACTTTGTTCCATTTTAAACTAAATGTTCTGTCTGAAACTAAGTGTTCGATACAGTGCCAGGAGAAGCGCCTGTTCCCTGAAATCTGTGGCGATGCTACTCGAAACCGTATGTGTTCGGCGAAACTAAGTGGTCGACCTTGTGAGAGAGGAAACTCCAGATGCGAAACTTAGTTCCATTTTAAACTAATTGTTCTATCTGAAACTAAGTGTTCGATACTGTGCCAGGAGAAACGCCTGTTCTCTGAAATCTGTGGCGATACCACTCGAAACCGTATGTGTTCGACGAAACTAAGAGGTCGACCTTGTGAGAGGAAACTCCAGATGCGAAACTTAGTTCCATTTTAAACTAATTGTTCTATCTGAAACTAAGCATTCGATACTGTGCCAGGAGTAGCGCCTGTTCTCTGAGATCAGTGGCGATGCTACTCGAAACCGTATGTGTTTGACGAAACTAAGTGGTCGACCTTGTGAGAGAGGAAACTCCAGATGCGAAACTCTGTTCCATTTTAAACTAAATGTTCTGTCTGAAACTAAGTGTTCGATACTGTGCCAGGAGAATCGCCTGATCTCTGAAATCTGTGGCGATGCTACTCGAAACCGTATGTGTTCGACGAAAATAAGTGGTCGACCTTGTGGCAGAGGAAAATCCAGATGCGAAACATAGTTCCATTTTAAACTATTTGTTCTATCTGAAACTAAGTGTTCGGTACTGTGCCAGGAGAAGCGCCTGTTCTCTGAAATATGTGACGATGCCGCTCGAAACCGTATGTGTTCGGCGAAACTAAGTGGTCGACCTTGTGAGAGAGGAAACTCCAGATGCGAAACTTTGTTCCATTTTAAACTAAATGTTCTGTCTGAAACTAAGTGTTCGATACAGTGCCAGGAGAAGCGCCTGTTCCCTGAAATCTGTGGCGATGCTACTCGAAACCGTATGTGTTCGGCGAAACTAAGTGGTCGACCTTGTGAGAGAGGAAACTCCAGATGCGAAACTTAGTTCCATTTTAAACTAATCTTTCTAGCTGAAACTAAGTGTCCGATACTGTGCCAGGAGAAACGCCTGTTCTCTGAAATCTGTGGCGATACCACTCGAAACCGTATGTGTTCGACGAAACTAAGTGGTTGATCTTGTGAGAGAGTATACTCCAGATGCGAAACATAATTCCATTTTAAACTAATTGTTCTATCTGATACTAAGTGTTCGATACTGTGCCAGGAGAAGCGCCTGATTTCTGAAATCTGTGGGGATGCCACTCGAAACCGAATGTGTTCAACGAAACTAAGTTGTCGACCTTGTGAGAGAGGAAACTCGAAATGCGAAGCTTTGTTCCATTTTAAACTAATTGTTCTACCTGAAACTGTGTGTTCGACACTGTGCCAGGAGAAGCGCCTGTTCTCTGTATAGTGTGGCGATTCCACTCGAAACCGTATGTGTTCGAGGAAACTAAGTGGCCGACCTTGTGAGAGAGGAAACTCCAGATGCGAAACTTTGTTCCATTTTAAACTAATTGTTCTATCTGAAACTAAGTGTTCGATACTGTGCCAGGAGAAGCGCCTGTTCTGCGAAATCTGTGGCGATACCACTCGAAACCGTATGTGTTCGACGAAACTAAGTGGTCGACCTTGTGAGAGAGGAAACTCCAGATGCGAAACATAGTTCCATTTTAAACTAATTGTTCTATCTGATACTAAGTGTTCGATACTGTGCCAGGAGAAGCGCCTGATTTCTGAAATCTGTGGGGATGCCACTCGAAACCGAATGTGTTCAACGAAACTAAGTTGTCGACCTTGTGAGAGAGGAAACTCGAAATGCGAAGCTTTGTTCCATTTTAAACTAATTGTTCTACCTGAAACTGTGTGTTCGACACTGTGCCAGGAGAAGCGCCTGTTCTCTGAATAGTGTGGCGATTCCACTCGAAACCGTATGTGTTCGAGGAAACTAAGTGGCCGACCTTGTGGGAGAGGAAACTCCAGATGCGAAACTTAGTTCCATTTTAAACTAATTGTTCCATTGGAAACTAAGTGTTCGATACTGTGCCAGGAGAAGCGCCTGTTCTCTGAAATGTGTGGCGATGCCACTCGAAACCGTATGTGTTCGACGAAACTAAGTGGTTGATCTTGTGAGAGAGTATACTCCAGATGCGAAACATAGTTCCACTTTAAACTAATTGTTCTGTCTGAAATAAGTGTTCGATACTGTGCCAGGCGAAGCGCCTGTTCTCTGAAATCTGTGGCGATGCCACTCGAAACCGTATGTGTTCGACGCAACTAAGTGGTCGACCTTGTGAGAGAGGAAACTCCAGATGCGAAACTTAGTTCCATTTTAAACTTATTGTTCTATCTGAAACTAAGTGTTCGATACTGTGCCAGGAGTAGCGCCTGTTCTCTGAGATCAGTGGCGATGCTACTCGAAACCGTATGTGTTCGACGAAACTAAGTGGTCGACCTTGTGAGAGAGGAAACTCCAGATGCGAAACTTTGTTCCATTTTAAACTAAATGTTCTGTCTGAAACTAAGTGTTCGATACAGTGCCAGGAGAAGCGCCTGTTCCCTGAAATCTGTGGCGATGCTACTCGAAACCGTATGTGTTCGGCGAAACTAAGTGGTCGACCTTGTGAGAGAGGAAACTCCAGATGCGAAACTTAGTTCCATTTTAAACTAATCGTTCTAGCTGAAACTAAGTGTCCGATACTGTGCCAGGAGAAACGCCTGTTCTCTGAAATCTGTGGCGATACCACTCGAAACCGTATGTGTTCGACGAAACTAAGTGGTTGATCTTGTGAGAGAGTATACTCCAGATGCGAAACATAGTTCCATTTTAAACTAATTGTTCTGTCTGAAATAAGTGTTCGATACTGTGCCAAGCGAAGCGCCTGTTCTCTGAAATCTGTGGCGATGCCACTCGAAACCGTATGTGTTCGACGAAACTAAGTGGTCGACCTTGTGTGAGAGGAAACTCCAGATGCGAAACTTAGTTCCATTTTAAACTAATTGTTCCATTGGAAACTAAGTGTTCCATACTGTGCCAGGAGAAGCGCCTGTTCTCTGAAATGTGTGGCGATGCCACTCGAAACCGTATGTGTTCGACGAAACTAAGTGGTTGATCTTGTGAGAGAGTATACTCCAGATGCGAAACATAGTTCCATTTTAAACTAATTGTTCTGTCTGAAATAAGTGTTCGATACTGTGCCAGGCGAAGCGCCTGTTCTCTGAAATCTGTGGCGATGCCACTCGAAACCGTATGTGTTCGACGAAACTAAGTGGTCGACCTTGTGAGAGAGGAAACTCCAGATGCGAAACTTAGTTCCATTTTAAACTTATTGTTCTATCTGAAACTAAGTGTTCGATACTGTGCCAGGAGTAGCGCCTGTTCTCTGAGATCAGTGGCGATGCTACTCGAAACCGTATGTGTTCGACGAAACTAAGTGGTCGACCTTGTGAGAGAGGAAACTCCAAATGCGAAACTTTGTTCCATTTTAAACTAAATGTTCTGTCTGAAACTAAGTGTTCGATACAGTGCCAGGAGAAGCGCCTGTTCCCTGAAATCTGTGGCGATGCTACTCGAAACCGTATGTGTTCGGCGAAACTAAGTGGTCGACCTTGTGAGAGAGGAAACTCCAGATGCGAAACTTAGTTCCATTTTAAACTAATTGTTCTAGCTGAAACTAAGTGTTCGATACTGTGCCAGGAGAAACGCCTGTTCTCTGAAATCTGTGGCGATGCCACTCGAAACCGTATGTGTTCGACGAAACTAAGAGGTCGACCTTGTGAGAGGAAACTCCAGATGCGAAACTTAGTTCCATTTTAAACTAATTGTTCTATCTGAAACTAAGCATTCGATACTGTGCCAGGAGTAGCGCCTGTTCTCTGAGATCAGTGGCGATGCTACTCGAAACCGTATGTGTTTGACGAAACTAAGTGGTCGACCTTGTGAGAGAGGAAACTCCAGATGCGAAACTCTGTTCCATTTTAAACTAAATGTTCTGTCTGAAACTAAGTGTTCGATACTGTGCCAGGAGAATCGCCTGATCTCTGAAATCTGTGGCGATGCTACTCGAAACCGTATGTGTTCGACGAAAATAAGTGGTCGACCTTGTGGCAGAGGAAAATCCAGATGCGAAACATAGTTCCATTTTAAACTATTTGTTCTATCTGAAACTAAGTGTTCGGTACTGTGCCAGGAGAAGCGCCTGTTCTCTGAAATATGTGACGATGCCGCTCGAAACCGTATGTGTTCGACGAAACTAAGTGGTCGAACTTGTGAGGGAGGAAACTGCTGATGCGAAACTTAGTACCATTTTAAACTAATTGTTCTATCTGAAACTAAGTGTTCTATACTGTTCCAGGAGAAGCGCCTGTTCTCTGAAATCTGTGGCGTTGCCACTCAAAACCGTATGTGTTCGACGAAACTAAGTGGTCGACCTTGTGAGAGAGGAAACTCCAGATGCGAAGCTTATTTCCATTTTAAACTAATTGTTCTATCTGATACTAAGTGTTCGATACTGTGCCAGGAGAAGCGCCTGATTTCTGAAATCTGTGGCGATGCCACTTGAAACCGTGTGTGTTCGACGAAACTAAGTGGTCGAACTTGTGAGAGAGGAAACTCCAGATGCGAAACTTAGTTCCATTTTAAACTAATCGTTCTAGCTGAAACTAAGTGTCCGATACTGTGCCAGGAGAAACGCCTGTTCTCTGAAATCTGTGGCGATGCCACTCGAAACCGTATGTGTTCGACGAAACTAAGTGGTCGACCTTGTGAGAGAGGAAACTCCAGATGCGAAACTTAGTTCCATTTTAAACTTATTGTTCTATCTGAAACTAAGTGTTCGATACTGTGCCAGGAGTAGCGCCTGTTCTCTGAGATCAGTGGCGATGCTACTCGAAACCGTATGTGTTCGACGAAACTAAGTGGTCGACCTTGTGAGAGAGGAAACTCCAGATGCGAAACTTTGTTCCATTTTAAACTAAATGTTCTGTCTGAAACTAAGTGTTCGATACAGTGCCAGGAGAAGCGCCTGTTCCCTGAAATCTGTGGCGATGCTACTCGAAACCGTATGTGTTCGGCGAAACTAAGTGGTCGACCTTGTGAGAGAGGAAACTCCAGATGCGAAACTTAGTTCCATTTTAAACTAATCTTTCTAGCTGAAACTAAGTGTCCGATACTGTGCCAGGAGAAACGCCTGTTCTCTGAAATCTGTGGCGATACCACTCGAAACCGTATGTGTTCGACGAAACTAAGTGGTTGATCTTGTGAGAGAGTATACTCCAGATGCGAAACATAATTCCATTTTAAACTAATTGTTCTATCTGATACTAAGTGTTCGATACTGTGCCAGGAGAAGCGCCTGATTTCTGAAATCTGTGGGGATGCCACTCGAAACCGAATGTGTTCAACGAAACTAAGTTGTCGACCTTGTGAGAGAGGAAACTCGAAATGCGAAGCTTTGTTCCATTTTAAACTAATTGTTCTACCTGAAACTGTGTGTTCGACACTGTGCCAGGAGAAGCGCCTGTTCTCTGAATAGTGTGGCGATTCCACTCGAAACCGTATGTGTTCGAGGAAACTAAGTGGCCGACCTTGTGGGAGAGGAAACTCCAGATGCGAAACTTAGTTCCATTTTAAACTAATTGTTCCATTGGAAACTAAGTGTTCGATACTGTGCCAGGAGTAGCGCCTGTTCTCTGAGATCAGTGGCGATGCTACTCGAAACCGTATGTGTTTGACGAAACTAAGTGGTCGACCTTGTGAGAGAGGAAACTCCAGATGCGAAACTCTGTTCCATTTTAAACTAAATGTTCTGTCTGAAACTAAGTGTTCGATACAGTGCCAGGAGAAGCGCCTGTTCTCTGAAATCTGTGGCGATGCTACTCGAAACAGTATGTGTTCGGCGAATCTAAATGGTCGACCTTGTGAGAGAGGAAACTCCAGATGCGAAACTTTGTTCCATTTTAAACTAAATGTTCTGTCTGAAACTAAGTGTTCGATACAGTGCCAGGAGAAGCGCCTGTTCCCTGAAATCTGTGGCGATGCTACTCGAAACCGTATGTGTTCGGCGAAACTAAGTGGTCGACCTTGTGAGAGAGGAAACTCCAGATGCGAAACTTAGTTCCATTTTAAACTAATCGTTCTAGCTGAAACTAAGTGTTCGATACTGTGCCAGGAGAAACGCCTGTTCTCTGAAATCTGTGGCGATACCACTCGAAAGCGTATGTGTTCGACAAAACTATGTGGTCGACCTTGTGAGAGGAAACTCCAGATGCGAAACTTAGTTCCATTTTAAACTAATTGTTCTATCTGAAACTAAGTGTTCGATACTGTGCCAGGAGAAACGCCTGTTCTGTGAAATCTCTAGCGATACCACTCGAAACAGTATGTGTCGACGAAACTAAGTGGTCGACATTGTGAGAGGAAACTCCAGATGCGAAACTTAGTTCCATTTTAAACTAATTGTTCTATCTGAAACTAAGTGTTCGATACTGTGCCAGGAGAAACGCCTGTTCTCTGAAATCTGTGGCGATGCCACTCGAAACCGTATGTGTTCGACGAAACTAAGTGGTCGACCTTGTGTGAGAGGAAACTCCAGATGCGAAACTTAGTTCCATTTTAAACTAATTGTTCCATTGGAAACTAAGTGTTCGATACTGTGCCAGGAGACGCGCCTGTTCTCTGAAATGTGTGGCGATGCCACTCGAAACCGTATGTGTTCGACGAAACTAAGTGGTTGATCTTGTGAGAGAGTATACTCCAGATGCGAAACATAGTTCCATTTTAAACTAATTGTTCTGTCTGAAATAAGTGTTCGATACTGTGCCAGGCGAAGCGCCTGTTCTCTTAAATCTGTGGCGATGCCACTCGAAACCGTATGTGTTTGACGAAACTAAGTGGTCGACCTTGTGAGAGAGGAAACTCCAGATGCGAAACTTAGTTCCATTTTAAACTTATTGTTCTATCTGAAACTAAGTGTTCGATACTGTGCCAGGAGAAACGCCTGTTCTCTGAAATCTGTAGCGATACCACTCGAAACAGTATGTGTCGACGAAACTAAGTGGTCGACATTGTGAGAGGAAACTCCAGATGCGAAACTTAGTTCCATTTTAAACTAATTGTTCTATCTGAAACTAAGTGTTCGATACTGTGCCAGGAGAAACGCCTGTTCTCTGAAATCTGTGGCGATGCCACTCGAAACCGTATGTGTTCGACGAAACTAAGTGGTCGACCTTGTGTGAGAGGAAACTCCAGATGCGAAATTTAGTTCCATTTTAAACTAATTGTTCCATTGGAAACTAAGTGTTCGATACTGTGCCAGGAGACGCGCCTGTTCTCTGAAATGTGTGGCGATGCCACTCGAAACCGTATGTGTTCGACGAAACTAAGTGGTTGATCTTGTGAGAGAGTATACTCCAGATGCGAAACATAGTTCCATTTTAAACTAATTGTTCTGTCTGAAATAAGTGTTCGATACTGTGCCAGGCGAAGCGCCTGTTCTCTTAAATCTGTGGCGATGCCACTCGAAACCGTATGTGTTTGACGAAACTAAGTGGTCGACCTTGTGAGAGAGGAAACTCCAGATGCGAAACTTAGTTCCATTTTAAACTAATCGTTCTAGCTGAAACTAAGTGTTCGATACTGTGCCAGGAGTAGCGCCTGTTCTCTGAGATCAGTGGCGATGCTACTCGAAACCGTATGTGTTCGACGAAACTAAGTGGTCGACATTGTGAGAGGAAACTCCAGATGCGAAACATAGTTCCATTTTAAACTAATTGTTCTGTCTGAAATAAGTGTTCGATACTGTGCCAGGCGAAGCGCCTGTTCTCTGAAATCTGTGGCGATGCCACTCGAAACCGTATGTGTTCGACGAAACTAAGTGGTCGACCTTGTGAGAGAGGAAACTCCAGATGCGAAACTTAGTTCCATTTTAAACTTATTGTTCTGTCTGAAACTAAGTGTTCGATACAGTGCCAGGAGAAGCGCCTGTTCCCTGAAATCTGTGGCGATGCTACTCGAAACCGTATGTGTTCGGCGAAACTAAGTGGTCGACCTTGTGAGAGAGGAAACTCCAGATGCGAAACTTAGTTCCATTTTAAACTAATCGTTCTAGCTGAAACTAAGTGTTCGATACTGTGCCAGGAGAAACGCCTGTTCTCTGAAATCTGTGGCGATACCACTCGAAACCGTATGTGTTCGACGAAACTAAGAGGTCGACCTTGTGAGAGGAAACTCCAGATGCGAAACTTAGTTCCATTTTAAACTAATTGTTCTATCTGAAACTAAGCATTCGATACTGTGCCAGGAGTAGCGCCTGTTCTCTGAGATCAGTGGCGATGCTACTCGAAACCGTATGTGTTTGACGAAACTAAGTGGTCGACCTTGTGAGAGAGGAAACTCCAGATGCGAAACTCTGTTCCATTTTAAACTAAATGTTCTGTCTGAAACTAAGTGTTCGATACAGTGCCAGGAGAAGCGCCTGTTCTCTGAAATCTGTGGCGATGCTACTCGAAACAGTATGTGTTCGGCGAATCTAAATGGTCGACCTTGTGAGAGAGGAAACTCCAGATGCGAAACCTAGTTCCACTTTAAACCAAATGTTCCATCCGAAACTAAGTGTTCGATACTGTGCTAGGAGAAGCGCCTGTTCTCTGAAATCTGTGGCGATGCTACTCGAAACCGAATGTTTTCCACGAAACTAAGTGGCCGCCTCGTGAGGGAGGAAACTCCAGATGCGAAACCTAGTACCATTTTAAACTAATTGTTCTATCTGAAACTATGTGTCCGATACTGTGCCAGGAGAATCGCCTGATCAATGAAATCTGTGGCGATGCTACTCGAAACCGTATGTGTTCGACGAAAATAAGTGGTCGACCTTGTGGCAGAGGAAAATCCAGATGCGAAACATAGTTCCATTTTAAACTATTTGTTCTATCTGAAACTAAGTGTTCGGTACTGTGCCAGGAGAAGCGCCTGTTCTCTGAAATATGTGACGATGCCGCTCGAAACCGTATGTGTTCGACGAAACTAAGTGGTCGAACTTGTGAGGGAGGAAACTGCTGATGCGAAACTTAGTACCATTTTAAACTAATTGTTCTATCTGAAACTAAGTGTTCTATACTGTTCCAGGAGAAGCGCCTGTTCTCAGAAATCTGTGGCGTTGCCACTCGAAACCGTATGTGTTCGACGAAACTAAGTGGTCGACCTTGTGTGAGAGGAAACTCCAGATGCGAAGCTTATTTCCATTTTAAACAAATTGTTCTATCTGATACTAAGTGTTCGATACTGTGCCAGGAGAAGCGCCTGATTTCTGAAATCTGTGGCGATGCCACTCGAAACCGAATGTGTTCAACGAAACTAAGTTGTCGACCTTGTGAGAGAGGAAACTCGAAATGCGAAGCTTTGTTCCATTTTAAACTAATTGTTCTACCTGAAACTGTGTGTTCGACACTGTGCCAGGAGAAGCGCCTGTTCTCTGAATAGTGTGGCGATGCCACTCGAAACCGTATGTGTTCGAGGAAACTAAGTGGCCGACCTTGTGGGAGAGGAAACTCCAGATGCGAAACTTAGTTCCATTTTAAACTAATTGTTCCATTGGAAACTAAGTGTTCGATACTGTGCCAGGAGAAGCGCCTGTTCTCTGAAATGTGTGGCGATGCCACTCGAAACCGTATGTGTTCGACGAAACTAAGTGGTTGATCTTGTGAGAGAGTATACTCCAGATGCGAAACATAGTTCCATTTTAAACTAATTGTTCTGTCTGAAATAAGTGTTCGATACTGTGCCAGGCGAAGCGCCTGTTCTCTGAAATCTGTGGCGATGCCACTCGAAACCGTATGTGTTCGACGAAACTAAGTGGTCGACCTTGTGAGAGAGGAAACTCCAGATGCGAAACTTAGTTCCATTTTAAACTTATTGTTCTATCTGAAACTAAGTGTTCGATACTGTGCCAGGAGTAGCGCCTGTTCTCTGAGATCAGTGGCGATGCTACTCGAAACCGTATGTGTTCGACGAAACTAAGTGGTCGACCTTGTGAGAGAGGAAACTCCAGATGCGAAACTTTGTTCCATTTTAAACTAAATGTTCTGTCTGAAACTAAGTGTTCGATACAGTGCCAGGAGAAGCGCCTGTTCCCTGAAATCTGTGGCGATGCTACTCGAAACCGTATGTGTTCGGCGAAACTAAGTGGTCGACCTTGTGAGAGAGGAAACTCCAGATGCGAAACTTAGTTCCATTTTAAACTAATCGTTCTAGCTGAAACTAAGTGTTCGATACTGTGCCAGGAGAAACGCCTGTTCTCTGAAATCTGTGGCGATACCACTCGAAAGCGTATGTGTTCGACAAAACTATGTGGTCGACCTTGTGAGAGGAAACTCCAGATGCGAAACTTAGTTCCATTTTAAACTAATTGTTCTATCTGAAACTAAGTGTTCGATACTGTGCCAGGAGAAACGCCTGTTCTGTGAAATCTCTAGCGATACCACTCGAAACAGTATGTGTCGACGAAACTAAGTGGTCGACATTGTGAGAGGAAACTCCAGATGCGAAACTTAGTTCCATTTTAAACTAATTGTTCTATCTGAAACTAAGTGTTCGATACTGTGCCAGGAGAAGCGCCTGTTCTCTGAAATCTGTGGCGATGCCACTCGAAACCGTATGTGTTCGGCGAAACTAAGTGGTCGACCTTGTGTGAGAGGAAACTCCAGATGCGAAACTTAGTTCCATTTTAAACTAATTGTTCCATTGGAAACTAAGTGTTCGATACTGTGCCAGGAGACGCGCCTGTTCTCTGAAATGTGTGGCGATGCCACTCGAAACCGTATGTGTTCGACGAAACTAAGTGGTTGATCTTGTGAGAGAGTATACTCCAGATGCGAAACATAGTTCCATTTTAAACTAATTGTTCTGTCTGAAATAAGTGTTCGATACTGTGCCAGGCGAAGCGCCTGTTCTCTTAAATCTGTGGCGATGCCACTCGAAACCGTATGTGTTCGACGAAACTAAGTGGTCGACCTTGTGAGAGAGGAAACTCCAGATGCGAAACTTAGTTCCATTTTAAACTTATTGTTCTATCTGAAACTAAGTGTTCGATACTGTGCCAGGAGAAACGCCTGTTCTCTGAAATCTGTAGCGATACCACTCGAAACAGTATGTGTCGACGAAACTAAGTGGTCGACATTGTGAGAGGAAACTCCAGATGCGAAACTTAGTTCCATTTTAAACTAATTGTTCTATCTGAAACTAAGTGTTCGATACTGTGCCAGGAGAAACGCCTGTTCTCTGAAATCTGTGGCGATGCCACTCGAAACCGTATGTGTTCGACGAAACTAAGTGGTCGACCTTGTGTGAGAGGAAACTCCAGATGCGAAACTTAGTTCCATTTTAAACTAATTGTTCCATTGGAAACTAAGTGTTCGATACTGTGCCAGGAGACGCGCCTGTTCTCTGAAATGTGTGGCGATGCCACTCGAAACCGTATGTGTTCGACGAAACTAAGTGGTTGATCTTGTGAGAGAGTATACTCCAGATGCGAAACATAGTTCCATTTTAAACTAATTGTTCTGTCTGAAATAAGTGTTCGATACTGTGCCAGGCGAAGCGCCTGTTCTCTTAAATCTGTGGCGATGCCACTCGAAACCGTATGTGTTTGACGAAACTAAGTGGTCGACCTTGTGAGAGAGGAAACTCCAGATGCGAAACTTAGTTCCATTTTAAACTTATTGTTCTATCTGAAACTAAGTGTTCGATACTGTGCCAGGAGTAGCGCCTGTTCTCTGAGATCAGTGGCGATGCTACTCGAAACCGTATGTGTTCCACGAAACTAAGTGGTCGACCTTGTGAGAGAGGAAACTCCAGATGCGAAACTTAGTTCCATTTTAAACTTATTGTTCTATCTGAAACTAAGTGTTCGATACAGTGCCAGGAGAAGGGCCTGTTCTCTGAAATCTGTGGCGATGCTACTCGAAACAGTATGTGTTCGGCGAAACTAAGTGGTCGACCTTGTGAGAGAGGAATCTCCAGATGCGAAACTTAGTTCCATTTTAAACTAATCGTTCTAGCTGAAACTAAGTGTTCGATACTGTGCCAGGAGAAACGCCTGTTCTCTGAAATCTGTAGCGATACCACTCGAAACAGTATGTGTCGACGAAACTAAGTGGTCGACATTGTGAGAGGAAACTCCAGATGCGAAACTTAGTTCCATTTTAAACTAATTGTTCTATCTGAAACTAAGTGTTCGATACTGTGCCAGGAGAAACGCCTGTTCTCTGAAATCTGTGGCGATGCCACTCGAAACCGTATGTGTTCGACGAAACTAAGTGGTCGACCTTGTGTGAGAGGAAACTCCAGATGCGAAACTTAGTTCCATTTTAAACTAATTGTTCCATTGGAAACTAAGTGTTCGATACTGTGCCAGGAGACGCGCCTGTTCTCTGAAATGTGTGGCGATGCCACTCGAAACCGTATGTGTTCGACGAAACTAAGTGGTTGATCTTGTGAGAGAGTATACTCCAGATGCGAAACATATTTCCATTTTAAACTAATTGTTCTGTCTGAAATAAGTGTTCGATACTGTGCCAGGCGAAGCGCCTGTTCTCTGAAATCTGTGGCGATGCCACTCGAAACCGTATGTGTTCGACGAAACTAAGTGGTCGACCTTGTGAGAGAGGAAACTCCAGATGCGAAACTTAGTTCCATTTTAAACTTATTGTTCTATCTGAAACTAAGTGTTCGATACTGTGCCAGGAGTAGCGCCTGTTCTCTGAGATCAGTGGCGATGCTACTCGAAACCGTATGTGTTCGACGAAACTAAGTGGTCGACCTTGTGAGAGAGGAAACTCCAGATGCGAAACTTAGTTCCATTTTAAACTAATCGTTCTAGCTGAAACTAAGTGTTCGATACTGTGCCAGGAGAAACGCCTGTTCTCTGAAATCTGTGGCGATACCACTCGAAACCGTATGTGTTCGACGAAACTAAGTGGTCGACCTTGTGAGAGGAAACTCCAGATGCGAAACTTAGTTCCATTTTAAACTAATTGTTCTATCTGAAACTAAGTGTTCGATACTGTGCCAGGAGAAACGCCTGTTCTCTGAAATCTGTGGCGATGCCACTCGAAACCGTATGTGTTCGACGAAACTAAGTGGTCGACCTTGTGTGAGAGGAAACTCCAGATGCGAAACTGAGTTCCATTTTAAACTAATTGTTCTATTGGAAACTAAGTGTTCGATACTGTGCCAGGAGAAGCGCCTGTTCTCTGAAATCTGTGGCGATGCCACTCGAAACCGTATGTGTTCGACGAAACTAAGTGGTCGACCTTGCGTGAGAGGAAACTCCAGATGCGAAACTTAGTTCCATTTTAAACTAATTGTTCCATTGGAAACTAAGTGTTCGATACTGTGCCAGGAGAAGCGCCTGTTCTCTGAAATCTGTGGCGATGCCACTCGAAACCGTATGTGTTCGACGAAACTAAGTGGTCGACCTTGCGTGAGAGGAAACTCCAGATGCGAAACTTAGTTCCATTTTAAACTAATTGTTCTATCTGAAACTAAGTGTTCGATACTGTGCCAGGAGAAACGCCTGTTCTCTGAAATCTGTGGCGATGCCACTCGAAACCGTATGTGTTCGACGAAACTAAGTGGTCGACCTTGTGTGAGAGGAAACTCCAGATGCGAAATTTAGTTCCATTTTAAACTAATTGTTCCATTGGAAACTAAGTGTTCGATACTGTGCCAGGAGACGCGCCTGTTCTCTGAAATGTGTGGCGATGCCACTCGAAACCGTATGTGTTCGACGAAACTAAGTGGTTAATCTTGTGAGAGAGTATACTCCAGATGCGAAACATAGTTCCATTTTAAACTAATTGTTCTGTCTGAAATAAGTGTTCGATACTGTGCCAGGCGAAGCGCCTGTTCTCTTAAATCTGTGGCGATGCCACTCGAAACCGTATGTGTTTGACGAAACTAAGTGGTCGACCTTGTGAGAGAGGAAACTCCAGATGCGAAACTTAGTTCCATTTTAAACTAATCGTTCTAGCTGAAACTAAGTGTTCGATACTGTGCCAGGAGTAGCGCCTGTTCTCTGAGATCAGTGGCGATGCTACTCGAAACCGTATGTGTTCGACGAAACTAAGTGGTCGACATTGTGAGAGGAAACTCCAGATGCGAAACATAGTTCCATTTTAAACTAATTGTTCTGTCTGAAATAAGTGTTCGATACTGTGCCAGGCGAAGCGCCTGTTCTCTGAAATCTGTGGCGATGCCACTCGAAACCGTATGTGTTCGACGAAACTAAGTGGTCGACCTTGTGAGAGAGGAAACTCCAGATGCGAAACTTAGTTCCATTTTAAACTTATTGTTCTGTCTGAAACTAAGTGTTCGATACAGTGCCAGGAGAAGCGCCTGTTCCCTGAAATCTGTGGCGATGCTACTCGAAACCGTATGTGTTCGGCGAAACTAAGTGGTCGACCTTGTGAGAGATGAAACTCCAGATGCGAAACTTAGTTCCATTTTAAACTAATCGTTCTAGCTGAAACTAAGTGTTCGATACTGTGCCAGGAGAAACGCCTGTTCTCTGAAATCTGTGGCGATACCACTCGAAACCGTATGTGTTCGACGAAACTAAGAGGTCGACCTTGTGAGAGGAAACTCCAGATGCGAAACTTAGTTCCATTTTAAACTAATTGTTCTATCTGAAACTAAGCATTCGATACTGTGCCAGGAGTAGCGCCTGTTCTCTGAGATCAGTGGCGATGCTACTCGAAACCGTATGTGTTTGACGAAACTAAGTGGTCGACCTTGTGAGAGAGGAAACTCCAGATGCGAAACTCTGTTCCATTTTAAACTAAATGTTCTGTCTGAAACTAAGTGTTCGATACAGTGCCAGGAGAAGCGCCTGTTCTCTGAAATCTGTGGCGATGCTACTCGAAACAGTATGTGTTCGGCGAATCTAAATGGTCGACCTTGTGAGAGAGGAAACTCCAGATGCGAAACCTAGTTCCACTTTAAACCAAATGTTCCATCCGAAACTAAGTGTTCGATACTGTGCTAGGAGAAGCGCCTGTTCTCTGAAATCTGTGGCGATGCTACTCGAAACCGAATGTTTTCCACGAAACTAAGTGGCCGCCTCGTGAGGGAGGAAACTCCAGATGCGAAACCTAGTACCATTTTAAACTAATTGTTCTATCTGAAACTATGTGTCCGATACTGTGCCAGGAGAATCGCCTGATCAATGAAATCTGTGGCGATGCTACTCGAAACCGTATGTGTTCGACGAAAATAAGTGGTCGACCTTGTGGCAGAGGAAAATCCAGATGCGAAACATAGTTCCATTTTAAACTATTTGTTCTATCTGAAACTAAGTGTTCGGTACTGTGCCAGGAGAAGCGCCTGTTCTCTGAAATATGTGACGATGCCGCTCGAAACCGTATGTGTTCGACGAAACTAAGTGGTCGAACTTGTGAGGGAGGAAACTGCTGATGCGAAACTTAGTACCATTTTAAACTAATTGTTCTATCTGAAACTAAGTGTTCTATACTGTTCCAGGAGAAGCGCCTGTTCTCAGAAATCTGTGGCGTTGCCACTCGAAACCGTATGTGTTCGACGAAACTAAGTGGTCGACCTTGTGTGAGAGGAAACTCCAGATGCGAAGCTTATTTCCATTTTAAACAAATTGTTCTATCTGATACTAAGTGTTCGATACTGTGCCAGGAGAAGCGCCTGATTTCTGAAATCTGTGGCGATGCCACTCGAAACCGAATGTGTTCAACGAAACTAAGTTGTCGACCTTGTGAGAGAGGAAACTCGAAATGCGAAGCTTTGTTCCATTTTAAACTAATTGTTCTACCTGAAACTGTGTGTTCGACACTGTGCCAGGAGAAGCGCCTGTTCTCTGAATAGTGTGGCGATGCCACTCGAAACCGTATGTGTTCGAGGAAACTAAGTGGCCGACCTTGTGGGAGAGGAAACTCCAGATGCGAAACTTAGTTCCATTTTAAACTAATTGTTCCATTGGAAACTAAGTGTTCGATACTGTGCCAGGAGAAGCGCCTGTTCTCTGAAATGTGTGGCGATGCCACTCGAAACCGTATGTGTTCGACGAAACTAAGTGGTTGATCTTGTGAGAGAGTATACTCCAGATGCGAAACATAGTTCCATTTTAAACTAATTGTTCTGTCTGAAATAAGTGTTCGATACTGTGCCAGGCGAAGCGCCTGTTCTCTGAAATCTGTGGCGATGCCACTCGAAACCGTATGTGTTCGACGAAACTAAGTGGTCGACCTTGTGAGAGAGGAAACTCCAGATGCGAAACTTAGTTCCATTTTAAACTTATTGTTCTATCTGAAACTAAGTGTTCGATACTGTGCCAGGAGTAGCGCCTGTTCTCTGAGATCAGTGGCGATGCTACTCGAAACCGTATGTGTTCGACGAAACTAAGTGGTCGACCTTGTGAGAGAGGAAACTCCAGATGCGAAACTTTGTTCCATTTTAAACTAAATGTTCTGTCTGAAACTAAGTGTTCGATACAGTGCCAGGAGAAGCGCCTGTTCTCTGAAATCTGTGGCGATGCTACTCGAAACCGTATGTGTTCGGCGAAACTAAGTGGTCGACCTTGTGAGAGAGGAAACTCCAGATGCGAAACTTAGTTCCATTTTAAACTAATCGTTCTAGCTGAAACTAAGTGTTCGATACTGTGCCAGGAGAAACGCCTGTTCTCTGAAATCTGTGGCGATACCACTCGAAAGCGTATGTGTTCGACAAAACTATGTGGTCGACCTTGTGAGAGGAAACTCCAGATGCGAAACTTAGTTCCATTTTAAACTAATTGTTCTATCTGAAACTAAGTGTTCGATACTGTGCCAGGAGAAACGCCTGTTCTGTGAAATCTCTAGCGATACCACTCGAAACAGTATGTGTCGACGAAACTAAGTGGTCGACATTGTGAGAGGAAACTCCAGATGCGAAACTTAGTTCCATTTTAAACTAATTGTTCTATCTGAAACTAAGTGTTCGATACTGTGCCAGGAGAAACGCCTGTTCTCTGAAATCTGTGGCGATGCCACTCGAAACCGTATGTGTTCGACGAAACTAAGTGGTCGACCTTGTGTGAGAGGAAACTCCAGATGCGAAACTTAGTTCCATTTTAAACTAATTGTTCCATTGGAAACTAAGTGTTCGATACTGTGCCAGGAGACGCGCCTGTTCTCTGAAATGTGTGGCGATGCCACTCGAAACCGTATGTGTTCGACGAAACTAAGTGGTTGATCTTGTGAGAGAGTATACTCCAGATGCGAAACATAGTTCCATTTTAAACTAATTGTTCTGTCTGAAATAAGTGTTCGATACTGTGCCAGGCGAAGCGCCTGTTCTCTTAAATCTGTGGCGATGCCACTCGAAACCGTATGTGTTCGACGAAACTAAGTGGTCGACCTTGTGAGAGAGGAAACTCCAGATGCGAAACTTAGTTCCATTTTAAACTTATTGTTCTATCTGAAACTAAGTGTTCGATACTGTGCCAGGAGAAACGCCTGTTCTCTGAAATCTGTAGCGATACCACTCGAAACAGTATGTGTCGACGAAACTAAGTGGTCGACATTGTGAGAGGAAACTCCAGATGCGAAACTTAGTTCCATTTTAAACTAATTGTTCTATCTGAAACTAAGTGTTCGATACTGTGCCAGGAGAAACGCCTGTTCTCTGAAATCTGTGGCGATGCCACTCGAAACCGTATGTGTTCGACGAAACTAAGTGGTCGACCTTGTGTGAGAGGAAACTCCAGATGCGAAACTTAGTTCCATTTTAAACTAATTGTTCCATTGGAAACTAAGTGTTCGATACTGTGCCAGGAGACGCGCCTGTTCTCTGAAATGTGTGGCGATGCCACTCGAAACCGTATGTGTTCGACGAAACTAAGTGGTTGATCTTGTGAGAGAGTATACTCCAGATGCGAAACATAGTTCCATTTTAAACTAATTGTTCTGTCTGAAATAAGTGTTCGATACTGTGCCAGGCGAAGCGCCTGTTCTCTTAAATCTGTGGCGATGCCACTCGAAACCGTATGTGTTTGACGAAACTAAGTGGTCGACCTTGTGAGAGAGGAAACTCCAGATGCGAAACTTAGTTCCATTTTAAACTTATTGTTCTATCTGAAACTAAGTGTTCGATACTGTGCCAGGAGTAGCGCCTGTTCTCTGAGATCAGTGGCGATGCTACTCGAAACCGTATGTGTTCGACGAAACTAAGTGGTCGACCTTGTGAGAGAGGAAACTCCAGATGCGAAACTTAGTTCCATTTTAAACTTATTGTTCTATCTGAAACTAAGTGTTCGATACAGTGCCAGGAGAAGGGCCTGTTCTCTGAAATCTGTGGCGATGCTACTCGAAACAGTATGTGTTCGGCGAAACTAAGTGGTCGACCTTGTGAGAGAGGAATCTCCAGATGCGAAACTTAGTTCCATTTTAAACTAATCGTTCTAGCTGAAACTAAGTGTTCGATACTGTGCCAGGAGAAACGCCTGTTCTCTGAAATCTGTAGCGATACCACTCGAAACAGTATGTGTCGACGAAACTAAGTGGTCGACATTGTGAGAGGAAACTCCAGATGCGAAACTTAGTTCCATTTTAAACTAATTGTTCTATCTGAAACTAAGTGTTCGATACTGTGCCAGGAGAAACGCCTGTTCTCTGAAATCTGTGGCGATGCCACTCGAAACCGTATGTGTTCGACGAAACTAAGTGGTCGACCTTGTGTGAGAGGAAACTCCAGATGCGAAACTTAGTTCCATTTTAAACTAATTGTTCCATTGGAAACTAAGTGTTCGATACTGTGCCAGGAGACGCGCCTGTTCTCTGAAATGTGTGGCGATGCCACTCGAAACCGTATGTGTTCGACGAAACTAAGTGGTTGATCTTGTGAGAGAGTATACTCCAGATGCGAAACATAGTTCCATTTTAAACTAATTGTTCTGTCTGAAATAAGTGTTCGATACTGTGCCAGGCGAAGCGCCTGTTCTCTGAAATCTGTGGCGATGCCACTCGAAACCGTATGTGTTCGACGAAACTAAGTGGTCGACCTTGTGAGAGAGGAAACTCCAGATGCGAAACTTAGTTCCATTTTAAACTTATTGTTCTATCTGAAACTAAGTGTTCGATACTGTGCCAGGAGTAGCGCCTGTTCTCTGAGATCAGTGGCGATGCTACTCGAAACCGTATGTGTTCGACGAAACTAAGTGGTCGACCTTGTGAGAGAGGAAACTCCAGATGCGAAACTTAGTTCCATTTTAAACTAATCGTTCTAGCTGAAACTAAGTGTTCGATACTGTGCCAGGAGAAACGCCTGTTCTCTGAAATCTGTGGCGATACCACTCGAAACCGTATGTGTTCGACGAAACTAAGTGGTCGACCTTGTGAGAGGAAACTCCAGATGCGAAACTTAGTTCCATTTTAAACTAATTGTTCTATCTGAAACTAAGTGTTCGATACTGTGCCAGGAGAAACGCCTGTTCTCTGAAATCTGTGGCGATGCCACTCGAAACCGTATGTGTTCGACGAAACTAAGTGGTCGACCTTGTGTGAGAGGAAACTCCAGATGCGAAACTGAGTTCCATTTTAAACTAATTGTTCTATTGGAAACTAAGTGTTCGATACTGTGCCAGGAGAAGCGCCTGTTCTCTGAAATCTGTGGCGATGCCACTCGAAACCGTATGTGTTCGACGAAACTAAGTGGTCGACCTTGCGTGAGAGGAAACTCCAGATGCGAAACTTAGTTCCATTTTAAACTAATTGTTCCATTGGAAACTAAGTGTTCGATACTGTGACAGGAGAAGCGCCTGTTCTCTGAAATGTGTGGCGATGCCACTCGAAACCGTATGTGTTCGAGGAAACTAAGTGGTTGATCTTGTGAGAGAGTATACTCCAGATGCGGAACATAGTTCCATTTTAAACTAATTGTTCTGTCTGAAATAAGTGTTCGATACTGTGCCAGGCGAAGTGCCTGTTCTCTGAAATCTGTGGCGATGCCACTCGAAACCGTATGTGTTCGACGAAACTAAGTGGTCGACCTTGTGAGAGAGGAAACTCCAGATGCGAAACTTTGTTCCATTTTAAACTAAATGTTCTGTCTGAAACTAAGTGTTCGATACAGTGCCAGGAGAAGCGCCTGTTCCCTGAAATCTGTGGCGATGCTACTCGAAACCGTATGTGTTCGACGAAACTAAGTGGTCGACCTTGTGAGAGAGGAAACTCCAGATGCGAAACTTAGTTCCATTTTAAACTAATCGTTCTAGCTGAAACTAAGTGTTCGATACTGTGCCAGGAGAAACGCCTGTTCTCTGAAATCTGTGGCGATACCACTCGAAACCGTATGTGTTCGACGAAACTAAGTGGTCGACCTTGTGAGAGGAAACTCCAGATGCGAAACTTAGTTCCATTTTAAACTAATTGTTCTATCTGAAACTAAGTGTTCGATACTGTGCCAGGAGAAACGCCTGTTCTCTGAAATCTGTGGCGATGCCACTCGAAACCGTATGTGTTCGACGAAACTAAGTGGTCGACCTTGTGTGAGAGGAAACTCCAGATGCGAAACTGAGTTCCATTTTAAACTAATTGTTCTATTGGAAACTAAGTGTTCGATACTGTGCCAGGAGAAGCGCCTGTTCTCTGAAATCTGTGGCGATGCCACTCGAAACCGTATGGGTTCGACGAAACTAAGTGGTCGACCTTGCGTGAGAGGAAACTCCAGATGCGAAACTTATTTCCATTTTAAACTAATTGTTCCATTGGAAACTAAGTGTTCGATACTGTGACAGGAGAAGCGCCTGTTCTCTGAAATGTGTGGCGATGCCACTCGAAACCGTATGTGTTCGAGGAAACTAAGTGGTTGATCTTGTGAGAGAGTATACTCCAGATGCGGAACATAGTTCCATTTTAAACTAATTGTTCTGTCTGAAATAAGTGTTCGATACTGTGCCAGGCGAAGTGCCTGTTCTCTGAAATCTGTGGCGATGCCACTCGAAACCGTATGTGTTCGACGAAACTAAGTGGTCGACCTTGTGAGAGAGGAAACTCCAGATGCGAAACTTTGTTCCATTTTAAACTAAATGTTCTGTCTGAAACTAAGTGTTCGATACAGTGCCAGGAGAAGCGCCTGTTCCCTGAAATCTGTGGCGATGCTACTCGAAACCGTATGTGTTCGGCGAAACTCAGTGGTCGACCTTGTGAGAGAGGAAACTCCAGATGCGAAACTTAGTTCCATTTTAAACTAATCGTTCTAGCTGAAACTAAGTGTTCGATACTGTGCCAGGAGAAACGCCTGTTCTCTGAAATCTGTGGCGATACCACTCGAAACCGTATGTGTTCGACGAAACTAAGTGGTCGACCTTGTGTGAGAGGAAACTCCAGATGCGAAATTTAGTACAATTTTAAACTAATTGTTCTATCTGAAACTATGTGTCTGATAGTCTGCCAGGCGAAGCGCCTGTTCTCTGAAATGTGTGGCGATGCCACTCGAAACCGTATGTGTTCGACGAAACTAAATGGTTGATCTTGTGAGAGAGGATACTCTAGATGCGAAACATAGTTCCATTTTAAACTAATTGTTCTGTCTGAAAAAAGTGTTCGATACTGTGCCAGGCGAAGCGCCTGTTCTCTGAAATATGTGGCGATGCCCCTCGAAACCGTATGTGTTCGACGAAACTAAGTTGTCGAACTTGTGAGAGAGGAAACGCCAAATGCGAAACATAGGTCCATATTAGACTAATTGTTCTATCTGAAACTAAGTGTTCGATACTGTGCCAGGAGAAGCGCCTGTTCTCTGAAATCTGTGGCGATGCCACTCGAAACCGTATGTGTTCGACGAAACTAAGTGGTTGATCTTGTGAGAGAGTATACTCCAGATGCGAAACATAGTTCCATTTTAAACTAATTGTTCTGTCTGAAATAAGTGTTCGATACTGTGCCAGGCGAAGCGCCTGTTCTCTGAAATCTGTGGCGATGCCACTCGAAACCGTATATGTTCGACGAAACTAAGTGGTCGACCTTGTGAGAGAGGAAACTCCAGATGCGAAACTTAGTTCCATTTTAAACTTATTGTTCTATCTGAAACTAAGTGTTCGATACTGTGCCAGGAGTAGCGCCTGTTCTCTGAGATCAGTGGCGATGCTACTCGAAACCGTATGTGTTCGACGAAACTAAGTGGTCGACCTTGTGAGAGAGGAAACTCCAGATGCGAAACTTAGTTCCATTTTAAACTTATTGTTCTATCTGAAACTAAGTGTTCGATACAGTGCCAGGAGAAGGGCCTGTTCTCTGAAATCTGTGGCGATGCTACTCGAAACAGTATGTGTTCGGCGAAACTAAGTGGTCGACCTTGTGAGAGAGGAAACTCCAGATGCGAAACTTAGTTCCATTTTAAACTAATCGTTCTAGCTGAAACTAAGTGTTCGATACTGTGCCAGGAGAAACGCCTGTTCTCTGAAATCTGTAGCGATACCACTCGAAACAGTATGTGTCGACGAAACTAAGTGGTCGACATTGTGAGAGGAAACTCCAGATGCGAAACTTAGTTCCATTTTAAACTAATTGTTCTATCTGAAACTAAGTGTTCGATACTGTGCCAGGAGAAACGCCTGTTCTCTGAAATCTGTGGCGATGCCACTCGAAACCGTATGTGTTCGACGAAACTAAGTGGTCGACCTTGTGTGAGAGGAAACTCCAGATGCGAAACTTAGTTCCATTTTAAACTAATTGTTCCATTGGAAACTAAGTGTTCGATACTGTGCCAGGAGACGCGCCTGTTCTCTGAAATGTGTGGCGATGCCACTCGAAACCGTATGTGTTCGACGAAACTAAGTGGTTGATCTTGTGAGAGAGTATACTCCAGATGCGAAACATAGTTCCATTTTAAACCAATTGTTCTGTCTGAAATAAGTGTTCGATACTGTGCCAGGCGAAGCGCCTGTTCTCTGAAATCTGTGGCGATGCCACTCGAAACCGTATGTGTTCGACGAAACTAAGTGGTCGACCTTGTGAGAGGAAACTCCAGATGCGAAACTTAGTTCCATTTTAAACTAATTGTTCTATCTGAAACTAAGTGTTCGATACTGTGCCAGGAGAAACGCCTGTTCTCTGAAATCTGTGGCGATGCCACTCGAAACCGTATGTGTTCGACGAAACTAAGTGGTCGACCTTGTGTGAGAGGAAACTCCAGATGCGAAACTTAGTTCCATTTTAAACTAATTGTTCTATTGGAAACTAAGTGTTCGATACTGTGCCAGGAGAAGCGCCTGTTCTCTGAAATCTGTGGCGATGCCACTCGAAACCGTATGTGTTCGACGAAACTAAGTGGTCGACCTTGTGTGAGAGGAAACTCCAGATGCGAAACTTAGTTCCATTTTAAACTAATTGTTCTATCTGAAACTAAGTGTTCGATACTGTGCCAGGAGAAACGCCTGTTCTCTGAAATCTCTGGCGATGCCACTCGAAACCGTATGTGTTCGACGAAACTAAGTGGTCGACCTTGCGTGAGAGGAAACTCCAGATGCGAAACTTAGTTCCATTTTAAACTAATTGTTCCATTGGAAACTAAGTGTTCGATACTGTGACAGGAGAAGCGCCTGTTCTCTGAAATGTGTGGCGATGCCACTCGAAACCGTATGTGTTCGACGAAACTAAGTGGTTGATCTTGTGAGAGCGTATACTCCAGATGCGAAACATAGTTCCATTTTAAACTAATTGTTCTGTCTGAAATAAGTGTTCGATACTGTGCCAGGCGAAGTGCCTGTTCTCTGAAATCTGTGGCGATGCCACTCGAAACCGTATGTGTTCGACGAAACTAAGTGGTCGACCTTGTGAGAGAGGAAACTCCAGATGCGAAACTTTGTTCCATTTTAAACTAAATGTTCTGTCTGAAACTAAGTGTTGGATACAGTGCCAGGAGAAGCGCCTGTTCCCTGAAATCTGTGGCGATGCTACTCGAAACCGTATGTGTTCGGCGAAACTCAGTGGTCGACCTTGTGAGAGAGGAAACTCCAGATGCGAAACTTAGTTCCATTTTAAACTAATCGTTCTAGCTGAAACTAAGTGTTCGATACTGTGCCAGGAGAAACGCCTGTTCTCTGAAATATGTGGCGATACCACTCGAAACCGTATGTGTTCGACGAAACTAAGTGGTCGACCTTGTGAGAGGAAACTCCAGATGCGAAACTTAGTTCCATTTTAAACTAATTGTTCTATCTGAAACTAAGTGTTCGATACTGTGCCAGGAGAAACGCCTGTTCTCTGAAATCTGTGGCGATGCCACTCGAAACCGTATGTGTTCGACGAAACTAAATGGTTGATCTTGTGAGAGAGGATACTCCAGATGCGAAACATAGTTCCATTTTAAACTAATTGTTCTGTCTGAAAAAAGTGTTCGATACTGTGCCAGGCGAAGCGCCTGTTCTCTGAAATATGTGGCGATGCCCCTCGAAACCGTATGTGTTCGACGAAACTAAGTTGTCGAACTTGTGAGAGAGGAAACGCCAAATGCGAAACATAGGTCCATATTAGACTAATTGTTCTATCTGAAACTAAGTGTTCGATAATGTGCCAGGAGAAGCGCCTGTTCTCTGAAATCTGTGGCGTTGCCACTCGAAACCGTATGTGTTCGACGAAACTAAGTGGTCGACCTTGTGAGAGAGGAAACTCCAGATGCGAGACTTAGTTCCATTTTAAACTAATTGTTCTAGCTGAAACTAAGTGTTCGATACTGTGCCAGGAGAAACGCCTGTTCTCTGAAATCTGTGGCGATACCACTCGAAACCGTATGTGTTCGACGAAACTAAGTGGTCGACCTTGTGAGAGGAAACTCCAGATGCGAAACTTAGTTCCATTTTAAACTAATTGTTCTATCTGAAACTAAGTGTTCGATACTGTGCCAGGAGAAACGCCTGTTCTCTGAAATCTGTGGCGATGCCACTCGAAACCGTATGTGTTCGACGAAACTAAATGGTTGATCTTGTGAGAGAGGATACTCCAGATGCGAAACATAGTTCCATTTTAAACTAATTGTTCTGTCTGAAAAAAGTGTTCGATACTGTGCCAGGCGAAGCGCCTGTTCTCTGAAATATGTGGCGATGCCCCTCGAAACCGTATGTGTTCGACGAAACTAAGTTGTCGAACTTGTGAGAGAGGAAACGCCAAATGCGAAACATAGGTCCATATTAGACTAATTGTTCTATCTGAAACTAAGTGTTCGATAATGTGCCAGGAGAAGCGCCTGTTCTCTGAAATCTGTGGCGTTGCCACTCGAAACCGTATGTGTTCGACGAAACTAAGTTGTCGACCTTGTGAGAGAGGATACTCCAGATGCGAAACATAGTTCCATTTTAAACGAATTGTTCTGTCTGAAATAAGTGTTCGATACTGTGCCAGGCGAAGCGCCTGTTCTCTGAAATCTGTGCCGATGCCACACGAAACCGTATGTGTTCGACGAAACTAAGTGGTCGACCTTGTGAGAGAGGAAACTCCAGATGCGAAGCTTATTTCCATTTTAAACTAATTGTTCTATCTGATACTAAGTGTTCGATACTGTGCCAGAAGAAGCGCCTGTTCTCTGAAATCTGTGGCGATACCACTCGAAACCGTATGTGTTCGACGAAACTAAGTGGTCGACCTTGTGAGAGGAAACTCCAGATGCGAAACTTAGTTCCATTTTAAACTAATTGTTCTATCTGAAACTAAGTGTTCGATACTGTGCCAGGAGAAACGCCTGTTCTCTGAAATCTGTGGCGATGCCACTCGAAACCGTATGTGTTCGACGAAACTAGGTGGTCGACCTTGTGAGAGAGGAAACTCCAGATGCGAAACTTAGTTCTATTTTAAACTAATTGTTCTATCTGAAACTAAGTATTCGATACTGTGCCAGGAGAAGCGACTGTTCTCTGAAATCTTTGGCGGTGCCACTCGAAACCGTATGTGTTCGACGAAACTAAGTGGTTGATCTTGTGAGAGAGGATACTCCAGATGCGAGACTTAGTTCCATTTTAAACTAATAGTTCTATCTGAAACTAAGTGTTCGATACTGTGCCAGGCGAAGCGCCTGTTCTATGAAATATGTGGCGATGCCCCTCGAAACCGTATGTGTTCGACGAAACTAAGTTGTCGAACTTGTGAGAGAGGAAACGCCAAATGCGAAACATAGGTCCATATTAGACTAATTGTTCTATCTGAAACTAAGTGTTCGATAATGTGCCAGGAGAAGCGCCTGTTCTCTGAAATCTGTGGCGATGCCACTCGAAACCGTATGTGTTCGACGAAACTAAGTGGTCGACCTTGTGAGAGAGGAAACTCCAGATGCGAGACTTAGTTCCATTTTAAACTAATTGTTCTATCTGAAACTAAGTGTTCGATACTGTGCCAGGAGAAACGCCTGTTCTCTGATATATGTGGCGATGCCACTCGAAGCCGTATGTATTCGACGAAACTAAGTGGCCGACCTTGTGAGAGAGGAAACTACAGATGCGAAAATTAGTTCCATTTTAAATTAATTATTCTGTCTGAAACTAAGTGTTCGATACTGTTCCAGGAGAAGCGCCTGTTCTCTGAAATCTGTGGCGTTGCCACTCGAAACCGTATGTGTTCGACGAAACTAAGTTGTCGACCTTGTGAGAGAGGATACTCCAGATGCGAAACATAGTTCCATTTTAATCGAATTGTTCTGTCTGAAATAAGTGTTCGATACTGTGCCAGGCGAAGCGCCTGTTCTCTGAAATCTGTGGCGATACCACTCGAAACCGTATGTGTTCGACGAAACTAAGTGGTCGACCTTGTGAGAGGAAACTCCAGATGCGAAACTTAGTTCCATTTTAAACTAATTGTTCTATCTGAAACTAAGTGTTCGATACTGTGCCAGGAGAAACGCCTGTTCTCTGAAATCTGTGGCGATGCCACTCGAAACCGTATGTGTTCGACGAAACTAAGTGGTCGACCTTGTGAGAGGAAACTCCAGATGCGAAACTTAGTTCCATTTTAAACTAATTGTTCTATCTGAAACTAAGTGTTCGATACTGTGCCCGGAGAAGCTCCTGTTCTCTGAAATCTGTGGCGATGCCACTCGAAACCGTATGTGTTCGACGAAACTAAGTGGTCGACCGGGTGAGAGAGGAAACTCCAGATGCGAAACTTAATTCCATTTTAAACTAATTGTTCTCTCTGAAACTAAGTGTTCGATACTGTGCCAGGAGAAGCGCCTGTTCTCTGAAATCTGTGGCGATCCTACTCGAAACCGAATGTGTTCGACGAAACTAAGTGGTCGACCTTGTGAGAGAGGAAACTACAGATGCGAAAATTAGTTCCATTTTAAATTAATTATTCTGTCTGAAACTAAGTGTTCGATACTGTTCCAGGAGAAGCGCCTGTTCTCTGAAATCTGTGGCGTTGCCACTCGAAACCGTATGTGTTCGACGAAACTAAGTTGTCGACCTTGTGAGAGAGGATACTCCAGATGCGAAACATAGTTCCATTTTAAACGAATTGTTCTGTCTGAAATAAGTGTTCGATACTGTGCCAGGCGAAGCGCCTGTTCTCTGACATCTGTGCCGATGCCACACGAAACCGTATGTGTTCAACGAAACTAAGTGGTCGACCTTGTGAGAGAGGAAACTCCAGATGCGAAGCTTATTTCCACTTTAATCTAATTGTTCTATCTGATACTAAGTGTTCGATACTGTGCCAGAAGAAGCGCCTGTTCTCTGAAATCTGTGGGGATGCCACTCGAAACCGTATGTGTTTGACGAAACTAAGTTGTCGACCTTGTGAGAGAGGAAACTCCAGATGCGAAACTTAGTTCCATTTTAAACTGATTGTTCTATCTGAAACTAAGTGTTCGATACTGTGCCAGGAGAAGCGCCTGTTCTCGGAAATCTGTCGCGATGCTACTCGAAACCGTATGTGTTCGACGAAACTAAGTGGTCGACCTACTGAGAGAGGAAACTCCAGATGCGAAACTTAGTTCCATTTTAAACTAATTGTTCTAGCTGAAACTAAGTGTTCGATACTGTGCCAGGAGAAACGCCTGTTCTCTGAAATCTGTAGCGATACCACTCGAAACAGTATGTGTTCGACGAAACTAAGTGGTCGACATTGTGAGAGGAAACTCCAGATGCGAAACTTAGTTCCATTTTAAACTAATTGTTCTATCTGAAACTAAGTGTTCGATACTGTGCCAGGAGAAACGCCTGTTCTCTGAAATCTGTGGCGATGCCACTCGAAACCGTATGTGTTCGACGAAACTAAGTGGTCGACCTTGTGTGAGAGGAAACTCCAGATGCGAAACTTAGTTCCATTTTAATCTAATTGTTCCAATGGAAACTAAGTGTTCGATACTGTGCCAGGCGAAGCGCCTGTTCTCTGAAATGTGTGGCGATGCCACTCGAAACCGTATGTGTTCGACGAAACTAAGTGGTTGATCTTGTGAGAGAGTATACTCCAGATGCGAAACATAGTTCCATTTTAAACTAATTGTTCTGTCTGAAATAAGTGTTCGATACTGTGCCAGGCGAAGCGCCTGTTCTCTGAAATCTGCGGCGATGCCACTCGACACCGTATGTGTTCGAAGAAACTAAGTGGTCGACCTTGTGAGAGAGGAAACTCCAGATGCGAAACTTAGTTCCATTTTAAACTTATTCTTCTATCTGAAACTAAGTGTTCGATACTATGCCAGGAGTAGCGCCTGTTCTCTGAGATCAGTGGCGATGTTACTCGAAACCGTATGTGTTCGACGAAACTAAGTGGTCGACCTTGTGAGAGAGGAAACTCCAGATGCGAAACTTTGTTCCATTTTAAACTAAATGTTCTGTCTGAAACTAAGTGTTCGATACAGTGCCAGGAGAAGCGCCTGTTCCCTGAAATCTGTGGCGATGCTACTCGAAACCGTATGTGTTCGGCGAAACTAAGTGGTCGACCTTGTGAGAGAGGAAACTCCAGATGCGAAACTTAGTTCCATTTTAAACTAATCGTTCTATCTGAAACTAAGTGTTCGATAGTGTGCCAGGAGAAACGCCTGTTCTCTGAAATCTGTGGCGATGCCACTCGAAACCGTATGTGTTCGACGAAACTAAGTGGTCGACCTTGTGTGAGAGGAAACTCCAGATGCGAAACATAGTTCCATTTTAAACTAATTGTTCTGTCTGAAATAAGTGTTCGATACTGTGCCAGGCGAAGCGCCTGTTCTCTGAAATCTGCGGCGATGCCACTCGACACCGTATGTGTTCGACGAAACTAAGTGGTCGACCTTGTGAGAGAGGAAACTCCAGATGCGAAACTTAGTTCCATTTTAAACTTATTGTTCTATCTGAAACTAAGTGTTCGATACTATGCCAGGAGTAGCGCCTGTTCTCTGAGATCAGTGGCGATGCTATTCGAAACCGTATGTGTTCGGCGAAACTAAGTGGTCGACCTTGTGAGAGAGGAAACTCCAGATGCGAAACTTTGTTCCATTTAAACTAAATGTTCTGTCTGAAACTAAGTGTTCGATACAGTGCCAGGAGAAGCGCCTGTTCCCTGAAATCTGTGGCGATGCTACTCGAAACCGTATGTGTTCGGCGAAACTAAGTGGTCGACCTTGTGAGAGAGGAAACTCCAGATGCGAAACTTAGTTCCATTTTAAACTAATCGTTCTATCTGAAACTAAGTGTTCGATAGTGTGCCAGGAGAAACGCCTGTTCTTTGAAATCTGTGGCGATGCCACTCGAAACCGTATGTGTTCGACGAAACTGAGTGGTAGACCGTGTGAGAGAGGAAACTCCAGAGGCGAAAATTAGTTCCATTTTAAACTAATTGTTCTATCTGAAACTAAGTGTTCGACACTGTGCCAGGAGAAGCGCCTGTTCTCTGAAATCTGTGGCGATGCCACTCGAAACCGTATGTGTTTAACGAAACTAAGTTGTCGACCTTGTGAGAGAGGAACTCCAGATGCGAAAATTAGTTGCATTTTAAACTAATTGTTCTATCCGAAACTAAGTGTTCGACACTGTGCCAGGAGAAGCGCCTGTTCTGTGAAACCTGTGGCGATGCTACTCGAAAACGAATGTTTTCCACGAAACTAAGTGGCCGCCTTGTGAGGGAGGAATCTCCAGATGCGAAACTTATTACCATTTTAAACTAATTGTTCTATCTGAAACTATGTGTTCGATACTGTACCAGGAGAAGCGCCTGTTCTCTGAAATGTGTGGCGATGCTACTCGAAACCGTATGTGTTCGAGGAAACTAAGTGGTCGACCTTGTGGGAGAGGAAACACCAGATGCGAAACTTAGTTCCATTTTAAACAAATTGTTCTATCTGAAACTAAGTGTTCGTTACTGTGCCAGGGGAAGCGCCTGTTCTCTGAAATCTGTGGCGATGCCACTCGAAACCGTATGTGTTTGACGAATCTAGATGGTCGACCTTGTGAGAGAGGAAACTCCAGAAGCGAAACTTAGTTCCATTTTAAACTAATTGTTCCATCTGAAACTAAGTGTTCGATACTGTGCCAGGAGAAGCGCCTGCTCTCTGAAATCTGTGGCGATGCCACTCGAAACCGTATGTGTTTGACGAAACTAAGTGGTCCACCTTGTGAGGGAGGAAATTCCAGATGCGAAACTTAGTTCCATTTTAAACTAATTGTTCTACCTGAAACTAAGTGTTCGATACTCTGCCAGGGGAAGCGCCTGTTCTCTGAAATCTGTGACGATGCCACTCGAAACCGTATGTGTTCGACGAAACTAAGTGGTCGACCTTGTGAGAGAGGAAACTCCAGATGCGAAACTTAGTTCTATTTTAAACTAATTGTTCTATCTGAAACTAAGTATTCGATACTGTGCCAGGAGAAGCGACTGTTCTCTGAAATCTTTGGCGGTGCCACTCGAAACCGTATGTGTTCGACGAAACTAAGTGGTCGGCCTTGTGAGAGAGGAAACTCCAGATGCGAAACTTAGGTCCATTTTAAACTAATTGTTCTATCTGAAACTAAGTGTTCGATAATGTGCCAGGACAAGCGCCTGTTCTCTGAAATCTGTGGCGATGCTACTCGAAACGGTATGTGTTCGACGAAACTGAGTGGTTGACCTTGTGAGAGAGGAAACTCCAGACGCGAAATTTAGTTTCATTTTTAAATAATTTTTCTATCTGAAACTAAGTGTCCGATACTGTCCCAGGAGAAGCGCCTGTTCTCTGAAATCTGTGGCGATGCCACTCGAAACCGTATGTGTTCGACGAAACTAAGTGGTCGACCGGGTGAGAGAGGAAACTCCAGATGCGAAACTTAATTCCATTTTAAACTAATTGTTCTCTCTGAAACTAAGTGTTCGATACTGTGCCAGGAGAAGCGCCTGTTCTCTGAAATCTGTGGCGATCCTACTCGAAACCGAATGTGTTCGACGAAACTAAGTGGTCGACATTGTGAGAGAGGAAACTCCAGATGCGAAACTTAGTTCCATTTTAAACTAATTGTTCTACCTGAAACTAAGTGTTCGATACTCTGCCAGGGGAAGCGCCTGTTCTCTGAAATCTGTGGCGATGCCACTCGAAACCGTATGTGTTCGACGAAACTAAGTGGTCGACCTTGTGAGAGAGGAAACTCCGGATGCGAAACTTAGTTCTATTTTAAACTAATTGTTCTATCTGAAACTAAGTATTCGATACTGTGCCAGCAGAAGCGACTGTTCTCTGAAATCTTTGGCGGTGCCACTCGAAACCGTATGTGTTCGACGAAACTAAGTGGTCGACCTTGTGAGAGAGGAAACTCCAGATGCGAAACTTAGGTTCATTTTAAACTAATTGTTCTATCTGAAACTAAGTGTTCGATAATGTGCCAGGAGAAGCGCCTGTTCTCTGAAATCTGTGGCGATGCTACTCGAAACGGTATGTGTTCGACGAAACTGAGTGGTTGACCTTGTGAGAGAGGAAACTCCAGACGCGAAACTTAGTTTCATTTTTAAATAATTTTTCTATCTGAAACTAAGTGTCCGATACTGTCCCAGGAGAAGCGCCTGTTCTCTGAAATCTGTGGCGATGCCACTCGAAACCGTATGTGTTCGACGAAACTAAGTGGTCGACCGGGTGAGAGAGGAAACTCCAGATGCGAAACTTAATTCCATTTCAATCTCATTGTTCTATCTGAAACTAAGTGTTCGATACGGTGCCAGCAGAAGTGCCTGTTCTCTGAAATCTGTGGCGATGCCACTCGAAACCGTATGTGTTCGACGAAACTAAGTGGTCGACCTTGTGAGGGAGGAAACTCCAGATGCGAAACTTAGTTCCATTTTAAACTAATTGTTCTATCTGAAACTAAGTGTTTGATACTGTGCCAGGTGAAGCGCCTGTTCTCTGAAATCTGTCGCGATGCCACTCGAATCCGTATGTGTTCGACGAAACTAAGTGGCCGCCTTGTGAGGGAGGAAAGTCCAGATGCGAAACTTAATTCCATTTTAAACTAATTGTTCTATCTGAAACTAAGTGTTCGATACTCTGCCAGGGGAAGCGCCTGTTCTCTGAAATCTGTGGCGATGCCACTCGAAACCGTATGTGTTCGACGAAACTAAGTGGTCGACCTTGTGAGAGAGGAAACTCCGGATGCGAAACTTAGTTCTATTTTAAACTAATTGTTCTATCTGAAACTAAGTGTTCGATACTCTGCCAGGGGAAGCGCCTGTTCTCTGAAATCTGTGGCGATGCCACTCGAAACCGTATGTGTTCGACGAAACTAAGTGGTCGACCTTGTGAGAGAGGAAACTCCGGATGCGAAACTTAGTTCTATTTTAAACTAATTGTTCTATCTGAAACTAAGTGTTCGGTACTGTGCCAGGAGAAGCGCCCGTTCTCTGAAATCTGTGGCGATGCTACTCGAAAACGTATGTGTTCGTCGAAACTAAGCGGTCGACCTTGTGAGAGAGGAAACTCCAGATGCGAAGCTTAGTTCCATTTTAAACTAATTGTTCTATCTGATACTAAGTGTTCGATAATGTGCCAGGAGAAGCGCCTGTTCTCTGAAATCGGTCGCGATGCTACTCGAAACCTTATGTGTTCGACTAAACTAAGTGGTCGACCTTGTGAGAGAGGAAACTCCAGAAGCGAAACTTAGTTCCATTTAAAACTAATTGTTCCATCTGAAACTAAGTGTTCGATTCTGTGCCAGGAGAAGCGCCTGTTCTCTGAAATCTGTCGCGATGCTACTCGAAACCGTATGTGTTCGACGAAACTAAGTGGTCGACCTTGTGGGATGGGAAACTCCAGATGCGAAACTTAGTTCCATTTTAAACTATTTGTTCTATCTGAAACTAAGTGTTCGATACTGTGCCAGGAGAAGCGCCTGTTCTCTGAAATCTGTCGCGATGCTACTCGAAACCGTATGTGTTCGACGAAACTAAGTGGTCGACCTTGTGGAAGAGGAAACTCCAGATGCGAAGCTTAGTTCCATTTTAAAGTAATTGTTCTATCTGATACTAAGTGTTCGATACTGTGCCAGGAGAAGCGCCAGCTCTCTGAAACCTGTGGCGATGCCACTCGAAACCGTATGTGTTCGAAGAAACTCAGTGGTCGACCTTGTGAGAGAGGAAACTCCAGATGCGAAACTTAGTTCCATTTTAAACTAATGGTTCTATCTGAAACTGAGTGTTCGGTACTGTACCAGGAGAAGCGACTGTTCTCTGAAATCTGTGGCGATGCCACTCGAAACCGTATGTGTTCGACGAAACTAAGTGGTCGACCTTGTGAGAGAGGAAACTCCAGATGCGAAACATATTTCCATTTTAAACTAATTGTTCTATCTGAAACTAAGTGTTCGGTACTGTGCCAGGAGAAGCGCCCGTTCTCTGAAATCTGTGGCGATGCTACTCGAAACCGTATGTGTTCGACGGAACTGAGTGGTCCACCTTGTGAGAGAGGAAACTCCAGACGCGAAACTTAGTGCCATTTTAAACTAATTGTTCTATCTGAAACTAAGTGTTCGATACTGTGCCAGGAGAAGCGCCTGTTCTCTGAAATCGGTCGCGATGCTACTCGAAACCTTATGTGTTCGACTAAACTAAGTGGTCGACCTTGTGAGAGAGGAAACTCCAGAAGCGAAACTTAGTTCCATTTAAAACTAATTGTTCCATCTGAAACTAAGTGTTCGATTCTGTGCCAGGAGAAGCGCCTGTTCTCTGAAATCTGTCGCGATGCTACTCGAAACCGTATGTGTTCGACGAAACTAAGTGGTCGACCTTGTGGGATGGGAAACTCCAGATGCGAAACTTAGTTCCATTTTAAACTATTTGTTCTATCTGAAACTAAGTGTTCGATAGTGTGCCAGGAGAAGCGCCTGTTCTCTGAAATCTGTCGCGATGCTACTCGAAACCGTATGAGTTCGACGAAACTAAGTGGCCGACCTTGTGAGAGAGGAGACTTCAGATACGAAACTTAGTTCCATTTTAAATTAATTGTTCTATCTGAAACTAAGTGTTCGATACTGTGCCAGGAGAAGCGCCCGTTCTGTGAAACTTGTGGCGATACCACTCGGAACGGTAAGTGTTCGACGAAACTGAGTGGTCCACCTTGTAAGAGAGGAAACTCCAGACGCGAAACTTAGTGCCATTTTAAACTAATTGTTCTATCTGAAACTAAGTGTTCGATACTGTGCCAGGAGAAGCGCCTGTTCTCTGAAATCTGTCGCGATGCTACTCGAAACCGTATGAGTTCGACGAAACTAAGTGGCCGACCTTGTGAGAGAGGAAACTTCAGATACGAAACTTAGTTCAATTTTAAATTAATTGTTCTATCTGAAACTAAGTGTTCGATACTGTGCCAGGAGAAGCGCCCGTTCTGTCAAACCTGTGGCGATACCACTCGGAACGGTAAGTGTTCGACGAAACTGAGTGGTCCACCTTGTGAGAGAGGAAACTCCAGACGCGAAACTTAGTGCCATTTTAAACTAATTGTTCTCTCTGAAACTAAGTGTTCGATACTGGGCCAGGAGAAGCGCCTGTTCTCTGAAATCTGTCGCGATGCTACTCGAAACCGTATGTGTTCGACGAACCTAAGTGGCCGCCTGTTGAGGGAGGAAAGTCCAGATGCGAAACTTAGTTCCATTTTAAACTAATTGTTCTATCTGAAACTAAGTGTTCCATAATGTGCCAGGAGTAGCGCCTGTTCTCTGAAATCTTGGCGATGCTACTCGAAACCGTATGTGTTCGACGAAACTAAGTGGTCGACCTTCTGTGAGAGGAAAGTCCGGATGCGAAACTTAGTTCCATTTTAAACCAAATGTTCCATCTGAAACTAAGTGTTCGATAATGTGCCAGGAGAAGCGCCAGTTCTGCGAAATCTGTGGCGATACCACTCGAAACCGTATGTGTTCGACGAAACTAGGTGGTCGACCTTGTGGGAGAGGAAACTCCAGATGCGAAACGTAGTTCCATTTTAAACTAATTGTTCTCTCTGAAACTAAGTGTTCGATACTGTGCCAGGAGAAGCGAATGTTCTCTGAAATCGTTGGCGATGCCATTCGAAACCGTATGTGTTCGACGAAACTAAGTGGTCCACCTTGTGCGAGAGGAAACACCAGATCCGAAACTTAGTACCATTTTAAACTAATTGTTCTATCTGAAACTATGTGTTCGATACTGTGCCAGTCGAAGCGCCTTGTCTCTGAAATCTGTGGCGATGCCGCTCGAAACCGTATGTGTTCGACGAAACTAAGTGGTCGCCTTGTGAGGGAAGAAACTCCAGATGCGAAACTTAGTTCCATTTTAAACTAATTGTTCTATCTGAAACTAAGTGTTCCATAATGTGCCAGGAGTAGCGCCTGTTCTCTGAAATCTTGGCGATGCTACTCGAAACCGTATGTGTTCGACGAAACTAAGTGGTCGACCTTCTGTGAGAGGAAAGTCCGGATGCGAAACTTAGTTCCATTTTAAACCAAATGTTCCATCTGAAACTAAGTGTTCGATAATGTGCCAGGAGAAGCGCCAGTTCTGCGAAATCTGTGGCGATACCACTCGAAACCGTATGTGTTCGACGAAACTAGGTGGTCGACCTTGTGGGAGAGGAAACTCCAGATGCGAAACGTAGTTCCATTTTAAACTAATTGTTCTCTCTGAAACTAAGTGTTCGATACTGTGCCAGGAGAAGCGAATGTTCTCTGAAATCGTTGGCGATGCCATTCGAAACCGTATGTGTTCGACGAAACTAAGTGGTCCACCTTGTGCGAGAGGAAACACCAGATCCGAAACTTAGTACCATTTTAAACTAATTGTTCTATCTGAAACTATGTGTTCGATACTGTGCCAGTCGAAGCGCCTTGTCTCTGAAATCTGTGGCGATGCCGCTCGAAACCGTATGTGTTCGACGAAACTAAGTGGTCGCCTTGTGAGGGAAGAAACTCCAGATGCGAAACTTAGTACCATTTTAAACTAATTGTTCTATCGGAAACTATGTGTTCGACACTGTGCCAGGAGACGGGCCTGTTCTCTGAAATGTCTGGCGATGCCAATCGAAACCGTATGTGTTCGACGAAACTAAGTGGCCGACCTTGTGAGAGAGGAAGCTCCAGATGCGAAACTTAGTTCCATTTTAAACTAATTGTTCTATCTGAAACTAAGTTTTCGATACTGTGCCAGGAAAAGCGCCTGTTCTCTGAAATCTGTGGCGATGCCACTCGAAACCGTATGTGTTCGACGGAACTAAGTGGTCGACCTTGTGAGAGAGGAAACTCCAGAGGCGAAACCTAGTTCCATTTTAAACTAATTGTTCTATCTGAAACTATGTGTTCGATACTGTGCCAGTAGAAGCGTCTGTTCTCTGAAATCTGTGGCGATGCCACTCGAAACCGTATTTGTTCGACGAAACTAAGCTGTCGACCTTGTGAGAGAGGAATCTCCGGATGCGAAACATAGTCCCATTTAAAACTAATTGTTCTATCTGAAACTAAGTGTTCGATACTGTGCCAGGAGAAGCGCCCGTTCTGTTAAACCTGTGGCGATACCACTCGAAACGGTATGTGTCCGACGAAACTGAGTGGTCGACCTTGTGGGAGAGGAAACTCCAGTTGCGGAGCTTAGTTCCATTTTAAACTAATTGTTCTATCTGAAACTAAGTGTTCGATACTGTGCCAGGAGAAGCGCCTGTTCTCTGAAATCTTGGCGATGCTACTCGAAACCGTATGTGTTCGACGAAACTAAGTGGTCGACCTTCTGTGAGAGGAAAGTCCGGATGCGAAACTTAGTTCCATTTTAAACCAAATGTTCCATCTGAAACTAAGTGTTCGATAATGTGCCAGGAGAAGCGCCAGTTCTGCGAAATCTGTGGCGATACCACTCGAAAACGTATGTGTTCGACGAAACTAGGTGGTCGACCTTGTGGGAGAGGAAACTCCAGATGCGAAACGTAGTTCCATTTTAAACTAATTGTTCTCTCTGAAACTAAGTGTTCGATACTGTGCCAGGAGAAGCGAATGTTCTCTGAAATCGTTGGCGATGCCATTCGAAACCGTATGTGTTCGACGAAACTAAGTGGTCCACCTTGTGCGAGAGGAAACTCCAGATCCGAAACTTAGTACCATTTTAAACTAATTGTTCTATCTGAAACTATGTGTTCGATACTGTGCCAGTCGAAGCGCCTTGTCTCTGAAATCTGTGGCGATGCCGCTCGAAACCGTATGTGTTCGACGAAACTAAGTGGTCGCCTTGTGAGGGAAGAAACTCCAGATGCGAAACTTAGTACCATTTTAAACTAATTGTTCTATCGGAAACTATGTGTTCGACACTGTGCCAGGAGACGGGCCTGTTCTCTGAAATGTCTGGCGATGCCACTAGAAACCATACGTGTTCGACGAAACTAGGTGGTTGACCTTGTGAAAGAGGAAACTCCAGATGCGAAACACATTTCCATTTTAAATTAATTGTTCTCTCTGAAACTAAGTGTTCGATACTGTGCCAGGAGAAGCGACTGTTCTCTGAAATCGTTGGCGATGCCATTCGAAACCGTATGTGTTTGACGAAAGTAAGTTGTCGACCTTGTGAGAGAGGAACTTCAGATGCGAAAATTAGTTCCATTTTAAACTAATTGTTCTATTGGAAACTAAGTGTTCGACACTGTGCCAGGAGAAGCGCCTGTTCTCTGAAATCTGTGGCGATGCCACTCGAAACCGTATGTGTTCAACGAAACTAAGTGATCGACCTTGTGAGCGAGGAAACTCCAGATGCGAAACTTAGTTCCATTTTAAACTAATTGTTCTATCTGAAAGTGTTCGATACTGTGCCAGTAGAAGCGCCTGTTCTCTGAAACCTGTGGCGATGATACTCGAAACCGTATGTGTTCGACGAATCTAAGTGGTCCACCTTGTGAGAGAGGAAACTCCAAATGCGAAATTTAATTCCATTTTAAACTAATTGTTCTCTCTGAAACTAAGTGTTCGATACTGTGCCAGGAGAAGCGCATGTTCTCTGAAATCTGTGGCGATGCTACTCGAAACCGAATGTGTTCGACGAAACTAAGTGGCCGACCTTGTGAGAGAGGAAACTCCAGATGCGAAACTTAGTTCCATTTTAAACTAATTGTTCTATCTGAAAGTGTTCGATACTGTGCCACGAGAAGCGCCTGCTCTCTGAAATCTGTGGCGATGCTACTCGAAACCGTATGTGTTCGACGAAACTAAGTGGTCGACCTTGTGAGAGAGGATACTCCAGATGCGAAACATAGTTCCATTTTAAACTAGTTGTTCTCTCTGAAACTAAGTGTTCGATACTGTGCGAGGAGAAGCGCCTGTTCTCTGAAATCTGTGGGGATGCTACTCGAAACCGTATGTGTTCGATGAAACTAAGTGGTTGATCTTGTGAGAGAGGAAATTCCAGATGCGAAGCTTAGTTCCATTTTAAACTAATTGTTCTATCTGAAACTAAGGGTTCGATACTGTGCCAGGAGAAGCGCCTGTTCTCTGAAATGTGTGGCGATGGTACTCGAAGCCGTATGTGTTCGACGAAACTAAGTGGTCGCCTTGTGAGAGAAGAAACTCCAGATGCGAAACTTAATTTCTTTTAAAACTAACTGTTCTGCCTGAAACTAAGTGTTCTATACTGTGCCAGGAGTAGCGCCTGTTCTCTGAAATCTGTGGCGAGGCTACTCGAAACCGTATGGGCTCGACGAAACTAAGTGGTCGAACTTGTGAGGGAGGAAACTCCAAATGCGAAACTTAGTTCCACTTTAAACAAATTGTTCTATCTGAAACTAAGTCTTCGATACTGTGCCAGGAGAAGCGCCTGTTCTCTGAAATCTGTCGCGATGCCACTCGAATCCGTATATGTTCGACGAAACTAAGTGGTCGACCTTCTGAGAGAGGAAACTCCAGATGCGATATTTAGTTCCATTTTAAACTGATTGTCCTATCCGATACTAAGTGTTCGATATTGTGCCAGGAGAAGCGCCTGTTCTCTGAAATCTGTGGCGATGCCACTCGAATCCGTATGTGTTCGACGAAACTAAGTGGTCGACCTTGTGAGAAAGGAATCTCCAGATGCGAAACTTAGGTCCATTTTAAACTAATTGTTCTATCTGAAACTGAGTGTTCGATACTGTGCCAGGAGAAGTGCCTGTTCTCTGAAATCTGTGACGATGCTACTCCAAACCGTATGTGTTCGAGGAAACTAAGTGGTCGACCTAGTGGGAGAGGAATCTCCAGATGCGAAATTTAGGTCCATTTTAAACAAATTGTTCTATCTGAAACTAAGTGTTCGATACTGTGCCAGGAGAAGCGCCTGTTCTCTGAAATCTGTCGCGATGCCACACGAATCCGTATGTGTTTGACGAAACTAAGTGGTCGACCTTGTGAGACAGGAAACGCCAAATGCGAAATATATTTCCATTTTAAACTAATTGTTCTCTCTGAAACCAAGTGTTCGATACTGTGCCAGGAGAAGCGCCTGTTCTCTGAAATCTGTCGCGATGCCACTCCAATCCGTATATGTTCGACGAAACTAAGTGGTCGACCTTCTGAGAGAGGAAACTCCAGATGCGATATTTAGTTCCATTTTAAACTGATTGTCCTATCCGATACTAAGTGTTCGATATTGTGCCAGGAGAAGCGCCTGTTCTCTGAAATCTGTGGCGATGCCACTCGAATCCGTATGTGTTCGACGAAACTAAGTGGTCGACCTTGTGAGAAAGGAATCTCCAGATGCGAAACTTAGTTCCATTTTAAACTAATTGTTCTATCTGAAACTGAGTGTTCGATACTGTGCCAGGAGAAGTGCCTGTTCTCTGAAATCTGTGACGATGCTACTCCAAACCGTATGTGTTCGAGGAAACTAAGTGGCCGACCTAGTGGGAGAGGAATCTCCAGATGCGAAACTTAGGTCCATTTTAAACAAATTGTTCTATCTGAAACTAAGTGTTCGATACTGTGCCAGGAGAAGCGCCTGTTCTCTGAAATCTGTGGCGATGCTACTCGAAACCGTATGTGTTCGCCGAAACTGAGTGGTCGACCTTGTGAGAGAGGAAACTCCAGATGCGAAACTTAGTTCCATTTAAAACTAAGTGTCCCATCTGAAACTAAGTGTTCGATACAGTGCCAGGAGACGCGCCTGTTCTCTGAAAACTGTGACGATGCTACTCCAAACCGTATGTGTTCGAGAAAACTAAGTGGCCGACCTAGTGGGAGAGGAATCTCCAGATGCGAAACTTAGGTCCATTTTAAACAAATTGTTCTATCTGAAACTAAGTCTTCGATACTGTGCCAGGAGAAGCGCCCGTTCTCTGAAATCTGTGGCGATGTTACTCGAAACCGTATGTGTTCGACGAAACTAAGTGGTCGACCTTGTGAGAGAGGAAATTCCAGATGCGAAACATAGTTCAATTTTAAACTAAATGTTCCTTGTGAAACTAAGTGTTCGATACTGTGCCAGGAGAAGCGCCTGTTCTTTGAAATCTGTGGCGATGCCACTCGAAACCGTATGTGTTCGACGAAACTAAGTGGTCGACCTTGTGAGAGACGAAACTCCAGATGCGAAACTTACTTCCATTTTAAACTAATTGTTCGATACTGTGCCAGGAGAAGCGCCTGTTCTCTGAAATCAGTGGCGATGCTACTCGAAACCGTATCTGTTCGACGAAACTAAGTGGTCCACCTTGTGAGAGAGGAAACTCCAAATGCGAAACATAGTTCCATTTTATTCTAATTGTTCTATCTGAAACTAAGTGTTCGATACTGTGCCAGGAGAAGCGCCTCTTCTCTGAAATCTGTCGCGATGCCACTCGAATCCGTATGTGTTCGACGAAACTAAGTGGTCGACCTTGTGAGAGAGGAAACTCCAGATGCGAAACTTAGTTCCATTTCAAACTAATTGTTCTATCTGAAACTAAGTGTTCGATACTGTGCCAGGAGAAGCGCCTGTTCTCAGAAATCTGTCGCGATGCCACTCGAATCCGTATGTGTTCGAGGTAACTAAGTGGTCGACCTTGTGGGAGAGGAAACTCCAGATGCGAGACTTAGTTCCATTTTAAACTGATTGTTCTATCTGAAACTAGGTGTTCGTTACTGTGCCAGGAGAAGCGCCTGTTCTCTGAAATCTGTGGCGATGCCACTCGAAACCCTATGTGTTTGACGAAACTAATTTGTCGACCTTGTGAGAGAGGAACTCCAGATGCGAAAATTAGTTCCATTTTAAATTAATTGTTCTATCTGAAACTATTTGTCCGATACTGTGCCAGGAGAAGCGCCTGCTCTCTGAAGTCTGTGGCGATGCTACTCGAAACCGTATGTGTTCGACGAAACTAATTGTTCGACCTTGTGGGAGAGGAATCTCCAGATGCGAACCTTAGTTCCATTTTAAACAAATTGTTCTATCTGAAACTAAGTCTTCGATACTGTGCCAGACGAAGCGCCTGCTCTCTGAAGTCTGTGGCGATGCTACTCGAAACCGTATGTGTTCGACGAAACTAATTGGTCGACCTTGTGGGAGAGGAATCTCCAGATGCGAACCTTAGTTCCATTTTAAACAAATTGTTCTATCTGAAACTAAGTCTTCGATACTGTGCCAGGAGAAGCGCCCGTTCTCTGAAATCTGTGGCGATGCTACTCGAAACCGTATGTGTTCGACGAAACTAAGTGGTCGACCTTGTGAGAGAGGAAATTCCAGATGCGAAACATAGTTCAATTTTAAACTAAATGTTCCTTCTGAAACTAAGTGTTCGATACTGTGCCAGGAGAAGCGCCTGTTCTCTGAAATCTGTGGCGATGCCACTCGAAACCGTATGTGTTCGACGAAACTAAGTGGTCGACCTTGTGAGAGACGAAACTCCAGATGCGAAACTTACTTCCATTTTAAACTAATTGTTCGATACTGTGCCAGGAGAACCGCCTGTTCTCTGAAATCTGTGGCGATGCCCCTCGAAACCGTATGTGTTCGACGAAACTAAGTGGTCGACCTTGTGGGAGACGAAACTCCAGATGCGAAACTTAGTTCCATTTTAAAGTAATTGTTCTATTTGAAACTAAGTGTTCGATACTGTGCCAGGAGAAGCGCCTGTTCTCTGAAATCTGTCGCGATGCCACACGAATCCGTATGTGTTTGACGAAACTAAGTGGTCGACCTTGTGAGACAGGAAACGCCAAATGCGAAATATATTTCCATTTTAAACTAATTGTTCTCTCTGAAACCAAGTGTTCGATACTGTGCCAGGAGAAGCGCCTGTTCTCTGAAATCTGTCGCGATGCCACTCCAATCCGTATATGTTCGACGAAACTAAGTGGTCGACCTTCTGAGAGAGGAAACTCCAGATGCGATATTTAGTTCCATTTTAAACTGATTGTCCTATCCGATACTAAGTGTTCGATATTGTGCCAGGAGAAGCGCCTGTTCTCTGAAATCTGTGGCGATGCCACTCGAATCCGTATGTGTTCGACGAAACTAAGTGGTCGACCTTGTGAGAAAGGAATCTCCAGATGCGAAACTTAGTTCCATTTTAAACTAATTGTTCTATCTGAAACTGAGTGTTCGATACTGTGCCAGGAGAAGTGCCTGTTCTCTGAAATCTGTGACGATGCTACTCCAAACCGTATGTGTTCGAGGAAACTAAGTGGCCGACCTAGTGGGAGAGGAATCTCCAGATGCGAAACTTAGGTCCATTTTAAACAAATTGTTCTATCTGAAACTAAGTGTTCGATACTGTGCCAGGAGAAGCGCCTGTTCTCTGAAATCTGTGGCGATGCTACTCGAAACCGTATGTGTTCGCCGAAACTGAGTGGTCGACCTTGTGAGAGAGGAAACTCCAGATGCGAAACTTAGTTCCATTTAAAACTAAGTGTCCCATCTGAAACTAAGTGTTCGATACAGTGCCAGGAGACGCGCCTGTTCTCTGAAAACTGTGACGATGCTACTCCAAACCGTATGTGTTCGAGAAAACTAAGTGGCCGACCTAGTGGGAGAGGAATCTCCAGATGCGAAACTTATGTCCATTTTAAACAAATTGTTCTATCTGAAACTAAGTCTTCGATACTGTGCCAGGAGAAGCGCCCGTTCTCTGAAATCTGTGGCGATGTTACTCGAAACCGTATGTGTTCGACGAAACTAAGTGGTCGACCTTGTGAGAGAGGAAATTCCAGATGCGAAACATAGTTCAATTTTAAACTAAATGTTCCTTGTGAAACTAAGTGTTCGATACTGTGCCAGGAGAAGCGCCTGTTCTTTGAAATCTGTGGCGATGCCACTCGAAACCGTATGTGTTCGACGAAACTAAGTGGTCGACCTTGTGAGAGACGAAACTCCAGATGCGAAACTTACTTCCATTTTAAACTAATTGTTCGATACTGTGCCAGGAGAAGCGCCTGTTCTCTGAAATCAGTGGCGATGCTACTCGAAACCGTATCTGTTCGACGAAACTAAGTGGTCCACCTTGTGAGAGAGGAAACTCCAAATGCGAAACATAGTTCCATTTTATTCTAATTGTTCTATCTGAAACTAAGTGTTCGATACTGTGCCAGGAGAAGCGCCTCTTCTCTGAAATCTGTCGCGATGCCACTCGAATCCGTATGTGTTCGACGAAACTAAGTGGTCGACCTTGTGAGAGAGGAAACTCCAGATGCGAAACTTAGTTCCATTTCAAACTAATTGTTCTATCTGAAACTAAGTGTTCGATACTGTGCCAGGAGAAGCGCCTGTTCTCAGAAATCTGTCGCGATGCCACTCGAATCCGTATGTGTTCGAGGTAACTAAGTGGTCGACCTTGTGGGAGAGGAAACTCCAGATGCGAGACTTAGTTCCATTTTAAACTAATTGTTCTATCTGAAACTAGGTGTTCGTTACTGTGCCAGGAGAAGCGCCTGTTCTCTGAAATCTGTGGCGATGCCACTCGAAACCCTATGTGTTTGACGAAACTAAGTTGTCGACCTTGTGAGAGAGGAACTCCAGATGCGAAAATTAGTTCCATTTTAAATTAATTGTTCTATCTGAAACTATTTGTCCGATACTGTGCCAGGAGAAGCGCCTGCTCTCTGAAGTCTGTGTTGATGCTACTCGAAACCGTATGTGTTCGACGAAACTAATTGTTCGACCTTGTGGGAGAGGAATCTCCAGATGCGAACCTTAGTTCCATTTTAAACAAATTGTTCTATCTGAAACTAAGTCTTCGATACTGTGCCAGACGAAGCGCCTGCTCTCTGAAGTCTGTGGCGATGCTACTCGAAACCGTATGTGTTCGACGAAACTAATTGGTCGACCTTGTGGGAGAGGAATCTCCAGATGCGAACCTTAGTTCCATTTTAAACAAATTGTTCTATCTGAAACTAAGTCTTCGATACTGTGCCAGGAGAAGCGCCCGTTCTCTGAAATCTGTGGCGATGCTACTCGAAACCGTATGTGTTCGACGAAACTAAGTGGTCGACCTTGTGAGAGAGGAAATTCCAGATGCGAAACATAGTTCAATTTTAAACTAAATGTTCCTTCTGAAACTAAGTGTTCGATACTGTGCCAGGAGAAGCGCCTGTTCTCTGAAATCTGTGGCGATGCCACTCGAAACCGTATGTGTTCGACGAAACTAAGTGGTCGACCTTGTGAGAGACGAAACTCCAGATGCGAAACTTACTTCCATTTTAAACTAATTGTTCGATACTGTGCCAGGAGAACCGCCTGTTCTCTGAAATCTGTGGCGATGCCCCTCGAAACCGTATGTGTTCGACGAAACTAAGTGGTCGACCTTGTGGGAGACGAAACTCCAGATGCGAAACTTAGTTCCATTTTAAAGTAATTGTTCTATTTGAAACTAAGTGTTCGATACTGTGCCAGGAGAAGCGCCTGTTCTCTGAAATCTGCGGCGATGCTACTCGAAACCGTATGTGTTCGACGAAACTGAGTGGTCGACCTTGTGAGAGAGGAAACTCCAGATGCGAAACTTAGTTCCATTTAAAACTAAGTGTTCGATACAGTGCCAGGAGACGCGCCTGTTCTCTGAAATCTGTCGCGATGCTACTCGAAACCGTATGTGTTCGACGAAACTAATTGGTCGACCTTGTGGGAGAGGAATCTCCAGATGCGAACCTTAGTTCCATTTTAAACAAATTGTTCTATCTGAAACTAAGTCTTCGATACTGTGCCAGGAGAAGCGCCCGTTCTCTGAAATCTGTGGCGATGCTACTCGAAACCGTATGTGTTCGACGAAACTAAGTGGTCGACCTTGTGAGAGAGGAAATTCCAGATGCGAAACATAGTTCAATTTTAAACTAAATGTTCCTTCTGAAACTAAGTGTTCGATACTGTGCCAGGAGAAGCGCCTGTTCTCTGAAATCTGTGGCGATGCCACTCGAAACCGTATGTGTTCGACGAAACTAAGTGGTCGACCTTGTGAGAGACGAAACTCCAGATGCGAAACTTACTTCCATTTTAAACTAATTGTTCGATACTGTGCCAGGAGAACCGCCTGTTCTCTGAAATCTGTGGCGATGCCCCTCGAAACCGTATGTGTTCGACGAAACTAAGTGGTCGACCTTGTGGGAGACGAAACTCCAGATGCGAAACTTAGTTCCATTTTAAAGTAATTGTTCTATTTGAAACTAAATGTTCGATACTGTGCCAGGAGAAGCGCCTGTTCTCTGAAATCTGCGGCGATGCTACTCGAAACCGTATGTGTTCGACGAAACTGAGTGGTCGACCTTGTGAGAGAGGAAACTCCAGATGCGAAACTTAGTTCCATTTAAAACTAAGTGTTCGATACAGTGCCAGGAGACGCGCCTGTTCTCTGAAATCTGTCGCGATGCTACTCGAAACCGTATGTGTTCGACGAAACTAATTGGTCGACCTTGTGGGAGAGGAATCTCCAGATGCGAACCTTAGTTCCATTTTAAACAAATTGTTCTATCTGAAACTAAGTCTTCGATACTGTGCCAGGAGAAGCGCCCGTTCTCTGAAATCTGTGGCGATGCTACTCGAAACCGTATGTGTTCGACGAAACTAAGTGGTCGACCTTGTGAGAGAGGAAATTCCAGATGCGAAACATAGTTCAATTTTAAACTAAATGTTCCTTCTGAAACTAAGTGTTCGATACTGTGCCAGGAGAAGCGCCTGTTCTCTGAAATCTGCCGCGATGCCACGCGAAACCGTATGTGTTCGACGAAACTAAGTGGCCGACCTTGTGAGAGAGGAAACTCCAGAAGAGAAACTTAGTTCCATTTTAAACTAATTGTTCTATTTGAAACTAAGTGTTCGATACTGTGCCAGGAGAAACGCCGTCCTGCGAAATCTGTGGCGATACCACTCGAAACCGTATGTGTTCGACGAATCTAAATGGTCGACCTTGTGAGAGAGGAAACTCCAGAAGAGAAACTTAGTTCCATTTAAAACTAAGTGTTCCATCTGAAACTAAGTGTTCGATACAGTGCCAGGAGACGCGCCTGTTCTCTGAAATAAGTGGCGATGCCACTCGAAACCGTATGTGTTCGACGAAACTAAGTGGTCCACCTTGTGAGAGAGGAAGCTCACGATGCGAAGCTTAGTTCCATTTTAACGTAATTGTTCTAGCTGAAACTAAGTGTTCGATAATGTGCCAGGAGAAGCGCCTGTTCTCTGAAAGCTGTGGCGATGCTACTCGAAACCGTATGTGTTCGATGGAACTAAGTGGCCGACCTTCTGAGAGAGGAAACTCCAGATGCGATACTTAGTTACATTTTAAACTGATTGTCCTATCCGATACTAAGTGTTCGACACTGTGCCAGGAGAAGCGCCTGTTCTCTGAAATCTGTGGCGGTGCCACTCGAAACATTATGTGTTCGGCGAAACTCAGTGGTCGACCTTGTGAGAGATTAAACTCCAAATGCGAAACATAGTTCCATTTTAATCTAATTGTTCTGTCTGAAATAAGTGTTCGGTACTGTGCCAGGAGGAGCGCCTGCTCTCTGAAATCTGTGGCGATGCTACTCGAAACCGTATTTGTTCGACGGAACTAAGTGGTCGACCTTCTGAGAGTGGAAACTCCAGACGCGAAACTTAGTGCCATCTAAAACTAATTTTTCTATCTGAAACTAAGTGTTCGATACTGTGCCAGGAGAAGCGCCTGTTCTCTGAAACCTGTAGCTTTGCTACTCGAAGCCGAATGTGTTCGACGAAAGTAAGTGGTAGACCGTGTGAGTGAGGAAACTCCAAATGCGAAAGAAAGTTCCATTTTATACTAAGTTCTATCTGAAACTAAGTGTTCGATACTGTGAGGAAACACCAGATGCGAAACTTAGTTCCATTTTAAACTAATTGTTGTATCTGAAAGTGTTCGATACTGTCCCACGAGAAGCGCCTGTTCTCTGAAATCAGTGGCGATGCTACTCGAAACCGTATCTGTTCGACGAAACTAAGTGGTCCACCTTGTGAGAGAGGAAACTCCAAACGCGAAAAATAGTTCCATTTTATTCTAATTGTTCTATCTGAAACTAAGTGTTCGATACAGTGCCAGGAGACGCGCCTGTTCTTTGAAATAAGTGGCGATGCCACTCGAAACCGTATGTGTTCGACGGAACTACGTGGTCGACCTTATGAGAGAGGCAACTCCAGATGCAAGGCTTTGTTCCATTTTAAACTAATTGTTCTATCTGAAACTAAGTGTTCGATAATGTGCCAGGAGAAGCGCTAGTTCTCTGAAATCTGTGGCGATACCACTCGAAACCGTATGTGTTCGACGAAACTAACTGGTCGGCCTTCGGAGAGAGGAAACTCCAGATGCGATACTTAGTTCCATTTTAAACTGATTGTCCCATCCGATACTAAGTGTTCGATACTGTGCCAGGAGAAGCGCCTGTTCTCTGAAATCTGTCGCGATGCCACTCGAATCCGTATGTGTTCGACGAAACTAAGTGGTCGACCTTCTGAGAGAGGAAACTCCAGATGCGATACTTAGTTCCATTTTAAACTGATTGTCCTATCCGATACTAAGTGTTCGATACTGTGCCAGGAGAAGCGCCTGTTCTCTGAAATCTGTGGCGGTGCCACTCGAAACATTATGTGTTCGGCGAAACTCAGTGGTCGACCTTGTGAGAGATTAAACTCCAAATGCGAAACATAGTTCCATTTTAATCTAATTGTTCTGTCTGAAATAAGTGTTCGGTACTGTGCCAGGAGGAGCGCCTGCTCTCTGAAATCTGTGGCGATGCTACTCGAAACCGTATTTGTTCGACGGAACTAAGTGGTCGACCTTCTGAGAGTGGAAACTCCAGACGCGAAACTTAGTGCCATCTAAAACTAATTTTTCTATCTGAAACTAAGTGTTCGATACTGTGCCAGGAGAAGCGCCTGTTCTCTGAAACCTGTGGCGTTGCTACTCGAAGCCGAATGTGTTCGACGAAAGTAAGTGGTAGACCGTGTGAGTGAGGAAACTCCAAATGCGAAAGAAAGTTCCATTTTATACTAAGTTCTATCTGAAACTAAGTGTTCGATACTGTGCCAGGAGAAGCGCCTGTTCTCTGAAATAAGTGGCGATGCCACTCGAAACCGTATGTGTTCGACGAAACTAAGTGGTCCACCTTGTGAGAGAGGAAGCTCCCGATGCGAAGCTTAGTTCCATTTTAAAGTAATTGTTCTAGCTGAAACTAAGTGTTCGATAATGTGCCAGGAGAAGCGCCTGTTCTCTGAAAGCTGTGGCGATGCTACTCGAAACCGTATGTGTTCGACGGAACTAAGTGGTCGACCTTCTGAGAGAGGAAACTCCAGATGCGATACTTAGTTCCATTTTAAACTGATTGTCCTATCCGATACTAAGTGTTCGATACTGTGCCAGGAGAAGCGCCTGTTCTCTGAAATCTGTGGCGGTGCCACTCGAAACATTATGTGTTCGGCGAAACTCAGTGGTCGAACTTGTGAGAGATTAAACTCCAAATGCGAAACATAGTTCCATTTTAATCTAATTGTTCTGTCTGAAATAAGTGTTCGGTACTGTGCCAGGAGGAGCGCCTGCTCTCTGAAATCTGTGGCGATGCTACTCGAAACCGTATTTGTTCGACGGAACTAAGTGGTCGACCTTCTGAGAGTGGAAACTCCAGACGCGAAACATAGTGCCATCTAAAACTAATTTTTCTATCTGAAACTAAGTGTTCGATACTGTGCCAGGAGAAGCGCCTGTTCTCTGAAACCTTTGGCGTTGCTACTCGAAGCCGAATGTGTTCGACGAAAGTAAGTGGTAGACCGTGTGAGTGAGGAAACTCCAAATGCGAAAGAAAGTTCCATTTTATACTAAGTTCTATCTGAAACTAAGTGTTCGATACTGTGCCAGGAGAAGCGCCTGTTCTCTGGAATCAGTGGCGATGCTACTCGAAACCGTATGTGTTCGACGATACTAAGTGGCCGACCTTGTGAGAGAGAAAACTCCAGATGCGAAACTTAGTTCCATTTTAAACTAATTGTTGTATCTGAAAGTGTTCGATACTGTCCCACGAGAAGCGCCTGTTCTCTGAAATCAGTGGCGATGCTACTCGAAACCGTATCTGTTCGACGAAACTAAGTGGTCCACCTTGTGAGAGAGGAAACTCCAAATGCGAAACATAGTTCCATTTTATTCTAATTGTTCTATCTGAAACTAAGTGTTCGATACTGTGCCAGGAGAAGCGCCTGTTCTCTGAAATCTGTCGCGATGCCACTCGAATCCGTATATGTTCGACGAAACTAAGTGGTTGACCTTCTGAGAGAGGAAACTCCAGATGCGATACTTAGTTCCATTTTAAACTGATTGTCCTATCCGATACTAAGTGTTCGATATTGTGCCAGGAGAAGCGCCTGTTCTCTGAAATCTGTGGCGATGCCACTCGAATCCGTATGTGTTCGACGAAACTAAGTGGTGGACCTTCTGAGAGAGGAAACTCCAGATGCGATACTTAGTTCCATTTTAAACTGATTGTCCTATCCTATACTAAGTGTTCGATACTGTGCCAGGAGAAGCGCCTGTTCTCTGAAATCTGTGGCGGTGCCGCTCGAAACATTATGTGTTCGGCGAAACTCAGTGGTCGACCTTGTGAGAGAGGAAACCCCAAATGCGAAACATAGTTCCATTTTAATCTAATTGTTCTATCTGAAACTAAGTGTTCGATACTGTGCCAGACGAAGCGCCTGCTCTCTGAAGTCTGTGGCGATGCTACTCGAAACCGTATGTGTTCGACGAAACTAATTGGTCGACCTTGTGGGAGAGGAATCTCCAGATGCGAACCTTAGTTCCATTTTAAACAAATTGTTCTATCTGAAACTAAGTCTTCGATACTGTGCCAGGAGAAGCGCCCGTTCTCTGAAATCTGTGGCGATGCTACTCGAAACCGTATGTGTTCGACGAAACTAAGTGGTCGACCTTGTGAGAGAGGAAATTCCAGATGCGAAACATAGTTCAATTTTAAACTAAATGTTCCTTCTGAAACTAAGTGTTCGATACTGTGCCAGGAGAAGCGCCTGTTCTCTGAAATCTGTGGCGATGCCACTCGAAACCGTATGTGTTCGACGAAACTAAGTGGTCGACCTTGTGAGAGACGAAACTCCAGATGCGAAACTTACTTCCATTTTAAACCAATTGTTCGATACTGTGCCAGGAGAAGCGCCTGTCCTCTGAAATGTGTGGCGATGCCACTCGAAACCGTATGACTTCGACGAATCTAAGTGGTCCACCGTGTGAGAGAGGAAACTCGGGATGCGAAACATAGTTCCATTTAAAACTAATTAATCTATCTGGAACTAAGTGTTCGATAGTGTGCCACGATAAACGCCTGTTCTCTGAAATCTGTGGCGATGCCACTCGAAACCGAATATGTTCGACGAAACTAAGTAGTCGACCTTGTGAGAGAGGAAACTCCAGATGCGAAACTTATTTCCATTTTAAACGAATTGTTCTATCTGAAACTAAGTGTTCGATACTGTGCCAGGAGAAGCGCCTGTTCTCTGAAATATGTGCCGATGCTACTCGAAACCGTATGTGTTCGACGTAACTAAGTGGTCGACCTTGTGAGGGATTAAACTCCAAATGCGAAACATATTTCCATTTTAAACTAAATGTTCTATCTGAAACTATGTGTTCGATAATGTGCCAGGAGAAGCGCCTGTTCTATGAAATCTGTCGCGATGCCACTCGAAACCTTATGTGTTCGACGAAACTAAGTGGTCGACCTTGTGAGAGAGGAAATTCCAGATGCGAAACTTAGTTCCATTTTAAACTAATTGTTCTATCTGAAGCTAAGTGTTCGATGCTGTGCCAGGAGAAGCGCCTGTTCTCTGAAATCTGTGGCGATGCCAATCGAAACCGTATGTGTTCGACGAAACTAAGTGGTTGACCTTGTGAGAGAGGACACTCCAGATGCGAAGCTTAGTTCCATTTTAAACTAATTGTTCTATCTGATACTAAGTGTTCGATACTGTGCCAGGAGAAGCGCCTGTTGTCTGAAATGTGTGGCGATGCCACTCGGAACCCTATGTGTTCGAGGGAACTAAGTGGTTGATCTTGTGAGAGCCGACAAGCGTGCCCCTCTGGTACGCGGGCGCCTCGAATATCTTAACACTATTTATATTATTAATTTTAAAACAAAAATTACATTTTTGTATAAATAGTATAAAATATTAATTTATAATATAAAATTTTTGATGACACTCTATTTATTGATAATCCCCACTTTAACGAAAAGTATTTAAATAAAAAAATCAATTCAACGAGAAAGCTTTTTTTTATCAAAATAAAAATCGTTAATCCCCACTTTAACGAAAAGTATCTAAATAAAAACATATTCTTTCTTTTAATATTATACCAAAAACAATGACCTAATTCTTTTATCCCAATAAAATTTATAATTTATTTAATTAATATAAGTAATTTATTAATTAATTCATTTCAATAAAAAGCTCTGGTAATAAAAATAATTTCACATTATATACCTATATAAATTAAAAAATCTCTAACACTTTAACGAAAAGTATCTAAATAAAAACATCAATTCAACGAGAAATCTTTTTTTTTAGTAAAATAAAAATCGTTAATCTCCACTTTAACGAAAAGTATCTAAATAAAAACATATTCTTTCTTTTAATATTTTACCAAAAACCATGACCTAATTCTTTTATCCCAATATAATTTATAATTTATTTAATTAATATAAGTAATTTATTAATTAACGTATTTTAATAAAAAATCTCTGGTAATAAAAATAATTTCACATTATATACCTATATAAATTAAAAAATCTCTAGTAACAAAAATAATTTTACATTATACACCTATATAAATTAAAAAATCTCTAGTAACTAAAATAATTTTACATTATATACCTATAAAAATTAAAAAATCTCTAGTAACAGAAATAATTTTACATTATATACCTATAAAAATTAAAAAATCTCTAGTAACAAAAATAATTTTGCATTATATACCTATATAAATTAAAAAATCTCTAGTAATAAAAATCAATTAATTATTATTTATATTGTTAGAACATTCAAAGTGCGCGCTTTATTGCGTGAGCATCGCTCTCCTTATACACTAGGGAGATATCACCTTTCTTTTGTTTTTTTTTCTGGTTCTGTTCATGGGCTCTCATCGCCTCGTGGTAATGCAATTCTTCTTGTACAATTATTTTATTCATTCTAATTATATATATATATACATTAACAGTAATTGTGATACGTGTTTTGTATTTATTCCTCTGCCTAACATAATCCACCAAAGACGCGTCAACAGGTTATGGGCTCAGGGCAGGTAAATAAAAGATAATAATAAAATAAAAGAAAAGTGAGGTTAAGTGCGAACACGTGCCAAGTGCAGAGAAAAGTTTCCACAACCATGGGTTCCACAAATATTCAGAACATTGAAAAATTAAACGATACGAATTATGAATCATGGAAGATCCAAATGAAAAGTATTTTGAGATATAACGAATTGTGGGACTACGTGAATGGCATAAAGAAGAGAACTGAAGAAAATGGAGCCGCGTGGAAAACGCATGGCGAAAAGGCTCTCGATCTAATCATACTGAGTCTTAATAAGAACCAATATACACACGTAAAACGGGCAGAAACGTCGAAGGAAGCTTGGGAAGCATTAAATAATGTTCAACAATCTAGAGGCCCTATGCGACAGTGTGTATTATTTAAACAACTATATAGAATGAAAATAGATTCCAAACAAAGTATGGCTCAGTACATCAACGACTTCATACACAAATCTGAACAATTACAAGAGTCTGGAATAATATTACCAGAATCTACTTGGCCAATAATGCTATTAATGTCACTACCCAGTGAATATGAAACCTTTTGCATAGCAATAGACTCAAGAGATAAAATGCCTACGTTAGAAGAACTAACAATAAAATTAATTGAAGAAGAAATTAGAAAAATAGATATTAATGAAGTAAAGGACTCAGATAAGGAAGTAGCATTACTGACAAGGAAGAAATTCTCAAATGACAGAGCGATACAGAGAGAACATTACCAGAAGCAGAAACCCGGGGAGAGCAACCATATATCCAAAAACTGCAGAAGCCAACAAAAACATGGTCAGTGGAGCAACAGTGCACATGTGCAAAGATAAAGCTCAATTCATAAACCTTGACAAAGAACAAAGGGACAAAGTGTGTACAGCCACAGAAGAAAGCACAAACTCCTTAGGAAGAGGAAATATCAAGATAAATGTGCACTCCAAAAATCAAAGTACGAATGATATTAAACTAGAAAATGTTATGTGGGTTCCTGAATTCAGAAACAACCTGATGTCCGTATCAAGCATCACAGAGAATGGTTATACAGTAACGTTTACAAAACACTCAGCCTTTGTGAAGCGTAAGGATAATTCCATAGCGTTAACAGCTCATAAACGGAATGGTTTGTATATTGTGGAAACAAAGGGACGTCAACAGGCACTTCAGTCAAGAGAAGAAGAAAATGACAAACTTATAAGATGGCATCAAAGGCTAGGTCATTTAAACTTTAACGATGTAAATAAACTGCACAATAAAAATATGGTGATCGGTATGAACATAAATCAAAGAAGTGCAATAAACTCTCCACAGTGTAAAACGTGCGACTTGAGCAAAATAAATCAAACACCCTTTAAGGAATCAGAAAGGGTAGAGAAAGAAATACTAGGATTGATCCACACGGACGTATGCGGTCCTATGAGTGTACCATCATTAGGGGGAGCAAAGTATTTCGCAAGATTCATCGACGACAAAACTAGATTCACAGAAATAGCTGTACTAAAACAAAAATCCGAAATATTGTCTGCATTTAAAGCGTATAAAAACCGAGTAGAGAAACAAACCGGAAAAGAAATCAAAAAATTCGGGAGTGACAACGCCAAAGAATATCTTTCAAAGGAATTCTCAAATTACCTTGAGCAAGAGGGAATAGCAAGGCAACTGTCGACCCCGTATACACCGCAGCAGAACGGAGTAGCCGAACGCGCCAACAGGACAATAGTGGAAATGGCGGGAAGTATGTTAACCCAATCAAAATTACAAATGAGCCTATGGGCAGAAGCAGTAAACGCGGCCGTATACATTAGGAACAGATGCCCTACCAAAAAGTTAAACGAAGTCACACCATATGAACAATGGACAGGCGAAAAACCCTATGTAGGATTTTTAAGGATATTCGGTAGCAGCGCAGTAGCGCTGGAAAAAGGAACAAAAACAAACAAATTTATGCCAAAAGGCAAAGAATATGTCTTAGTCGGATACTCCGACGTGTCAAAGGCATACAGACTATGGGAACGTGGAACTCGTCATGTCGTCACAAGAAGAGACGTACGATTCCACGAAAAACTACACGATGTAGAGAACCCGAATGACCACTATTCCATACTCCTGTATAGAAATGATCCTCGAGAAACGTACAGAGAAGAACATATTAAAGAGGAGGAACCGGGGCAAAACTCAGAACAAGAGCACCCCGACATCAACAATGAAGATTCCGAAGTAATCCCCAGCGACACCGAAGATGCTGATGAAGACGTCACACCAACTTTAAGGAAAGGGAAAGGCCGCCCAAAAATACTACGAACCGGCAAACCGGGAAGGCCAAGGAAGTTATTTAATTACACAGAAAACGTGGGTGAAGAAGAACACGGTCAACCAAGAACACTAAAAGAAGCCATGAACAGCGGAGACAGATCATTCTGACTGGAAGCTATAAAAAAGGAATATAATTCTCTTGTAGAAAATAAAACATGGGAGCTTACAGATAAACCAGATAACGCCAGGATACTCTCAAATAGATGGGTGTTTAAGATAAAGAAAAATCAAGACGGCACAATAAATAAGTACAAAGCTCGATTAGTGGCCAGAGGAAACGAACAGAAGAAAGGGATCGACTACGATGAAGTCTTTGCGCCCGTAGTTCGACTAGAAATCGTACGAATTCTCTTAGCCGGAGCAACGGAAAACAGGATGCACGTACATCACATGGATGTCGTCACTGCCTATGTACAAGGGGAATTAACGGGTACCATATTCATGCAACAGCCAGAAATGTTCACTGAAACTGGTAAAGAAAATAAAGTGTGTAGTCTGAAGAGACCATTGTACGGTCTTAAACAAGCCGGAAGAGACTGGTATCACACCATAAATAATTATCTAATCAGTATTAGTTTTAAGAGATCTGAAATTAACCCGTGTGTCTATACATGCATAACCAACGAAATGGAAGTAGTGGTAATCATATATGTCGACGACATACTACTGGCGTCGAAAGATCTACGAGCACTCACGAAAATAAAACAACGATTAAAGAATAAGTTCAAAATAAATGATCTGGGTAAAGTTACGAATATTCTGGGTATTTCCATAGAAAGAGAAGGAGACACTGGGCAAATAAAATTAAATCAACGTAAATATATAGAAGAAACTCTAAAGAAATTTGGAATGGAAGACTGCAAACCCGCGAGTACACCTTTGGTACCGAATGAAACCTTTAACAACATGGATGAAACTACAGAAGATATGACAAAGGTGCCATATAGGGAACTCATAGGGGCATTAATATATTTATCAAATGCTACTCGACCTGACATAGCATTCGCCGCAAACTTTCTAAGTCAATTTAACACGTGTCCAAAGAATTACCAATGGAAAGCAGCCAAACACGTTTTAAGATACCTTAAAGGAACCATAAACTACAGCATCACATACTCCAAAAGAGATAAACTAGTCGAAGTTTATGTAGACTCCGACTGGGCCGGAGACGAGAACGGGAGAAGGTCACGTTCTGGATACGTTACCATGTTAGCCGGAGGACCCACCAGTTGGGAATCAAAGAAACAAAAATCAGTGGCCCTCTCAACAATGGAGGCCGAGTATATGGCAATATCCGAAGCAGCCAAAGAGGCATTCTACTTAAAGAGAATGTTATTAAACTTAGGATTTAGTAATTTAGTTCGCGATAAGATTAGTATATTTTGTGACAATCAAAGCGCTATCCAGCTAAGTAAAAATAATATGTTTCACCGTAAAAGTAAGCACATAGATATTAGGTATCACTACACGAGAGAAATGCTGGAGAACGGCGAAATAGATGTAAAGTACATTTCTACAAATGAAATGACCGCGGACGTACTAACGAAGTCTTTACCTAAAAATAAGTTGGAAAAATGTATCGATTTGTTATGCCTGAAGAATTGTTAAATGATTTAGTTAGAAATTAGTTTACCGTACACTTTGAAAGGGGGAGTGTTAGAACATTCAAAGTGCGCGCTTTAATGCGTGAGCATCGCTCTCCTTATACACTAGGGAGATATCACCTTTCTTTTGTTTTTTTTTCTGGTTCTGTTCGTGGGCTCTCATCGCCTCGTGGTAATGCAATTCTTCTTGTACAATTATTTTATTCATTCTAATTATATATATACATTAACAGTAATTGTGATACGTGTTTTGTATTTATTCCTCTGCCTAACATAATCCACCAAAGACCCGTCAACACATATATATATAATTTTTTTTATATATAATTAAAATAAATTTATAAATATATAATATTAATATATGTTATTATATTAAATTATAAAAAAATTTTATCAGAGCAGCAACACAATCTGAATGTATGTAGTAAACAAATAGTCGACTGGTTTCTGTCCAGTCGTTTTGGTTACCGCGTTGTTGTTTCGTTATTAATAAAAAAAGGTTTATGCTCTGCAATAGGTTATGGGCCCAGCTCCCTTGGAATAGTATATTTTAGGTAGTTAATTAAAGTCAATATCGCGAGTGAAGATAATAAGTGTAGTGTATGTGCGCGAAAATGAGTACCAGCAGTTATACACGAATAGAAATGTTAGAAAGGGATAATTATGGAAATTGGAAATTACAAGCCGAAGCCCTTTTGGTGAAGAATGATGCATGGGGATATGTGAGTGGTGAGATACCGAAACCGGATTTGGCAGAAGGAGCTATAGTCACAAAGCAGTGGAAAATTGCTGACAAGAAAGCCAGGTCAGATCTAATACTATCTATCCACCCTCATGCATTAAAACAAATCAAGAATTGTACCACATCTCGAGATGTTTGGCTTAAATTAGAAAGTACCTATCAATCTAAGGGACCTGCTCGAAAAGCGAACCTTTTAAAACAACTCACTTTGCATAAAATGCGTGAAGGTGAAGACACACGAGACCACATTTCTAAATTCTTTGATGTGGTCGACAAGCTACAAGAAATGGATGTAGACCTCAATAAGGATTTGTTAGCCATAATGTTATTGTATAGTCTCCCAGAGAAATTTGAATATTTCCTATGTGCAATCGAATCCAGAGATGAATTACCATCACCGGAAATATTAAAGATAAAGATAGTTGAAGAAAGTGATGCACGCAATCAGAAATTAGAGGAAGAAGTCCCGAATGCAATGATGGCTGGAAGACAACCATTCAAAAATCACAAATTCCGGAACAATAGGCCCGACGAGCGTAGGGAAGAACATAAAGAAGAATTCAAATTCCGTTGCCATAAATGCAAAAAGGTGGGACACAAAGCTATAGACTGCAGACTAGAAGATGGGAAATACAAACCTTGGAAGTCGGGAAAGCAGACTCCAAAGGAATCTAGCTTACTAGTCACAGATAGAAAAGACTATGTTTTAAAGTCCGGACGCGACATAAGTACAAGCGATTAGTGCTTAGATAGTGGTTGTAAATCGCATATTACGAAGAAAGAAGAAAGCCTAAAGAATCTGGAGTCATCTGAGTTCGAAGACTTGAATTTAGCGACTAACAATACATCAGCTAAAGTATTGGCGAAAGGGACAGCATCTATTATTACCTCAAACAAAGATGGCAGTCAGAAAATAAATTTATTAAATACCTTATATGTTCCAGGATTACGCACAAATTTAATGTCTGTTTCAAAGATTACAGACAAGGGATATAATGTAACCTTCGGTAGAAACGGTGCTCTAGTCAAGGATAGAGCAGGAAGCATTTTAATGCGCGCTGACAGAATCGATGGTTTATATTACATTAGGCAAAACACACAATATGCAGGAAGAATGTCGAGTGAATCAGAAGAAAATTTAAAAACATGGCATGAGAGATACGGACACTTGAATGGAAGAGATCTGAAGAAAATGGTTGCTAATAAAGAGGTATGTGGCATCAGAATCAGAACACAAAAAGAACTACCTACGTGTGAAGTATGCTTAAAAGGCAAACTTACGCAGACACCTTTCCCAAAAGAGTCCAGTCGCAAATCGGAACTGCTAGAATTAGTACACACAAACTTATTTGGACCGATGAGGACAGAGTCATTGGATGGGTCAAAATATTTCTTAATCTTCATAGAAGACAGAACGAGGTGGTGCGAAGTAAGATTCTTGAAGAGGAAAAGCGAAGCCCTCACTGAATTCAAAAAGTACAAGAGCATGGTTGCAAACTTCACTGGTAGGAAAATCAAATACATTCAGTCCGACAACGGAAAAGAATATTGCAATAAAGAATTTGACGACTATTTACAAAAATCTGGAATCCAAAGAAGATTGACAATCCCGCACACACCGCAACAAAATGGCACCGCGGAACGCATGAATAGAACACTTGTGGAAATGGCAAGATGTCTACTAATTCAATCGAAACTATCCCCATCGTTTTGGGCAGAAGCACTGCATACAGCTAATTACATCCGCAATAGATGCCCCGCAAACCACTTAAATGGGCGAACACCTTATAAACTTTGGACCGGTAAAAGGCCAAATGTGAAATATTTCCGAACATTCGGATGTAAAGGATATGCATTGGACCCAGATACAAACAAAGGAAAATTTTCTCCAAGATCCAGAGAGTGTATGTTCGTAGGTTATTCCTTGGAATCTAAAGGTTACCGAGTTTGGGTACCTAGTGAAAGGAAAATAATTGTATCCAGAGATATAAAATTCTTCGAAGAAATTGGTGCCGGAACAAAATATGAAGAATTCGTTAATGAAAATAGGATCATTAATGGAAACAAACTAATGGAAAGAAAATATGACGAAATAGAGACAAAAACGATCAGAGACCTCGGAGAACAAAACTTATTACAAGAAGAAGAAGAAGATGATGATGAAGAATACGAAGAAGCTATGGACTCATGACACAGTGGACTCACGAAGAACCACAAAATAATGAAAACAGTGAAACCTGCGAACAAACGGAAGAAGATGGGTTAAATAACCAACATCAAGAGCAAGAACAGGTAATACAAAATCCAGAAGTACAGTTGCGAAGAACCGTGGGGAGACCAAAAATAATAAGGACGGGAAATCCAGGAAGACCCAAGAAACAGTATCACTATGAGGTAGCACAACAAGTCACTACAAAAGAAGAAGTGACAGAAGAACATGTGGATACAAGTGAAATTTCGGCTAAAAAGGCAATGGCCAGTAAAGATAGGGAAGAGTGGAAAGCAGCCATACGTAGTGAGATAATGTCTATGATCAAAAATAATACGTGGGAAATCGTAGATCGACCAAGGGACCGAAGCATCGTAAGCTGTCGTTTAATATTACGGAATAAATGTAAGGCTGACGGGACGCTGGATAGGAGGAAGGCGAGACTTGTAGCTCGAGGTTTTACACAAGTCCCGGGAATGGACTTTCATGAAACTTTTGCACCAGTAGCAAGATTGAGTTCCATAAGGACATTAATCGCTCTAGCAGTTGAGCGAGACATGCTGGTTGATTATCTTGATGTATCGACCGCTTTTCTGAATGGAGATATAGATGAAGAGATATACATGGAAATACCAGAAATGCTGGAAGGAACATTACAAGACATAAGATCAGCAAAGGAGAGTAAAATCAGTAAGGATCAGAAGATCAGAATTAACAAAATGTTGCAAGATATTAAAGGCGCGAATAAAGTCTGTTTACTAAAGAAGGCAATTTATGGTTTGAAACAATCAAGCAGACAATGGAATATTAGACTTGATGAGAAATTGCGTGAATTAGGATTGCAATCGATGAATCCTGACCCTTGTGTTTACTTCAAAATAATGAACGAAAATTTGCTTATCGTGGCGATTTATGTCGATGACATATTAATGATATCAAGAAATAGAGAACACATGGAAGAATTAAAACAAGGACTAATGTCAACGTTTGAAATGAAGGACTTAGGACCCATTCAGCATTGCTTAGGAATTAAGTTCACGCTGAGTAAGGGGAAGATGGCGATGACTCAGAAGACCTATATTGAAGACACATTGAGAAAATTTGGCATGAGAGATGCGAAACCGATTTCTACTCCTTGTGAATTAAATAAACGGGATATAAAGGAAGAAACCAATGAAGATGTATCGGGAGCCGAAATTAAAGGGTTGGCATATAGGGAACTGATAGGAGCGTTGATGTACATAGCCATTGCCACGAGACCAGACATAGCTCACGTGGTGAGCTGGCTCAGTCAATTCAGCTCAAATGTTGATCAAAACCATTGGAAAGCTGCGAAAAGAGTTCTGCGATACTTGAGGGGAAGCCTAAATTATGGATTAGTGTTCACCAAAGCCAAAGAAGATTTAATGGGATATGTTGACGCGGATTGGGGAGCCTGCCCGGATGATAGAAGGTCATATACTGGTTACATCTTCAAATATGGTAATGCAGCTATAAGCTGGGAATCACGGAAGCAGCGAACAGTAGCCCTGTCTAGTACGGAGGCAGAGTACATGGCTCTGACAGAAGCGACGAAAGAACCAATCAACCTCCAAAGTTTCCTGAAAGAATTAGGCGTTAGAGATGAGACACCATTGACACTGTGGAACGACAATCAAGGAGCACAAAAATTGGCCAAAAACGCCGTATTTCACAGGAGGACCAAGCATATCGACATAAGGCATCATTTCGTCCGCGATGCATTGAAAGAAAGATCTGTGGTATTAAAATATATGCCCATGCAGGAAATGATGGCCGATGTGCTGACGAAAGGACTACCACGTTCAAAACACGAACACTGTCGCGATTTACTGGGAGTCCAGTCAATCGAAGATTGAAGGTGAAGACTCGGTGGAGAGTAACAACATTTACGATTGAGGGGAAGTATTAGAGTAGCAACACAATCTGAATGTATGTAGTAAATAAATAGTCGACTGGTTTCTGTCCAGTCGTTTTGGTTACCGCGTTGTTGTTTCGTTATTAATAAAAAAAGGTTTATGCTCTGCAATAAATTTTAATATAAATTATTATATTATATATATAGTATAGTTTATATTTATGATTTAATAATTTATATATATATATATATAAATATATATATTAATATTATATAAATTATATTTATTAATATATATTATTATTAATATAAGAGTATAAATATATTACCGATAATATATATATTAATTATATTAAATATATTGTTGCGGCGCGTGCGGGGCATATCGGTACACGGAGGAGATGATTATAATTAAGAGAGCGTTTATTGGTATTTTATGAATCAGAGCGTCGAGCGCGCGTCCGGTCGCTCTCGCTGTCGGATTACAATTCAACTCTTTTTCGACTGTTTATAAATTACTAGGCGCCCTTGACGACCCTCGTCGTCAAGGGGTTACAACGTAAGGGGTGGTCGTAACACTACTCCCCCCTTCGAAAGGTGCGCTCGTCCCGAGCGCCGGTGGGAGTTCCCTCGCGGGTGCCTCTGGTCCGGTCGGTGTCGGGTGGCCGGGCACCGAACCAGCTGCTACCTCGGCATTCGCCCTCTGGTCCAGGGAAAACCACCAAAACCCTGGACGAGGTAGTCGGCACGGGCTGCATCGGACCCTGGCTTCGCCGAAGGTGGACTGCTGGGCTCGCCCTCTTCGCTCTTCGGGCGATGTCTTCCTCTGGAACGTCTTCCGTCATCCTGAGAATTCTCGCGCCCCTCGCGGAACGGCCCCACCCGTTCGTCGCTAGGCACTCCCCGCTGACTGCACCCGGAAGTAAGGGGAGGGTCTGGCGCCCCTGTACATTGCTGGTGGCGGCCAGGCTCCCATTTTAGCCCCATGAGGTGTCAGCCACCCCCTGGCAAGCCCGAAGTTGGGGGCACCCCTGCCCCCGACCGGAAAAGGCAACCTCCCCAAATATCGCAGGCAGGACAGGTGGGGGAACCATCGCGACTACAGGGGAAATCGTTCCCTTAGTGCCCTGGTCGACACATCCTTCCTGTCTGGTCCGCTGTGTTTCCTTCTGCGGCGTCGGCGACGTCGCTTCCTCGTCGGTGCACTCTTCTCGGGCTGCCCGCCCTGGTAACTCGCCAATCTGTTGATGTGGACCACCTTCGGCTTGCCGAGGGGTGACCGCCGGATCCGGTAGACCACGTCGTTGATCCTGTCCTGGACGATGTACGGGCCCTCCCAGCTAGATTGTAGCTTCGGGCACTTGCCGAGGGTCCTCCTGGGTTGGAATAGCCACACCGCGCCCCCTCTGCGAAGCGGGTGCCCGGCACGTTCATGTCGCATCTGGTCTTCATCTTCCCCGTTTACGAGATCAATCTCCGCCGTGCGAAGTCGTGGATGATGCCTAGCGTCCTTTCGAGTTTTTGCACATACTCCGATGGTGGAATCTCTTCGTTCTGGTAAGGCGGCGTTCCTCGTAGTAAGTCCAAAGGCAGCCGCAGTTCCCTTCCGTACAACATATTCGACGGAGACTGCCTGAGCGTGTCGTGTTCTGAAGAGCGGTACGCTAGCAGGAAAAGGGGCGTCCAGTGATCCCAATCTCGCTGGTGTTTGGCGATGAACAGTAACAGGTACTGCAGGATCGTCCTGTTCAATCTTTCTACCAGTCCGTCGGATTGCGGGTGCAGCGGGGTCGTCCTTGTCTTCTTGATTCCAAGTACATGCGCAATCTCGCGGAAAAGGGCGGACTCAAACACCTTCCCTGGTCTGTGTAACGTCGAGGGGCACGCCGTGCCGGCTGACGACTTGCGCCACGAGGGCTTGCGCCACAGTCTCAGCGCGGTGATCTTTTACTGGGATGACTTCAGGCCATCGTGTGAAGTAATCCGAGATTACCAGCAGGAATCGGTTACTATCTCGGGTCTTTGGTAGGGGTCCCAAGATGTCCAGGGCGATCCTCTCAAAGGGTACTCCCACGTCGTATACTTGCAGTTTTCCCTTCGTCCTATTTGTCGGTCCTTTTCGCGCGGTGCAGGCATCGCATGCGCGGCACCACGCTTCCACGTCGGCTCTATTGGTGACCCAATAGAAGCGCTGGCGCAATTTGGCCAGGGTTTTATTTACCCCGAAGTGCCCTCCAGCCGGTGCGTCGTGGGCCTCCCGCAAGATTTCTTCGGTCTTCTCGGCGGGTGCCACCAGCTGCCAAACGGTTTTCTTGAGGTCCGGTGACTCCCATCGCCTGAAGAGTAGGCCGTCCTGCACTTCTAGCGAATCCCTCAGGTAGAAGTAATACTTGGCTACGCTGCTTAGGATCGCAATTTCCGCTTTCGTGGGTCGCCGTCCTTCCTTCTTGAATTTCAGAAGCGGCCCCAATTCCGGGTCTTCGGCTTGAGCGCGGCGCCAGCCCTCCTCGTCCGTTCCGAACCGGATTCGCTTGACCTCCCCGACGGAGGGTGCGCTCCCGCGCTCCTCTTCTCTCTGCCGCTCGCAGAAGTCACAGTCGTTGGGAGGCTTTCTGGACAGGCTGTCCGCGTTGGTATGCAGTTTCCCTCCGCGGTGCACTACCTCGAAGTCGTATAGCTGCAGACATTCTCTCCAGCGGGCGATTTGTCCTTCCGGAGACTTGAACGATAATAGCCAGCGCAACGCGGCATGGTCTGTCCTAATCGTAAATCACTTGCCGCACAGGTAGTGGTGGAAGTGCGCAACTGCACCGACTATTGCCAAAAGCTCTTTCCTAGTGGCGCACTAGTTCTTTTCAGCTTTGCTCAGGATCTTGCTAAAGTAGGCGATTGCTCTCTCGCCCCCCTCGTGCAACTGGGAGAGCACTGCACCGACCGCGTGATTGGAAGCGTCGGTGTCCAGGATGAACTCCTTATCCCGTAGCGGATAGGCCAGTACCGGTGAAGTGGTAAGCCTATTCTTTAGCGCGTCAAACGCTATGCTGCAGTCGTCGTCCCAGGTGAAAGGTCGGCTCTCTTCAGTGAGCCGGTGGAGAGGCGCTACCAATCCTGAGAAATTGCGGATGAACCGTCGGTAATAAGAGCACTGCCCCAGGAAACTCTTAACTTGCTTCCTGTCCTTGGGAGTTGGCCATTCCTTCACGGTGGAGATCTTCGCCGGGTCCGTCTTGATCCCCTCTGCGGAAACCACGTGTCCGAGGTAGGCGACCTCCCGCCTGAAGAAGGTACACTTCTTCGGGTTCATGAGTAAGTGGGCGCTTTGCAGCCTGGAAAACACCTTGCGGAGGTTCTCCAATTCTTCCGCGAAATCCGTTCCGAGGATTATAATGTCATCTAAAAACACCAGGCATCTCTTCCAGAGCAGGCCGCGGAGGACGCTTTCCATTAAGCGCTCGAACGTAGCCGGGGCGTTTGTTAACCCGAAGGGCATACCTGAATTGCTACAGGCCATTCCCCACCGAAAACGCGGTCTTCTCCCGGTCCTCCCTCGCCATGGATATCTGCCAGTACCCACTCTGGAGGTCCACCGTCGAAAACCAGGCCGACCCCGCAACAGCGTCCAGGGTATCTTCTATCCTAGGCAACGGATAAGAATCCCTCTTTGTCACGCCGTTCAGCCGCCGGTAGTCGACACAAAACCGCGTCGAACCGTCCTTCTTCTTCACTAGGACTACAGGGGATGACCAAGGGCTAGCCGACTCTTCTATAACCCCTTGTTCCAGCATGGAAGACAGGAGTTCCTCCACTTCCTCCCTGCGATTGAAGGGTAGCAGCCTTGGCTGCTGCTTAATCGGTGGATTGTCGCCCAACTTGACTCTTATCCTTGGCGAAAACGTCTTCGTACTCGCACAAGAGTTTTCTAAGTTGCGTTCGTTCTTGCTCGTCCAAAAGTTCCGAGCTTCTTTTAAACAGGTTTTGTAAGTGCTTTGGTATTGTTTCGGCAGTCTCCGGTTCCGCAGTGATCTGCCGGAGTGCCTTCGGTGGGGTTTGGTATTTCAGGGGTACAAATTCTTGTGAGTTCTCCCTCGCTGTCCTTAGGGTGCTCTCGTCTTCTCCTCGTAGTAAGAGTAGCGTTCCCTCGCCGATATCCAGAATGCATCTCTGCTTGCTTAATGCATCGAGTCCTAGGATGCAGGGGTCGCGTATATCCGCCAGGAGCGCGTCGTGTTGAAAAGATGTCGTCCCGATGTTAAAGTGGCACCTCCTCTTCCCTCTAAGTATCCCGTCCAAAGGTTCCCCTGAGACCGTACGCAGGTTCTCTGGAGCGTCTGAAACATGAGTAACACTCCGCGGGCCCCCGACTCGCGAGCTAACCCCGTCCGTACGAACGAAGGTGACGGCTGCACCAGTGTCCACAAGCATTTGACATGGTTTCCCGTCAACCAACCCGTCCACGAAAATCCCTCCCGCTAACATATCGCACGGGACCACGGCCGGCGGAGGGGACGCTTCCTCCCGCTTATTTCCCGTGTCCAACGGAAATAAGGTATCGGACAGCCCGACAGCTTCTTGCAAAACCACGAACAAGGACCTAGTGATTAACATAATGAAACTAAATAAAAACGGAACGATTGAACTCAAAGAAGTGCGCGCCATCCGTTGAACATACGGGGCGGAAAATCTATTTACAAAATGCTCTGAACGCTGCGAGGGATAAATTCTACGGGCCAAACCGTCCCTCCGCGGGTTAGCCTCTATCCTTTTTTTGCTTGCTTGTGCACGCCATTACCCTCGTTGCGGCGCATCCTGCACTCCCTCTGGACGGGGCCGAAGTCGCCACAACGCCAGCACTGCACGCGTCTTTCATCCTTTCCTCCCTCGGTCTCCCTAGGAGGCGGCCTGCGGGGGCCCTGCATTCCCACTGGTATTTAACGTGCCCCGACCGTTTACGGGCGGTCCCCCAAAACTCCGTCCAACACCGCTCAGCTCGTTGACGCTTTTTATTTCCAAAGCGCGCGCTACTGTCGCGTGCACGTCGGCGGACGGCGACAACCGCAGCTGTCGCTGGAGATTTGTGTCCGTTAACGCGGTGATAAATTGAGACGTCGCGAGCCGGTCTCTGACGGTGGACGGACAGTCCGGAAGGGCTAGACGGGCGAGCCTCTCGATTTCGCTCGCGAGTGCCGGCAGGTCCTGGTTATATTTCTGCCGGTAGCTCTGGAACTGCACGAAGCACAGCTCCGAGCTATACCGGCCTCCGAATCTCAATTCCAACGCGGACCGTAACTGCGAGTAGTCGAGTCGTTGCTCGTCTTCTAAATTCGCGAGCACGGAGAGAGCTGAGCTCTCCAGCGCGTTGACCAACGCGACGGCCTTTTCGCCATTGCCCCACGAATTTACTCTTGCTATGGTCTCGAATTGGGCGAGAAACTCATCCCACCCGCTCCCGCTAAACTTTGCGGGTTTAATCCTATACCCAAGGTCTACCGGGACTAACGCGCTTCAGACCGGAGCCGCAAATCGCGGCGCTTCACTTTCCATGGAATTTAGACGGCGGGACTCTAACGCGCGCAGCGACGTCTCAAGGGTAGTAACGCGGTCACTTATCTGGTGGTCACGCCCCTGCATCCTTGCCTCCATCCCCTGGAGGATTTCCTGCACCGCAGCGAGCGTGTTTGGCCGTCCCCGGGCCCGCGGCGTATCCTCCTGACGAGCACTATTTCGCGCACTTTCACCCGCGCGCGAATTCCCCGCACTGGCGGCCATCCCACTTCTGACACCAGTGTTGCGGCGCGTGCGGGGTATATCGGTACACGGAGGAGATGATTATAATTAACAGAGCGTTTATTGGTATTTTATGAATCAGAGCTTCGAGCGCGCGTCCGGTCGCTCTCGCTGTCGGATTACAATTCAACTCTTTTTCGACTGTCTATAAATTGCTAGGCGCCCTTGACGACCCTCGTCGTCAAGGGGTTACAACGTAAGGGGCGGTCGTAACAATATATATATAATTTATATAAATAATAATATATGTATAAATATATTATATTATTATATTTAATTATAATTTATATATTCTAAAAACTCTAATATAGACTACTACAGTATATATAATATATAATGTATATTTATAAGTTAATAATGTATATATATACAATTAATATATATTAATATTATATAGATTACATTTATTAATGTATATATTATTAATAATATAAGAGTATAAATATATTACCGATAATATATATCTTAATTATATTAAATATATTGTTGCGGCGCGTGCGGGGCATATCGGTACACGGAGGAGATGACTACGATTTACAGAGCGTTTTTTGGTATTTTATGAATCAGAGCGTCGAGCGCGCGTCCGGTCGCTCTCGCTGTCGGATTACAATTCAACTCTTTTTCGACTGTTTATAAATTGCTAGGCGCCCTTGACGACCCTCGTCGTCAAGGGGTTACAACGTAAGGGGTGGTCGTAACAATATATATTGTTACGTGCGTAAGGAATTATTTCGTGGGCCGAGCGGTCAGCCGTTCCGCATGTAACGCTTGAATAAATTTAATTTAGGATGGGTCGTATCATCTGAGATTCCATACGGAATCCGCGCATAGGTCAGGAATGAAATAGGTGGTAACGCAGAATAGAGGATAAATACCTTATTGGCCTGTTCTATTGATTCTTTACATTATATAAAAACAATTACACGGAATGGTTCAGAAATATCGGAGTCCAGAATGGATGACAATTTTACAATACGTATTTTAGTTGGAGTCTTAGATTGGTAAATTCCTAACGTGTTAAGTTTACGAATGGGCCCAAGGGAAATTCCCACAAGCATATAAACATATGTTTGGGTCCTCGTATCGCAATGATAACATAAGTATGGAAAACTCACCAATGAATACTATCTTGGAAGCAATGTTTTTCGTTAGCTCTGATGTGAATTGTCCCAGATGCTGGTGGAGCCCGAAGATGAAGGAATGGCTGATGAACTTTTCACAGCACTTATATGAGTTAACGCAATTCTATTTGCACTATACTATAAATACTATAAATACTATAAAGAAGAATTTAATATATTAGAATGGAGATTGGAATCTTAAGATTGATTTTAAATTTGAATAATTTCTTGTTAGCTGAGTCCTTCGGTAATTATGGAAGTAACTTCACTAATTTAACCCGAACTCTGGCTCAAAATAGCAACAAGGGCAAAACGCCACGCACCTCGCGATTTGACTAACGATTGCAACTCGCGGCGGTTTCTCTGCCTCTTTTGTAGATTTTGGGGACCGCTAAGGGGAAGTTCCAAGAGCCATGCTCGTTCCTCCCACTCAGGAAATCGCCCGTTCCTGTTCTAAGAATTCCGCCCGCAGTTCATCAGCTATTTCCCATCCATAGCCTCCCGCTATTGCAATTTTGCTTATTAGCAAAACGTGACCACCGTTCGAAGAATATTCGCGGTCGAGGAATTTGCTTCGATATGATTTTTCGGCCCGCATAGCATGATCGACGTTCGACGCCACGGCACGTGCCGTGTTTAGGTATGCGAATTTTAATTTAACATCCGGTACGTAACACCCCTCCCCCCTTAGACTGATCATCGCCCTCGATGATGCTTTGCGGCTTGACCGTAGGTGGAATTAGAGAGATGGTCGCATATAAAAATTTTCGCAATTCTTGAACAGGAAATGTACAAAATGATTGGTATGCATTCAAAATATAACGTGGATAATTGGCTTAACTCAACAAGGGTATCAGGCTTTGTGTAGAGCCATATGCACATCGAGGAGTAGCTCCATAACATCGAAGGTGATGTTAATGACACATATGACTTTTACCCAAAGACCTGCCGTCCGAGCCTGTGATAGTGAATGCTTAGGTGAAGCATTCTCCTATCACGCCTGCACGGCGTTGCGGCGGTTCCTCCCAAGTAAAGGGCTAGTCTCTGATTGTGCGGGTCGCCCCGTAGTATCCTCTGGACAGCGTTGACGAGTGCACGCCCTATTCCATAGCAACCTTCCAGGTCCAGATGGTACAATTTGGCGCAGTTGCTCAACAACGGCACGATGTCCTCGGCCGTTACACCTTCGTTCTCCCGGCACTCCAAGAACTCAAGGTTTCTCAATTCCTCTAGGAAGTATCCTCCTACGGTGGGGTGCATGTAAGTCATCTTTAATGTCCTGAGGGCTGTTCGAGCGAGTGGATCCAAGGAAGCCTCTCCTCGGATGTTGGTGCAACCCGTGATACCCAGTGCATGTAGTTTTCTGAGATGTTGTCCGATCTCGTTGACAAAACCTGCTGTTATCTACCCGCAAAAAGGAATGGAGAGCTCGGTCAGCTTTGTGAAGGCTGCTGGTATTGATTTTGATATTTCGACTGGTCCCAAACTGAGTTCGAAAAAACGGGCCTCTGCATCTTCTTCTTACCCGCTTTCCGCGGTGGCCTCTGCCGGGTTGTCGAAATTACAGTAAATTAAATTTAACGATCTTAGTGTTTCGTGCAGTTCCGTATTTTCCAAAAGCGCGATGAGCGGCAGCTCGTTCTCGAGTCCCTCTGGCTGGTCAATGGTCAATTTTCTTAGTTGCGTGATATTTGTAAATAATTGTTCCAACGTGTCTCCCGTCGTTGACACTTCCCGTAAATTTAGTTCCTGCAGACTGAGTCCTGACTGGCTGACGTTCCCTATTACGTGGTTTTTCGTAATGTTCAAGGTCTGCAGGTGGTTATTTTTGATTAATAACGCTACGTGGTCAAAATCTATGCTGCCTTTGCATGGTCCAAGTCTCACTTCCTTCAGTTTATGTAACCTTGTGAGTTCTCGGAGCGCCGATGGTCTCATGGTTACGGCCGTTGTATCCAACACTTCCAGGTCAGGGGCGTGCTTCGTGAGGATGGTGATCAGCTGGGGTTGTACTTCAGCGCAGAACTCGGCATCGTCCAGGATTACTCGGTTCAGAGTGTTGCTGAACCTTAGGATCGCCCAGTAAAAAGCGCGCAAAGACACCCTTGTTGGTCGCCAATTTTCATCGCATTGTGATATCTCGGTAATTCCGCGGTACGAACGCAGCGTGCCCTCCCGCCAACTCCGTGACACTTGCTCCATACATGCTCTGTCCCTGTAATTTAGATACTTGGCTATTTCCTCAACACATTCAGGGGGTAGAATAGGTGCGGAAGGATGGACGTATCCAGGGAAAGGATTGATGCTTGGAGTAGGGTTAGAAGGGTGTTCAGGTTTATAAGTTGATTCTCTCTCGTGCCAAGGATCAGCGGGAAGAATTCGGACCTTCCGATTATTTATAATAAAAGGTTCCGTTTTCGAATGATTCAAGACATGGGCTGCGTCTTCGGCCTTGGCGAAAGTCATGAACGCAGTATTCCCCGCGGAACTCCTCCGTACCACCGCGTGCTCGATCCCATAATCTCGGAAGATTTGAAGTAGGTGCGCCTTTTTGGTATGTGGTGCCAATCGGGTGACCAACTATCGATGGCCTTCGGTGGTCATTGTGGTGGAACTAATGCTTGCTAACAATAAGTAACACATGGTTAGTACGAAGTTTACAATGGATATTGCTAAGGGCGCACGATGACGAGGACCAAAAACATAAATTTATACTTATATCTATACATGGTCGCATATACACACATACATACATGCACATACATACATACACACACATATACATACATATGTATGTATATACAGATTATCATTGTTCCCATAATCATAACTACTTGAACTATTAGGCCTCCGAAGAGTAATGTATGCTGATATTGCTTTTCCCTGTGGTGTGTTCCTATCTCGTCAAGTTTTGCTTCTAGTTCGAACAGTGAAGCTCCTTTAGGATTGTCAGGTTCGCTTATGTCATCTGCTATGGTTCTAAGGCTCTTATAATATGGCAAAATTGGTGAAATTTCGGAAATGTTTAGCGACAGGTCAGGTTGATATAAATATTGCTCGTGATGATTGTTATAGATCTTGATTCCGACTAGGGTAGTTGTATGCGTTTTCGCTATACAATCTGAATGTATGTAGAGGATGCCGGTTCCGACTAGGGTTAGCAATAAATCCTTTTCGTTCTTGCAGATCAATTGCACAGATTCGGGTTTGTCCAATGCATATAGCCAAGATCCTGTGGTTTGTAATCGCGCCCAATATGGTTCATGTTTTGGTCTCACTTTAATATTGCACTGTCTTAAAGTCTTCACATTTGGTCTGAGTAGGAGAGAAATTTCACAGGCAGTCGATGTTGAGACTTCACGGAGGGGTAATTACAGCGGGCAAAGATGAGCATACCATGTTCGTGTGCAAGCAGAAAGGTGTATTCCATCCATCATTAGGTATGTATGGTGGTCGTCTCTCAGTCCTAAATATGTTGTTTGTGGTATGATTTGCGCTGAGATGGTGGTGTTGATGTCCAGGATTTGAGCGGTGGGCCAAGTATGCATTCGATATAAGTGATAGGTAGTACGCTCCACAAGGGGTAGGTGTAATACTATTATTATCCGTTCCTTGTGATAACCCAATTCTAATGTTGTTAGCTTGCTTATTTCTTCTGTTCGGCGGTGATTTGTGGGTGTCGGAAATTCATAGGCTGAGACTGAATCATGTATTTGGTCAATGATGGTCCTCAGATCAGCGCTGGTCATCAAGGATGAATCTAGTTTTCCTTCCCGCGCGGCGCGCAGTGAGGCTAAGAATTTTTGTAATGCCCTAATATAATGGTCTAGTGAAATTTCGGCGCTGCGGGAATAGTGATCAAGAGTTATACTATAGTTCAATAAGGCCTCTGTTTCCTCTATGGAGTTAAGTGTTTTCAGTATTTCGTTAATCTTTGCCCGATTCTCCTTTGTAGCCTTAATGTTTTTATTTATTGTATCGTGTAGTCCTTGCAAATTGCTGACGGTGACATGGGTTTGGTTTTTAATTATCTGTGTAATTTGCTTTTGATCGGTGTACAGTTTATCTATTTCAGAATTAAAATATTCTGCGTCATCAGTTGTCAATGTGCCGAATAAGTAGCGACTAGCTGAGCCTATGATACCAAATGGGACACTTCTGCGTACTACGGTTTTGGCTAACGTTTCAGTCTCCTGCACTACGACCTCTCCGGCTATTTCATTGATTTCCTCGTAGAGATCAAATGCTTCGTGAATTTTATTGTTTAAATAATCGGTTCTGAGTAAGGTGTCGCACTGATGTCTGATCGGTACTGTCATGCATTCTGAGTGTAATTTAGTAAGATGAAATTTTTCGTTTGGGAATTGTTCCTTCAATTTCTTCAAATCAATAAATAAGGTTACGCGCCAATCTGCTCGTTTAAAACGTATATTGTGTAATTTTTCAAAGTATAACCCCGACTGTTCTTCAGCTCAGTAATTTGATATTTTTCCTCCGAATTTACTGCTGCTACTAGCCCCAGTAGTAGGATGAGTATCGCTGAGTCCACCGCCATTCCTTATCAAATATCAGGCATCAATGATTATTATTTTACGAAATTTGAAATTACTGTGCGGCCAATTCTACTTTATCCGCGTGTATGATGAGTCTTTTACCATTACCATCTTCCAAAACAATATTATTTTTCTCCAAAACTCCAACTATTTTATAGGGACCATGATATCGAGTACTGAACTTTCCTTTCCTGGGTTCTACTAGAACACGAGCCATATCTCCTACTTTTCCTGGGAATGGTCGTGCCTTTTCATCATAATATCCTTTAGACTTATGTTTAGCAGAAATTAAATTTTGTCCAGCTAATATTTGTGATTCGGAAAGTCGAACCATCAATTCACGAAGATATGAATTATACGTTAGCATATCATCATCTTCGGGAAATGAACTAGGGTAACGAGCTAATTTTCCAAAAACTATTTCATATGGAGTGAAGTTAGTGGCTTCGTGTACTGAGGTGTTGTATGAGAACATGGCAAACGGAACTAACTTATCCCAATCATCGAAATCATTTATATAATGTTTTATATAGTCCGTTAATACTATATGGCTCTTTTCTAAAGCACCGTTTGTCTGTGGTATGTAACCAGACGTTGTTACGTGATGAATTTTGAAGATTTTTGTTAATTCCTTTAAAATCTTGTTTATAAAACTTGTTCCTCTGTCGGTTAATATAATACGCGGAGCTCCAAATTGTAAGATTAAATGTGTTACTATCGCGTGAGCAATTGTTTCAGCTTTTATATCTGGTACGGGTACGGCGATACAATATTTTGTCAAATTATCTTGCATAGTCAATATGTGCCGATTGCCATCAGGGGTTGTAGGTAGGAGTCCCACAGTATCTAATGATACTTTAGCAAACGGTTCTATAGGGGTATCTGTGATTATCATTGGTTCACGCGTTTTTGTTCTGACTAATTTATTTTCTTGACAGCTAAGGCAAGTTCTAATGAAATTTTGAATATCATTCCTCATTCCTGGCCAATAGAATCTTTCGCGAATCCTACGATAAGTTTTAGTTACTCCTTTGTGAATATTCGCGATTTCCCGGGGCATTTATCCTATTTTACGCGCGAGAATGCCCCCCGCTCGGAGGAGGTTCCATATTTAATTATCGCGAAGGAACGGATCACGCGATATTTTTCCCGACGGTGATTATATGGAGAAAGATCCGCTCTCTCGTATACTATCTTTCCCTTTACTTCAACTACATTATCTCCGGAGATATTCACGATTTCCTGGGACGTACACTCTATTTTACGCGCGAGAATGCCCCCCGCTCGGAGGAGGATTTGTATTTGATTATCGCGAAAGAACGGATCACGCGCTATTTTTCCCGACGGTGATCTTATAGAGAAAGGTCCGCTCTTTCGTATGCTGTTTCTCCCTTTGCTTCGATTGCATTATCTCCGGAGATATTCGCGATTTCCTGGGACGTTCACTCTATTTTACGCGCGAGAATGCCCCCCGCTCGGAGGAGGATTTGTATTTGATTATCGCGAAAGAACGGATCACGCGCTATTTTTCCCGAAGGTGATCTTATAGAGAAAGATCCGCTCTCTCGTATGCTATCTTTCCCTTTGCTCCGACTGCATTATCTCCGGAGATATTCGCGATTTCCCGGGGCGTTTATCCTTCTTACACGCGAGAATGCCCCCCGCTCGGAGGAGGCTCCATATTTAATTATCGCGAGAGAACGGATCACGCGATATTTTTCCCGACGGTGATTATATGGAGAAAGATCCGCTCTTTCGTATGCTATCTCTCCCTTTGCTTCGATTGCATTATCTCCGGAGATATTCGCGATTTCCCGGGACGTTCACTCTATTTTACGCGCGAGAATGCCCCACGCTCGGACGAGGCTTTGTACTTAATTATCGCGAAAGAACGGATCACGCGTTATTTTTCCCGATGTGATTTTATAGAGAAAAATCCGCTCTTTCGTATGCTATCTTTCCCTCTACCTCGATTGCATTATCTCCGGAGATATTCGCGATTTGCCGGGGCGTTCATTCTATTTTACGCGCGAGAACGCCCCCCGCTCGGAGGAGGCCTCGTGTTTAGCCCCTTGCGGTCGTATTTAATTTGGACGTAGGTATCGTGCTGGTCGGAATTAATTTCCGCGGAGCGCGCAGTGATGCAGAGTATGCAAGATTACGAAGGAAAAACACAATTTATTCATTCTTCTGTGAACTTCGATATTTTAAACACAATAATAGGTTTAACGCAATGTTTTAGGGTAAAAATTGTAGTTTATAATTTACCATCGTGTGGTATCTCTCAAAGCAGCCTCCAATGCGAAGCCCTGGTTTTCGATAACAAGTGTCGCAAATAATTCATTTGGCGTCTTCCGCCCTTGATTTTTTTTTGTATCTGTATCGGTATATTGGGGCCAACAATCTTAGATCCCGTCGAAAAATTAGTTTTTGACTGAGGCTGGTCGATGTGCGTAACAGCGGAGAAGGAAGGACGACAACCCCAGGAACCAGCGGAGATGGAAGGAGGGCAACCCCCGCAACCAAAAGAGAAGGAAGGAAGAGGACAGGAAGCGATGACCCCCCCTCCGACAGCGGCGGACTAAAAGTGGTGCAGATCAACCTGCACCACAGTGACGTGGCTTCATCACATTTGGTGAAGTTCATGGCCACAATTAAAGCTGACTTGGCGCTAATCCAAGAGCCTTGGATAAGTTTCAAGGCCCCCAGGGGACTTGGACTTATCGGGCAAACGGCACATTCCTCCGAGGATCCAGCCCCCAGGGCGTGCATCCTCGCCAGGAGGAATTGCCCGTTCACCCCGCTGCCGCAGTTCTGTAACAGGGACCAAGCAGCGGGAATATGGACAACCATTGGGGAGAACGGAGCTCCAAATGTGGTAGTTGTGGTCTCATCCTACCAACCCTGGGACCTCCCGTACCCTCCCCCCACCAACGAGCTGAGAACCGTGGCCGAGTGGGCCACAGCGAATGGCAAGGAGTTGGTAGTCGGCATGGATGCGAATGCTTGCCACAGAGAGTGGGGCGGCACGACCACCAACCGACGAAGAGAGTCAGTCATGGACTTCCTCAACAGCCTAGACCTGAGGCATTTAAACAGGGGGTGTGAACACACCTACGAGATCAGGACTCGGAAAGAAACCCTGGATATAACATTATGCTCCGAGAGCATAGCGGGAAGGGCAGTGGATTGGAGGGTCTCCGACGTTCCATCCATGTCCGACCACAGATATATCACATGTACGTTTCGGGGTACGGGGGATCCCCCCCCCCCCAATCAGGAAAGCCAATCCGAGAAATACGGATTGGATCGCCTACGTGAACGCCCTCAGGGCGAACCTAAAAGATTTTCCCTCCAGGTACGGGACGAAGGAGGACCTGGACGCGGCAGCCACCCGCATCACGGAGGCAATCGCAGGGGCCTTCAACGAGGCCTGTGAGGCCAAGGAGAGGTCCCGGAAAACCTCCGTGATGTGGTGGAACGAGGACCTCCAAAAGCAGAAGGACGACCTCCGGAAGCTGGAGATGACAGCCAGGGGAGGAGGCCGGAGGGACCAATGGCTAGCAATGAGGGAAGCCAGGAAAGCCATGGCGAAGGCCACCCGGAAGGCGCGAAGCCAGTCATGGAAGGACCACTGCCGGGACATCCGAACGATCCCGGAAACGGTGAGGCTGCACAGAATCCTGGAGAGGGAACCGAGCGAAAATCTCGGACCCCTCAAAAGGCCCGATGGCAGCCTCACCACATCAGACAGAGAGATCACGGGGATCTTGATGAGGGAACACTTCCCGGGCTTCCACCCCCATGGAACGCCCACAGTGCCAAACGCCGCTGCGGGCGATATCGCAGGAGAGATTGTTCCCGAGCCCCCTAATTGGGGCCTGGCGAACAAAATCGTAAATGAAGCCAGGGTGAAATGGGCCATAAACTCTCTAAACCCTATAAGGCTCCAGGCCCGGATGAGATCCACCCAGTGCTTTTGCAGAGAGGCCTGGCCCAGTTGTGCCAGCCACTCACAAGAGTGCTGAGGGCCAGCATCGCCACGGGGATTATCCCGAGGCTATGGACCGAAACGAGGGTGGTATTCCTTCCAAAGCCCAAAAAGGCGGACTACACCACCCCCAAGGCCTTTAGACCGATTAGCCTGACCTCCTTCCTCCTGAGGACCCTGGAGAGATTGGTGGACAGGTATGTAAAAGAGGTCTAGCTGGTCGAAACCCCACTCCACCGCCACCAGTACGCTTTCAGGGCTGGCCTCTCGGTTGAGGCCGCCCTCCACAGAGTTGTCGGAAAGCTGGAGGCGGGGATTAGGGATAAGGGCATGACGGTTTGCATCTTCATGTATATTGAAGGTGCATTTAACCAAACCTCGGCGGAGGCTATACAAAACGCACTCAGGGATTTCGCCATCCCTTCCACTATCAGCAGGTGGATAAAAGTAATGCTGAACTCGAGACGTCTGTCGGTCCAAGGAGGTCAGGAAACGGTGGAGGGGACAACCAATAAAGGTTGCCCTCAGGGAGGGATCCTCTCGCCGCTTCTGTGGACCTTGGTGGCCGACAGCCTGATCGGAGCATTGGAGGTCAGCGGAGTGGGGGCGCAAGCCTACGCCGATGACTTCCTCATAATGGCATATGGCACAGATATCGACTCCATTATGGATCGATGCCAGACGGCTCTCGCAGCCACAGAGATCTGGTGCGAATGCACCGGTCTCATGGTTAATCCGACCAAAACGGAAATGGTGCTTCTCACTAGAAAAAGCGTCGTCCCCAAGTACACGGCCCCCGTGCTCTTCGGACAGCCCCTCGTGACCACTAAAACGGCAAAATACCTGGGTGTCACGCTGGACTGGAGGATGAGCTGGAGGCCTCATTTGAGGGCGCAAGGGAACAGGGCCCTCACATCCCTGAAGACGCTGCGGCGCGTCAAGGGGCCGACCTGGGGACTTGGACCCAGCGTCACGAAATGGATCTACGAGGCCATCACCGTCCCGAGGATCCTTTTCGGGGCCCTACTATGGTGGAGGGGAGCACAACTGACCACCATGCAGACACTCCTGGGCAAGATCCAGGGAGCGGCGCTGAGGGCCATCACTGGAGCCCTGCCGACCGCACCGCCGGCCGCTCTAGAGGCCATTCTGGGATGCCCGCCACTCCACCTGAGGGCACAGGAGGTGGCCATGAGGACGGCCCACTGCCTGAGTTCGTGGAGACGCTGGCACAGCGAGGACCACGGACACGCTAACCTCCCAGAGCGGAGGGATGAGCTACAGGATAATTATCCTCTAGACTCGACTAACCCTGAGTTCAGGTTTAAAAAGAACTACGTGGTCACGATCCCCACCAGGGAGGAGTGGGCCACGAACAAGGTCCTGGCTGGGACCATAAACCAAGTCTGGTACACCGACGGGTCGCGTAAAAACGACCTAGTCGGAGCCGCCTGGACGAGGGGTCCAGGGAGTAGAGGCGACTTTGCTTCCCTGGGATCAAGCCCCACCGTCTTCCAGGCGGAACTGTACGCCATCATAAGATGTGCAAGGCTCCTCATAGAGGAAAAGACCACCGGCCAGGTGATCAAGATCTGTTCCGACAGCCAAGCCACCCTCGTGGCGCTTAGCAACGAGACGACCAGATCAAAATTGACCCTGGACGGTATCGACACGCTCAACCAGTTGGGCGGGAAGAATAAGCTGTCCCTGACCTGGGTACCCGGCCACAGAAGCATCCCCGGTAACGAGGAGGCTGACAGGCTGGCAAACCTCGGGTCGGACAGCCCCTTCACCGGGCCTGAACCGGCGCTCGGACTGGCCAAGGCGACGTTCACGACGTCGCTGAAAGCCAGAACCCGGGCGCTGCACCAGGCCCACTGAAACAACGTCGACGGTTGTCGACAAGCCAAAATAGACCTAAGAAGGAGCAAGGAGCTTCTGTGCCTGCAGAAGCAACAGGCGAGAGAGGCGGTGAGCCTACTCATTGGCTACGCCCCCACAGGGCACACACTGTGGAAGATGGGGCTGCCCCAGATGCCAGGAGGAGCCGGAGACGGCCCAGCACATCCTCCTGGACTGTCCCGCACTAATGGGATGGAGGATGAAGCTCATGGGGACACCAAGACCTACGCCGGAGGAACTGAGGGCCATCCCCCTAGCAGTTCTAACTCGATGGATTGCCAAGGCCAAGGCAATCCGAGGCATCGGGGAAGCCACCCCACAGACTGACCCCCCCCCCCCCCCACTCCAGCGCCACCCACTCCAGGAGCGATGCCGTCAACCAGCAGGGCCGGTGGGTCCCATAATAACCCAGCCACAAACCCTGGTCCACGCACCAGAAGCGGGCGGAAACGCCCGCACACCGATCCAACCTCCCCCCAAAAGATTAGAGGCGGCAAACGGCCCCGCGACCATTAACGCGGGATCGACAACCGCCCCCTAAACGACAGTAAATAGATTCCCCAGCCCCCTAGAAGCGATCCGGGCCACGAACCTGACCGCAGGGGCTGGAAATCAACACCCCCACCTCTCCCACCCCCTTCCCCTCCCATAAACACAGAATAAACCCCCTAAACAGGCTAGAGCGGCCTTTGTACACTCTTAGTTCCGGCCCGGATCAAAGGCAATTACTCCCCCCTGAGGTGGGAGCCGGCAAAGTACCGCCGAGGTAGGCTGCGTGGTGGCGTTATGCACCCGACATCCGGCCCGGATTAAAGGCAATTACCCACCCTGTTGTGGTGGGGGCTGACGAAAGGCCGTCGAAATAGGCTGCGTGGTGGCCTTTGTTCACCCGACATCCGGCCCGGACTAAAGGCAATTACTCCCCCCTGAGGTGGGAGCCCGCGATATATCGCAAAACATTGGCTACGGGGTGGCCATCATTCACCCCGACTTCCGGCCCGGATCACAGGCAAGTCACTCACCCATGTCAGAGGTGGGAGCTGGCGGAATACCGCCACGTCTCGTAGGCCAGGTTGGACTGCGCCACACAACATCGGAGGACGGAGCGACGTACCTGCCTCCCCCACGTACCTCCCAGGGGCTCCATAACAACGCCCGTGACTGACCAGAGGGGACCTGCGAGGGGAATCCAAGGTATGGACAGGGCAGATCCATATGCGCGGGGTCCCGTACGGACGAAACGTGGGGGGCAGGAGGGACGCTGCGTTCCCCGATGTGCGATAGGCTTGGGGGTAGCCTTCATACACCCTCACCTCCTTAGCAGGGAGTCAAATTACCGCTAACATATAGGCAGGAGCAGCCTCAAACAGCCCACCCGTCCGCTTCGCGCGTGACAAGTCCACTGAGACAACAGTCAAACGGGGTTGTTTGGCGAGCGAAATAGGTGGCTGCAGGGGAAAACCGAGCCACCTTCGACACCGCACGGTCTCCCGCAAGGGCTTGTGGGTGTGATTCGGGGTATCCAGTTACCGGGGACACCCTAGACTTAAGCAAGGTCGGAGAACCTATTCTCGCTCGCCTCGTAACTCTCCAGGCTAACGACCTGGCCCCATGGCAAAGCCGCATTAGTCGGCGTGCGCTGTGAGAGAGAAAGAGCACCGCGGGCAGAGGGCCATTTCGCCCCGAGTCGTCGTGCGCTCACAATCTAAGTCGGATCGGCGGCTCCCGGTGGGTCAGATCACTCCGTCGCAGCAGTGCTCTCTCACTCGCGTAGCACGTCGACGTGGTAACAGCGATTCCACAAACACGCTCGCCCTCCGTCCAACTCGGTCGTCTCTAAGACTCTCCTGCCCGCTAGGGGCGTGTTGTCTCAGGAGGCATCGAGCACGAGGGGCAGTAGCCATAGCGTGGGCGGGGAATCGCAAAGCTCACCTGCTTAACCGCAGGAAACTAAAGTAACTGTTCACGAGCCGGGTGTGTGAGCTGTAGCCCCTTGATCAGGGACAAGCAGTCCCTCCTGCCTGGGTCAGCCCCCTGGGAGGCACACACACCCCCACTTTAAAATTGACTGAACCCCCCACCGATACCACTACAGACTACTACTCCTTTGTGACCGCCGACTATGCCTTCATGTAATTCTGAAATTATATTATGACGAAGTTCTTCGGGAGGAATTTGAATTTTCCCAAGGCAAATTGTAATTTCGATGTCGATTTCCTCGAACATTTCTTTTAGGATTTCCTTTAGTGATTCGAGAGTAAGTGAATCGGTATAATCACCGGATTTTGAAATTCGAAAGGAGTTAATATCGGAATTTGGAAGAATTAATTTTAAGTTCCTAAGCCCGGTTTTTATTTTCGCGACGAAAGTCTCGTCAAAATGATGTTTCTGCCCAACGATGCTAAATATTTTGTACTTTCCCTGTCTAGTGATTAGTACTTGACCTTCCTTTGGTTTAATTTCTCTGATATTTTCAACGCTGATAGCGCCTATATCTGTTAGCAATTTCCCTACGGATGTTGTCAATTCGCAATCAGCAGAAATAAGGCGAACATAATTATCATGTGAGTAGGTCAAATTTTCTCGGCTGATATTAATTAATTTCTTTGAAGAGCGTTGTGGTTACCGAGAAAGATTTACGGGAGAGCTAGGTGTGATATCCGGGGGAATTCCCTGAGTCAGCTGGATGCCAGTGCAGTACGTCTCGTTACCTGATACCGTCCTTGGAATTATTCGCCTTGGTATACCAACAGATTTTGATTTAGTTTCACTCAAGTGTCCTGGTAGAAGTGCATTTTGTCTCGTATTGATTGGTGAAGCTGGAAAAGGAGTTGACAATGCCAATGGTTTAGAATGTGGAATAGGAGTAGGTAATGTGGATCTATGGGGTTGCCAATGAATTTTGGTCTGCTCGGATCTTTCCAGTGTACAGTCAGGTTTCGATTTATCATGTCCTTCTGTTCCATATTGTTTAAGTAATTTTTCTTTTCTACTATTTAACTCTACGTCGTCTAGTTCGTCAGTGTCCGAAGTATTACCTGATGATTCTTCCATAATTTCGCTGCGTTCTTTAAGAGATTCGTCAAAAAGTTTGAAAGAGTCATGTAATTCCTGTTTGTTTATAGTCAGTCTTCGTTCGTCATCTAGGAAAACGTCATCGTCACTGTCCTCTGAGGGTGGCTGTAACTCTAGTAGTATAGTGTCAGCGTCTGTTGTTATCTCGTCTACGGATTCAGTATCAACGTCCTCGGCAATTGGTTCCAATACTTTCCCTTTCGGATGCTTTGAAGTAATTTTCTTGTGTAAATCCAGGCTTGGTATTACACTTTTCCTTTTCCGTAATATGGGTGTGTTACGAGCCTGGGCGCGGCGTGCGTGGACCGACGTAGAATTTCAGTACCCTGCTTGTGGCGTCTCTCGAATTAATATACCTGGGAGAGGGGTTTCGGCGTTGTGACCCCTCTGCCTTCTCCCGTTAATAACAAATCCGAAGATTGGCGTCAGTAAAGGTGGATCTACTTGGTAACCACCACTGACTTTATCTAAGCGAGTACCGTCTGAGTCGCAGCTCGTTAACTTATTATTTGATTGTACACTCCGAGGGGCTGGAGTGAACTCACGGGATCGTGCTCAAACGATGATTCTATTATTAGAGGGTAGGTCAGAGTTATTGACTACAAGGGTTATAAAAATATCTAAATATATTCTCACTATTGCTGAATGATTAAAGACCTGGCCTTTACAATGATGTTGAGTGTTACCTTGCGGTTTCGGTGTACGGTTGATGTTTGAAACTGACTATGACGTATAATGGGTAACTTGTCCCAGGCTTCAGCAATTCCCCTTTAGCTGTATGAACGTGACTACGATTGGGCCCTGAAGGGCTGCTCTATTTATACCGAGAAAAACGTGGTTTACAGGTGGTTTTCCGGAAGGTGGAAAAAAGGTGGAGCTAGCGGCGTCGCTACCGAACCCCGGGCGCGAAACGCCTAGGTGCCTCGCCCTGGGCCCGGTAACGACGTATTGTTTTTCGGGGGTATTGTTGGAAGCCCGAGACAGGTTGTCCGCTTTCTATTTGCACTGTCGGCCGACTTTCCGGTGTTACTCCGAGAATTTAAGAAATTCTCATATCGAAAGACGCGTATGTAACAGGTGGTTCTGATGACTCGTCATGTGAATTGTCGGAATCTACGTCTGGCGTATCTGCTGACGATGGAACTGTAGGTCGTGGTGGAATGTAAGCGTTGGGTTTTAATTGATTTCGGGTCCTAGTTGCTATTGCACTGACATTTAAAGGGTTTAAGATTTTTGGTTTATTTTTCGATCCAATGGGCCTTCCTGGTTTTCTGGGTGCTTCCGAAACTGATTTGGATATTGGTCTAGATGTGGTTGCTGCTAAGTGAGCTAAGTTTAGATTTTGCTGGTTGTTCTTGAATCGGTAGAATTTTTGATGATTCAAGTTCACTGTCAGAGTCGGTACTGCTGGTATCTGAGAGGTTAAATTTAACAACAGGATTTCTGGATAACGCGTCTGCGCTGGTGTTTAATTTTCCCGCTTTATGAACGAAATTATAGTCGTAGTCACGCAATTTCAATCTCCATCGAATTAAACGTTGCCCTGGATCCTTTATGGAGTCTATCCATTTCAGGGGTTCGTGATCGCTAACTAACGTGAATTTCCTACCGTAAAGATACGGCCTAAAATGCAAAATTGCGTATAATACTGCCAAACATTCTTTTTCGTTGGTGAAATAATTTTTCTCAGGGTTTGTTAGAGTTCTAGAAAGATAAGCTATTGGTAAATCGTTTCCATCAACCTCCTGCCTAAGTATTGCTCCTATCGCAAAATCTGAGGCGTCTGTTGTTAAAGTGAAAGGCTTATCAAAATTTGGATATTGGAGAATTGGACCTCTACAGAGCGCTTTTCGTAATTCCTTGAAGCTACGTTTTTGTTCCTTTCCCCAAACGAAGGTCGCGTTCTTTTTTAACAATTCTGTTAATGGTTTGGATTTTGCTGCAAAATCTTTAATAAATCTGCGATAATAACCTGCTAATCCCAAAAATTGTCTGACATTCTTTGCTGTTTTTGGTCGAGGGAAGTTTTTTACTGCTATAATCTTTTTTGGATCTGGCCTTACGCCCTTTTGACTAATTATATGTCCTAGGTATGCTACTTCAGTTTTCAAAAATTCACATTTATCGGGTTGTAGTGTTAATTTAGGTTTTTCTAACCGATTAAATAATCTACGAATTTTCTTTCCGTGTTCTTCAGGAGTTTTTGCGTACACTACAATGTCATCGAGATAAACGAAAACTTCCGTTCCCTGCAAACCACGTAACGTTTGTGAACCGGTGGAAAGCGATACTGTCTAGTATTAATCGGTAAATCATCTGATGTCGGAATTGCATGTTTTATTAACGGGGTGAAAGGTAATTGGTCTCCTGGCAAATAAAAGCGATTTGGGTATTCTTCTATAATTTCGGTTATATGGTCTCGTTCCTCGTCATTTAGGTGATCTAAGCGCAAACGTTTTAGAATTTCAAAAACCCTATCTTGAACTACAGGGAAATCCTGAACTTCTGAATCTGAATCGAAATATTCTTCTTCTGGAAAATCATAGTATTCAAAGGGAATTACTTCTTGTGGAGTAACTTCGACTTGTATGTCTTCTTCCAACGTATTAATTGCTAATACGTGACAGACACCATCCCGTACGCTAACAGCTGCTTCGCCTATGTATAAGCCTTCTACTGATTCTAACTTTGGCAAGTATCCTTCTTTTATTTCTGAATTAACCACGTCTATAGCTATCGGTTGACGAGTGCGAGCTTTAATCGTAAGAATTTGCGAACGAGGACTACGTTTAGATTTCTGATTTGGTTCTTCCCCAATGAACCTAAAAGGTCTGATGGGTTCAGTTTTTGTGACCAAGGTATTATGAGCGAACGAGATTTCCGCCTGCTCTCGACGTAAGTAATCTTTGCCTAAAATTCCATCATTATGCAAGGGAAACGATGATCTAACGACGTGAAATTTAACCGGTTGTTCTAAAAGTGTAACGGTAGTTGTTCCTAAAGTTCTCAATTTTTCCGGGGTAATTCCAGTTATAGAGACTGATTCCTGAATGTCTACTTCGACGTCTTCGTGCAAAGCATTTAATTTTATCAGATTTATATCTGCGCCGGTATCAACCACAAATAAACCAGATTTATTGCGTAATTCTTCCGCAGACATTTTAATTAATGGTGATTCTTGCTGTCGTTTATAGGAATAGACGATTCCTCTGCTTCCAAAAATTTTACTGTTCGACGCTCCTAATTCGAGTAACTCGCCGGCACGACGAGTTGTGCGGGAGTTTAAATTTTCACTGTTCTTTCTCGGCGAATTCGAGTTAAAATGATCAAATGTTGGGATAGGGGAAGAAGATCTTGAATTTTGGTTAGTGGGTGTGTTGGATCTTGAAGGTTCAATGCTTCGCGAAGGAACTGGGGTTGGAGAATTTGCTCTGGTTAGAGTATGATTAGTCAAGTTTGGATTCATATGGAAAGATTGAGGGTGATCATATATTGCACTGTAAGGCGGATATGGCATTGGTGGATAAAAATACGGTGGATAGTATGGATAAGGATGCGGTGGCAACGGATAATGGTGATGATTGTAAGGAACAGGTGATGTAGGACGTGCAGATTTTAGAATGGTAATCGGTGAATTTGCGCGATTATAGTTCGGATTTCTCATGGGACTGGGACTCCTCGAATCTTGCTCTCGCAAGGTTTGGGAGCGGTTTGTGTAGGTGGTAGGTAAGTCACGAGAATCTGGATTCGGAACTGAATGTTGTGATAACATTAATCGCGAAGGTTCACCACCGGGGATTATTCCTGATTTCATTCGGGTTTCTATTCGTGCAGCAATTTTTACAGCGTCCTGTATTTTCTTTGGTTCACGCGAAACAACCGCGATAGCAATTTCGTCGGGTAATCCTCGAATAAAAGCTTCTAAAGCACATTCTTCTACGGGAGCCATCATTTGATTAGCGCATTCCCCGTATTTATCTTCTAAAGCAACACGAGCACCGCTGATTAGGATATTTAATCGATCTGCAGAGTCACTGACCGCTTCTCCGCGTCTCATTCGGATATTTTCTATATCGTGATGGTAGTATGGATATGTTTTACCTGGTGCAAATCTTTCCTTTAAATGTTTTACGAGATCATCTAGTTTTTGAAAATTTTTACCCCAAATACTATCTCTCGCTGTTCCTTGCAATTTTCCTAATATTGCCGTTACATATGAAGTTTCCAGTGCTGGTGGCACATAGACTGCACCGTTTTGAACGTCACTTAAGAAATTTTTAAGCGGAATGTTTCTCCCATCGAAAAATGGAATATTTAATGTACTGTGTTGAATTGTGAAGCATTCAGCCATAGAAGCCATCATCAAATTAGTAACGTGTAACTCGTCCAATGTAACATTTGCCGAAATTTGTGCTGCTGCATTACGAGAGGAATTTGTGGCCATATTGATAAATTAGGCGAAGGAAAATTCAGCAATCGTTATCGTGTAATTATAATTGATGTTGATTATTGATTATGAATTGAACTATCTATGCAACTGTGTGCGAATCTCAAATCTATATGATCCTTCAATTATTCTGCACTAACACATGCGCTAATTGACAATACATATCCCACTTCTGACACCAATTCAGCTGTCACGTGCGTAAGGAATTATTTCGTGGGCCGAGCGGTCAGCCGTTCCGCATGTAACGCTTGAATAAATTTAATTTAGGATGGGTCGTATCATCTAAGATTCCATACGGAATCCGCGCATAGGTCAGGAATGAAATAGGTGTTAACGCAGAATAGAGGATAAATACCTTATTGGCCTGTCCTATTGATTCTTTACATTATATAAAAACAATTACACGGAATGGTTCAGAAATATCGGAGTCCAGAATGGATGACAATTTTACAATACGTATTTTAGTTGGAGTCTTAGATTGGTAAATTCCTAACGTGTTAAGTTTACGAATGGGCCCAAGTGAAATTCCCACAAGCATATAAACATATGTTTGGGTCCTCGTATCGCAATGAGAACATAAGTATGGAAAACTCACCAATGAATACTATCTTGGAAGCAATGTTTATCGTTAGCTCTGATGTGAATTGTCCCAGATGCTGGTGGAGCCCGAAGATGAAGGAATGGCTGATGAACTTTTAACGGCACTTATATGAGTTAACGCAATTCTATTTTCACTATACTATAAATACTGTAAATACTATAAAGAAGAATTTAATATATTAGAATGGAGATTGGAATCTTAAGATTGATTTTAAATTTGAATAATTTCTTGTTAGCTGAGTCCTTCGGTAATTATGGAAGTAACTTCACTAATTTAACCCGAACTCTGGCTCAAAATAGCAACAAGGGCAAAACGCCACGCACCTCGCGATTTGACTAGCGATTGCAACTCGCGGCGGTTTCTCTGCCTCTTTTGTAGATTTTGGGGACCGCTAAGGGGAAGTTCCAAGAGCCATGCTCGTTCCTCCCACTCAGGAAATCGCCCGTTCCTGTTCTAAGAATTCCGCCCGCAGTTCATCAGCTATTTCCCATCCATAGCCTCCCGCTATTGCAATTTCGCTTATTAAAAAAACGTGACCACCGTTCGAAGAATATTCGCGGTCGAGGAATTTCGCCGTGTTTAGGTATGCAAATTTTAATTTAACATCCGGTACGTAACAATATATAATTTATATATAATATTATTTATATAAATAATAATATATTTATAAATATATAATATTATTTATATAGATAATAATATATTTATAAATATATAATATTATTTATATATATTATAGTTTTTAACGGCTATTTATAAGGCCAAAGGTGTAGATTAAAACTTCTTTATTTCAATTTTTTGACGAAACGTTTCGATAAGTTGGTTCTTATCCTCTTCAGTCGTATTAATTGTCTGTTGAGCGAATAAATGAAATAAGAGTACAGAATATAAAAATATTATAACATATAAATATAAAAATAGGAATTAAGTGTTAATATGAATATTGTAATCAATAAGTTAAGTGTATGTAGATAAATAAGTATGTGAATAAAATCGCTACATCAATAGGAAGAAACGTTTTTTGACTCACTCCAAGAAGTCCTAGGAAGTGTATTATACAGTAAGTGGTCCTAGTTGCTATCGTCTCGGATGTTGGTTGAGACTGAGTAGCATTAAACAATTTAAATCTGGGGGTGAGTCAAACAAGTGGGGGAGATGGACGTTAGGTCATTGTTCTGATATTTATTTTAAAACAAGGCGGTGTAGGTTGTTGTGTATAGCGCACTAGTTGGTATTAATGAATGTAGGTGTCTCTGCCACTGCTACCTGTGATGGATCTGAGTCGATAATTTAAATCAATCCGGAAACGGAAACGTGTCGCACCCTTGTGAGTGACGGAGTGGATGATGATTCCATTCACCGCGTGCGTTCATTAAGTATCAAGCAGCAGTGGAAGACACATGTTGGACAGAAAGATATATACCGCAATACCAAATACAGAAATAAATGCAGTAAAAAGTTGGCGTAGTCACCCTCTGTGGAATTAATTAAGAATAGAGACAAGGTCAGTGTAATACGACGAGATGTTGATAGATTCGTACTTCTTATTGACACTATTTTCCTTCATAATGTATAGGGACTCGGCTATCGTACGACGCCAGTTGTTCGCGTCCCTGTGCAGCACTTCCGCATCCTCGAAATTGAAAGTGTGGCCTAACTGGAGCACGTGTTCCGTCAAGGCGGTCTTTTGCATATTGTGTACGAGGCTATACTTATGTTGGTATATCCTGGTTGACAACAAATTATGCGTTTGGCCCACGTAACTCTCCGAGCAATTACCACACGGTATTTTATATACCACATCTGTCAATTTGTTTACATTCATTTTATCTTTACCTTTGTTAAAAAAGGAAAAGGCGTTGCTTTTGTTGGTGTATATGCAACGAATGTCAAATGTTCGCAGAATGTGGCTGAGATTGATTCCGGGAATATGCGGGAGCAACACAAAGTTGTTAGAAGATGGATCACCCGCACGCTGGATTTTTTCATTATATACCCTAAATGGGTGATATAACTCATCCACTCGTTTTTTGATTAAGTGTTTTATGAGGTCAGGCGGGTAACCATTCTTTTTTAGTGTGTCAATAATGATACTAATATTGTCTCTTCTGAACTTAGGGTGTGCAAGCTTAATACCGCGATCAATTAGTCCTATGATCAAGCTGATTTTTTGCCTGAAGGGATGTGCAGATATGTAATGTATATATCTTCCGGACCATGTCTTTTTTCTGTACCAATTAGTGATAATTCGACCTTCGTCTCTGACGACTTCTGTATCTAGAAAACTGATCTTATTATTTTGTTCCAATTCAAACGTAAACTTTATGCGGCTGTGAAATGCCTCGACAATTTCAATAGTGTGATCTATACTATGTGAGGGAAGGCATGTCATAATATCATCTACGTATCTATAGAAGAAGGGAATATTGAAAGTTAATTGATTAATACTAACGCTTTGTAATTTTTGCATAACTATTTCTGCAGCTATTGGCGAGAGTGGTGAGCCCATGGCTGCACCGAAGATCTGTTTGTAAGATTTGTTATTGAATTTGAACACGTTAGAAGTTAAACAGAATTCTACGGCTTTTATGAAACTAGTTTTGTCTATTTTTGTATGAGACGATATATTAGTCCATCCCTCACTCAGTACTTGAGAAACCACATCAATAGGAATGTTATTGAATAATGCTGTGACATCCAGAGACACCAAAGAGTAATCATCAGGGATGGTCACGCCATTAATTTTTTCGACAAAACACCAACTGTCCTTGATATAGTAAGGATTGTCACCTATGTTTTTACTTAAGATATTTGAGAGATACTTGGAGAGTTTGTAACAAGGACCTCCTATGGATGATACAATTATCCTCCATGGGATGCCCTCTTTATGGACTTTAGGTAAGCCATATGCTCTGGGTGTCACAGCATTGTTAGTACATATACTTTTGTAAGTGGCATCGGTTATATAGTTTTTGTTAAGCCACTGTCTTATGATACGGTTGTTATGTGTCTGGAAAGTAGATGTATATTCATGTCTAGTCTCCAAGTAAGTCTCTGTATCACTGAGCATTTGTTCCACTTTTGCAATGTAAACTGATCTATTAACGCACACGGAGATGTTGCCCTTATCAGCGGTAGTGATAAAAATATCTGGATTGTTTTTGAGGAAAAACTTCGTTTCTTTTATATATTGTAGTAGTCGGTGGTCCAAAAAACTGAGATTTTTATTATTTTTAAATTTATTTATAATTTGATTTATTAAAAGGGGCCGTGCATTATTTCTATTATTTTGTGGTATTTTTAACAGTCCGGTTTCTATATGTGTAATGAGGTTGATAAGATGTTTGTTTATTTTGTTTTCTTTGAATATATGTTTGGGACCAAGTGCTAATATTCTTTTGACATTGACTGGTATGTCAACGTCAGTTAAATTCATTAGCCATTTTTCGGTGTCAATACTACTTAGCGGTTTTTCTGCAATGTTAATTAATTTTTGAAGTTTTTTCTTATGCTGATTATCACAATCCTTTTTGAACCGTATGAGGGAATCTCTTCGTGTGTGTATAAAATGCTGTAGAATATCTTGTGGCAGTGTGTCAGTTAATCTATTGAAAACTAATTGTAATTTATTTTGAAGAAGGTTGCCTGTGTAAAAGTTGTCGTTAACCATTAGGTTCAAAATTTTTGAGTTATAATTCGTTTTAAAAGTTTGTATTCTTTTGTTATTATTTTGACTGTTAAAGTGGACGTTAAGTTTCAAATGCTCAATCTTACTAGGGACAAGTTTGTGAGTTCTACATTGTAGCAGGAACACGCGTTGTGATTTTAATGAGATCAGTTTTCTATTGATATTGATCCACTGTTTCATGTCTGATGTAACGTTCGCGGAGAAAGTGTCGGTGATGTGCGCAAAAAATCCAGAGTTATTCATGGTTTTGAGCCTCGATGATATAATTAACGTTCTTGAATTTTGAAGTTGGCCGTAGTATTATTAATATTATAGTTTTTAACGGCTATTTATAAGGCCAAAGGTGTAGATTAAAACTTCTTTATTTCAATTTTTAGACGAAACGTTTCGATAAGTTGGTTCTTATCCTCTTCAGTCGTATTAATTGTCAGTGGTATTAATTGTGAATTAATGGACCGATATCTGTGGCGATGTCACTCGAAACCGTATGTGTTTGACGAAACTAAGTGGTCGACCTTGTGAGAGAGGAAACTCCAGATGCGAAAATTACTTCCATTTTAAACTAATTGTTCTATCTGAAACTAAGTGTTCGATACTGTGTCAGGAGAGGCGCCTGTTCTCTGAAACTAAGTGGTCGCCTTGTGAAAGAGGAAACTCCAGATGCGAAAATTAGTACCATTTTAAACTAATTGTTCTATCTGGAACTATGTGTTCGACACTGTGCCAGGAGAAGCGCCTGTTCTCCGAAACCTGTGGCGATGCCACTCGAAACCGTATGTGTTCGGCGAAAGTAAGTAGTCGATACTGTGCCGGGAGAAGCTCCCGTTCTCTGAAATCTGTGGCGATGCTACTCGAAACCCTATGTGTTCGACGAAACTAAGTGGTCGACCTTGTGAGAGAGGAAACTCCAGAAGTGAAATTTAGTTTCATTTAAAACTAACTGTTCGATCTGAAACTAAGTGTTCGATACTGTGCCAGGAGAAGCGCATGTTCTCTGAAATCTGTGGCGATGCTACTCGAAACCGTATGTGGGCGACGAAACTAAGTGGTCCACCTTGTGAGAGAGGAAACTCCAGATGCGGAGCATAGTTCCATTTTAAACTAATTGTTCTATCTGATACTAAGTGTTCTGGTGAAACCTGAAATTAATTCAAGCATTCGTAGGTAATACCGTCAGAGGGCACGCTCTCTTCCGGTCTCTCTCTCTTTTGTTCTTGTAAGGAAGACGCGCGTATGGTGAGCTCACCCAGAAAGATTAAAATAATATAAAATAATATAAAATGATAATAGCTAGCATTAAGATCTTTGTTTATATATTAGTATCCATTAAGTCTGCATAAAAATATAATACGTTAATCCTGTAGTTTCATGAATCAGTTAGATTTGTTGGCACATGTTCCTTTGTTTTATTTCGTTAGTTATCTATATCTATTAATAAATACCTTGTTCTCTATAAATATTGTTTCTCTGCTAAAACATAAAACCCAACAGGTTATGGGCCCAGAAGCTTAAAGTTCACGCGTAATAAATCGATGCAACAAATCATAAGTTCTAACCTATTCTTTTCTGAAACATCGTGCGTGACGAGACTAAGTACCGGTGAAGAGATATTCAAACCTGTTAATACTAAAAGAAGATTGCGTAAAACACAAACTGTTACTTAACAATGGCTAGAAGCATAAATGAAAATTTCTCAAATGTAGAAAAGCTATCGGGAACTGAGGATTTTCAGGTTTGAAAATTTCAAATAACTATATTGTTAAGAGCAAACGATTTGTACGAAGTAGTGATTAATAAAACAGAAGAAGAGAATATGTCTTCGCAATGGAGAAAGAAAGATGCCAGTGCACAGAAGATAATAATAACTACAATTGTTGAAATTTGTTTACGGTATCGGCCAACTACAACCGATATTGGAGGAAGTGAAACTTCCTCCTCCGGTCCGGACGAGGGAGAGTGGGTAAAGGTAACTCCAAACCAATATGCCTTTGATTCCCTTTGACTGTCCCGAAAAGGACAGTCGTTTATTGCAGACCCTTTTCGCTCTGTATAATACAAAGTTTTTGCCGATCACAAGAATTTGACTTCTCGGTAGCCTGGCTGTCAGCGGGCCTGGTTGTCCTAGGTTATAATCTCTGGAACAACAGAAAAAGAACGAACGGGTGTAATCACCTGAAATACGGTAATCGTATTAACGTTCTGTCTCGGGAATGTTTTGACGCGCACACTTAAACAGCAACGGTAACCGTGCTGTGTGTGCTAATGCGTGTACTGGTGCGTGGCTTTTAAATACGGTAAGCCACGCGTCGACTGTTTTGGCCGATCTGTTCCGTCTTTTTCAGGAACACAATCGTGGCGGTCGGCTAGATTTACGCAATGAAATCTTTAGTGCAACGACCGCACAGTCGTATTGCCTCGAACGGAAAACCAAGGCGGAGGTGGTAAATCTCCTGTATGGATTCCGTGAGCGGGGAGATCCACGGTTACTAGTAACTAGTCCCGGTGGCTGACAACGGAGGCTGATCTAACCGTTTCTTTCTCAACACGCTTTGGCGTGGAGTAAGAGTGGACCAACGCTAATTCTAACCCGTCTTCCTCAACACGCCGCGTCGTGAAGGAAGCCTGGACACAGCGATATCGAAACTCTCCGGTCGCTCTTTGGTTACTCTAAACGTAACCAAGGCGATTCCCGGTAGAGAACGAGTAGCGGGTCTTAAGTTTAGAATAGCTCGCCAACTAACGTAGTGCTCCGCCGACCAGTGGTCATCCAAGGAGTGGACTCCTGACCCTCCCACGTCGAATAACAATGGTTGGCCAAAACCAGGTGAACCCACCGATTTTCGCCCCAGTACTAATTCACGGTAAAGACCGCTAAATTACTAAAAGGCGCAGCTATTGTGCTGAAGAGTCAACACGAATTGTCGTGTGTTATTCTCGATTCAGTTTCACAATTTGCTGGTGTTAAGCTGAAAGCAGTGTTCGTTATAACGGGAGCACGATCGACAATCGATGCGCTCCGTGCGAACTGTTGCTGAGGACTCTCTAAATTGAACTGACTGTCTGCGACGTTACACCGTCGTCGACAAGCGCGAACGAGTAATTACTCGTTACGCGGCGCTTTCGTCAAACTATTAGTTCTTTCTCACTCTCTCTCATATCCGTTTACTATTCGCGAATTCGAACGTCTTCAAACGGTAATATGTACCGGTCGGACGTGCCGATCTCTGGTTTCCCACGGTCTAGACGAAAACAATCATTGTCATGTTATTGGACCTCTATAGTTTTTGTGTTTCCTTTTCGAATCACGTCGGTCAAATAAACTCGGTAGACTCAAGAAAAAGAAATTAACTATGAGGCTCGTGATCGGGTGAAACAACTACTGGTGACTTATTTAAACAACAATAGACAAAACTCCACTAATGCATGTAATGTGCTGTACCACGGCTTATGAAATGTGGACAAAAATCTGTCGGATATATGAAAGAGACAATGAGCAACAAAAGTGTAAACTACTACAGACATTCTACAGCTATACTTATGATGAGAAGTGTGAATTAGCAACCTATATAGGAAGATTAAGAAGTCTGGCTTGCAAGTTGAAAACCGTTGGTATGGAAATGAATGATGAAATGCTAATTTCTAAAATACTAGCCACGCTTCCAGAGAAATATAAACACTTTGCAAGTGCATGGGAATCAACAGAAAAAAAGGAAAGGACACTGGAGAACCTGACTGCAAGGCTCATCGCAGAAGAAATGAGACACAAGTACAACGAGCCGGAAGAGAAGGCAGTGGCATTCAAGGCATCAATGAAGAAATATAACAAACCAAAGGATTGGAAATATAATAGTAAACCAAGGACTCAAGAAAACCTTATACGCTGCTTCAGCTGTAACAAATTGGGGCACACAAGTAAAATGTGTAACGAAAGTAAAAAAAGGACAGAAAAGTTCTGTAGTATCTGCAAGAAAAATAATCATGAAGAACAGAACTGTTTCTTCTGAAATAGGAGTAAATTCAAGACAAATGAGACTAGAGAAGTTGCCTTCTTCACTAGTGAGTATAATACTGAAGGTACATGGATCATCGATTCTGGCACAACTTCAAACATGACAAACGACAGAAACGATATACAAGACTTCAAAGAAAAGGACTCGACAATTGCAGTAGCCAAATCAAATGAGACAATGACAGCCAAAGGAGTTGGAAATATAAAGTACAAGGAATGCAAGTTAACTGAAGTGCTGTATGTACCCGAGCTAAGTACTAATCTATTGTCGGTTAACGCAATAACAAGAAATGGAAATGAAGTTCAATTTGTGGAAAATGAAGTAATAATAAAACATAAAAATGAAGTCGTAGTGAAAGGCTACAAACATAAAAATGGACTGTTCCAGGTAAAACTAAAAGAGGAAAATAAAACCAAATCTTTCATTGCAGAAGAGCAAATTAACCACATAGCATTATGGCAGAGGAAGCTAGGTCATATTGGAAATGAGAATTTCAAAAGGCTGTTAACAATGAGTGAAGGTTTGAACCTAAAATCAATGGATCTGAAAGAAATGAAAACGGTGTGTGAAATCTGTGAAGAAGCAAAACAAACAAGAACGAAATTCAGTGCCTCAAGAACAAGAGCAACACGGCCACTCCAAATAATTCACACGGATCTTTGCGGTTCCATAAACCCTACCACATGGGATGGAAATAGATACTTTATCACATTCCTAGACGATTATACCCACTATACAATGGTGTACATGTTAAAAAAACAAGCATGAAGTGCCGAGTAAAATAAAAGAATATACAAAAAGGGTCGAAACCAAGTTGAATACAAAAGTGTCTAAAATAAGATGTGATAATGGTAAGGAGTATATGAATAGTGAAGTGAAAAGTTGGTGTAAGGAACAAGGAATAGAAATGGACAATACAATACCGTATACACCACAACTAAATGGAAGAGCAGAAAGGCTGAACAGAACCTTGATGGACAAAACCAGAGCACTGTTATTTGACTCTGGTTTAGGCAAGGAAATGTGGGGAGAGGCTCTCTACACATCAGTTTATCTGTTAAATAGAACACCAACTAATACCTTAGAATCCACTCCATATGAAATGTGGGAAAATAAAAAGCCCAACATAAATAAAATACAATTGTTTGGTGGAGAATCATACGCAAAAATCCTAAAACCACTAAAAAAACTAGACAAAAGGAGCAGGCAACTTATATTCGTAGGGTATGCTCCAACAGGATATAGATTGTGGGATCCAGAAAGAAGAAGAATAGTGATAGAAAGAGACGTCAAATTTACAGATAGAGTTACAAACAAAAATAGAAACAAAGAAAATAAAACCGAGGAAAATGGAAACAGGAAAATAATAATTATAGAAAGGGATGAAGACGCTCAAACAGAAAACCTGGAAGAACAAGATGGAATAGAAAGATGTGATCTACAAGAAGAACAAGAAGAAAGTGACGGAGACAACTATGAAGATGCACAAGATGAAGAGGAACAGCAGAGTCACCCACACCCGCAACTAAGAAGATCGGAAAGGAAAACAAAACCCCCAGAAAGGTACGATAATTCTGCGTTTTTAACATATAAAGAAGCAACAGACGGTCCAGAAAAGCATAAGTGGCTGGATGCCATAAATGAAGAAAAGCACTCACTAGAAGAAAACAATACATGGGAAATAGTTTACATAAAGGGGTTGAACAACCAAAAACCACTCAACAGCAAGTGGGTATTTAAAATCAAACAAGATGGACGCTACAAGGCGAGATTAGTTGTGAAAGGATGTGAACAAAAATACGGGTAAATTATAAAGAAACTTTCAGTCCAGTGGTAGGGTTGAGTGCAATAAGAATCTTGTTTGCAATCGCAGTAATGAAAAACTACGAGATCAGAACATTTGACATCAAAACGGCTTTTTTGTATGGCAAGTTAACTGAACAAATATATATACATCCTCCTGAAGGCTACAACTGTAAAAACAAAGTTTTCAAGCTAAAGAAAGCAATGTATGGGCTAAAACAAGCTCCGTTGAGCTGGAACAAGAGGTTCACAAATTTTCTATGCAAAGAAGGGTTAAAGCCACTTGAAAGTGAACAGTGTTTGTTCAAAAGCCTACATAATGAACTAATACTCGGAGTCTATGTGGACGATGGCATAATAATTGGGAAGAACACAAAAGAAATAAATGACCTAATACATAAGCTAAACTCGGAATTTAAAACGACTGTTTTTAACAACCCGGAAACTTTCGTGGGCCTTGAAATAAATAAAACACAAAATGGGATAAAACTGAAACAAGAGGATTACATAAAAAGAACGCTAAAACAATACGGAATGGAACAAGCAAAAACGGTGAAAGTTCCAATACAAAAGGGAGATGACAATGAAACTAAAACAGGCAACGAAAACTATCCGTATAGAGAAGCAATCGGAAGTTTATTATATTTAACAACAAGAACAAGACCAGACATAGCCTATGGGGTAAATTTCTGCAGCAGATATGTAGAAGAACCTACAAAAGAAAGAATCACCGATGTGAAACATATTATGAAATACCTAAAAGGAAATGTCGAATATGGAATCGAATATAGGAGATCTAGTGAAACAAATCTTCTGAAAGCATACTGTGACGGAGACTATGCTGGAGATCCTAAGACAAGAAAGAGCACAACAGGGTACATAATATACTACGCAGAAGGAGCAATAAGTTGGCGCTCACGCAAGCAGCCAGTGATAGCTCTATCGAGTACAGGAGCAGAATATATCGCTGCAGCCGAATACTGCAAAGAACTAGTCTATATAAAAACACTTCTGGAAGAACTGCTAAATAATAAGATAAATATAGAACTTAATGTGGACAATCAAAGTGCAATAGCCTTAATTAAAAACGGTGTAGTAACTAAGCGTTCGAAGCACATAGATGTAAAATACAGATTTGTTCATGAATTAGTAAAAACAAATGTAATTGAACTCAAGTACTCTCCGACCAATTATCAGATAGCAGACATATTCACGAAAGCCTTGAGTGCAATTAAATTTGAGAACTGCAAAAGAGAGCTAGTTAAATAAAGGCAATGCTAGAATTAAGGGGGAGTGTTGAAAGCTGAAATTAATTCAAGCATTCGTAGGTAGTACCGTCAGAGGGCACGCTCTCTTCCGGTCTCTCTCTCTTTGTTCTTGTAAGGAAGATGAGCGTATGGTAAGCTCACCCAGAAATATTAAAATAATATAAAATAATATAAAATGATAATAGCTACCATTAAGATCTTTGTTTATATATTAGTATCCATTAAGTCTGCATAAATATATAATCCATACGTTAATCCTGTAGTTTCATGAATAATTTAGATTTGTTGGCACATGTTCCTTTGTTTTATTTCATTCGTTATCTATATCTATTAATAAATACATTGTTCTCTATAAATATTGTTCCTCTGCTAAAATATAAAGCCCAACATGTTCGATACTGTGCCAGGAGAAGCGCCTGTTCTCTGAAATCTGTGGCGATGCTACTCGGAACCGTATGTGTTCGACGAAATTAAGTGGTCCACCTTGTGAGAGAGGAAACTCCAGATGCGAAGCTTTGTTTCATTTTAAACTAATTGTTCTATCTGATACTAAGTGTTCGATACTGTGCTAGGAGAAACGCCGTTCTACGAAATCTGTGGCGATGCCACTCGAAACCGTATGTGTTCGACGAAACTAAGTGGCCGACCTTGTGAGAGAGGAAACTCCAGATGCGAAACTTAGTTCCATTTTAAACTAATTGTTCCATCTGAAACTAAGTGTTCGATACTGTGCCAGGAGAAACGCCGTTCTGCGAAATCTGTGGCGATGCGCACTCGAAACGGTATGTGTTCGACGAAACTAAGTGGTCGACCTTGTGAGAGAGGAAACTCCAGCAGCGAAACTTAGTTCCATTCTAAACTAATTGTTCTATCTGAAAGTGTTCGATACTGTGCCAGGAGAATCGCCTGTTCTCTGAAATCTGTGGCGATGCTACTCGAAACCGTATGTGTTCGACGAAACTGAATCGACCACTTATGTCAGACAGAACAATTAGTGTAAAATGGATCTATGTCTCGCATCTGCAGTATCCTCTCTCACAAGGTCAACGACTTAGTTTCGTCGATCACATACGGTTTCGAGTAGTATCGCCACAGATTTCGCAGAACGGGAGTTTCTCCTGGCACAATATCGAACACTTAGTTACAGATAGAACAATTAATTTAAAATGCAACTATGTTTCGCATCTGGAGTTTCCTCTCTCACAAGGTCGGCCACTTAGTTTCGTCGAACACATACGGTTTCGAGTGGTATCGCCACAGATTTCAGAGAACAGGCGCTTCTCCTGGCACATTATCGAACACTTAGTTACAGATAGAACAATTAGTTTGAAATGCAAATATGTTTCGCATCTGGAGTTTCCTCTCTCACAAGGTCGGCCACTTAGTTTCGTCGAACACATACGGTTTCGAGTGGTATCGCCACAGATTTCAGAGAACAGGCGCATCTCCTGGCACATTATCGAACACTTAGTTTCAGATAGAACAATTAGTTTAAAATGGAACTATGTTTCGCATCTGGAGTATACTCTCTCACAAGGTCAACCACTTAGTTTCGTCGAACACATACAGTTTCGAGTGGCATCGCCACAGATTTCAGAGAACAGGCGCTTCTCCTGGCACATTATCGAACACTTAGTTGCAGATAGAACAATTAGTTTAAAATGCAACTATGTTTCGCATCTGGAGTTTCCTCTCTCACAAGGTCGGCCACTTAGTTTCGTCGAACACATACGGTTTCGAGTGGTATCGCCACAGATTTCAGAGAACAGGCGCTTCTCCTGGCACATTATCGAACACTTAGTTACAGATAGAACAATTAGTTTGAAATGCAACTATGTTTCGCATCTGGAGTTTCCTCTCTCACAAGGTCGGCCACTTCGTTTCGTCGAACACATACGGTTTCGAGTGGTATCGCCACAGATTTCAGACAACAGGCGCATCTCCTGGCACATTATCGAACACTTAGTTTCAGATAGAACAATTAGTTCAAAATGGAACTATGTTTCGCATCTGGAGTATCCTGTCTCACAAGGTCAACCACTTAGATTCGTCGAACACATACGGTTTCGAGTGGCATCGCCACAGATTTCAGAGAACAGGCGCTTCTCCTGGCACATTATTGAACACTTAATTACAGATAGAACAATTAGTTTGAAATGCAACTACGTTTCGCATCTGGAGTTTTCTCTCTCACAAGGTCGGCCACTTAGTTTCGTCGAACACATACTGTTTCGAGTGGTATCGCCACAGATTTCAGAGAACAGGCGCTTCTCCTGGCACATTATCGAACACTTAATTACAGATAGAACAATTAGTTTGAAATGCATCTATGTTTCGCATCTGGAGTTTCCTCTCTCACAAGGTCGGCCACTTAGTTTCGTCGAACACATACGGTTTCGAGTGGTATCGCCACAGATTTCAGACAACAGGCGCATCTCCTGGCACATTATCGAACACTTAGTTTCAGATAGAACAATTAGTTCAAAATGGAACTATGTTTCGCATCTGGAGTATCCTCTCTCACAAGGTCAACCACTTAGTTTCGTCGAACACATACGGTTTCGAGTGGCATCGCCACAGATTTCAGAGAACAGGCGCTTCTCCTGGCACATTATTGAACACTTAATTACAGATAGAACAATTAGTTTGAAATGCAACTACGTTTCGCATCTGGAGTTTTCTCTCTCACAAGGTCGGCCACTTAGTTTCGTCGAACACATACGGTTTCGAGTGGTATCGCCACAGATTTCAGAGAACAGGCGCTTCTCCTGGCACATTATCGAACACTTAGTTTCAGATAGAACAATTAGTTTAAAATGGAAATATGTTTCGCATCTGGAGTTTCCTCTCTCACAAGGTCGGCCAGTTAGTTTCGTCGAACACATACGGTTTCGAGTGGTATCGCCACAGATTTCAGACAACAGGCGCATCTCCTGGCACATTATCGAACACTTAGTTTCAGATAGAACAATTAGTTTAAAATGGAACAAAGTTTCGCATCTGGAGTTTCCTCTCTCACAAGGTCGACCACTTAGTTCCGTCGAACACATACGGTTTCGAGTGGCATCGCCTCAGATTTCAGGGACAGGCGCTTCTCCTGGCACATTATCGAACACTTAGTTACAGATAGAACAATTAGTTTAAAATGGATCTATGTTTCGCATCTGGAGTGTCCTCTCTCAGAAGGTCTACCACATAGTTTCGTCGAACACATACGGTTTCGAGTAGCATCGCCACAGATTTCAGAGAACAGGCGCTTCTCCTGGCACAGTATCGAACACTTAGTTTCAGATAGTACAATAAGATTAAAATGGAACTAAATTTCGCATCTGGAGTTTCCTCTCTCACAAGTTCGGCCACTTAGTTTCGTCGATCACATACGGTTTCGAGTAGCATCGCCACAGATTTCAGAGAACAGGCGCTTCTCCTGGCACAGTATCGAACACTTAGTTTCAGATAGTACAATAAGATTAAAATGGAACTAAATTTCGCATCTGGAGTTTCCTCTCTCACACGGTCTACCACTTACTTTCGTCGAACACATTCGGCTTCGAGTAGCAACGCCACAGATTTCAGAGAACAGGCACTTCTCCTGGCGCAGTATCGAACACTTTCAGATAGAACAATTTTTTAAAATGGAACTAAGCTTCGCATCTGGAGTTTCCTCTCTTACAAGGGCGACCACCTAGTTTCGTCGAACACATACGGTTTCGAGTATCATCGCCACAGATTTCAGAGAACTGGCGCTTCTCCTGGCACAGTACCGAGCACTTATTTCAGACAGAACAATTAGATTAAAATGGAATTATGTTTCGCATTTGGAGTTTCCTCTCTCACAAGGTCGACCACCTAGTTTCGTCGAACACATACGGTTTCGAGTAGCATCGCCACAGATTTCAGAGAACAGGCGCTTCTCCTGGCACAGTATCGAGCACTTATTTCAGACAGAACAATTAGATTAAAATGGAACTATGTTTCGCATTTGGAGTTTCCTCTCTCACAAGGTCGACCACTCAGTTTCGTCGAACACATACCGTTTCGAGTGGTATCGCCACAGGTTTCACAGAACGGGTGCTTCTCCTGGCACAGTAGCGAACACTTAGTTTCAGATAGAACAATTAATTTAAAATGGAACTATGTTCCGCATCTGATGTTTCCTCTCTCACAAGGTCGGCCACTTAGTTTCGTCGAACACATACGGTTTCGAGTGGCATGGCCACAGATTTCAGAGAGCAGGCGCTTCTCCTGGCACAGTATCGAACACTTACTTTCAGATGGAACATTTAGTTTAAAATTGACCTATGTTTCGCATCTGGAGTTTCCTCTCTCACAAGGTCGGCCACTTAGTTTCGTCCAACACATACGGTTTCGAGTGGCATCGCCACAGATTTCAGAGAACAGGCGCTTCTCCTGGCACAGTATCGAACACTTAGTTTCAGATAGAACAATTAGTTTAAAATGGAACTAAGTTTCGCATCTGGAGTTTCCTCTCTCACAAGGTCGACCACTTAGTTTCGTCGAACACATACGGTGTCGAGTGGCATCGCCACAGATTTCAGAGAGCAGGCGCTACTCCTGGCACAGTATCGACCATTTAGTATCAAATAGAACAATTAGTTTAAAATGGAACTAAGCTTCGCATTTGGAGTTTCCTCTCTCACAAAGTCGACCATTTTGTTTTGTCGAACACATACGGTTTCGAGTGGCATCGCCACTGGTTTCAGAGAACAGGCGCTTCTCCTGGCACATTATCGAACACTTAGTTTCAGATAGAACAATTAGTTGAAAATGGAACTAAGTTTCGCATCTGGAGTTTTCTCCCTCACAAGTTCGACCACTTAGTTTCGTCGAACACATACGGTTTCGAGTGGCATCGCCACAGATTTCAGAGAGCAGGCGCTTCTCCTAGCACAGTATCGACCATTTAGTATTAAATAGAAAAATTAGTTTAAAATGGAACTAAGCTTCGCATTTGGAGTTTCCTCTCTCACAAAGTCGACCATTTTGTTTTGTCGAACACATACGGTTTCGAGTGGCATCGCCACTGGTGTCAGAGAACAGGCGCTTCTCCTGGCACATTATCGAACACTTAGTTTCAGATGCAACATTTAGTTTAAAATTGAACTGTTTCGCATCTGGAGTTTCCGCTCTCACAAGGTCGACCACTTAGTTTCGCCGAACGCATACGGTTTCGAGTGGCATCACCAGAGATGTCAGAGAACAGGCGCTTCTCCTGGCACAGTATCGAACACTTAGTATCAGAGAGAACAATTAGTTTAAAATGGAACTAAACTTCGCATCTGGAGTTTCCTCTCTCACAAAATCGACGACTTAGTTTCGTCGAACAGATACGGTTTCGAGTGGCATCGCCACAGATTTCAGAGAACAGGCGCTTCTCCCGGCACAGTATCGAACACATAGTTGCACATAGAACAATTAGTTTAAAATGGAACTAAGTTTCGCATCTGGAGCTTCCCCTCTCACAAGGTCGACCACTTAATTTCGTCGAACACATACGGTTTCGAGTAGCATCGCCACAGATTTCAGAGAACAGGCGCTTCTCCTGGCACAGTATCGAACACTTAGTTTCAGAGAGAACAATTAGTTTAAAATGGAACTATGTTTCGCATTTGGAGTTTCTTCTCTCGCAAGTTGGACCACTTAGTTTCGTCGAACACATACGGTTTCGAGTGGCATCGCCACAGATTTCAGAGAACAGGCGCTTCTCCTGGCACAGTATCGAACACTTAGTTTCAGATAGAAAAATTAGTTTAAAATGGAACTAAGTCTCGCATCTGGAGATTCCTCTCCCACAAGGTCGAACATTTAGATTCGTCGAACACATACGGTTTCGAGTAGCATCGCCACACATTTCAGAGAACAGGCGCTTCTCCTGGCACAGTATCGAACACTTAGTTTCAGATAGAAGAATTAGTTTAAAATGGAACTAAGTTTCGCATCTGGAGTTTCCTCTCCCACATGGTCGATCACTTAGTTTCCTCGAACACATACGGTTTCGAGTAGCATCGCCAGAGATTTCAGAGAACAGGCGCTTCTCCTGGCACAGTATCGAACACTTAGTTTCAGATAGAACAATTAGTTTAAAATGGAACTAAGTTTCGCATCTGGAGTTTCCTCTCTCACAAGGTCGACCACTTAGTTTCGACGAACACATACGGTATCGAGTGGCATCGCCACAGATTTCAGAGAACAGGCGCTTCTCCTGGCACAGTATCGAACACTTAGTTTCAGATGGAACATTTAGTTTAAAATTGAACTGTTTCGCATCTGGAGTTTCCGCTCTCACAAGGTCGACCACTTAGTTTCGCCGAACGCATACGGTTTCGAGTGGCATCGCCACAGATTTCAGAGAACAGGCGCTTCTCCTGGCACAGTATCGAACACTTGGTTTCAGATGGAACATTTAGTTTAAAATTGAACTGTTTCGCATCTTGAGTTTCCGGTCTCACAAGGTCGACCACTTAGTTTCGCCGAACGCATACGGTTTCGAGTGGTATCGCCACAGATTTCAGAGAACAGGCGCTTCTCCTGGCACATTATCGAACACTTAGTTTCAGATAGAACAATTAGTTTAAAATGGAAATATGTTTCGCATCTGGAGTTTCCTCTCTCACAAGGTCGGCCAGTTAGTTTCGTCGAACACATACGGTTTCGAGTGGTATCGCCACAGATTTCCGACAACAGGCGCATCTCCTGGCACATTATCGAACACTTAGTTTCAGATAGAACAATTAGTTTAAAATGGAACAAAGTTTCGCATCTGGAGTTTCCTCTCTCACAAGGTCGACCACTTAGTTCCGTCGAACACATACGGTTTCGAGTGGCATCGCCTCAGATTTCAGGGACAGGCGCTTCTCCTGGCACATTATCGAACACTTAGTTACAGATAGAACAATTAGTTTAAAATGGATCTATGTTTCGCATCTGGAGTGTCCTCTCTCAGAAGGTCTACCACATAGTTTCGTCGAACACATACGGTTTCGAGTAGCATCGCCACAGATTTCAGAGAACAGGCGCTTCTCCTGTCACAGTATCGAACACTTAGTTTCAGATAGTACAATAAGATTAAAATGGAACTAAATTTCGCATCTGGAGTTTCCTCTCTCACAAGTTCGGCCACTTAGTTTCGTCGATCACATACGGTTTCGAGTAGCATCGCCACAGATTTCAGAGAACAGGCGCTTCTCCTGGCACAGTATCGAACACTTAGTTTCAGATAGTACAATAAGATTAAAATGGAACTAAATTTCGCATCTGGAGTTTCCTCTCTCACACGGTCTACCACTTACTTTCGTCGAACACATTCGGCTTCGAGTAGCAACGCCACAGATTTCAGAGAACAGGCACTTCTCCTGGCGCAGTATCGAACACTTTCAGATAGAACAATTAGTTTAAAATGGAACTAAGCTTCGCATCTGGAGTTTCCTCTCTTACAAGGGCGACCACCTAGTTTCGTCGAACACATACGGTTTCGAGTATCATCGCCACAGATTTCAGAGAACTGGCGCTTCTCCTGGCACAGTACCGAGCACTTATTTCAGACAGAACAATTAGATTAAAATGGAATTATGTTTCGCATTTGGAGTTTCCTCTCTCACAAGGTCGACCACCTAGTTTCGTCGAACACATACGGTTTCGAGTAGCATCGCCACAGATTTCAGAGAACAGGCGCTTCTCCTGGCACAGTATCGAGCACTTATTTCAGACAGAACAATTAGATTAAAATGGAACTATGTTTCGCATTTGGAGTTCCCTCTCTCACAAGGTCGACCACTCAGTTTCGTCGAACACATACCGTTTCGAGTGGTATCGCCACAGGTTTCACAGAACGGGTGCTTCTCCTGGCACAGTAGCGAACACTTAGTTTCAGATAGAACAATTAATTTAAAATGGAACTATGTTCCGCATCTGATGTTTCCTCTCTCACAAGGTCGGCCACTTAGTTTCGTCGAACACATACGGTTTCGAGTGGCATGGCCACAGATTTCAGAGAGCAGGCGCTTCTCCTGGCACAGTATCGAACACTTACTTTCAGATGGAACATTTAGTTTAAAATTGACCTATGTTTCGCATCTGGAGTTTCCTCTCTCACAAGGTCGGCCACTTAGTTTCGTCCAACACATACGGTTTCGAGTGGCATCGCCACAGATTTCAGAGAGCAGGCGCTTCTCCTGGCACAGTATCGAACACTTAGTTTCAGATAGAACAATTAGTTTAAAATGGAACTAAGTTTCGCATCTGGAGTTTCCTCTCTCACAAGGTCGACCACTTAGTTTCGACGAACACATACGGTGTCGAGTGGCATCGCCACAGATTTCAGAGAGCAGGCGCTACTCCTGGCACAGTATCGACCATTTAGTATCAAATAGAACAATTAGTTTAAAATGGAACTAAGCTTCGCATTTGGAGTTTCCTCTCTCACAAAGTCGACCATTTTGTTTTGTCGAACACATACGGTTTCGAGTGGCATCGCCACTGGTTTCAGAGAACAGGCGCTTCTCCTGGCACATTATCGAACACTTAGTTTCAGATAGAACAATTAGTTTAAAATGGAACTAAGTTTCGCATCTGGAGTTTTCTCCCTCACAAGTTCGACCACTTAGTTTCGTCGAACACATACGGTTTCGAGTGGCATCGCCACAGATTTCAGAGAGCAGGCGCTTCTCCTAGCACAGTATCGACCATTTAGTATTAAATAGAAAAATTAGTTTAAAATGGAACTAAGCTTCGCATTTGGAGTTTCCTCTCTCACAAAGTCGACCATTTTGTTTTGTCGAACACATACGGTTTCGAGTGGCATCGCCACTGGTGTCAGAGAACAGGCGCTTCTCCTGGCACATTATCGAACACTTAGTTTCAGATGCAACATTTAGTTTAAAATTGAACTGTTTCGCATCTGGAGTTTCCGCTCTCACAAGGTCGACCACTTAGTTTCGCCGAACGCATACGGTTTCGAGTGGCATCACCAGAGATGTCAGAGAACAGGCGCTTCTCCTGGCACAGTATCGAACACTTAGTATCAGAGAGAACTATTAGTTTAAAATGGAACTAAACTTCGCATCTGGAGTTTCCTCTCTCACAAAATCGACGACTTAGTTTCGTCGAACAGATACGGTTTCGAGTGGCATCGCCACAGATTTCAGAGAACAGGCGCTTCTCCTGGCACAGTATCGAACACATAGTTGCACATAGAACAATTAGTTTAAAATGGAACTAAGTTTCGCATCTGGAGCTTCCCCTCTCACAAGGTCGACCACTTAATTTCGTCGAACACATACGGTTTCGAGTAGCATCGCCAGAGATTTCAGAGAACAGGCGCTTCTCCTGGCACAGTATCGAACACTTAGTTTCAGATAGAACAATTAGTTTAAAATGGAACTAAGTTTCGCATCTGGAGTTTCCTCTCTCACAAGGTCGACCACTTAGTTTCGACGAACACATACGGTATCGAGTGGCATCGCCACAGATTTCAGAGAACAGGCGCTTCTCCTGGCACAGTATCGAACACTTAGTTTCAGATGGAACATTTAGTTTAAAATGGAACTGTTTCGCATCTGGAGTTTCCGCTCTCACAAGGTCGACCACTTAGTTTCGCCGAACACATACGGTTTCGAGTGGCATGGCCACAGATTTCAGAGAGCAGGCGCTTCTCCTGGCACAGTATCGAACACTTACTTTCAGATGGAACATTTAGTTTAAAATTGACCTATGTTTCGCATCTGGAGTTTCCTCTCTCACAAGGTCGGCCACTTAGTTTCGTCCAACACATACGGTTTCGAGTGGCATCGCCACAGATTTCAGAGAACAGGCGCTTCTCCTGGCACAGTATCGAACACTTAGTTTCAGATAGAACAATTAGTTTAAAATGGAACTAAGTTTCGCATCTGGAGTTTCCTCTCTCACAAGGTCGACCACTTAGTTTCGACGAACACATACGGTGTCGAGTGGCATCGCCACAGATTTCAGAGAGCAGGCGCTACTCCTGGCACAGTATCGACCATTTAGTATCAAATAGAACAATTAGTTTAAAATGGAACTAAGCTTCGCATTTGGAGTTTCCTCTCTCACAAAGTCGACCATTTTGTTTTGTCGAACACATACGGTTTCGAGTGGCATCGCCACTGGTTTCAGAGAACAGGCGCTTCTCCTGGCACATTATCGAACACTTAGTTTCAGATAGAACAATTAGTTTAAAATGGAACTAAGTTTCGCATCTGGAGTTTTCTCCCTCACAAGTTCGACCACTTAGTTTCGTCGAACACATACGGTTTCGAGTGGCATCGCCACAGATTTCAGAGAGCAGGCGCTTCTCCTAGCACAGTATCGACCATTTAGTATTAAATAGAAAAATTAGTTTAAAATGGAACTAAGCTTCGCATTTGGAGTTTCCTCTCTCACAAAGTCGACCATTTTGTTTTGTCGAACACATACGGTTTCGAGTGGCATCGCCACTGGTGTCAGAGAACAGGCGCTTCTCCTGGCACATTATCGAACACTTAGTTTCAGATGCAACATTTAGTTTAAAATTGAACTGTTTCGCATCTGGAGTTTCCGCTCTCACAAGGTCGACCACTTAGTTTCGCCGAACGCATACGGTTTCGAGTGGCATCACCAGAGATGTCAGAGAACAGGCGCTTCTCCTGGCACAGTATCGAACACTTAGTATCAGAGAGAACTATTAGTTTAAAATGGAACTAAACTTCGCATCTGGAGTTTCCTCTCTCACAAAATCGACGACTTAGTTTCGTCGAACAGATACGGTTTCGAGTGGCATCGCCACAGATTTCAGAGAACAGGCGCTTCTCCCGGCACAGTATCGAACACATAGTTGCACATAGAACAATTAGTTTAAAATGGAACTAAGTTTCGCATCTGGAGCTTCCCCTCTCACAAGGTCGACCACTTAATTTCGTCGAACACATACGGTTTCGAGTAGCATCGCCACAGATTTCAGAGAACAGGCGCTTCTCCTGGCACAGTATCGTACACTTAGTTTCAGAGAGAACAATTAGTTTAAAATGGAACTATGTTTCGCATTTGGAGTTTCTTCTCTCGCAAGTTGGACCACTTAGTTTCGTCGAACACATACGGTTTCGAGTGGCATCGCCACACATTTCAGAGAACAGGCGCTTCTCCTGGCACAGTATCGAACACTTAGTTTCAGATAGAAAAATTAGTTTAAAATGGAACTAAGTCTCGCATCTGGAGATTCCTCTCCCACAAGGTCGAACATTTAGATTCGTCGAACACATACGGTTTCGAGTAGCATCGCCACACATTTCAGAGAACAGGCGCTTCTCCTGGCACAGTATCGAACACTTAGTTTCAGATAGAAGAATTAGTTTAAAATGGAACTAAGTTTCGCATCTGGAGTTTCCTCTCCCACATGGTCGATCACTTAGTTTCCTCGAACACATACGGTTTCGAGTAGCATCGCCAGAGATTTCAGAGAACAGGCGCTTCTCCTGGCACAGTATCGAACACTTAGTTTCAGATAGAACAATTAGTTTAAAATGGAACTAAGTTTCGCATCTGGAGTTTCCTCTCTCACAAGGTCGACCACTTAGTTTCGACGAACACATACGGTATCGAGTGGCATCGCCACAGATTTCAGAGAACAGGCGCTTCTCCTGGCACAGTATCGAACACTAAGTTTCAGATGGAACATTTAGTTTAAAATTGAACTGTTTCGCATCTGGAGTTTCCGCTCTCACAAGGTCGACCACTTAGTTTCGCCGAACGCATACGGTTTCGAGTGGCATCGCCACAGATTTCAGAGAACAGGCGCTTCTCCTGGCACAGTATCGAACACTTGGTTTCAGATGGAACATTTAGTTTAAAATTGAACTGTTTCGCATCTTGAGTTTCCGGTCTCACAAGGTCGACCACTTAGTTTCGCCGAACGCATACGGTTTCGAGTGGCATCACCAGAGATTTCAGAGAACAGGCGCTTCTCCTGGCACAGTATCGAACACTTAGTTTCAGATAGAACAATTAGTTTAAAATGGAACTAAGTTTCGCATCTGGAGTTTCTTCTCTCGCAAGTTGGACCACTTAGTTTCGTCGAACTCATACGGTTTCGAGTGGCATCGCCACACATTTCAGAGAACAGGCGCTTCTCCTGGCACAGTATCGAACACTTAGTTTCAGATAGAAAAATTAGTTTAAAATGGAACTAAGTCTCGCATCTGGAGATTCCTCTCCCACAAGTTCGAACATTTAGATTCGTCGAACACATACGGTTTCGAGTAGCATCGCCACACATTTCAGAGAACAGGCGCTTCTCCTGGCACAGTATCGAACACTTAGTTTCAGATAGAAGAATTAGTTTAAAATGGAACTAAGTTTCGCATCTGGAGTTTCCTCTCCCACATGGTCGATCACTTAGTTTCCTCGAACACATACGGTTTCGAGTAGCATCGCCAGAGATTTCAGAGAACAGGCGCTTCTCCTGGCACAGTATCGAATACTTAGTTTCAGACAGAACATTTAGTTTAAAATGGAAATATGTTTCGCATTTGGAGTTTCCTCCCTCACAAGGTCGACCACTTAGTTTCATCGAACACATTCGGCTTCGAGTAGCATCGCCCAGATTTCAGAGAACAGGCGCTTCTCCTGGCACACTATCGAACATTTAGTTTCAGATGGAACTTCTAGTTTAAAATTGAACTATGTCTCGCATCTGGAGTTCCCTCTCTCACAAGGTCGACCACTTACTTTCGCCGAACGCATACGGTTTCGAGTGGCATCGCCACAGATTTCAGAGAACAGGCGCTTCTGCTGGCACAGTATCGAGCACTTAGTTTCAGATGGAACATTTAGTTCAAACTTGAACTATGTTTCGCACCTGGAGTTTCCTCTCTCACAAGGTCGACCACTTAGTTTCGCCGAACGCATACGGTTTCGAGTGGCATCGCCACAGATTTCAGAGAACAGGCGCTTCTGCTGGCACAGTATCGAACACTTAGTTTCAGATAGAACAATTAGTTTAAAATGCCACTAAGTTTCGCGTCTGGAGTTTGCTCTCTCACAAGGTCGACCACTCAGTTTCGTCGACCACATACCGTTTCGAGTAGCATCGCGACAGATTTCAGAGAACAGGCGCTTCTCCTGGCACTGTATCGAACACTTAGTTTCAGATAGAACAATTAGTTTAAAATGGAACTAAGATTCGCATCTGGAGTTTCCTCTCTCACAAAGTCGACCATTTAGATTCGTCAAACACATACGGTTTGGAGTAGCATCGCCACAGATTTCAGAGAACAGGCGCTTCTCCTGGCACAGTATCGAATACTTAGTTTCAGACAGAACATTTAGTTTAAAATGGAAATATGTTTCGCATTTGGAGTTTCCTCCCTCACAAGGTCGACCACTTAGTTTCGTCGAACACATACGGTTTCGAGTAGCATCGCCACAGATTTCAGAGAACAGGCGCCTCTCCTGGCACAGTATCGAACACTTTCAGATAGAACAATTAATTTAAAATGGTTCTAAGTTTCGCATCTGGAGTTTCCTCTCTCACACGGTCTACCACTTACTTTCGTCGAACACATTCGGCTTCGAGTAGCAACGCGACAGGTTTCAGAGAACAGGCGCTTCTACTGGCAGAGTATCGAATACTTAGTTTCAGATAGAACATTTAGTTTAAAATGGAAATATGTTTCGCATTTGGAGTTTCCCCTCTCACAAGGTCGACCACTTAATTTCGTCGAACACATACGGTTTCGAGTGGCATCGTCACACATTTCAGAGAACAGGCGATTCTCCTGGCACATTATCGAACACTTCGTTTCAGGTAGAACAATAAGATTAAAATGGAACTATGTTTCGCATTTGGAGTTTCCCCTCTCACAAGGTCGGCCACTTAGTTTCGTCGAACATATACGGTTTCGAGTAGCATCGCCACAGATTTCAGAGAACAGGCGCTTCTCCTGGCACAGTATCGAACACTTAGTTACAGATAGAACACTTAGCTTAAAATGGAACTATGTTTCGCATTTGGAGTTTCTTCTCTCACACGGACTACCACTTACTTTCGTCGAACACATTCGGCTTCGAGTAGCAACACCACAGGTTTCAGAGAACAGGCGCTTCTACTGGCAGAGTATCGAATACTTAGTTTCAGATAGAACATTTAGTTTCAAATGGAAATATGTTTCGCATTTGGAGTTTCCTCCCTCAGAAGGTCGACCACTTAGTTTCATCGAACTCATACGGTTTCGAGTAGCATCGCCCAGATTTCAGAGAACAGGCGCTTCTCCTGGCACAATATCGAACATTTAGTTTCAGATGGAACTTCTAGTTTAAAATTGAACTATGTCTCGCATCTGGAGTTCCCTCTCTCACAAGGTCGACCACTTACTTTCGCCGAACGCATACGGTTTCGAGTGGCATCGCCACAGATTTCAGAGAACAGGCGCTTCTGCTGGCACAGTATCGAGCACTTAGTTTCAGATGGAACATTTAGTTTAAAATTGAACTATGTTTCGCACCTGGAGTTTCCTCTCTCACAAGGTCGACCACTTAGTTTCGCCGAACGCATACGGTTTCGAGTGGCATCGCCACAGATTTCAGAGAACAGGCGCTTCTGCTGGCACAGTATCGAACACTTAGTTTCAGATAGAACAATTAGTTTAAAATGGCACTAAGTTTCGCGTCTGGAGTTTGCTCTCTCACAAGGTCGACCACTCAGTTTCGTCGAACACATACCGTTTCGAGTAGCATCGCGACAGATTTCAGAGAACAGGCGCTTCTCCTGGCACTGTATCGAACACTTAGTTTCAGATAGAACAATTAGTTTAAAATGGAACTAAGATTCGCATCTGGAGTTTCCTCTCTCACAAAGTCGACCACTTAGATTCGTCAAACACATACGGTTTGGAGTAGCATCGCCACAGATTTCAGAGAACAGGCGCTTCTCCTGGCACAGTATCGAATACTTAGTTTCAGACAGAACATTTAGTTTAAAATGGAAATATGTTTCGCATTTGGAGTTTCCTCCCTCACAAGGTCGACCACTTAGTTTCGTCGAACACATACGGTTTCGAGTAGCATCGCCACAGATTTCAGAGAACAGGCGCTTCTCCTGGCACAGTATCGAACACTTTCAGATAGAACAATTAATTTAAAATGGTTCTAAGTTTCGCATCTGGAGTTTCCTCTCTCACACGGTCTACCACTTACTTTCGTCGAACACATTCGGCTTCGAGTAGCAACGCGACAGGTTTCAGAGAACAGGCGCTTCTACTGGCAGAGTATCGAATACTTAGTTTCAGATAGAACATTTAGTTTAAAATGGAAATATGTTTCGCATTTGGAGTTTCCCCTCTCACAAGGTCGACAACTTAATTTCGTCGAACACATACGGTTTCGAGTGGCATCGTCACACATTTCAGAGAACAGGCGATTCTCCTGGCACAGTATCGAACACTTCGTTTCAGGTAGAACAATAAGATTAAAATGGAACTATGTTTCGCATTTGGAGTTTCCCCTCTCAAAAGGTCGGCCACTTAGTTTCGTCGAACATATAGGGTTTCGAGTAGCATCGCCACAGAATTCAGAGAACAGGCGCTTCTCCTGGCACAGTATCGAACACTTAGTTACAGATAGAACACTTAGCTTAAAATGGAACTATGTTTCGCATTTGGAGTTTCTTCTCTCACACGGTCTACCACTTACTTTCGTCGAACACATTTGGCTTCGAGTAGCAACACCACAGGTTTCAGAGAACAGGCGCTTCTACTGGCAGAGTATCGAATACTTAGTTTCAGATAGAACATTTAGTTTCAAATGGAAATATGTTTCGCATTTGGAGTTTCCTCCCTCAGAAGGTCGACCACTTAGTTTCATCGAACTCATACGGTTTCGAGTAGCATCGCCCAGATTTCAGAGAACAGGCGCTTCTCCTGGCACAATATCGAACATTTAGTTTCAGATGGAACTTCTAGTTTAAAATTGAACTATGTCTCGCATCTGGAGTTCCCTCTCTCACAAGGTCGACCACTTACTTTCGCCGAACGCATACGGTTTCGAGTGGCATCGCCACAGATTTCAGAGAACAGGCGCTTCTGCTGGCACAGTATCGAGCACTTAGTTTCAGATGGAACATTTAGTTTAAAATTGAACTATGTTTCGCACCTGGAGTTTCCTCTCTCACAAGGTCGACCACTTAGTTTCGCCGAACGCATACGGCTTCGAGTGGCATCGCCACAGATTTCAGAGAACAGGCGCTTCTGCTGGCACAGTATCGAACACTTTCAGATAGAACAATTAATTTAAAATGGTTCTAAGTTTCGCATCTGGAGTTTCCTCTCTCACACGGTCTACCACTTAGTTTCGTCGAACACATACGGTTTCGAGTAGCATCGCCACAGATTTCAGAGAACAGGCGCTTCTCCTGGCACAGTACCGAACACTTAGTTTCAGATAGAACAAATAGTTTAAAATGGAACTATGTTTCGCATCTGGATTTTCCTCTGCCACAAGGTCGACCACTTAGTTTCGTGGAAAACATTCGGTTTCGAGTAGCATCGCCACAGATATCAGAGAACATGCGCTTCTCCTGGCACAGTATCGAACACATAGTTTCGGATGGAACATTTGGTTTAAAGTGGAACTAAGTTTCGCATCTGGAGTTTCCTCCCTCACAAGGCGGCCACTTAGTTTTGTGGAAAACATTCGGTTTCGAGTAGCATCGCCACAGATTTCAGAGAACAGGCGCTTCTCCTGGCACAGTATCGAACACTTAGTTTCAGATTGAACAATCAGTTTAAAATGGAACTAGGTTTCGCATCTGGAGTTTCCTCTCTCACAAGGTCGACAACTTAGTTTCGTCAAACACATACGGTTTCGAGTGCCATCGCCACAGAGAACAGGCGCTTCTCCTGGCACAGTATCGAACACTTAGTTTCAGATAGAACAATTAGTTTAAAATGGCACTAAGTTTCGCGTCTGGAGTTTCCTCTCTCACCATGTCGACCACTTAGTTTCGTCGAACACATACGGTTTCGAGTAGCATCGCCACAGATTTCAGAGAACAGGCGCTTCTCCTGGCACAGTACCGAACACTTAGTTTCAGATAGAACAAATAGTTTAAAATGGAACTATGTTTCGCATCTGGATTTTCCTATGCCACAAGGTCGACCACTTAGTTTCGTGGAAAACATTCGGTTTCGAGTTGCATCGCCACAGATTTCAGAGAACAGGCGCTTCTCCTGGCACAGTATCGAACACTTAGTTTCGGATGGAACATTTGGTTTAAAGTGGAACTAAGTTTCGCATCTGGAGTTTCCTCCCTCACAAGGCGGCCACTTAGTTTTGTGGAAAACATTCGGTTTCGAGTAGCATCGCCACAGATTTCAGAGAACGGGCGCTTCTCCTGGCACAGTATCGAACACTTAGTTTCGGATGGAACATTTGGTTTAAAGTGGAACTAAGTTTTGCATCTGGAGTTTCCTCTCTCACAAGTTCGACCATTTAGATTCGTCGAACGCATACGGTTTCCAGTAGCATCGCGACAGATTTCCGAGAACAGGCGCTTCTCCTGGCACAGTATCGAACACTTAGTTTCAGATTGAACAATCAGTTTAAAATGGAACTAAGTTTCGCGTCTGGAGTTTCCACTCTCTCAAGGTCGACCATTTAGATTCGTCGAACACATACGGTTTCGAGTAGCATCGCGACAGATTTCCGAGAACAGGCGCTTCTCCTGGCACAGTATCGAACACTTAGTTTCAGATTGAACAATCAGTTTAAAATGGAACTAAGTTTCGCATCTGGAGTTTCCTCTCTCACAACGTCGACAACTTAGTTTCGTCAAACACATACGGTTTCGAGTGCCATCGCCACAGATGTCAGAGAACAGGCGCTTCTCCTGGCACAGTATCGAACACTTAGTTTCAGATAGAACAATTAGTTTAAAATGGCACTAAGTTTCGCGTCTGGAGTTTCCTCTCTCACCATGTCGACCACTTAGTTTCGTCGAACACATACGGTTTCGAGTAGCATCGCCACAGATTTCAGAGAACAGGCGCTTCTCCTGGCACAGTACCGAACACTTAGTTTCAGATAGAACAAATAGTTTAAAATGGAACTATGTTTCGCATCTGGATTTTCCTCAGCCACAAGGTCGACCACTTAGTTTCGTGGAAAACATTCGGTTTCGAGTAGCATCGCCACAGATTTCAGCGAACAGGCGCTTCTCCTGGCACAGTATCGAACACTTAGTTTCGGATGGAACATTTGGTTTAAAGTGGAACTAAGTTTCGCATCTGGGGTTTCCTCTTTCACAAGGCGACCACTTAGTTTCGTCGAACACATACGGTTTCGACTAGTATCGCCACAGATTTCGCAGAACGGGAGTTTCTCCTGGCACAGTATCGAACACTTAGTTACAGATAGAACAATTAGTTTAAAATGCAACTATGTTCCGCATCTGGAGTTTCCTCTCTCACAAGGTCGGCCACTTAGTTTCGTCGAACACATACGGTTTCGAGTAGTATCGCCACAGATTTCGCAGAACGGGAGTTTCTCCTGGCACAGTATCGAACACTTAGTTTCAGATAGAACAATTAGTTTAAAATGCAACTATGTTTCGCATCTGGAGTTTCCTCTCTCACAAGGTCAACAACTTATTTTCGTCGAACACATACGGTTTCGAGTAGTATCGCCACAGATTTCGCAGAACGGGAGTTTCTCCTGGCACAATATCGAACACTTAGTTACAGATAGAACAATTAATTTAAAATGCAACTATGTTTCGCATCTGGAGTTTCCTCTCTCACAAGGTCGGCCACTTAGTTTCGTCGAACACATACGGTTTCGAGTGGTATCGCCACAGATTTCAGAGAACAGGCGCTTCCCCTGGCACATTATCGAACACTTAGTTACAGATAGAACAATTAGTTTGAAATGCAAATATGTTTCGCATCTGGAGTTTCCTCTCTCACAATGTCGGCCACTTAGTTTCGTCGAACACATACGGTTTCGAGTGGTATCGCCACAGATTTCAGAGAACAGGCGCATCTCCTGGCACATTATCGAACACTTAGTTTCAGATAGAACAATTAGTTTAAAATGGAACTATGTTTCGCATCTGGAGTATACTCTCTCACAAGGTCAACCACTTAGTTTCGTCGAACACATACGGTTTCGAGTAGCATCGCGACAGATTTCCGAGAACAGGCGCTTCTCCTGGCACAGTATCGAACACTTAGTTTCAGATTGAACAATCAGTTTAAAATGGAACTAAGTTTCGCATCTGGAGTTTCCTCTCTCACAACGTCGACAACTTAGTTTCGTCAAACACATACGGTTTCGAGTGCCATCGCCACAGATGTCAGAGAACAGGCGCTTCTCCTGGCACAGTATCGAACACTTAGTTTCAGATAGAACAATTAGTTTAAAATGGCACTAAGTTTCGCGTCTGGAGTTTCCTCTCTCACCATGTCGACCACTTAGTTTCGTCGAACACATACGGTTTCGAGTAGCATCGCCACAGATTTCAGAGAACAGGCGCTTCTCCTGGCACAGTACCGAACACTTAGTTTCAGATAGAACAAATAGTTTAAAATGGAACTATGTTTCGCATCTGGATTTTCCTCAGCCACAAGGTCGACCACTTAGTTTCGTTGAAAACATTCGGTTTCGAGTAGCATCGCCACAGATTTCAGCGAACAGGCGCTTCTCCTGGCACAGTATCGAACACTTAGTTTCAGATAGAACAATTAGTTTAAAATGCAACTATGTTTCGCATCTGGAGTTTCCTCTTTCACAAGGCGACCACTTAGTTTCGTCGAACACATACGGTTTCGACTAGTATCGCCACAGATTTCGCAGAACGGGAGTTTCTCCTGGCACAGTATCGAACACTTAGTTACAGATAGAACAATTAGTTTAAAATGCAACTATGTTCCGCATCTGGAGTTTCCTCTCTCACAAGGTCGGCCACTTAGTTTCGTCGAACACATACGGTTTCGAGTAGTATCGCCACAGATTTCGCAGAACGGGAGTTTCTCCTGGCACAGTATCGAACACTTAGTTTCAGATAGAACAATTAGTTTAAAATGCAACTATGTTTCGCATCTGGAGTTTCCTCTCTCACAAGGTCAACCACTTATTTTCGTCGAACACATACGGTTTCGAGTAGTATCGCCACAGATTTCGCAGAACGGGAGTTTCTCCTGGCACAATATCGAACACTTAGTTAAAGATAGAACAATTAATTTAAAATGCAACTATGTTTCGCATCTGGAGTTTCCTCTCTCACAAGGTCGGCCACTTAGTTTCGTCGAACATATACGGTTTCGAGTGGTATCGCCACAGATTTCAGAGAACAGGCGCTTCCCCTGGCACATTATCGAACACTTAGTTACAGATAGAACAATTAGTTTGAAATGCAAATATGTTTCGCATCTGGAGTTTCCTCTCTCACAAGGTCGGCCACTTAGTTTCGTCGAACACATACGGTTTCGAGTGGTATCGCCACAGATTTCAGAGAACAGGCGCATCTCCTGGCACATTATCGAACACTTAGTTTCAGATAGAACAATTAGTTTAAAATGGAACTATGTTTCGCATCTGGAGTATACTCTCTCACAAGGTCAACCACTTAGTTTCGTCGAACACATACGGTTTCGAGTGGCATCGCCACCGATTTCAGAGAACAGGCGCTTCTCCTGGCACATTATCGAACACTTAGTTGCAGATAGAACAATTAGTTAAAAATGCAACTATGTTTCGCATCTGGAGTTTCCTCTCTCACAAGGTCGGCCACTTAGTTTCGTCGAACACATACGGTTTCGAGTGGTATCGCCACAGATTTCAGAGAACAGGCGCTTCTCCTGGCACATTATCGAACACTTAGTTACAGATAGAACAATTAGTTTAAAATGCAAATATGTTTCGCATCTGGAGTTTCCTCTCGCACAAGGTCGGCCAGTTAGTTTCGTCGAACACATACGGTTTCGAGTGGTATCGCCACAGATTTCAGAGAACAGGCGCATCTCCTGGCACATTATCGAACACTTAGTTTCAGATAGAACAATTAGTTTAAAATGGAACTATGTTTCGCATCTGGAGTATCCTCTCTCACAGGGTCAACCACTTAGTTTCGTCGAACACATACGGTTTCGAGTGGCATCGCCACAGATTTCAGAGAACAGGCGCTTCTCCTGGCACATTATCGAACACTTAGTTGCAGATAGAACAATTAGTTTAAAATGCAACTATGTTTCGCATCTGGAGTTTCCTCTCTCACAAGGTCGGCCACTTAGTTTCGTCGAACACATACGGTTTCGAGTGGTATCGCCACAGATTTCAGAGAACAGGCGCTTCTCCTGGCACATTATCGAACACTTAGTTACAGATAGAACAATTAGTTTAAAATGCAACTATATTTCGCATCTGGAGTTTCCTCTCTCACAAGGTCGGCCAGTTAGTTTCGTCGAACACATACGGTTTCGAGTGGTATCGCCACAGATTTCAGAGAACAGGCGCTTCTCCTGGCACATTATCGAACACTTAGTTTCAGATAGAACAATTAGTTTAAAATGGAACTATGTTTCGCATCTGGAGTTTCTTCTCTCAGAAGGGCGGCCACTTAGTTTCATCGAACACATACTGTTTCGAGTGGTATCGCCACAGATTTCAAAGAACAGGCGCTTCTCCTGGCACATTATCGAACACTTAGTTACAGATAGAACAATTAGTTTGAAATGCAACTAAGTTTCGCATCTGGACTTTCCTCTTTCACAAGGCGACCACTTAGTTTCGACGATCACAAACGGTTTCGAGTAGTATCGCCACAGATTTCAGAGAACAGGCGCTTCTCCTGGCACAGTATCGAACACTTAGTTTCAGATAGAACAATTAGTTTAAAATGGAACTATGTTTCGCATCTGGAGTATCCTCTCTCACAAGGTCAACCACTTAGTTTCGTCGAACACATACGGTTTCGAGTGGCATCGCCACAGATTTCAGAGAACAGGCGCTTCTCCTGGCACATTATCGAACACTTAGTTACAGATAGAACAATTAGTTTAAAATGCAACTATATTTCGCATCTGGAGTTTCCTCTCTCACAAGGTCGGCCAGTTAGTTTCGTCGAACACATACGGTTTCGAGTGGTATCGCCACAGATTTCAGAGAACAGGCGCTTCTCCTGGCACATTATCGAACACTTAGTTTCAGATAGAACAATTAGTTTAAAATGGAACTATGTTTCGCATCTGGAGTTTCTTCTCTCAGAAGGGCGGCCACTTAGTTTCATCGAACACATACTGTTTCGAGTGGTATCGCCACAGATTTCAAAGAACAGGCGCTTCTCCTGGCACATTATCGAACACTTAGTTACAGATAGAACAATTAGTTTGAAATGCAACTAAGTTTCGCATCTGGACTTTCCTCTTTCACAAGGCGACCACTTAGTTTCGACGATCACAAACGGTTTCGAGTAGTATCGCCACAGATTTCAGAGAACAGGCGCTTCTCCTGGCACAGTATCGAACACTTAGTTTCAGATAGAACAATTAGTTTAAAATGGAACTATGTTTCGCATCTGGAGTATCCTCTCTCACAAGGTCAACCACTTAGTTTCGTCGAACACATACGGTTTCGAGTGGCATCGCCACAGATTTCAGAGAACAGGCGCTTCTCCTGGCACATTATCGAACACTTAGTTTCAGATGGAACAATTAGTTTTAAATGGAACTAAGTTTTGCATCTGGAGTTTCCTGTTTCACAAGGCGACCACTTAGTGTTGTCGAACACAGACGGTTTCGATTGGCATCGCCACACATTTCAGAGAACAGGCGCTTCTCCTGGCACATTATCGAACACTTAGTTTCAGATAGAACAATTAGTTTAAAATGCAACTATGTTTCGCATCTGGAGTTTCGTCTCTCACAAGGTCGGCCACTTAGTTTCGTCGAACACATACGGTTTCGAGTGGTATCGCCACAGATTTCAGAGAACAGGCGCTTCTCCTGGCACATTATCGAACACTTAGTTACAGATAGAACAATTAGTTTGAAATGCAACTATGTTTCGCATCTGGAGTTTCCGCTGTCACAAGGTCGGCCACTTAGTTTCGTCGAACACATACGGTTTCGAGTGGTATCGCCACAGATTTCAGAGAACAGGCGCTTCTCCTGGCACATTATCGAACACTTAGTTACAGATAGAACAATTAGTTTGAAATGCAACTATGTTTCGCATGTGGAGTTTCCTCTCTCACAAGGTCGGCCACTTAGTTTCGTCGAACACATACGGTTTCGAGTGGCATCGCCACAGATTTCAGAGAACAGGCGCTTCTCCTGGCACAGTATCGAACACTTAGTTTCAGATGGAACAATTAGTTTTAAATGGAACTAAGTTTTGCATCTGGAGTTTCCTGTTTCACAAGGCGACCACTTAGTGTTGTCGAACACAGACGGTTTCGATTGGCATCGCCACACATTTCAGAGAAGAGGCGCTTCTCCTGGCACATTATCGAACACTTAGTTTCAGATAGAACAATTAGTTTAAAATGCAACTATGTTTCGCATCTGGAGTTTCGTCTCTCACAAGGTCGGCCACTTAGTTTCTTCGAACACATACGGTTTCGAGTGGTATCGCCACAGATTTCAGAGAACAGGCGCTTCTCCTGGCACATTATCGAACACTTAGTTACAGATAGAACAATTAGTTTGAAATGCAACTATGTTTCGCATCTGGAGTTTCCGCTGTCACAAGGTCGGCCACTTAGTTTCGTCGAACACATACGGTTTCGAGTGGTATCGCCACAGATTTCAGAGAACAGGCGCTTCTCCTGGCACATTATCGAACACTCAGTTACAGATAGAACAATTAGTTTGAAATGCAACTATGTTTCGCATGTGGAGTTTCCTCTCTCACAAGGTCGGCCACTTAGTTTCGTCGAACACATACGGTTTCGAGTGGCATCGCCACAGATTTCAGAGAACAGGCGCTTCTCCTGGCACATTATCGAACACTTAGTTACAGATAGAACAATTAGTTTGAAATGCAAATATGTTTCGCATCTGGAGTTTCCTCTCTCACAAGGTCGGCCACTTAGTTTCGTCGAACACATACGGTTTCGAGTGGTATCGCCACAGATTTCAGAGAACAGGCGCATCTCCTGGCACATTATCGAACACTTAGTTTCAGATAGAACAATTAGTTTAAAATGGAACTATGTTTCGCATCTGGAGTATACTCTCTCACAAGGTCAACCACTTAGTTTCGTCGAACACATACGGTTTCGAGTGGCATCGCCACAGATTTCAGAGAACAGGCGCTTCTCCTGGCACATTATCGAACACTTAGTTACAGATAGAACAATTAGTTTGAAATGCAACTATGTTTCGCATCTGGAGTTTCCGCTGTCACAAGGTCGGCCACTTAGTTTCGTCGAACACATACGGTTTCGAGTGGTATCGCCACAGATTTCAGAGAACAGGCGCTTCTCCTGGCACATTATCGAACACTTAGTTACAGATAGAACAATTAGTTTAAAATGCAACTATATTTCGCATCTGGAGTTTCCTCTTTCACAAGATCGGCCACTTAGTTTCGTCGAACACATACGTTTTCGAGTGGCATCGCCACAGATTTCAGAGAACAGGCGCTTCTCCTGGCACATTATCGAACACTTAGTTGCAGATAGAACAATTAGTTTAAAATGCAACTATGTTTCGCATCCGGAGTTTCCTCTCTCACAAGGTCGGCCACTTAGTTTCGTCGAACACATACGGTTTCGAGTGGCATCGCCACAGATTTCAGAGAACAGGCGCTTCTCCTGGCACATTATCGAACACTTAGTTACAGATAGAACAATTAGTTTGAAATGCAACTATGTTTCGCATCTGGAGTTTCCGCTGTCACAAGGTCGGCCACTTAGTTTCGTCGAACACATACGGTTTCGAGTGGTATCGCCACAGATTTCAGAGAACAGGCGCTTCTCCTGGCACATTATCGAACACTTAGTTACAGATAGAACAATTAGTTTAAAATGCAACTATATTTCGCATCTGGAGTTTCCTCTTTCACAAGATCGGCCACTTAGTTTCGTCGAACACATACGTTTTCGAGTGGCATCGCCACAGATTTCAGAGAACAGGCGCTTCTCCTGGCACATTATCGAACACTTAGTTGCAGATAGAACAATTAGTTTAAAATGCAACTATGTTTCGCATCCGGAGTTTCCTCTCTCACAAGGTCGGCCACTTAGTTTCGTCGAACACATACGGTTTCGAGTGGTATCGCCACAGATTTCAGAGAACAGGCGCTTCTCCTGGCACAGTATCGAACACTTAGTTTCAGATGGAACAATTAGTTTTAAATGTAACTAAGTTTCGCATCTGGGGTTTCCTCTTTCACAAGGCGACCACTTAGTTTCGTCGAACACATACGGTTTCGACTAGTATCGCCACAGATTTCGCAGAACGGGAGTTTCTCCTGGCACATTATCGAACACTTAGTTACAGATAGAACAATTAGTTTAAAATGCAACTATGTTTCGCATCTGGAGTTTCCTCTCTCACAAGGTCGGCCACTTAGTTTCGTCGAACACATACGGTTTCGAGTGGTATCGCCACAGATTTCAGAGAACAGGCGCTTCTCCTGGCACATTATCGAACACTTAGTTACAGATAGAACAATTAGTTTAAAATGCAACTATATTTCGCATCTGGAGTTTCCTCTTTCACAAGATCGGCCACTTAGTTTCGTCGAACACCTACGTTTTCGAGTGGCATCGCCACAGATTTCAGAGAACAGGCGCTTCTCCTGGCACATTATCGAACACTTAGTTGCAGATAGAACAATTAGTTTAAAATGCAACTATGTTTCGCATCTGGAGTTTCCTCTCTCACAAGGTCGGCCACTTAGTTTCGTCGAACACATACGGTTTCGAGTGGTACCGCCACAGATTTCAGATAACAGGCGCTTCTCCTGGCACATTATCGAACACTTAGTTACAGATAGAACAATTAGTTTAAAATGCAACTATATTTCGCATCTGGAGTTTCCTCTTTTACAAGATCGGCCACTTAGTTTCGTCGAACACATACGTTTTCGAGTGGTATCGCCACAGATTTCAGAGAACAGGCGCTTCTCCTGGCACATTATCGAACACTTAGTTTCAGATCGAACAATTAGTTTGAAATGCAACTATGTTTCGCATCTGGAGTTTCCTCTCTCACAAGGTCGACCACTTCGTTTCGTCGAACACATACGGTTTCGAGTGGTACCGCCACAGATTTCAGAGAACAGGCGCTTCTCCTGGCACATTATCGAACACTTAGTTACAGATAGAACAATTAGTTTGAAATGCAACTATGTTTCGCATCTGGAGTTTCCTCTCTCACAAGGTCGGCCACTTCGTTTCGTCGAACACATACGGTTTCGAGTGGTACCGCCACAGATTTCAGAGAACAGGCGCTTCTCCTGGCACAGTATCGAACACTTAGTTTCAGATGGAACAATTAGTTTTAAATGGAACTAAGTTTCGCATCTGGAGTTTCCTCTTTCACAAGGCGACCACTTAGTTTCGTCGAACACATACGGTTTCGACCAGTATCGCCACAGATTTCGCAGAACGGGAGTTTCTCCTGGCACAGTATCGAACACTTAGTTACAGATAGAACAATTAGTTTAAAATGCAACTATGTTTCGCATCTGGAGTTTCCTCTCTCACAAGGTCGGCCACTTAATTTCGTCGAACACTTACGGTTTCGAGTAGCATCGCGACCGATTTCAGAGAACAGGCGCTTCTCCTGGCACAGTATCGAACACTTAGTATCAGATAGAACAATTAGTTTAAAATGGAACTAAGTTTCGCATCTAGAGTTTCCTCTCTCACAAGGTCGACCACTTAGTTTCTTCGAACACATACAGTTTCGAGTGGTATCGCCACACATTTCAGAGAACAGGCGTTTCTCCTGGTACACTATCGAACACTTAGTTTCAGATAGAACAATTAGTTTAAAATGAAACTAAGCTTCGCATCTGGAGTTTCCTCTCTCACAAGGTCGACCACTTAGTTTCGTCGACACATACGGTTTCGAGTGGCATCGCCACAGGTTTCAGAGAACAGGCGCTTCTATTGGCAGATTATCGAATACTTAGATTGAGATAGAATATATAGTTTAAAATGGAAATATGTTTCGCATTTGGAGTTTCGTCCCTCACAAGGACAACCACTTAGTTTCGTCGAACACATACGGTTTCGAGTAGCATCGCCACAGATTTCAGAGAACAGGCGCTTCTCCTGGCAAAGTAACGAACCCTTAGTTTCAGAGAGAACAATTAGTTTAAAATGGAACTAAACTTCGCATCTGGAGTTTCCTCTCTCACAAGGTCGACCACTTAGTTTCGATGAACACATACGGTTTCGAGTGGCATCGCCACAGATTTCAAAGAACAGGCGCTTCTCCTGGCACAGTAACGAACACTTAGATTCAGAGAGAACAGTTAGTTTAAAATGGAAATTTGTTTCGCATTTGGAGTTTCCTCCCTCACAAGGTCGACCACTTAGTTTCGTCGAACACATACGGTTTCGAGTAGCATCGCCACAGATTTCAGAGAACAGGCGCTTCTCCTGGCACAGTATCGAACACTTTCAGATAGAACAATTAATATAAAATGGATCTAAGTTTCGCATCTGGAGTTTCCTCTCTCACACGGTCTACCACTTACTTTCGTCGAACATATTCGGCTTCGTGTAGCAACGCCACAGGTTTCAGAGATCAGGCGCTTCTACTGGCAGAGTATCGAATACTTAGTTTCAGATAGAACATTTAGTTTAAAATGGAAATATGTTTCGCATTTGGAGTTTCCTCCCTCACAAGGTCGACCACTTAGTTTCGTCGAACACATACGGTTTCGAGTAGCATCGCCACAGATTTCAGAGAACAGGCGCTTCTCCTGGCACAGTATCGAACACTTAGTGACAGATAGAACACTTAGCTTAAAATGGAACTATGTGTCGCATTTGGAGTTTCCTCTCTCACACGGTCTACCACTTACTTTCGTCGAACACATTCGGCTTCGAGTAGCAACGCCACAGGTTTCAGAGAACTGGCGCTTCTCCTGGCACACTATCGAACACTTAGTTTCCGATAGAACAATTAGTTTAAAATGGAACTAAGTTTCGCATCTGGAGATTCCTCTCTCACAAGGTCGGCCACTTAGTTTCGTCGAACACATACGGTTTAGAGTGGCATAGCCACAGATTTCAGAGAACGGGCGCTTCTCCTGGCACATTATCGAACACATAGTTTCAGGTAGAACAATTAGTTTAAAATGGAACTAAGTTTCGCATCTGCAGTTTCCTCTCTCAAAAGGTCGACCACTTAGTTTCGTCGAACACATACAGTTTCGATTAGCATTACCACAGATTTCACAGAACAGGCGATTCTCCGGGCAAAGTATCGAACTCTTAGTTTCAGATAGAACAATTACTTTAAAATGGAACTAAGTTTCGTATCTGGAGATTCCTCTCCCACAAGGTCGACCACTTAGTTTCGTCGAACACATACGGTTTCGAGTAGCAACGCCACAGATATCAGAGAACAGGCGCTTCTACTGGCAGATTATCGAACACTTAGTTTCAGATGGAACATTTGGTTTAAAATGGAACTAAGTTTCGCATCTGGAGTTTCCTCTCTCACAAGGTCGGCCACTTAGTTTCGTCGAACACATACGGTTTCGAGTGGCATCGCCACAGATTTCACAGAACAGCCGCTTCTCCTGGCACAGTATCGAACACTTAGTTTCAGAGAGAAAAATTAGTTTAAAATGGAACTAAGTTTCGCATCTGGAGATTCCTCTCTCACAAGGTCGGCAACTTAGTTTCGTCGAACACATACGGTTTAGAGTGGCATAGCCACAGATTTCAGAGAACGGGCGCTTCTCCTGGCACATTATCGAGCACATAGTTTCAGGTAGAACAATTAGTTTAAATTGGAACTAAGTTTCGCGTCTGGAGTTTCCTCTCTCAGAAGGTCGACCACTTAGTTTCGTTGAACACTTACGGTTTCGAGTAGCATCGCGACAGATTTCAGAGAACAGGCGCTTCTCCTGGCACAGTATCGAACACTTAGTTTCAGATAGAACAATTAGTTTAAAATGGAACTAAGTTTCGCATCTGGAGTTTCCTGTCTCACAAGGTCGGCCACTTAGTTTCGTCGAACACATACGGTTTCGAGTGGCATCGCCACAGATTTCAGAGAACAAGCGCTTCTCCTGGCACAATATCGATCACTTAGTTTCAGATAGAACAATTAGTTTAAAATGGAACTAAGTTTCGCATCTGGAGTTTCCTCTCTCACAAGGTCGGCCACTTAGTTACGTCGAACACATACGGGTTCGAGTAGCATCGCCACAGATTTCAGAGAACAGGCGCTTCTCCTGGCACAGTAACGAACACTTAGTTTCAGAGAGAACAATTAGTTTAAAATGGAAATATGTTTCGCATTTGGAGTTTCCTCCCTCACAAGGTCGACCACTTAGTTTCGTCGAACACATACGGTTTCGAGTAGCATCGCCACAGATTTCAGAGAACAGGCGCTTCTCCTGGCACAGTATCGAACACTTTCAGATAGAACAATTAATATAAAATGGATCTAAGTTTCGCATCTGGAGTTTCCTCTCTCACACGGTCTACCACTTACTTTCGTCGAACATATTCGGCTTCGAGTAGCAACGCCACAGGTTTCAGAGAACAGGCGCTTCTACTGGCAGAGTATCGAATACTTAGTTTCAGATAGAACATTTAGTTTAAATGGAAATATGTTTCGCATTTGGAGTTTCCTCTCTCACAAGGTCGACCACTTAGTTTCGTCGAACACATACGGTTTCGAGTAGCATCGCCACAGATTTCAGAGAACAGGCGCTTCTCCTGGCACAGTATCGAACACTTAGTGACAGATAGAACACTTAGCTTAAAATGGAACTATGTTTCGCATTTGGAGTTTCCTCTCTCACACGGTCTACCACTTACTTTCGTCGAACACATTCGGCTTCGAGTAGCAACGCCACAGGTTTCAGAGAACTGGCGCTTCTCCTGGCACACTATCGAACACTTAGTTTCCGATAGAACAATTAGTTTAAAATGGAACTAAGTTTCGCATATGGAGATTCCTCTCTCACAAGGTCGGCCACTTAGTTTCGTCGAACACATACGATTTAGAGTGGCATAGCCACAGATTTCAGAGAACGGGCGCTTTTCCTGGCACATTATCGAACACATAGTTTCAGGTAGAACAATTAGTTTAAAATGGAACTAAGTTTCGCGTCTGGAGTTTCCTCTCTCAGAAGGTCGACCACTTAGTTTCGTTGAACACTTACGGTTTCGAGTAGCATCGCGACAGATTTCAGAGAACAGGCGCTTCTCCTGGCACAGTATCGAACACTTAGTTTCAGATACAACAATTAGTTTAAAATGGAACTAAGTTTCGCATCTGGAGTTTCCTCTCTCACAAGGTCGGCCACTTAGTTTCGTCGAACACATACGGTTTCGAGTGGCATCGCCACAGATTTCAGAGAACAGGCGCTTCTCCTGGCACAGTATCGACCACTTAGTTTCAGATAGAACAATCAGTTTAAAATGGAACTAAGTTTCGCATCTGGAGTTTTCTCTCCCACAAGGTCGACCACTTAGTTTCGTCGAACACATACGGTTTCGAGTAGCATCGCCACAGATTTCAGAGAACAAGCGCTTCTCCTGGCACAATATCGATCACTTAGTTTCCGATAGAACAATTAGTTTTAAATGGAACTAAGTTTCGCATCTGGAGATTCCTCTCTCACAAGGTCGGCCACTTAGTTTCGTCGAACACATACGGTTTCGAGTAGCATCGCCACAGATTTCAGAGAACAGGCGCTTCTCCTGGCACAGTATCGAACACTTTCAGATAGAACAATTAATATAAAATGGATCTAAGTTTCGCATCTGGAGTTTCCTCTCTCACACGGTCTACCACTTACTTTCGTCGAACATATTCGGCTTCGAGTAGCAACGCCACAGGTTTCAGAGAACAGGCGCTTCTACTGGCAGAGTATCGAATACTTAGTTTCAGATAGAACATTTAGTTTAAATGGAAATATGTTTCGCATTTGGAGTTTCCTCTCTCACAAGGTCGACCACTTAGTTTCGTCGAACACATACGGTTTCGAGTAGCATCGCCACAGATTTCAGAGAACAGGCGCTTCTCCTGGCACAGTATCGAACACTTAGTGACAGATAGAACACTTAGCTTAAAATGGAACTATGTTTCGCATTTGGAGTTTCCTCTCTCACACGGTCTACCACTTACTTTCGTCGAACACATTCGGCTTCGAGTAGCAACGCCACAGGTTTCAGAGAACTGGCGCTTCTCCTGGCACACTATCGAACACTTAGTTTCCGATAGAACAATTAGTTTAAAATGGAACTAAGTTTCGCATATGGAGATTCCTCTCTCACAAGGTCGGCCACTTAGTTTCGTCGAACACATACGATTTAGAGTGGCACAGCCACAGATTTCAGAGAACGGGCGCTTCTCCTGGCACATTATCGAACACATAGTTTCAGGTAGAACAATTAGTTTAAAATGGAACTAAGTTTTGCATCTGGAGTTTCCTGTTTCACAAGGCGACCACTTAGTGTTGTCGAACACAGACGGTTTCGATTGGCATCGCCACACATTTCAGGAACAGGCGCTTCTCCTGGCACACTATCGAACACTTAGTTTCAGATACAACAATTAGTTTAAAATGGAACTAAGTTTCGCATCTGGAGTTTCCTCTCTCACAAGGTCGGCCACTTAGTTTCGTCGAACACATACGGTTTCGAGTGGCATCGCCACAGATTTCAGAGAACAGGCGCTTCTCCTGGCACAGTATCGACCACTTAGTTTCAGATAGAACAATCAGTTTAAAATGGAACTAAGTTTCGCATCTGGAGTTTTCTCTCCCACAAGGTCGACCACTTAGTTTCGTCGAACACATACGGTTTCGAGTAGCATCGCCACAGATTTCAGAGAACAAGCGCTTCTCCTGGCACAATATCGATCACTTAGTTTCCGATAGAACAATTAGTTTTAAATGGAACTAAGTTTCGCATCTGGAGATTCCTCTCTCACAAGGTCGGCCACTTAGTTTCGTCGAACACATACGGTTTCGAGTAGCATCGCCACAGATTTCAGAGAACAGGCGCTTCTCCTGGCACAGTATCGAACACTTAGTGACAGATAGAACACTTAGCTTAAAATGGAACTATGTTTCGCATTTGGAGTTTCCTCTCTCACACGGTCTACCACTTACTTTCGTCGAACACATTCGGCTTCGAGTAGCAACGCCACAGGTTTCAGAGAACTGGCGCTTCTCCTGGCACACTATCGAACACATAGTTTCAGGTAGAACAATTAGTTTAAAATGGAACTAAGTTTCGCGTCTGGAGTTTCCTCTCTCAGAAGGTCGACCACTTAGTTTCGTTGAACACTTACGGTTTCGAGTAGCATCGCGACAGATTTCAGAGAACAGGCGCTTCTCCTGGCACAGTATCGAACACTTAGTTTCAGATACAACAATTAGTTTAAAATGGAACTAAGTTTCGCATCTGGAGTTTCCTCTCTCACAAGGTCGGCCACTTAGTTTCGTCGAACACATACGGTTTCGAGTGGCATCGCCACAGATTTCAGAGAACAGGCGCTTCTCCTGGCACAGTATCGACCACTTAGTTTCAGATAGAACAATCAGTTTAAAATGGAACTAAGTTTCGCATCTGGAGTTTTCTCTCCCACAAGGTCGACCACTTAGTTTCGTCGAACACATACGGTTTCGAGTAGCATCGCCACAGATTTCAGAGAACAAGCGCTTCTCCTGGCACAATATCGATCACTTAGTTTCCGATAGAACAATTAGTTTTAAATGGAACTAAGTTTCGCATCTGGAGATTCCTCTCTCACAAGGTCGGCCACTTAGTTTCGTCGAACACATACGGTTTCGAGTAGCATCGCCACAGATTTCAGAGAACAGGCGCTTCTCCTGGCACAGTATCGAACACTTAGTGACAGATAGAACACTTAGCTTAAAATGGAACTATGTTTCGCATTTGGAGTTTCCTCTCTCACACGGTCTACCACTTACTTTCGTCGAACACATTCGGCTTCGAGTAGCAACGCCACAGGTTTCAGAGAACTGGCGCTTCTCCTGGCACACTATCGAACACTTAATTTCCGATAGAACAATTAGTTTAAAATGGAACTAAGTTTCGCATCTGGAGATTCCTCTCTCACAAGGTCGGCCACTTAGTTTCGTCGAACACATACGGTTTCGAGTGGCATCGCCACAGATTTCAGAGAACAGGCGCTTCTCCTGGCACAGTATCGAACACTTTCAGATAGAACAATTAATATAAAATGGATCTAAGTTTCGCATCTGGAGTTTCCTCTCTCACACGGTCTATCACTTACTTTCGTCGAACATATTCGGCTTCGAGTAGCAACGCCACAGGTTTCAGAGAACAGGCGCTTCTACTGGCAGAGTATCGAATACTTAGTTTCAGATAGAACATTTAGTTTAAAATGGAAATATGTTTCGCATTTGGAGTTTCCTCCCTCACAAGGTCGACCACTTAGTTTCGTCGAACACATACGGTTTCGAGTAGCATCGCCACAGATTTCAGAGAACAGGCGCTTCTCCTGGCACAGTATCGAACACTTAGTGACAGATAGAACACTTAGCTTAAAATGGAACTATGTTTCGCATTTGGAGTTTCCTCTCTCACACGGTCTACCACTTACTTTCGTCGAACACATTCGGCTTCGAGTAGCAACGCCACAGGTTTCAGAGAACTGGCGCTTCTCCTGGCACACTATCGAACACTTAGTTTCCGATAGAACAATTAGTTTAAAATGGAACTAAGTTTCGCATCTGGAGATTCCTCTCTCACAAGGTCGGCCACTTAGTTTCGTCGAACACTTACGGTTTCGAGTAGCATCGCAACAGATTTCAGAGAACAGGCGCTTCTCCTGGCACAGTATCGAACACTTAGTTTCAGATAGAGCAATTAGTTTAAAATGGAACTAAGTTTCGCATCTGGAGTTTCCTCTCTCACAAGGTCGGCCACTTAGTTTCGTCGAACACATACGGTTTCGAGTGGCTTCGCCACAGATTTCAGAGAACAAGCGCTTCTCCTGGCACAATATCGATCACTTAGTTTCAGATAGAACAATTAGTTTAAAATGGAACTAAGTTTCGCATCTGGAGTTTCCTCTCTCACAAGGTCGGCCACTTAGTTACGTCGAACACATACGGGTTCGAGTAGCATCGCCACTGATTTCAGAGAACAGGCGCTTCTCCTGGCACAGTATCGAACACTTTCAGATAGAACAATTAGTTTAAAATGGAACTAAGTTCCGCATCTGGGGATTCCTCTCTCACAAGGTCGTCCACTTAATTTCGTCGAACACATACGGTTTCGAGTGGCATCGCCACAGATTTCAGAGAACAGGTGCTTCTCCTGGCACAGTATCGAACACTTAGTTTCAGATAGAACAATTAGTTTAAAATGGAACTAAGTTTCGCATCTGGAGTTTCCTCTCTCACAAGGTCGGCCACTTAGTTTCGTCGAACACATACGGTTTCGAGTGGCATCGCCACAGATTTCAGAGAACAGGCGCTTCTCCTGGCACAGTATCGAACACTTAGTGACAGATAGAACACTTAGCTTAAAATGGAACTATGTTTCGCATTTGGAGTTTCCTCTCTCACACGGTCTACCACTTACTTTCGTCGAACACATTCGGCTTCGAGTAGCAACGCCACAGGTTTCAGAGAACTGGCGCTTCTCCTGGCACACTATCGAACACTTAGTTTCCGATAGAACAATTAGTTTAAAATGGAACTAAGTTTCGCATATGGAGATTCCTCTCTCACAAGGTCGGCCACTTAGTTTCGTCGAACACATACGATTTAGAGTGGCATAGCCACAGATTTCAGAGAACGGGCGCTTCTCCTGGCACATTATCGAACACATAGTTTCAGGTAGAACAATTAGTTTAAAATGGAACTAAGTTTCGCGTCTGGAGTTTCCTCTCTCAGAAGGTCGACCACTTAGTTTCGTTGAACACTTACGGTTTCGAGTAGCATCGCGACAGATTTCAGAGAACAGGCGCTTCTCCTGGCACAGTATCGAACACTTAGTTTCAGATAGAACAATTAGTTTAAAATGGAACTAAGTTTCGCATCTGGAGTTTCCTCTCTCACAAGGTCGGCCACTTAGTTTCGTCGAACACATACGGTTTCGAGTGGCATCGCCACAGATTTCAGAGAACAAGCGCTTCTCCTGGCACAATATCGATCACTTAGTTTCAGATAGAACAATTAGTTTAAAATGGAACTAAGTTTCGCATCTGGAGTTTCCTCTCTCACAAGGTCGGCCACTTAGTTACGTCGAACACATACGGGTTCGAGTAGCATCGCCACTGATTTCAGAGAACAGGCGCTTCTCCTGGCACAGTATCGAACACTTTCAGATAGAACAATTAGTTTAAAATGGAACTAAGTTTCGCATCTGGAGTTTCCTCTCTCACAAGGTCGTCCACTTAGTTTCGTCGAACACATACGGTTTCGAGTGGCATCGCCACAGATTTCAGAGAACAGGCGCTTCTCCTGGCACAGTATCGAACACTTAGTATCAGATAGAACAATTAGTTTAGAATGGAACTAAGTTTCGAATCTGGAGTTTCCTCTCTCACAAGGTCGGCCACTTAGTTTCGTCGAACACATACGGTTTCGAGTGGCATCGCCACAGATTTCAGAGAACAGGCGCTTCTCCTGGCACAGTATCGAACACTTAGTTTCGGATAGAACAATCAGTTTAAAATGGAACTAAATTTCGCATCTGGAGATTCCACTCCCACAAGGTCGACCACTTAGTTTCGTCGAACACATACGGTTGCGAGTAGCATCGCCACAGATTTCAGAGAACAGGCGCTTCTCCTGGAACAGTAACGAACACTTAGTTTCAGATAGAACAATTAGTTTAAAATGGAACTAAGTTTCGCATCTGGAGTTTCCTCTCTCACAAGGTCGGCCACTTAGTTACGTCGAACACATACGGGTTCGAGTAGCATCGCCACTGATTTCAGAGAACAGGCGCTTCTCCTGGCACAGTATCGAACACTTTCAGATAGAACAATTAGTTTAAAATGGAACTAAGTTCCGCATCTGGAGTTTCCTCTCCCACAAGGTCGACCACTTAGTTTCGTCGAACACATACGGTTGCGAGTAGCATCGCCACAGATTTCAGAGAACAGGCGCTTCTCCTGGCACAGTATCGACCACTTAGTTTCAGATAGAACAATTAGTTTAAAATGGAACTAAGTTTCGCATCTGGAGTTTCCTCTCTCACAAGGTCGGCCACTTAGTTACGTCGAACACATACGGGTTCGAGTAGCATCGCCACTGATTTCAGAGAACAGGCGCTGCTCCTGGCACAGTATCGAACACTTTCAGATAGAACAATTAGTTTAAAATGGAACTAAGTTCCGCATCTGGAGTTTTCTCTCCCACAAGGTCGACCACTTAGTTTCGTCGAACACATACGGTTTCGAGTAGCATCGCCACAGATTTCAGAGAACGGGCGCTTCTCCTGGCACATTAACGAACACATAGTTTCAGGTAGAACAATTAGTTTAAAATGGAACTAAGTTTCGCGTCTGGAGTTTCCTCTCTCAGAAGGTCGACCACTTAGTTTCGTCGAACACTTACGCTTTCGAGTAGCATCGCGACAGATTTTAGAGAACAGGCGCTTCTCCTGGCACAGTATCGAACACTTAGTTTCAGATAGAACAATTAGTTTAAAATGGAACTAAGTTTCGCATCTGGAGTTTCCTCTCTCAGAAGGTCGGCCACTTAGTTTCGTCGAACACATACGGTTTCGAGTGGCATCGCCACAGATTTGAGAGAACAGGCGCTTCTCCTGGCACAGTATCGACCACTTAGTTTCAGATAGAACAATCAGTTTAAAATGGAACTAAGTTTCGCATCTGGAGTTTCCTCTCCCACAAGGTCGACCACTTAGTTTCGTCGAACACATACGGTTGCGAGTAGCATCGCCACAGATTTCAGAGAACAGGCGCTTCTCCTGGCACAGTATCGACCACTTAGTTTCAGATAGAACAATTAGTTTAAAATGGAACTAAGTTTCGCATCTGGAGTTTCCTCTCTCACAAGGTCGGCCACTTAGTTACGTCGAACACATACGGGTTCGAGTAGCATCGCCACTGATTTCAGAGAACAGGCGCTTCTCCTGGCACAGTATCGAACACTTTCAGATAGAACAATTAGTTTAAAATGGAACTAAGTTCCGCATCTGGAGTTTCCTCTCCCACAAGGTCGACCACTTAGTTTCGTCGAACACATACGGTTGCGAGTAGCATCGCCACAGATTTCAGAGAACAGGCGCTTCTCCTGGCACAGTATCGACCACTTAGTTTCAGATAGAACAATTAGTTTAAAATGGAACTAAGTTTCGCATCTGGAGTTTCCTCTCTCACAAGGTCGGCCTCTTAGTTACGTCGAACACATACGGGTTCGAGTAGCATCGCCACTGATTTCAGAGAACAGGCGCTGCTCCTGGCACAGTATCGAACACTTTCAGATAGAACAATTAGTTTAAAATGGAACTAAGTTCCGCATCTGGAGTTTTCTCTCCCACAAGGTCGACCACTTAGTTTCGTCGAACACATACGGTTTCGAGTAGCATCGCCACAGATTTCAGAGAACGGGCGCTTCTCCTGGCACATTAACGAACACATAGTTTCAGGTAGAACAATTAGTTTAAAATGGAACTAAGTTTCGCGTCTGGAGTTTCCTCTCTCAGAAGGTCGACCATTTAGTTTCGTCGAACACTTACGCTTTCGAGTAGCATCGCGACAGATTTTAGAGAACAGGCGCTTCTCCTGGCACAGTATCGAACACTTAGTTTCAGATAGAACAATTAGTTTAAAATGGAACTAAGTTTCGCATCTGGAGTTTCCTCTCTCAGAAGGTCGGCCACTTAGTTTCGTCGAACACATACGGTTTCGAGTGGCATCGCCACAGATTTGAGAGAACAGGCGCTTCTCCTGGCACAGTATCGAACACTTAGTATCAGATAGAACAATTAGTTTAAAATGGAACTAAGTTTCGAATCTGGAGTTTCCTCTCTCACAAGGTCGGCCACTTAGTTTCGTCGAACACATACGGTTTCGAGTGGCATCGCCACAGATTTCAGAGAACAGGCGCTTCTCCTGGCACAGTATCGAACACTTAGTTTCAGATAGAACAATCAGTTTAAAATGGAACTAAGTTTCGCATCTGGAGATTCCACTCCCACAAGGTCGACCACTTAGTTTCGTCGAACACATACGGTTGCGAGTAGCATCGCCACAGATTTCAGAGAACAGGCGCTTCTCCTGGAACAGTAACGAACACTTAGTTTCAGATAGAACAATTAGTTTAAAATGGAACTAAGTTTCGCATCTGGAGTTTCCTCTCTCACAAGGTCGGCCACTTAGTTACGTCGAACACATACGGGTTCGAGTAGCATCGCCACTGATTTCAGAGAACAGGCGCTTCTCCTGGCACAGTATCGAACACTTTCAGATAGAACAATTAGTTTAAAATGGAACTAAGTTCCGCATCTGGAGTTTCCTCTCTCACAAGGTCGTCCACTTAGTTTCGTCGAACACATACGGTTTCGAGTGGCATCGCCACAGATTTCAGAGAACAGGCGCTTCTCCTGGCACAGAATCGAACACTTAGTTTCAGATAGAACAATTAGTTTAAATGGAAGTAAATTTCGCATCTGGAGTTTCCTCTCTCACAAGGTCGACCACTTAGTTTCGTCGAACACATACGGTTTCGAGTAGCATCGCCACAGTTTTCAGAGAGTAGGCGCTTCTCCTGGCACAGTATCGAACACTTATTTCAGGCAGAACAAATAGTTTAAAATGGACTATGTTTCGCATCTGGAGTATGCTCTCTCACAAGGTCAACCACTTAGTTTCGTCGAACACATACGGTTTCGAGTAGCATCGCCACAGTTTTCAGAGAGTAGGCGCTTCTCCTGGCACAGTATGGAACACATAGTTTCAGGTAGAACAATTAGTTTAAAATGGAACTAAGTTTCGCGTCTGGAGTTTCCTCTCTCAGAAGGTCGACCACTTAGTTTCGTCGAACACTTACGGTTTCGAGTAGCATCGCGACAGATTTTAGAGAACAGGCGCTTCTCCTGGCACAGTATCGAACACTTAGTTTCAGATAGAACAATTAGTTTAAAATGGAACTAAATTTCGCATCTGGAGTATCCTGTCCCACAAGGTCGGCCACTTAGTTTCGTCGAACACATACGGTTTCGAGTAGCATCGCGACAGATTTCAGAGAACAGGCGCTTCTCCTGGCACAGAATCGAACACTTAGTTTCAGACAGAACAATTAGTTTAAAATGGACTATGTTTCGCATCTGGAGTATGCTCTCTCACAAGGTCAACCACTTAATTTCGTCGAACATATACGGTTTCGAGTGGCATCGCTACACATTTCAGAGAACAGGCGCTTCTCCTGGCACAGTGTCGAACACACAGTTTCAGATAGAACAATTAGTTTAAAATGGAACTAAATTTCGCATCTGGAGTATCCTGTCCCACAAGGTCGGCCACTTAGTTTCGTCGAACACATACGGTTTCGAGTGGCATCGCCACAGATTTCAGAGAACGGGCGCTTCTCCTGGCACAGTAACGAACACTTAGTTTCAGATAGAACAATTAGTTTAAAATGGAACTAAGTTTCGCATCTGGAGTTTCCTCCCTCACAAGGCCGTCCACTTAGTTTCGTCGAACACTTACGGTTTCGAGTAGCATCGCGACAGATTTCAGAGAACAGGCGCTTCTCCTGGCACTGTAACGAACACTTAGTATCAGATAGAACAATTAGTTTAAAATGGAACTAAGTTTCGCATCTGGAGTTTCCTCTCTCACAAGGTCGTCCACTTAGTTTCGTCGAACACTTACGGTTTCGAGTAGCATCGCGACAGATTTCAGAGAACAGGCGCTTCTCCTGGCACAGAATCGAAAACTTAGTTTCAGACAGAACAATTAGTTTAAAATGGACTATGTTTCGCATCTGGAGTATGCTCTCTCACAAGGTCAACCACTTAATTTCGTCGAACATATACGGTTTCGAGTGGCATCGCTACACATTTCAGAGAACAGGCGCTTCTCCTGGCACAGTGTCGAACACACAGTTTCAGATAGAACAATTAGTTTAAAATGGAACTAAATTTCGCATCTGGAGTATCCTGTCCCACAAGGTCGGCCACTTAGTTTCGTCGAACACATACGGTTTCGAGTGGCATCGCCACAGATTTCAGAGAACGGGCGCTTCTCCTGGCACATTATCGAACACTTAGTTTCAGATAGAACAATTAGTTTAAAATGGAACTAAGTTTCGCATCTGGAGTTTCCTCTCTCACAAGGTCGTCCACTTAGTTTCGTCGAACACTTACGGTTTCGAGTAGCATCGCGACAGATTTCCGAGAACAGGCGCTTCTCCTGGCACTCTAACGAACACTTAGTTTCAGATAGAACAATTCGTTTAAAATGGAACTAAGTTTCGCATCTGGAGTTTCCTCTCCCACAAGGTCAAACACTTAGTTTCATCGAACACATACGGTTTCGAGTAGCATCGCCACAGATTTCAGAGAGCAGGCGCTTCGCCTGGCACAGTATCAAACACTTAGTTTCGGATAGAACAATTAGTTTAAAATGGAACTAAGTTTCGCTTCTGGAGTTTCCTCTCTCACAAGGTCGACCACTTAGTTTCGTCGAACACATACGGTTTCGAGTGGCATCGCCCCAGATTTCAGAGAACAGGCGCTTCTCCTGGCACAGTATCGAACACTTAGTTTCAGATTGAACAGTTCGTTTTAAATGGAACTATGTTTCGCATCTGGAGTTTACTCTCCCACAAGGTCGACAACTTAGTTTCGTCGAACACATACGGTTTCGACTGGCATCGCCACAGATTTCAGAGAACGGGCGCTTCTCCTGGCACATTATCGAACACATAGTTTCAGGTAGAACAATTAGTTTAAAATGGAACTAAGTTTCGCGTCTGGAGTTTCCTCTCTCAGAAGGTCGACCACTTAGTTTCGTCGAACACTTACGGTTTCGAGTGGCATCGCCACAGATTTCAGAGAACAGGCGCTTCTCCTGGCACAGTATCGACCACTTAGTTTCAGACAGAACAATTAGTTTAAAATGGACTATGTTTCGCATCTGGAGTATGCTCTCTCACAAGGTCAACCACTTAATTTCGTCGAACACATACGGTTTCGAGTGGCATCGCTACACAATTCAGAGAACAGGCGCTTCTCCTGGCACAGTGTCGAACACATAGTTTCAGATAGAACAATTAGTTTAAAATGGAACTAAGTTTCGCATCTGGAGTATCCTGTCCCACAAGGTCGGCCACTTAATTTCGTCGAACACATACGGTTTCGAGTGGCATCGCTACACATTTCAGAGAACAGGCGCTTCTCCTGGCACAGAGTCGAACACATAGTTTCAGATAGAATAATTAGTTTAAAATGGAACTAAGTTTCGCATCTGGAGTATCCTGTCCCACAAGGTCGGCCACTTAGTTTCGTCGAACATATACGGTTTCGAGTGGCATCGCCACAGATTTCAGAGAACGGGCGCTTCTCCTGGCACATTATCGAACACATAGTTTCAGGTAGAACAATTAGTTTAAAATGGAACTAAGTTTCGCGTCTGGAGTTTCCTCTCTCAGAAGGTCGACCACTTAGTTTCGTCGAACACTTACGGTTTCGAGTAGCATCGCGACAGATTTCAGAGAACAGGCGCTTCTCCTGGCACAGAATCGAACACTTAGTTTCAGATAGAACAATTAGTTTAAATGGAAGTAAGTTTCGCATCTGGAGTTTCCTCTCTCACAAGGTCGACCACTTAGTTTTGTCGAACACATACGGTCTCGAGTAGCATCGCCACAGTTTTCAGAGAGCAGGCGCTTCTCCTGGCACAGTATCGAACACTTATTTCAGACAGAACAATTAGTTTAAAATGGACTATGTTTCGCATCCGGAGTATGCTCTCTCACAAGGTCAACCACTTAATTTCGTCGAACACATACGGTTTCGAGTGGCATCGCCACAGATTTCAGAGAACGGGCGCTTCTCCTGGCACATTATCGAACACATAGTTTCAGGTAGAACAATTAGTTTAAAATGGAACTAAGTTTCGCGTCTGGAGTTTCCTCTCTCAGAAGGTCGATCACTTAGTTTCGTCGAACACTTACGGTTTCGAGTAGCATCGCCACAGTTTTCAGAGAGTAGGCGCTTCTCCTGGCACAGTATCGAACACTTATTTCAGGCAGAACAAATAGTTTAAAATGGACTATGTTTCGCATCTGGAGTATGCTCTCTCACAAGGTCAACCACTTAGTTTCGTCGAACACATACGGTTTCGAGTAGCATCGCCACAGTTTTCAGAGAGTAGGCGCTTCTCCTGGCACAGTATGGAACACATAGTTTCAGGTAGAACAATTAGTTTAAAATGGAACTAAGTTTCGCGTCTGGAGTTTCCTCTCTCAGAAGGTCGACCACTTAGTTTCGTCGAACACTTACGGTTTCGAGTAGCATCGCCACAGTTTTCAGAGAGTAGGCGCTTCTCCTGGCACAGTATCGAACACTTATTTCAGGCAGAACAAATAGTTTAAAATGGACTATGTTTCGCATCTGGAGTATGCTCTCTCACAAGGTCAACCACTTAGTTTCGTCGAACACATACGGTTTCGAGTAGCATCGCCACAGTTTTCAGAGAGTAGGCGCTTCTCCTGGCACAGTATGGAACACATAGTTTCAGGTAGAACAATTAGTTTAAAATGGAACTAAGTTTCGCGTCTGGAGTTTCCTCTCTCAGAAGGTCGACCACTTAGTTTCGTCGAACACTTACGGTTTCGAGTAGCATCGCGACAGATTTTAGAGAACAGGCGCTTCTCCTGGCACAGTAACGAACACTTAGTTTCAGATAGAACAATTAGTTTAAAATGGAACTAAGTTTCGCATCTGGAATTTCCTCTCTCACAAGGTCGGCCACTTAGTTTCGTCCAACACATACGGTTTCGAGTGGCATCGCCACAGATTTCAGAGAACGGGCGCTTCTCCTGGCACAGTAACGAACACCTAGTTTCAGATAGAACAATTAGTTTAAAATGGAACTAAGTTTCGCATCTGGAGTTTCCTCTCTCAGAAGGTCGACCACTTAGTTTCGTCGAACACTTACGGTTTCGAGTAGCATCGCCACAGTTTTCAGAGAGTAGGCGCTTCTCCTGGCACAGTATCGAACACTTATTTCAGGCAGAACAAATAGTTTAAAATGGACTATGTTTCGCATCTGGAGTATGCTCTCTCACAAGGTCAACCACTTAGTTTCGTCGAACACATACGGTTTCGAGTAGCATCGCCACAGTTTTCAGAGAGTAGGCGCTTCTCCTGGCACAGTATGGAACACATAGTTTCAGGTAGAACAATTAGTTTAAAATGGAACTAAGTTTCGCGTCTGGAGTTTCCTCTCTCAGAAGGTCGACCACTTAGTTTCGTCGAACACTTACGGTTTCGAGTAGCATCGCGACAGATTTTAGAGAACAGGCGCTTCTCCTGGCACAGTAACGAACACTTAGTTTCAGATAGAACAATTAGTTTAAAATGGAACTAAGTTTCGCATCTGGAATTTCCTCTCTCACAAGGTCGGCCACTTAGTTTCGTCCAACACATACGGTTTCGAGTGGCATCGCCACAGATTTCAGAGAACGGGCGCTTCTCCTGGCACAGTAACGAACACCTAGTTTCAGATAGAACAATTAGTTTAAAATGGAACTAAGTTTCGCATCTGGAGTTTCCTCTCTCACAAGGTCGTCCACTTAGTTTCGTCGAACACATACGGTTTCGAGTGGCATCGCCACAGATTTCAGAGAACAGGCGCTTCTCCTGGCACAGAATCGAACACTTAGTTTCAGATAGAACAATTAGTTTAAATGGAAGTAAGTTTCGCATCTGGAGTTTCCTCTCTCACAAGGTCGACCACTTAGTTTCGTCGAACACATACGGTTTCGAGTAGCATCGCCACAGTTTTCAGAGAGTAGGCGCTTCTCCTGGCACAGTATCGAACACTTATTTCAGGCAGAACAAATAGTTTAAAATGGACTATGTTTCGCATCTGGAGTATGCTCTCTCACAAGGTCAACCACTTAGTTTCGTCGAACACATACGGTTTCGAGTAGCATCGCCACAGTTTTCAGAGAATAGGCGCTTCTCCTGGCACAGTATGGAACACATAGTTTCAGGTAGAACAATTAGTTTAAAATGGAACTAAGTTTCGCGTCTGGAGTTTCCTCTCTCAGAAGGTCGACCACTTAGTTTCGTCGAACACTTACGGTTTCGAGTAGCATCGCGACAGATTTTAGAGAACAGGCGCTTCTCCTGGCACAGTATCGAACACTTAGTTTCAGATAGAACAATTAGTTTAAAATGGAACTAAATTTCGCATCTGGAGTATCCTGTCCCACAAGGTCGGCCACTTAGTTTTGTCGAACACATACGGTTTCGAGTGGCATCGCCACAGATTTCAGAGAACAGGCGCTTCTCCTGGCACAGAATCGAACACATAGTTTCAGATAGAACAATTAGTTTAAATGGAAGTAAGTTTCGCATCTGGAGTTTCCTCTCTCACAAGGTCGACCACTTAGTTTCGTCGAACACATACGGTTTCGAGTAGCATCGCCACAGTTTTCAGAGAGTAGGCGCTTCTCCTGGCACAGTATCGAACACTTATTTCAGGCAGAACAAATAGTTTAAAATGGACTATGTTTCGCATCTGGAGTATGCTCTCTCACAAGGTCAACCACTTAATTTCGTCGAACATATACGGTTTCGAGTGGCATCGGTACACATTTCAGAGAACAGGCGCTTCTCCTGGCACAGTGTCGAACACACAGTTTCAGATAGAACAATTAGTTTAAAATGGAACTAAATTTCGCATCTGGAGTATCCTGTCCCACAAGGTCGGCCACTTAGTTTCGTCGAACACATACGGTTTCGAGTGGCATCGCCTCAGATTTCAGAGAACGGGCGCTTCTCCTGGCACAGTAACGAACACTTAGTTTCAGATAGAACTATTAGTTTAAAATGGAACTAAGTTTCGCATCTGGAGTTTCCTCTCTCACAAGGTCGTCCACTTAGTTTCGTCGAACACATACGGTTTCGAGTGGCATCGCCACAGATTTCAGAGAACAGGCGCTTCTCCTGGCACAGAATCGAACACTTAGTTTCAGATAGAACAATTAGTTTAAATGGAAGTAAGTTTCGCATCTGGAGTTTCCTCTCTCACAAGGTCGACCACTTAGTTTCGTCGAACACATACGGTTTCGAGTAGCATCGCCACAGTTTTCAGAGAGTAGGCGCTTCTCCTGGCACAGTATCGAACACTTATTTCAGGCAGAACAAATAGTTTAAAATGGACTATGTTTCGCATCTGGAGTATGCTCTCTCACAAGGTCAACCACTTAATTTCGTCGAACATATACGGTTTCGAGTGGCATCGCTACACATTTCAGAGAACAGGCGCTTCTCCTGGCACAGTGTCGAACACACAGTTTCAGATAGAACAATTAGTTTAAAATGGAACTAAATTTCGCATCTGGAGTATCCTGTCCCACAAGGTCGGCCACTTAGTTTCGTCGAACACATACGGTTTCGAGTGACATCGCCACAGATTTCAGAGAACGGGCGCTTCTCCTGGCACAGTAACGAACACTTAGTTTCAGATAGAACAATTAGTTTAAAATGGAACTAAGTTTCGCATCTGGAGTTTCCTCCCTCACAAGGTCGTCCACTTAGTTTCGACGAACACTTACGGTTTCGAGTAGCATCGCGACAGATTTCAGAGAACAGGCGCTTCTCCTGGCACTGTAACGAACACTTAGTATCAGATAGAACAATTAGTTTAAAATGGAACTAAATTTCGCATCTGGAGTATCCTGTCCCACAAGGTCGGCCACTTAGTTTCGTCGAACACATACGGTTTCGAGTGGCATCGCCACAGATTTCAGAGAACAGGCGCTTCTCCTGGCACAGAATCGAACACTTAGTTTCAGATAGAACAATTAGTTTAAATGGAAGTAAGTTTCGCATCTGGAGTTTCCTCTCTCACAAGGTCGACCACTTAGTTTCGTCGAACACATACGGTTTCGAGTAGCATCGCCACAGTTTTCAGAGAGTAGGCGCTTCTCCTGGCACAGTATCGAACACTTATTTCAGGCAGAACAAATAGTTTAAAATGGACTATGTTTCGCATCTGGAGTATGCTCTCTCACAAGGTCAACCACTTAGTTTCGTCGAACACATACGGTTTCGAGTAGCATCGCCACAGTTTTCAGAGAATAGGCGCTTCTCCTGGCACAGTATGGAAAACATAGTTTCAGGTAGAACAATTAGTTTAAAATGGAACTAAGTTTCGCGTCTGGAGTTTCCTCTCTCAGAAGGTCGACCACTTAGTTTCGTCGAACACTTACGGTTTCGAGTAGCATCGCGACAGATTTTAGAGAACAGGCGCTTCTCCTGGCACAGTATCGAACACTTAGTTTCAGATAGAACAATTAGTTTAAAATGGAACTAAATTTCGCATCTGGAGTATCCTGTCCCACAAGGTCGGCCACTTAGTTTTGTCGAACACATACGGTTTCGAGTGGCATCGCCACAGATTTCAGAGAACAGGCGCTTCTCCTGGCACAGAATCGAACACATAGTTTCAGATAGAACAATTAGTTTAAATGGAAGTAAGTTTCGCATCTGGAGTTTCCTCTCTCACAAGGTCGACCACTTAGTTTCGTCGAACACATACGGTTTCGAGTAGCATCGCCACAGTTTTCAGAGAGTAGGCGCTTCTCCTGGCACAGTATCGAACACTTATTTCAGGCAGAACAAATAGTTTAAAATGGACTATGTTTCGCATCTGGAGTATGCTCTCTCACAAGGTCAACCACTTAATTTCGTCGAACATATACGGTTTCGAGTGGCATCGGTACACATTTCAGAGAACAGGCGCTTCTCCTGGCACAGTGTCGAACACACAGTTTCAGATAGAACAATTAGTTTAAAATGGAACTAAATTTCGCATCTGGAGTATCCTGTCCCACAAGGTCGGCCACTTAGTTTCGTCGAACACATACGGTTTCGAGTGGCATCGCCACAGATTTCAGAGAACGGGCGCTTCTCCTGGCACAGTAACGAACACTTAGTTTCAGATAGAACAATTAGTTTAAAATGGAACTAAGTTTCGCATCTGGAGTTTCCTCTCTCACAAGGTCGTCCACTTAGTTTCGTCGAACACATACGGTTTCGAGTGGCATCGCCACAGATTTCAGAGAACAGGCGCTTCTCCTGGCACAGAATCGAACACTTAGTTTCAGATAGAACAATTAGTTTAAATGGAAGTAAGTTTCGCATCTGGAGTTTCCTCTCTCACAAGGTCGACCACTTAGTTTCGTCGAACACATACGGTTTCGAGTAGCATCGCCACAGTTTTCAGAGAGTAGGCGCTTCTCCTGGCACAGTATCGAACACTTATTTCAGGCAGAACAAATAGTTTAAAATGGACTATGTTTCGCATCTGGAGTATGCTCTCTCACAAGGACAACCACTTAATTTCGTCGAACATATACGGTTTCGAGTGGCATCGCTACACATTTCAGAGAACAGGCGCTTCTCCTGGCACAGTGTCGAACACACAGTTTCAGATAGAACAATTAGTTTAAAATGGAACTAAATTTCGCATCTGGAGTATCCTGTCCCACAAGGTCGGCCACTTAGTTTCGTCGAACACATACGGTTTCGAGTGGCATCGCCACAGATTTCAGAGAACGGGCGCTTCTCCTGGCACAGTAACGAACACTTAGTTTCAGATAGAACAATTAGTTTAAAATGGAACTAAGTTTCGCATCTGGAGTTTCCTCCCTCACAAGGTCGTCCACTTAGTTTCGACGAACACTTACGGTTTCGAGTAGCATCGCGACAGATTTCAGAGAACAGGCGCTTCTCCTGGCACTGTAACGAACACTTAGTATCAGATAGAACAATTAGTTTAAAATGGAACTAAATTTCGCATCTGGAGTATCCTGTCCCACAAGGTCGACCACTTAGTTTCGTCGAACACATACGGTTTCGAGTGGCATCGCCACAGATTTCAGAGAACAGGCGCTTCTCCTGGCACAGAATCGAACACTTAGTTTCAGATAGAACAATTAGTTTAAATGGAAGTAAGTTTCGCATCTGGAGTTTCCTCTCTCACAAGGTCGACCACTTAGTTTCGTCGAACACATACGGTTTCGAGTAGCATCGCCACAGTTTTCAGAGAGTAGGCGCTTCTCCTGGCACAGTATCGAACACTTATTTCAGGCAGAACAAATAGTTTAAAATGGACTATGTTTCGCATCTGGAGTATGCTCTCTCACAAGGTCAACCACTTAGTTTCGTCGAACACATACGGTTTCGAGTAGCATCGCCACAGTTTTCAGAGAATAGGCGCTTCTCCTGGCACAGTATGGAAAACATAGTTTCAGGTAGAACAATTAGTTTAAAATGGAACTAAGTTTCGCGTCTGGAGTTTCCTCTCTCAGAAGGTCGACCACTTAGTTTCGTCGAACACTTACGGTTTCGAGTAGCATCGCGACAGATTTTAGAGAACAGGCGCTTCTCCTGGCACAGTATCGAACACTTAGTTTCAGATAGAACAATTAGTTTAAAATGGAACTAAATTTCGCATCTGGAGTATCCTGTCCCACAAGGTCGGCCACTTAGTTTTGTCGAACACATACGGTTTCGAGTGGCATCGCCACAGATTTCAGAGAACAGGCGCTTCTCCTGGCACAGAATCGAACACATAGTTTCAGATAGAACAATTAGTTTAAATGGAAGTAAGTTTCGCATCTGGAGTTTCCTCTCTCACAAGGTCGACCACTTAGTTTCGTCGAACACATACGGTTTCGAGTAGCATCGCCACAGTTTTCAGAGAGTAGGCGCTTCTCCTGGCACAGTATCGAACACTTATTTCAGGCAGAACAAATAGTTTAAAATGGACTATGTTTCGCATCTGGAGTATGCTCTCTCACAAGGTCAACCACTTAATTTCGTCGAACATATACGGTTTCGAGTGGCATCGGTACACATTTCAGAGAACAGGCGCTTCTCCTGGCACAGTGTCGAACACACAGTTTCAGATAGAACAATTAGTTTAAAATGGAACTAAATTTCGCATCTGGAGTATCCTGTCCCACAAGGTCGGCCACTTAGTTTCGTCGAACACATACGGTTTCGAGTGGCATCGCCACAGATTTCAGAGAACGGGCGCTTCTCCTGGCACAGTAACGAACACTTAGTTTCAGATAGAACAATTAGTTTAAAATGGAACTAAGTTTCGCATCTGGAGTTTCCTCTCTCACAAGGTCGTCCACTTAGTTTCGTCGAACACATACGGTTTCGAGTGGCATCGCCACAGATTTCAGAGAACAGGCGCTTCTCCTGGCACAGAATCGAACACTTAGTTTCAGATAGAACAATTAGTTTAAATGGAAGTAAGTTTCGCATCTGGAGTTTCCTCTCTCACAAGGTCGACCACTTAGTTTCGTCGAACACATACGGTTTCGAGTAGCATCGCCACAGTTTTCAGAGAGTAGGCGCTTCTCCTGGCACAGTATCGAACACTTATTTCAGGCAGAACAAATAGTTTAAAATGGACTATGTTTCGCATCTGGAGTATGCTCTCTCACAAGGACAACCACTTAATTTCGTCGAACATATACGGTTTCGAGTGGCATCGCTACACATTTCAGAGAACAGGCGCTTCTCCTGGCACAGTGTCGAACACACAGTTTCAGATAGAACAATTAGTTTAAAATGGAACTAAATTTCGCATCTGGAGTATCCTGTCCCACAAGGTCGGCCACTTAGTTTCGTCGAACACATACGGTTTCGAGTGGCATCGCCACAGATTTCAGAGAACGGGCGCTTCTCCTGGCACAGTAACGAACACTTAGTTTCAGATAGAACAATTAGTTTAAAATGGAACTAAGTTTCGCATCTGGAGTTTCCTCCCTCACAAGGTCGTCCACTTAGTTTCGACGAACACTTACGGTTTCGAGTAGCATCGCGACAGATTTCAGAGAACAGGCGCTTCTCCTGGCACTGTAACGAACACTTAGTATCAGATAGAACAATTAGTTTAAAATGGAACTAAATTTCGCATCTGGAGTATCCTGTCCCACAAGGTCGGCCACTTAGTTTCGTCGAACACATACGGTTTCGAGTGGCATCGCCACAGATTTCAGAGAACAGGCGCTTCTCCTGGCACAGAATCGAACACTTAGTTTCAGATAGAACAATTAGTTTAAATGGAAGTAAGTTTCGCATCTGGAGTTTCCTCTCTCACAAGGTCGACCACTTAGTTTCGTCGAACACATACGGTTTCGAGTAGCATCGCCACAGTTTTCAGAGAGTAGGCGCTTCTCCTGGCACAGTATCGAACACTTATTTCAGGCAGAACAAATAGTTTAAAATGGACTATGTTTCGCATCTGGAGTATGCTCTCTCACAAGGTCAACCACTTAATTTCGTCGAACATATACGGTTTCGAGTGGCATCGCTACACATTTCAGAGAACAGGCGCTTCTCCTGGCACAGTGTCGAACACACAGTTTCAGATAGAACAATTAGTTTAAAATGGAACTAAATTTCGCATCTGGAGTATCCTGTCCCACAAGGTCGGCCACTTAGTTTCGTCGAACACATACGGTTTCGAGTGGCATCGCCACAGATTTCAGAGAACGGGCGCTTCTCCTGGCACAGTAACGAACACTTAGTTTCAGATAGAACAATTAGTTTAAAATGGAACTAAGTTTCACATCTGGAGTTTCCTCTCTCACAAGGTCGTCCACTTAGTTTCGTCGAACACATACGGTTTCGAGTGGCATCGCCACAGATTTCAGAGAACAGGCGCTTCTCCTGGCACAGAATCGAACACTTAGTTTCAGATAGAACAATTAGTTTAAATGGAAGTAAGTTTCGCATCTGGAGTTTCCTCTCTCACAAGGTCGACCACTTAGTTTCGTCGAACACATACGGTTTCGAGTAGCATCGGCACAGTTTTCAGAGAGTAGGCGCTTCTCCTGGCACAGTATCGAACACTTATTTCAGGCAGAACAAATAGTTTAAAATGGACTATGTTTCGCATCTGGAGTATGCTCTCTCACAAGGTCAACCACTTAATTTCGTCGAACATATACGGTTTCGAGTGGCATCGCTACACATTTCAGAGAACAGGCGCTTCTCCTGGCACAGTGTCGAACACACAGTTTCAGATAGAACAATTAGTTTAAAATGGAACTAAATTTCGCATCTGGAGTATCCTGTCCCACAAGGTCGGCCACTTAGTTTCGTCGAACACATACGGTTTCGAGTGGCATCGCCACAGATTTCAGAGAACGGGCGCTTCTCCTGGCACAGTAACGAACACTTAGTTTCAGATAGAACAATTAGTTTAAAATGGAACTAAGTTTCGCATCTGGAGTTTCCTCCCTCACAAGGTCGTCCACTTAGTTTCGCCGAACACTTACGGTTTCGAGTAGCATCGCGACAGATTTCAGAGAACAGGCGCTTCTCCTGGCACTGTAACGAACACTTAGTATCAGATAGAACAATTAGTTTAAAATGGAACTAAGTTTCGCATCTGGAGTTTCCTCTCTCACAAGGTCGTCCACTTAGTTTCGTCGAACACTTACGGTTTCGAGTAGCATCGCGACAGATTTCAGAGAACAGGCGCTTCTCCTGGCACAGAATCGAAAACTTAGTTTCAGACAGAACAATTAGTTTAAAATGGACTATGTTTCGCATCTGGAGTATGATCTCTCACAAGGTCAACCACTTAATTTCGTCGAACATGTACGGTTTCGAGTGGCATCGCTACACATTTCAGAGAACAGGCGCTTCTCCTGGCACAGTGTCGAACACACAGTTTCAGATAGAACAATTAGTTTAAAATGGAACTAAATTTCGCATCTGGAGTATCCTGTCCCACAAGGTCGACCACTTAGTTTCGTCGAACACTTACTGTTTCGAGTGGCATCGCCACACATTTCAGAGGACAGGCGCTTCTCCTGGCACAGTATCGAACACTTAGTTGCAGATAGAACAATTAGTTTAAAATGGCACTTGTTTTCGCGTCTGGAGTTTCCTCTCTCACGAGGTCGACCACTCAGCTTCGTCGAACACATACCGTTTCGAGTAGCATCGCCACAGATTTCAGGGAACAGGCGCTTCTCCTGGCACAGTATCGAACACTTAGTTTCAGATAGAACAATTAGTTTTAAATGGAACTTATTTTCGCATCTGGAGTTTCCTCTCTCAGAAGGTCGACCACTTAGTTTCGTCTAACACATATATGGTTTCGAGTAGCATCGCCACAGATTTCAGAGAACAGGCGCTTCTCCTGGCACAGTATCGAACACCTAGTTTCAGATAGAACAATTAGTTTAAAATGGAACTAATTTTCGCATCTGGAGTTTCCTCTCTCACAAGGTCGACCACTTAGTTTCGTCGAACACATACGGTTTCGAGTGGCATCGCCACAGATTTCAGAGAACAGGCGCTTCTCCTGGCACAGTATAGAACACTTAGTTTCAGATAGGATAATTAGTTTAAAATGGAACTAAATTTTGCAATTTAGAATTTCGTCTCTCAAAAGGTCGACCAATTAGTTTCGCCGAACACATACGGTTTCGAGTGGCATCGCCACACATTTCAGGGAGCAGGCGCTTCTCCTAGCTCATTATCGAAGACTTAGTTTCAGATAGAACAATCAGCTTAAAATGGAACTAAGTTTTGCATCTGGAGTTTCCTCTCTCACAAGGTCGACCACTTAGTTTCGTCGAACACATACGGTTTCGAGTGGCATCGCCACAAATTTCAGAGAACAGGCGCTTCTCCCGGCACAGTATCGAACACTTAGTATCGTATAGAACAATTACTTTAAAATGGAACTAATCTTCGCATAAGGAGTTTCCTGTCTCACAAGGTGGACCACTTGGTTTCGTCGAACACATACGGTTTGGAGTAGCATCGCCACTGATCACAGAGAACAGGCGCTACTCCTGGCACAGTACCGAACACTTAGTTTCAGATAGAACAATTAATTTAAAATGGAACTGTGTTCCGCATCTGGAGATTCCTCTCGCACAAGGTCGACCATTTAGTTTCGTCGAACACATACGGTTTCGAGTAGCATCGCCACAGATTTCAGAGAACAGGCGCTTCTCCTGGCTCATTATCGACCACTTAGTTTCAGATAGAACCATCAGTTTAAAATGGAACTAAGTTTTGCATCTGGAGTTTCCTCTCTCACAAGGTCGACCACTTAGTTTCGTCGAACACATACGGTTTCGAGTGGCATCGCCACAGATTTCAGAGCACAAGCGCTTCTCCCGGCACAGTATCGAACACTTAGTATCGGATAGAACAATTACTTTAGAATGGAACTAAACTTCGCATAAGGAGTTTCCTGTCTCACAAGGTGGACCACTTGGTTTCGTCGAACACATACGGTTTGGAGTAGCATCGCCACTGATCACAGAGAACAGGCGCTACTCCTGGCACAGTATCGAACACTTAGTTTCGGATAGAACAATTAGTTTAAAATGGAACTGTGTTCCGCATCTGGAGATTCCCCTCTCACAAGGTCGACCATTTAGATTCGTCGAACACATACGGTTTCGAGTAGCATCGCCACAGATTTCAGAGAACAGGCACTTCTCCTGGCACAGTATCGAACACTTAGTTTCACATGGAACATTCGGTTTAAAATGGAACTAAGTTTCGCATCTGAAGTTTCCACTCTCATAAGGCCGGCCACTTAGTTTCGTCGAACACATACGGTTTCGAGTAGCATCGCCACAGATTTCAGAGAAAAGGCGCTTCTCCTGGCACATTATCGAACACTTAGTTTCAGATAGAACAATTAGTTTAAAATTGAACTAGGCTTCGCATCTGGAGTTTCCTCTCTCACAAGGTCGACCACTTAGTTTCGTCGAACACATACGGTTTCGAGTAGCATCGCCACAGATTTCAGAGAACAGGCGCTTCTCCTGGCACAGTATCGAACACATAGTTACAGGTAGAACAACTAGTTTAAAAAGGAACTATGTTTCGCATCTGGAGTTTCCTCTCTCACAAGGTCGACCACTTAGTTTCGTCGAACACATACGGTTTCCAGTATCATCGCCACAGATTTCAGAGAACAGGCGTTTCTCCTTTCACAGTATCGGACACTTAGTTTCAGATAGAACAATTAGTTTAAAATGGAACTAAGTTTTGCATCTGGAGTTTCCTCTCTCACAAGGTCGACCACTTAGTTTCGTCGAACACATACGGTTTGGAGTAGCATCGCCACTGATCTCAGAGAACAGGCGCTTCTCCTGGCACAGTATCGAACACTTAGTCTCAGATAGAAAAATTTGTGTAAAATGGAACTAAGTTTCGCATTTGGAGTTTCCTCTTTCACAAGGTCGACCACTTAGTTTCGTCGACACATACGGTTTCGAGTGGCATCGTCACATATTTCACAGGACAGGCGCCTCTCCTGGCACAGTATCGAACACATAGTTACAGGTAGAACAACTAGTTTAAAAAGGAACTATGTTTCGCATCTGGAGTTTCCTCTCTCACAAGGTCGACCACTTAGTTTCGTCGAACACATACGGTTTCCAGTAGCATCGCCACAGATTTCAGAGAACAGGCGTTTCTCCTTTCACAGTATCGGACACTTAGTTTCAGATAGAACAATTAGTTTAAAATGGAACTAAGTTTCGCATTTGGAGTTTCCTCTTTCACAAGGTCGACCACTTAGTTTCGTCGACACATGCGGTTTCGAGGGGCATCGCCACAGATTTCAGAGAACAGGCGCTTCTCCTGGCTCATTATCGATCACATAGTTTCAGATAGAACAATCAGTTTAAAATGGAACTAAGTCTCGCATCTGGAGTTTCCTCTTTCACAAGGTCGACCATTTAGATTCGTCGAACACATACGGTTTCGAGTATCATCGCCACTGATTTCAGAGAACAGGCGCTTCTCCTGGCACAGTATCGAACACTTTCAGATAGACCAATCAGTTTAAAATGGAACTAAGTTTTGCATCTGGAGTTTCCTCTCTCACAAGGTCGACCACTTAGTTTCGTCGTACACATGCGGTTTCGAGTGGCATCGCCACAGATTTCAGAGAACAGGCGCTTCTCCTGGCACAGTATCGGACACTTAGTTTCAGATAGAAAAATTAGTTTAATATGGAACAAAGCTTCCCATTTGGAGTTTCCTCTCTCACAAGGTCAGCCACTTAGTTTCGTCGAACACATACGGTTTCGAGTGGCATCGCCACAGATTTCAGAGAACAGGCGCTTCCCCTGGCACAGTATCGAACACTTAGTTTCAGATAGAACGATTAGTTTAAAAAGGAACAAAGTTTCGCATCTGGAGTTTCCTCTCTCACAAGGTCGACCACTCAGTTTCGTCGAACTCATACTGTTTCGAGTAGCATCGCGACAGATTTCAGAGAACAGGCGCTTCTCCTGGCACAGTATCGAACACTTGGTTTCAGATAGAACAATTAGTTTAAAATGGCACTAGGTTTCGCGTCTGGTGTTTCCTCTCTCACAAGGTGGACCACTCAGTTTCGTCGAACACATACGTTTTCGAGTGGCATCGCCACAGATTTCTGAGAACAGGCGCTTCCCCTGGCACAGTATCGAACACTTAGTTTCAGAGAGAACAATTAGTTTAAAATGGAAATAAGTTTCGCATCTGGAGTTTACTCACTCACAAGGTGGACCACTTAGTTTCGTCGAACACATACGGTTTCGAGTGGCATCGCCACAGATTTCAGAGAACAGGCGCTTCTCCTGGCACAGCATCGAACACTTAGTTTCAGATAGAACAATTAGTTTAAAATGGCACTAAGTTTCACGTCTCGAGTTTCCTCTCTCACAAGGTGGACCACTCAGTTTCGTCGAACACATACGTTTTCGAGTGGTATCGCCACAGATTTCAGAGAACTGGCGCTTCTCCTGGCACATTATCGAACACTTAGTTTCAGATAGAACAATTAGTTTAAAATGGAACAATATTTCGCATCTGGAGTTTCCTTTCGCACAAGGTAGAATACTTAATTTCGTCGAACACATACGCTTTCGAGTGGCATCACCAGAGATTTCAGAGAACAGGCGCTTCTCCTGGCACAGTATCGAACACTTTCAGATAGAACAATTGGTTTAAAATGGTACTAAGTTTCGCATTTGGAGTTTCCTCTCTCATAAGGTCGGCCAATTAGTTTCGTCGAACAAATACGGTTTCGAGTGGTATCGCCACAGATTTTAGAGAAAAGGCGCTTCTCTTGGCACAGTATCGGACACTTAGTTTGAGATAGAAAAATTAGTTTAATATGGAACAAAGCTTCCCATTTGGAGTTTCCTCTCTCACAAGGTCAGCCACTTAGCTTCGTCGAACACATACGGTTTCGAGTGGCATCGCCACAGAGTTCAGAGAACAGGCGCTTCCCCTGGCACATTATCGATCACTTAGTTTCAGATAGAACAATTAGTTTAAAATGGAACTAAGTTTCGCTACTGGAGTTTCCTCTCTCACAAGGTCGGCCACTTAGTTTCGTTGAACACATACGGGTTCGAGTAGCATCGCCACTGATTTCAGAGAACAGGCGCTTCTCCTGGCACAGTATCGAACACTTATTTCAGACAGAACAATTAGTTTAAAATGGAACTAAGTTTCGCATCTGGAGTTTCCTCTCTCACAAGGTCGACCATTTAGATTCGTCGAACACATACGGGTTCGAGTAGCATCGCCACTGATTTCAGAGAACAGGCGCTTCTCCTGGCACAGTATCGAACACTTTCAGAGAGAACAATTTGTTTAAAATGGAACTAAGTTCCGCATCTGGAATTTCCTCTCTCACAAGGTCGGCCATTTAGTTTCGCCGAACACATACGGTTTCGAGTGGCATCGCCACAGATTTCAGAGAACAGGCGCTTCTCCTGGCACAGTATCAAACACTTAGTTTCAGATAGAACAATTAGTTTTAAACGGAACTAAGTTTCGCATCTGGAGTTTCCTCTCTCACAAGGTCGACCATTTAGATTCGTCGAACACATACGGGTTCGAGTAGCATCTCCACTGATTTCAGAGAACAGGCGCTTCTGCTGGCACAGTATCGAACACTTTCAGATAGAACAATTAGTTTAAAATGGAACTAAGTTTCGCATCTGGAGTTTCCTCTCTCACAAGGTCGGCCACTTAGTTTCGTTGAACACATACGGTTTCGAGGGGCATCGCCACAGATTTCAGAGAACAGGCGCTTCTGCTGGCTCAGTATCGAACACTTAGTTTCAGATAGAACAATTAATTTAAAATGGAACTAAATTTCGCATCTGAAGTTTCCTCTCTCACAAGGTGGACCACTTAGTTTCGTCGAACACATACAGTTTCGAGTGTCATCGCCACAGATTTCAGAGAACAGGCGCTTCCCCTGGCACAGTATCGAACACTTAGTTTCAGATAGAACGATTAGTTTAAAATGGAACAAAGTTTCTCATCTGGAGTTTCCTCTCTCACAAGGTCGACCACTTAGTTTCGTCGAACTCATACTGTTTCGAGTGGCATCGCCACACATTTCAGAGGACAGGCGCTTCTCCTGGCATAGTATCGAACACTTAGTATCAGATAGAACAATTAGATTAAATTGGAACTATGCGTCGCATCTGGTGTTTCCTCTCTCACAAGGTCGGCCACTTAGTTTCGTCGAACACATACGGCTTCGAGTAGCATCGCGACAGATTTCGCAGAACAGGCGCTTCTCCTGGCACAGTATCGAACACTTAGTTTCAGATAGAACAATAAGTTTAAAATGGCACTAAATTTCGCGTCTGGAGTTTCCTCTCTCAGAAGGTGGACCACTCAGTTTCGTCAAACACATACGTTTTCGAGTGGCATCGCCACAGATTTGAGAGAACAGGCGCTTACCCTGGCACAATATCGAACACTTAGTTTCAGAGAGAACAATTAGTTTAAAATGGAAATAAGATTCGCGTCAGGAGTTTCCTCTCTCAGAAGGTGGACCACTCAGTTTCGTCGAACACATACGTTTTCGAGTGGCATCGCCGCAGATTTCAGAGAACAGGCGCTTCCCCTGGCACAGTATCGAACACTTAGTTTCAGAGAGAACAATTAGTTTAAAATGGGATCAAGTTTGGCATCTGAAGTTTCCTCTCTCACAAGGTCGGCCACTTAGTTTCGTCGAACACATACGTTTTCGAGTGGCATCGCCACAGATTTGAGAGAACAGGCGCTTACCCTGGCACAATATCGAACACTTAGTTTCAGAGAGAACAATTAGTTTAAAATGGAAATAAGATTCGCGTCAGGAGTTTCCTCTCTCAGAAGGTGGACCACTCAGTTTCGTCGAACACATACGTTTTCGAGTGGCATCGCCGCAGATTTCAGAGAACAGGCGCTTCCCCTGGCACAGTATCGAACACTTAGTTTCAGAGAGAACAATTAGTTTAAAATGGGATCAAGTTTGGCATCTGAAGTTTCCTCTCTCACAAGGTCGGCCACTTAGTTTCGTCGAACACATACGTTTTCGAGTGGCATCGCCACAGATTTCAGAGAACAGGCGCTTCTGCTGGCTCAGTATCGAACACTTAGTTTCAGATAGAACAATTAATTTAAAATGGAACTAAATTTCGCATCTGAAGTTTCCTCTCTCACAAGGTGGACCACTTAGTTTCGTCGAACACATACAGTTTCGAGTGTCATCGCCACAGATTTCAGAGAACAGGCGCTTCCCCTGGCACAGTATCGAACACTTAGTTTCAGATAGAACGATTAGTTTAAAATGGAACAAAGTTTCTCATCTGGAGTTTCCTCTCTCACAAGGTCGACCACTTAGTTTCGTCGAACTCATACTGTTTCGAGTGGCATCGCCACACATTTCAGAGGACAGGCGCTTCTCCTGGCATAGTATCGAAAACTTAGTATCAGATAGAACAATTAGATTAAATTGGAACTATGCTTCGCATCTGGTGTTTCCTCTCTCACAAGGTCGGCCACTTAGTTTCGTCGAACACATACGGCTTCGAGTAGCATCGCGACAGATTTCGCAGAACAGGCGCTTCTCCTGGCACAGTATCGAACACTTAGTTTCAGATAGAACAATTAGTTTAAAATGGCACTAAATTTCGCGTCTGGAGTTTCCTCTCTCAGAAGGTGGACCACTCAGTTTCGTCAAACACATACGTTTTCGAGTGGCATCGCCACAGATTTGAGAGAACAGGCGCTTACCCTGGCACAATATCGAACACTTAGTTTCAGAGAGAACAATTAGTTTAAAATGGAAATAAGTTTCGCGTCTGGTGTTTCCTCTCTCAGAAGGTGGACCACTCAGTTTCGTCGAACACATACGTTTTCGAGTGGCATCGCCGCAGATTTCAGAGAACAGGCGCTTCCCCTGGCACAGTATCGAACACTTAGTTTCAGAGAGAACAATTAGTTTAAAATGGGATCAAGTTTGGCATCTGAAGTTTCCTCTCTCACAAGGTCGGCCACTTAGTTTCGTCGAACACATACGTTTTCGAGTGGCATCGCCACAGATTTCAGAGAACAGGCGCTTCTTCTGGCACAGTATCGGACACATAGTTTCAGATAGACCAATTAGTTTAGAATGGAACTGAGTTTCGCATCCGGAGTTTCCTCTCTCAAAATGTCGACCACTTAATTTCGTCGAACACATACGGTTTCGAGTGGCATCGCCACAGATTTCAGAGAACAGGCGCTTCTCCTGGCACAGTATCGAACACTTAGTTTCAGGTAGAACAATTAGTTTAAAATGGAACTATGTTTCGCAACTGGAGATTCCTCTCTCACATGATCGACGACTTAGTTTCGTCGAACACAGACGGTTTCGAGTGCCATCACCACAGATTTCAGAGAGCAGGCGCTTCTCCTGGCACAGTATCGAACACTCAGCTACAGATAGAACAATTAGTTTAAAATTGAACTATGTTTCGCATCTGGAGTTTCCTCTCTCACAAGGTCGGCCACTTAGTTTCGTCGAACAGATACGGTTTCGAGTGGCATCGCCACAGATTTCAGAGAGCAGGCCTTTCTCCTGGCACAGTATCGAACACTTATTTCAGACAGAACAATTAGTTTAAAATGGAACTATGTTTCGCATCTGGAGTATCCTCTCTCGCAAGGTCGACCACTTAGTTTCGTCGAACTCATACGGTTTCGAGTGGCATCGCCACAGATTTCAGAGTTCAGGCGCTTCTCCTGGCACATAATCGAACACATAGTTGCAGATAGAACAATTAGTTTAAAATGGAACTAAGTTTCGCATCTGGAGTTTCCTCTCTCAAAAGGTCGGCCACTTAGTTTCGTCGAACACATACGGCTTCGAGTAGCATCGCGACAGATTTCGCAGAACAGGCGCTTCTCCTGGCACAGTATCGAACACTTAGTTTCAGATAGAACAATTAGTTTAAAATGGCACTAAATTTCGCGTCTGGAGTTTCCTCTCTCAGAAGGTGGACCACTCAGTTTCGTCAAACACATACGTTTTCGAGTGGCATCGCCACAGATTTGAGAGAACAGGCGCTTACCCTGGCACAATATCGAACACTTAGTTTCAGAGAGAACAATTAGTTTAAAATGGAAATAAGTTTCGCGTCTGGTGTTTCCTCTCTCAGAAGGTGGACCACTCAGTTTCGTCGAACACATACGTTTTCGAGTGGCATCGCCGCAGATTTCAGAGAACAGGCGCTTCCCCTGGCACAGTATCGAACACTTAGTTTCAGAGAGAACAATTAGTTTAAAATGGGATCAAGTTTGGCATCTGAAGTTTCCTCTCTCACAAGGTCGGCCACTTAGTTTCGTCGAACACATACGTTTTCGAGTGGCATCGCCACAGATTTCAGAGAACAGGCGCTTCTTCTGGCACAGTATCGGACACATAGTTTCAGATAGACCAATTAGTTTAGAATGGAACTGAGTTTCGCATCCGGAGTTTCCTCTCTCAAAATGTCGACCACTTAATTTCGTCGAACACATACGGTTTCGAGTGGCATCGCCACAGATTTCAGAGAACAGGCGCTTCTCCTGGCACAGTATCGAACACTTAGTTTCAGGTAGAACAATTAGTTTAAAATGGAACTATGTTTCGCAACTGGAGATTCCTCTCTCACATGATCGACGACTTAGTTTCGTCGAACACAGACGGTTTCGAGTGCCATCACCACAGATTTCAGAGAGCAGGCGCTTCTCCTGGCACAGTATCGAACACTCAGCTACAGATAGAACAATTAGTTTAAAATTGAACTATGTTTCGCATCTGGAGTTTCCTCTCTCACAAGGTCGGCCACTTAGTTTCGTCGAACAGATACGGTTTCGAGTGGCATCGCCACAGATTTCAGAGAGCAGGCCTTTCTCCTGGCACAGTATCGAACACTTATTTCAGACAGAACAATTAGTTTAAAATGGAACTATGTTTCGCATCTGGAGTATCCTCTCTCGCAAGGTCGACCACTTAGTTTCGTCGAACTCATACGGTTTCGAGTGGCATCGCCACAGATTTCAGAGTTCAGGCGCTTCTCCTGGCACATAATCGAACACATAGTTGCAGATAGAACAATTAGTTTAAAATGGAACTAAGTTTCGCATCTGGAGTTTCCTCTCTCAAAAGGTCGACCACTTAATTTCGTCGAACACATACGGTTTCGAGTGGCATCGCCACAGATTTCAGAGAACAGGCGCTTCTCCTGGCACAGTATCGAACACTTAGTTTCAGGTAGAACAATTAGTTTAAAATGGAACTATGTTTCGCAACTGGAGATTCCTCTCTCACATGATCGACGACTTAGTTTCGTCGAACACAGACGTTTTCGAGTGGCATCACCACAGATTTCAGAGAGCAGGCGCTTCTCCTGGCACAGTATCGAACACTCAGCTACAGATAGAACAATTAGTTTAAAATTGAACTATGTTTCGCATCTGGAGTTTCCTCTCTCACAAGGTCGGCCACTTAGTTTCGTCGAACACATACGGTTTCGAGTGGCATCGCCACAGATTTCAGAGAGCAGGCCTTTCTCCTGGCACAGTATCGAACACTTATTTCAGAGAGAACAATTAGTTTAAAATGGAACTATGTGTCGCATCTGGAGTATCCTCTCTCACAAGGTCGGCCACTTAGTTTCGTCGAACACATACGGTTTCCAGTGGCGTCGCCACAGATTTCAGAGAACAGGCGCTTCTCCTTGCACAGTATTGAACACTTAGTTTCAGATGGAACATTTAGTTTAAAATGGAACTAAGTTTCGCAACTGTAGATTCCTCTCTCACAAGATCGACGACTTAGTTTCGTCGAACACAGACGGTTTCGAGTGGCATCGCCACAGATATCAGAGAACAGGCGCTTCTCCTAGCTCATTTTCGATCACTTAGTTTCAGATAAAATAATTAGTTTAAAATGGAACTAAGTTTCGCATCTGGAGTTTCCTCTCTCACAAGGTCGACCACTTAGTTTAGTCGAACACATACGGTTTCGAGTAGCATCGCCACAGATTTCAGAGAGCAGGCCTTTCTCCTGGCACAGTATCGAACACTTATTTCAGACAGAACAATTAGTTTAAAATGGAACTATGTTTCGCATCTGGAGTATCCTCTCTCACAAGGTCGACCACTTAGTTTCGTCGAACTCATACGGTTTCGAGTGGCATCGCCACAGATTTCAGAGTTCAGACGCTTCTCCTGGCACATTATCTAACACATAGTTGCAGATAGAACAATTAGTTTAAAATGAAATTAAGTTTCGCATCTGGAGTTTCCTCTCTCAAAATGTCGACCACTTAATTTCGTCGAACACATACGGTTTCGAGTGGCATCGCCACAGATTTCAGAGAACAGGCGCTTCTCCTGGCACAGTATCGAACACTTAGTTTCAGGTAGAACAATTAGTTTAAAATGGAACTGTGTTTCGCAACTGGAGATTCCTCTCTCACATGATCGACGACTTAGTTTCGTCGAACACAGACGGTTTCGAGTGCCATCACCACAGATTTCAGAGAGCAGGCGCTTCTCCTGGCACAGTATCGAACACTCAGCTACAGATAGAACAATTAGTTTAAAATTGAACTATGTTTCGCATCTGGAGTTTCCTCTCTCACAAGGTCGGCCACTTAGTTTCGTCGAACACATACGGTTTCGAGTGGCATCGCCACAGATTTCAGAGAGCAGGCCTTTCTCCTGGCACAGTATCGAACACTTATTTCAGAGAGAACAATTAGTTTAAAATGGAACTATGATTCGCATCTGGAGTATCCTCTCTCACAAGGTCGACCACTTAGTTTCGTCGAACTCATACGGTTTCGAGTGGCATCGCCACAGATTTCAGAGAACAGGCGCTTCTCCTGGCACAGTATCGAACACTTAGGTTCAGGTAGAACAATTAGTTTAAAATGGAACTATGTTTCGCAAATGGAGATTCCTCTCTCACAAGGTCGACCACTTAGTTTAGTCGAACACATACGGTTTCGAGTAGCATCGCCACAGATTTCAGAGAGCAGGCCTTTCTCCTGGCACAGTATCGAACACTTATTTCAGACAGAACAATTAGTTTAAAATGGAACTATGTTTCGCATCTGGAGTATCCTCTCTCGCAAGGTCGACCACTTAGTTTCGTCGAACTCATACGGTTTCGAGTGGCATCGCCACAGATTTCAGAGTTCAGGCGCTTCTCCTGGCACATAATCGAACACATAGTTGCAGATAGAACAATTAGTATAAAATGGAACTAAGTTTCGCATCTGGAGTTTCCTCTCTCAAAAGGTCGACCACTTAATTTCGTCGAACACATACGGTTTCGAGTGGCATCGCCACAGATTTCAGAGAACAGGCGCTTCTCCTGGCACAGTATCGAACACTCAGCTTCAGATAGAACAATTAGTTTAAAATTGAACTATGTTTCGCATCTGGAGTTTCCTCTCTCACAAGGTCGGCCACTTAGTTTCGTCGAACACATACGGTTTCGAGTGGCATCGCCACAGATTTCAGAGAGCAGGCCTTTCTCCTGGCACAGTATCGAACACTTATTTCAGAGAGAACAATTAGTTTAAAATGGAACTATGTGTCGCATCTGGAGTATCCTCTCTCACAAGGTCGGCCACTTAGTTTCGTCGAACACATACGGTTTCGAGTGGCGTCGCCACAGATTTCAGAGAACAGGCGCTTCTCCTTGCACAGTATTGAACACTTAGTTTCAGATGGAACATTTAGTTTAAAATGGAACTAAGTTTCGCAACTGTAGATTCCTCTCTCACAAGATCGACGACTTAGTTTCGTCGAACACAGACGGTTTCGAGTGGCATCGCCACAGATATCAGAGAACAGGCGCTTCTCCTAGCTCATTTTCGATCAATTAGTTTCAGATAAAATAATTAGTTTAAAATGGAACTAAGTTTCGCATCTGGAGTTTCCTCTCTCACAAGGTCGACCACTTAGTTTCGTCGAACTCATACGGTTTCCAGTGGCATCGCCACAGATTTCAGAATTCAGGCGCTTCTCCTGGCACATTATCGAACACATAGTTGCAGATAGAACAATTAGTTAAAATGGAACTAAGTTTCGCATCTGGAGTTTCCTCTCTCACAAGGTCGACCACTTAATTACGTCGAACACATACGGTTTCGAGTGGCATCGCCACAGATTTCAGAGAACAGGCGCTTCTCCTGGCACAGTATCGAACACTTAGTTTCAGGTAGAACAATTATTTTAAAAAGGAACTATGTTTCGCATCTGGAGTTTCCTCTCTCACAAGGTCGACCACTTAATTTCGTCGAACACATACGGTTTCGAGTGGCATCGCCACAGATTTCAGAGAACAGGCGCTTCTCCTGACACAGTATCGAACACTTAGTTTCAGGTAGAACAATTAGTTTAAAATGGAACTATGTTTCGCAACTGTAGATTCCTCTCTCACAAGATCGACGACTTAGTTTCGTCGAACACAGACGGTTTCGAGTGGCATCGCCACAGATTTCAGAGTTCAGGCGCGTCTCCTGGCACATTATCGAACACATAGTTGCAGATAGAACAATTAGTTTAAAATGGGACTAAGTTTCGCATCTGGAGTTTCTTCTCTCACAAGGTCGACCACTTAGTTTCGTCGAACTCATACGGTTTCGAGTGGCATCGCCACAGATTTCAGAGTTCAGGCGCTTCCCCTGGCACATTATCGAACACATAGTTGCAGATAGAACAATTAGTTTAAAATGGAACTAAGTTTCGCATCTGGAGTTTCCTCTCTCACAAGGTCGACCACTTAATTACGTCGAACACATACGGTTTCGAGTGGCATCGCCACAGATTTCAGAGAACAGGCCTTTCTCCTGGCACAGTATCGAACACTTATTTCAGACAGAACAATTAGTTTAAAATGGAACTAAGTTTCGCATCTGGAGTTTCCTCTCTCACAAGGTCGACCACTTAGTTTCGTCGAACTCATACGGTTTCGAGTGGCATCGCCACAGATTTCAAAGTTCAGGCGCTTCTCCTGGCACATTATCGAACACATAGTTGCAGATAGAACAATTAGTTTAAAATGGAACTAAGTTTCGCATCTGGAGATTCCTCTCTCACAAGGTCGACCACTTAATTACGTCGAACACATACGGTTTCGAGTGGCATCGCCACAGATTTCAGAGAACAGGCGCTTCTCCTGGCACAGTATCGAACACTTAGTTTCAGGTAGAACAATTAGTTTAAAATGGAACTATGTTTCGCAACTGGAGATTCCTCTCTCACATGATCGACGAAATAGTTTCGTCGAACACAGACGGTTTCGATTGGCATCGCCACAGATTTCAGATAACAGGCGCTACTCCTGGCACAGTATCGAACACTTAGTTTCAGATAGAACAATTAGTTTAAAATTGAACTATGTTTCGCATCTGGAGTTTCCTCTCCCACAAGGTCGGCCACTTAGTTTCGTCGAACACATACGTTTTCGAGTGGCGTCGCCACAGATTTCAGAGAACAGGCGCTTCTCCTTGCACAGTATTGAACACTTAGTTTCAGATGGAACATTTAGTTTAAAATGGAACTAAGTTTCGCAACTGTAGATTCCTCTCTCACAAGATCGACGACTTAGTTTCGTCGAACACAGACGGTTTCGAGTGGCATCGCCACAGATATCAGAGAACAGGCGCTTCTCCTGGCTCATTTTCGATCACTTAGTTTCAGATAAAATAATTAGTTTAAAATGGAACTACGTTTCGCATCTGGAGTTTCCTCTCTCACAAGGTCGACCACTTAGTTTCGTCGAACTCATACGGTTTCGAGTGGCATCGCCACAGATTTCAGATTTCAGGCGCTTCTCCTGGCACATTATCGAACACATAGTTGCAGATAGAACAATTAGTTTAAAATGGAACTAAGTTTCGCATCTGGAGTTTGCTCTCTCAAAAGGTCGACCACTTAATTTCGTCGAACACATACGGTTTCGAGTGGCATCGCCACAGATTTAAGAGAACAGGCGCTTCTCCTGGCACAGTATCGAACACTTATTTCAGACCGAACAATTAGTTTAAAATAGAACTATGTTTCGCATCTGGAGTATCCTCTCTCACAAGGTCAACCACTTAGTTTCGTCGAACACATACGGTTTCGAGTGGCATCGCTACACATTTCAGAGAACAGGCGCTTCTCTTGGCACAGTATCGACCACTTAGTGTGAGACAGAACAATTAGTTTAAAATGGACTATGTTTCGCATCTGGAGAATGCTCTCTGACAAGGTCAACCACTTAATTTCGTCGAACACAGACGGTTTCGAGTGGCATCGCCACAGATTTCAGAGAACAGGCGCTACTCCTGGCACAGTATCGAACACTTAGTTTCAGATAGAACAATTAGTTTAAAATGGAACTAAGTTTCGCATCTGGAGTTTCCTCTCTCACAAGGTCGACCACTTAATTTCGTCGAACACATACGGTTTCGAGTGGCATCGCCGCAGATTTCAGAGAACAGGCGCTTCTCCTGACACAGTATCGAACACTTAGTTTCAGGTAGAACAATTAGTTTAAACTGGAACTATGTTTCGCAACTGTAGATTCCTCTCTCACAAGATCGACGACTTAGTTTCGTCGAACACAGACGGTTTCGAGTGGCATCGCCACAGATTTCAGAGTTCAGGCGCGTCTCCTGGCACATTATCGAACACATAGTTGCAGATAGAACAATTAGTTTAAAATGGAACTAAGTTTCGCATCTGGAGTTTCCTCTCTCACAAGGTCGAACACATACGGTTTCGAGTGGCATCGCCACAGATTTCAGAGAACAGGCGCTTCTCCTGGCACAGTATCGAACACTTAGTTTCAGGTAGAACAATTTGTTTAAAATGGAACTATGTTTCGCAACTGGAGATTCCTCTCTCACAAGGTCGACCACTTAGTTTAGTCGAACACATACGGTTTCGAGTGGCATCACCACAGATTTCAGAGAGCAGGCGCTTATCCTGGCACAGTATCGAACACTTATTTCAGACCGAACAATTAGTTTAAAATGGAACTATGTTTCGCATCTGGAGTATCCTCTCTCACAAGGTCAACCACTTAGTTTCGTCGAACACATACGGTTTCGAGTGGCATCGCTACACATTTCAGAGAACAGGCACTTCTCCTGGCACAGTATCGACCACTTAGTGTCAGACAGAACAATTAGTTTAAAATGGACTATGTTTCGCATCTGGAGTATGCTCTCTCACAAGGTCAACCACTTAATTTCGTCGAACACATACGGTTTCGAGTGGCATCGCCACAGATTTCAGAGAACAGGCGCGTCTCCTGGCACTGTATCGAACACTTAGTTTCAGATGGAACACTTAAATTTAAAATGGCACTATGTTTCGCATCTGGAGTTTCCTCTACCACAAGGTCGACCACTTATTTTCGTCGAACACATACGGTTTCGAGTAGCATCGCCACAGATTTCAGAGAACAGGCGCTTCTCCTGGCTCAGTATCGAACACTTAGTTTCAGATAGAAAAATTAGTTTAAAATGGTACTAAGTTTCGCATCAGGAGTTTCCTCTCTCACAAGGTCGACCACTTAGTTTCGTCGAACATATACGGTTTCGAGTGGCATCGCCACAGGTTTCAGAGAACTGGCGCTTCTCCGGGCACAGTATCGAACACTTAGTATCAGATAGAACAATTACTTTAAAATGGAACTAAGTTTCGCATCTGGAGTTTCCTCTCTCACAAGGTCGACCACTTAATTTCGTCGAACACATACGGTTTCGAGTGGCATCGCCGCAGATTTCAGAGAACAGGCGCTTCTCCTGACACAGTATCGAACACTTAGTTTCAGGTAGAACAATTAGTTTAAACTGGAACTATGTTTCGAAAACTGTAGATTCCTCTCTCACAAGATCGACGACTTAGTTTCGTCGAACACAGACGGTTTCGAGTGGCATCGCCACAGATTTCAGAGTTCAGGCGCGTCTCCTGGCACATTATCGAACACATAGTTGCAGATAGAACAATTAGTTTAAAATGGAACTAAGTTTCGCATCTGGAGTTTCCTCTCTCACAAGGTCGACCACTTAATTTCGTCGAACACATACGGTTTCGAGTGGCATCGCCACAGATTTCAGAGAACAGGCGCTTCTCCTGGCACAGTATCGAACACTTAGTTTCAGGTAGAACAATTTGTTTAAAATGGAACTATGTTTCGCATCTGGAATTTCAACTCTCACCAGGTCAAAGACATACTTTCGTCGAACACATACGGTTTCGAGTAGCATCGCCGCAGATTTCAGAGAACAGGCGCTTCGCCTGGCACAGTATCGAACGCTTAGTTTCAGATAGAACAATTAGTTTAAAATGGAACTAAGTTTCGCATCTGGAGTTTCCTCTCTCACAAGATCGACGACTTAGTTTCGTCGAACACAGACGGTTTCGAGTGGCATCGCCACAGATTTCAGAGTTCAGGCGCGTCTCCTGGCACATTATCGAACACATAGTTGCAGATAGAACAATTAGTTTAAAATTGAACTATGTTTCGCATCTGGAGTTTCCTCTCTCACAAGGTCGGCCACTTAGTTTCGTCGAACACATACGGTTTCGAGTGGCATCGCCACAGATTTCAGAGAGCAGGCCTTTCTCCTGGCACAGTATCGAACACTTATTTCAGACAGAACAATTAGTTTAAAATGGAACTAAGTTTCGCATCTGGAGTTTCCTCTCTCACAAGGTCGACCACTTAGTTTCGTCGAACTCATACGGTTTCGAGTGGCATCGCCACAGATTTCAGAGTTCAGGCGCTTCTCCTGGCACATTATCGAACACATAGTTGCAGATAGAACAATTAGTTTAAAATGGAACTAAGTTTCGCATCTGGAGTTTCCTCTCTCACAAGGTCGACCACTTAATTACGTCGAACACATACGGTTTCGAGTGGCATCGCCACAGATTTCAGAGAACAGGCGCTTCTCCTGGCACAGTATCGAACACTTAGTTTCAGGTAGAACAATTAGTTTAAAATGGAACTATGTTTCGCAACTGGAGATTCCTCTCTCACATGATCGACGAAATAGTTTCGTCGAACACAGACGGTTTCGAGTGGCATCGCCACAGATTTCAGATAACAGGCGCTACTCCTGGCACAGTATCGAACACTTAGTTTCAGGTAGAACAATTAGTTTAAAATGGAACTATGTTTCGCAACTGTAGATTCCTCTCTCACAAGATCGACGACTTAGTTTCGTCGAACACAGACGGTTTCGAGTGGCATCGCCACAGATTTCAGAGAACAGGCGCTTTTCCTGACACAGTATCGAACACTTAGTTTCAGGTAAAACAATTAGTTTAAAATGGAACTATGTTTCGTAACTGTAGATTCCTCTCTCACAAGATCGACGACTTAGTTTCGTCGAACACAGACGGTTTCCGAGTGGCATCGACACAGATTTCAGAGAGCAGGCGCTTCTCCTGGCACAGTATCGAACACTCAGCTACAGATAGAACAATTAGTTTAAAATTGAACTATGTTTCGCATCTGGAGTTTCCTCTCCCACAAGGTCGGCCACTTAGTTTCGTCGAACACATACGGTTTCGAGTGGCGTCGCCACAGATTTCAGAGAACAGGCGCTTCTCCTTGCACAGTATTGAACACTTAATTTCAGATGGAACATTTAGTTTAAAATGGAACTAAGTTTCGCAACTGTAGATTCCTCTCTCACAAGATCGACGACTTAGTTTCGTCGAACACAGACGGTTTCGAGTGGCATCGCCACAGATATCAGAGAACAGGCGCTTCTCCTGGCTCATTTTCGATCACTTAGTTTCAGATAAAATAATTAGTTTAAAATGGAACTAAGTTTCGCATCTGGAGTTTCCTCTCTCACAAGGTCGACCACTTAGTTTCGTCGAACTCATACGGTTTCGAGTGGCATCGCCACAGATTTCAGAGTTCAGGCGCTTCTCCTGGCACATTATCGAACACATAGTTGCAGATAGAACAATTAGTTAAAAATGGAACTAAGTTTCGCATCTGGAGTTTCCTCTCTCACAAGGTCGACCACTTAATTTCGTCGAACACATACGGTTTCGAGTGGCATCGCCACAGATTTAAGAGAACAGGCGCTTCTCCTTGCACAGTATTGAACACTTAGTTTCAGATGGAACATTTAGTTTAAAATGGAACTAAATTTCGCAACTGTAGATTCCTCTCTCACAAGATCGACGACTTAGTTTCGTCGAACACAGACGGTTTCGAGTGGCATCGCCACAGATATCAGAGAACAGGCGCTTCTCCTGGCTCATTTTCGATCACTTAGTTTCAGATAAAATAATTAGTTTAAAATGGAACTAAGTTTCGCATCTGGAGTTTCCTCTCTCACAAGGTCGACCACTTAGTTTCGTCGAACTCATACGGTTTCGAGTGGCATCGCCACAGATTTCAGAGTTCAGGCGCTTCTCCTGAAACAGTATCGAACACTTAGTTTCAGGTAGAATAATTAGTTTAAAATGGAACTATGTTTCGCAACTGTAGATTCCTCTCTCACAAGATCGACGACTTAGTTTCGTCGAACACAGACGGTTTTGAGTGGCATCGCCACAGATTTCAGAGTTCAGGCGCGTCTCCTGGCACATTATCGAACACATAGTTGCAGATAGAACAATTAGTTTAAAATGGAACTAAGTTTCGCATCTGGAGTTTCCTCTCTCACAAGGTCAACCACTTAGTTTCGTCGAACACATACGGTTTCGAGTGGCATCGCTACACATTTCAGAGAACAGGCGCTTCTCTTGGCACAGTATCGACCACTTAGTGTCAGACAGAACAATTAGTTTAAAATGGACTATGTTTCGCATCTGGAGAATGCTCTCTGACAAGGTCAACCACTTAATTTCGTCGAACACAGACGGTTTCGAGTGGCATCGCCACAGATTTCAGAGAACAGGCGCTACTCCTGGCACAGTATCGAACACTTAGTTTCAGATAGAACAATTAGTTTAAAATGGAACTAAGTTTCGCATCTGGAGTTTCCTCTCTCACAAGGTCGACCACTTAATTTCGTCGAACACATACGGTTTCGAGTGGCATCGCCGCAGATTTCAGAGAACAGGCGCTTCTCCTGACACAGTATCGAACACTTAGTTTCAGGTAGAACAATTAGTTTAAACTGGAACTATGTTTCGCAACTGTAGATTCCTCTCTCACAAGATCGACGACTTAGTTTCGTCGAACACAGACGGTTTCGAGTGGCATCGCCACAGATTTCAGAGTTCAGGCGCGTCTCCTGGCACATTATCGAACACATAGTTGCAGATAGAACAATTAGTTTAAAATGGAACTAAGTTTCGCATCTGGAGTTTCCTCTCTCACAAGGTCGACCACTTAATTTCGTCGAACACATACGGTTTCGAGTGGCATCGCCACAGATTTCAGAGAACAGGCGCTTCTCCTGGCACAGTATCGAACACTTAGTTTCAGGTAGAACAATTTGTTTAAAATGGAACTATGTTTCGCAACTGGAGATTCCTCTCTCACAAGGTCGACCACTTAGTTTAGTCGAACACATACGGTTTCGAGTGGCATCGCTACACATTTCAGAGAGCAGGCGCTTCTCTTGGCACAGTATCGAACACTTATTTCAGACCGAACAATTAGTTTAAAATGGACTATGTTTCGCATCTGGAGTATCCTCTCTCACAAGGTCAACCACTTAGTTTCGTCGAACACATACGGTTTCGAGTGGCATCGCCACAGATTTCAGAGAACAGGCGCTTCTCCTGGCACAGTATCGACCACTTAGTGTCAGACAGAACAATTAGTTTAAAATGGACTATGTTTCGCATCTGGAGTATGCTCTCTCACAAGGTCGACCACTTAGTTTAGTCGAACACATACGGTTTCGAGTGGCATCACCACAGATTTCAGAGAGCAGGCGCTTCTCCTGGCACAGTATCGAACACTTATTTCAGACCGAACAATTAGTATAAAATGGAACTATGTTTCGCATCTGGAGTATCCTCTCTCACAAGGTCAACCACTTAGTTTCGTCGAACACATACGGTTTCGAGTGGCATCGCTACACATTTCAGAGAACAGGCGCTTCTCCTGGCACAGTATCGACCACTTAGTGTCAGACAGAACAATTAGTTTAAAATGGACTATGTTTCGCATCTGGAGTATGCTCTCTCACAAGGTCAACCACTTAATTTCGTCGAACACATACGGTTTCGAGTGGCATCGCCACAGATTTCAGAGAACAGGCGCGTCTCCTGGCACTGTATCGAACACTTAGTTTCAGATGGAACACTTAAATTTAAAATGGCACTATGTTTCGCATCTGGAGTTTCCTCTACCACAAGGTCGACCACTTATTTTCGTCGAACACATACGGTTTCGAGTGGCATCGCCACAGATTTCAGAGAACAGGCGCTTCTCCTGGCACAGTATCGAACACTTAGTTTCAGGTAGAACAATTTGTTTAAAATGGAACTATGTTTCGCAACTGGAGATTCCTCTCTCACAAGGTCGACCACTTAGTTTAGTCGAACACATACGGTTTCGAGTAGCATCGCCACAGATTTCAGAGAGCAGGCCTTTCTCCTGGCACAGTATCGAACACTTATTTCAGACAGAACAATTAGTTTAAAATGGAACTATGTTTCGCATCTGGAGTATCCTCTCTCACAAGGTCGACCACTTAGTTTCGTCGAACTCATACGGTTTCGAGTGGCATCGCCACAGATTTCAGAGTTCACGCGCTTCTCCTGGCACATTATCGAACACATAGTTGCAGATAGAACAATTAGTTAAAAATGGAACTAAGTTTCGCATCTGGAGTTTCCTCTCTCACAAGGTCGACCACTTAGTTTCGTCGAACACATACGGTTTCGAGTGGCATCGCCACAGATTTCAGAGAACAGGCGCTTCTCCTGGCACAGTATCGAACACTTAGTTTCAGATGGAACATTAAGTTTAAAATGGAACTAAGTTTCGCATCTGGAGTTTCCTCTCTCACAAGGTCGAACACTTAGTTTAGTCGAACACATACGGTTTCGAGTAGCATCGCCACAGATTTCAGAGAGCAGGCCTTTCTCCTGGCACAGTATCGAACACTTATTTCAGACAGAACAATTAGTTTAAAATGGAACTATGTTTCGCATCTGGAGTATCCTCTCTCACAAGGTCGACCACTTAGTTTCGTCGAACTCATACGGTTTCGAGTGGCATCGCCACAGATTTCAGAGTTCACGCGCTTCTCCTGGCACATTATCGAACACATAGTTGCAGATAGAACAATTAGTTAAAAATGGAACTAAGTTTCGCATCTGGAGTTTCCTCTCTCACAAGGTCGACCACTTAGTTTCGTCGAACACATACGGTTTCGAGTGGCATCGCCACAGATTTCAGAGAACAGGCGCTTCTCCTGGCACAGTATCGAACACTTAGTTTCAGATGGAACATTAAGTTTAAAATGGAACTAAGTTTCGCATCTGGAGTTTCCTCTCTCACAAGGTCGAACACTTAGTTTCGGCGAACACATGCGGTTTCGAGCGGCATCGCCACACAGTTCAGAGAACAGGCGCTTCTCCTGGCACATTATCGAACACTTAGTTTCAGATAGAACAATTAGTTTAAAATGGAACTAAGTTTCGCATCTAGAGTTTCCTCTCTCAGAAGGTCGACCACTTAGTTTCGTCGAACACATACGGTTTCGAGTGGCATCGCCACAGATTTCAAAGAACAGGCGCTTCTCCTGGCACAGTATCGAACACTTAGTATCAGATAGAACAATTACTTTAAAATGGAACTAAGCTTCGCATCTGGAGTTTCCTCTCTCACAAGGTCGGCCACTTAGTTTCGTCGAACACATTCGGTTTCGAGTGGCATCGCCACACAGTTCAGAGAACAGGCGCTTCTCCTGGCACAGTATCGAACACTTAGTTTCAGAGAGAACAATTAGTTTAAAATGGAACTTATTTTCGCATCTTGAGTTTCCTCTCTCAGAAGATCGACCACTTAGTTTCGTCGAACACATACGGTTTCGAGTAGCATCGCGACAGATTTCAGAGAACAGGCGCTTCTCCTGGCACAGTATCGAACACTTAGTATCAGATAGAACAATTACTTTAAAATGGATCTAAGCTTCGCATCTGGAGTTTCCTCTCTCACAAGTTCGGCCACTCAGTATCGTCGAACACATACGGTTCAGAGTGGCATCGCCACAGATTTCAGAGAACAGGCGCTTCTCCTGGCACAATATCGAACACTTAGTTTCAGATAGAACAATTAGTTTAAAATGGAACTAACTTTCGCATCTGGAGTTTCCTCTCTCAGAAGGTTGACAACTTCGTTTCGTCGAACACATACGGTTTCGAGTGGCATCGCGACAGATTTCAGAGAACAGGCGCTTCTCCTCGCACAGTATCGAACACTTAGTTTCAGATGGAACAATTAGTTTAAAATGGAACTAAGTTTCGCATCTGGAGTTTCCTCTCTCACAAGGTCGGCCACTTAGTTTCGTCGAACACATACGGTTTCGAGTAGCATCGCCACAGATTTCAGAGAACAGGCGCTTCTCCTGGCTCATTATCGATCACTTTGTTTCAGATAGAACAATCAGTTTAAAATGGAACAAAGTCTGGCATCTGGAGTTTCCTCTCTCAGAAGGTCGACCACTTCGTTTCGTCGAACACATACGGTTTCGTGTAGCATCGCGACAGATTTCAGAGAACAGGCGCTTCTCCTGGCACAGTATCGAACACTTAGTTTCAGATGGAACATTTAGTTTAAAATGGAACTAAGTTTCGCATCTGGAGTTTCCTCTCTCAGAAGATCGGCCACTTAGTTTCGTCGAACACATACGGTTTCGAGTGGCATCGCCACAGATTTCAGAGAACAGGCGCTTCTCCTGGCTCAGTATCGAACACTTAGTTTCAGATGGAACATTTAGTTTAAAATGGAACTAAGTTTCGCATCTGGAGTTTCCTCTCTCAGAAGGTCGGCCACTTAGTTTCGTCGAACACATACGTTTTCGAGTGGCATCGCCACAGATTTCAAAGAACAGGCGCTTCTCCTGGCACAGTATCGAACACTTAGTATCAGATAGAACAATTACTTTAAAATGGAACTAAGCTTCGCATCTGGAGTTTCCTCTCTCACAAGGTCGGCCACTTAGTTTCGTCGAACACATACGGTTTCGAGTAGCATCGCCACGGATTTCAGAGAACAGGCGCTTCTCCTGGCTCATTATCGATCACTTTGTTTCAGATAGAACAATCAGTTTAAAATGGAACTAAGCTTCGCATCTGGAGTTTCCTCTCTCACAAGTTCGGCCACTTAGTATCGTCGAACACATAAGGTTTCGAGTGGCATCGCCACAGATTTCAGAGAACATGGGCTTCTCCTGGCACAGTATCGAACACTTAGTTTCAGATAGAACAATTAATTTAAAAAGGAACTAAGTCTCGCAACTGGAGTTTCCGCTCTCACAAGGTCGACCACTTAGTTTCGTCGAACACATACGGTTTCGAGTAGCATCGCGACAGATTTCCGAGAACAGGCGCTTCTCCTGGTACAGTAACGAACACTTAGTTTCAGATAGAACATTCAGTTTAAAATGGAACTAAGTTTCGTATCTGGAGTTTCCTCTCTCACAAAGTCGACCAGTTAGTTTCGTCGAACACATACGGTTTCGAGTAGCATCGCGACAGATTTCAGAGAACAGGCGCTTCTCCTGGCACAGTATCGAACACTTAGTTTCAGATGGAACATTTAGTTTAAAATGGAACTAAGTTTCGCATCTGGAGTTTCCTCTCTCAGAAGGTCGACCACTTAGTTTCGTCGGACACAAACGGTTTCGAGTAGCAACGCCACAGGTTTCAGAGAACAGGCGCTTCTACTGGCAGATTATGGAACACTTAGTTTCAGATGGAACATTTGGTTTAAAATGGAACTAAGTTTCGCATCTGGAGTTTCCTCTCTCACAAGGTCGACCACTTAATTTCGTCGAACACATACGGTTTCGAGTAGCATCGCCACATATTTCTGAGAACAGGCGCTTCTCCTGGCACAGTATCGAACACTTAGTTACAGGTAGAAAACTTAGCTTAAAATGGAACAATATTTCGCATTTGGAGTTTCCTCCCTCACAAGGTCGACCACTTAGTTTCGTCGAACACATACGGTTTCGAGTGGCATCGCCACAGATTTCAGAGAACTGGCGCGTCTCCTGGCACTGTATCTAACACTTAGTTTCAGATGGAACACTTAAATTTAAAATGGCACTATGTTTCGCATCTGGAGTTTCCTCTACCACAAGGTCGACCACTTATTTTCGTCGAACACATACGGTTTCGAGTAGCATCGCCACAGATTTCAGAGAACAGGCGCTTCTCCTGGCTCAGTATCGAACACTTAGTTTCAGATAGAAAAAGTAGTTTAAAATGGTACTAAGTTTCGCATCAGGAGTTTCCTCTCTCCCAAGGTCGACCACTTAGTTTCGTCGAACATATACGGTTTCGAGTGGCATCGCCACAGGTTTCAGAGAACTGGCGCTTCTCCGGGCACAGTATCGAACACTTAGTATCAGATAGAACAATTACTTTAAAATGGAACTAAGCTTCGCATCTGGAGTTTCCTCTCTCACAAGGTCGGCCACTTAGTATCGTCGAACACATACGGTTCAGAGTGGCATCGCCACAGATTTCAGAGAACAGGCGCTTCTCCTGGTACAATATCGAACACTTAGTTTCAGATAGAACAATTAATTTAAAATGGAACTAAGTTTCGCATCTGGAGTTTCCTCTCTCAGAAGGTCGACCACTTCGTTTCGTCGAACACATACGGTTTCGAGTAGCATCGCGACAGATTTCAGAGAACAGGCGCTTCTCCTGGCACAGTATCGAACACTTAGTTTCAGATGGAACATTTAGTTTAAAATGGAACTAAGTTTCGCATCTGGAGTTTCCTCTCTCACAAGGTCGACCACTTAGTTTCGGCGAACACATACGGTTTCGAGTAGCATCGCGACAGATTTCAGAGAACAGGTGCTTCTCCTGGCACAGTATCGAACACTTAGTTTCAGATAGAACAATTAGTTTAAAATGGGACTAAGTTTCGCTTCTGGAGTTTCCTCTCTCACAAGGTCGGCCACTTAGTTTCGTGGAACACATACGGTTTCGAGTGGCATCGCCACAGATTTCAGAGAACAGGCGCTTCTGCTGGCACAGTATCGAACACTTAGTTTCATGATGGAACATTTAGTTTAAAATGGAACTAAGTTTCGCATCTGCAGTTTCCTCTCTCACAAGGTCGAACACTTAGTTTCGGCGAACACATACGGTTTCGAGCGGCATCGCCACACAGTTCAGAGAACAGGCGCTTCTCCTGGCACAGTATCGAACACTTAGTTTCAGATAGAACAATTAGTTTAAAATGGAACTAAGTTTCGCATCTGGAGTTTCCTCTCTCACAAGGTCGGCCACTTAGTTTCGTCGAACACATACGGTTTCGAGTAGCATCGCCATAGATTTCAGGGAACAGGCGCTTCTCCGGGCACAGTATCGAACACTTAGTTTCAGATAGAACGATCAGTTTAAACGGAACAAAGTTTCGCATCTGGAGTTTCCTCTCCCACAAAGTCGACCGCTTAGTTTCGTCGAACACATACGGTTTCGACTAGCATCGCCACAGATTTCAGAGTACAGGCGCTTCTCCTGGCACAGTATCGAACACTTAGTTACAGGTAGAAAACTTAGCTTAAAATGGAACAATATTTCGCATTTGGAGTTTCCTCCCTCACAAGGTCGACCACTTAGTTTCGTCGAACACATACGGTTTCGAGTGGCATCGCCACAGATTTCAGAGAACTGGCGCGTCTCCTGGCACTGTATCTAACACTTAGTTTCAGATGGAACACTTAAATTTAAAATGGCACTATGTTTCGCATCTGGAGTTTCCTCTACCACAAGGTCGACCACTTATTTTCGTCGAACACATACGGTTTCGAGTAGCATCGCCACAGATTTCAGAGAACAGGCGCTTCTCCTGGCTCAGTATCGAACACTTAGTTTCAGATAGAAAAAGTAGTTTAAAATTGTACTAAGTTTCGCATCAGGAGTTTCCTCTCTCCCAAGGTCGACCACTTAGTTTCGTCGAACATATACGGTTTCGAGTGGCATCGCCACAGGTTTCAGAGAACTGGCGCTTCTCCGGGCACAGTATCGAACACTTAGTATCAGATAGAACAATTACTTTAAAATGGAACTAAGCTTCGCATCTGGAGTTTCCTCTCTCACAAGGTCGGCCACTTAGTATCGTCGAACACATACGGTTCAGAGTGGCATCGCCACAGATTTCAGAGAACAGGCGCTTCTCCTGGTACAATATCGAACACTTAGTTTCAGATAGAACAATTAATTTAAAATGGAACTAAGTTTCGCATCTGGAGTTTCCTCTCTCAGAAGGTCGACCACTTCGTTTCGTCGAACACATACGGTTTCGAGTAGCATCGCGACAGATTTCAGAGAACAGGCGCTTCTCCTGGCACAGTATCGAACACTTAGTTTCAGATGGAACATTTAGTTTAAAATGGAACTAAGTTTCGCATCTGGAGTTTCCTCTCTCACAAGGTCGACCACTTAGTTTCGGCGAACACATACGGTTTCGAGTAGCATCGCGACAGATTTCAGAGAACAGGTGCTTCTCCTGGCACAGTATCGAACACTTAGTTTCAGATAGAACAATTAGTTTAAAATGGGACTAAGTTTCGCTTCTGGAGTTTCCTCTCTCACAAGGTCGGCCACTTAGCTTCGTCGAACACATGCGGTTTCGAGTGGTATCGCCACAGATTTCAGAGAACAGGCGCTTCTCCTGGCACAGTATCGAACTCTTAATATCATATAGAACAATTATTTTAAAATGGAATTAAGTTTCGCATCTGGAGTTTCCTCTCCCACAAAGTCGACCGCTTAGTTTCGTGGAACCCATACGGTTTCGAGTGGCAACGCCACAGATTTCAGAGAACAGGCGGGTCTCCTGGCACAGTATCGAACACTTAGTATCGGATAGAACAATTACTTTAAAATGGAACTAAGCTTCGCATCTGGAGTTTCCTCTCTCACAAGGTCGACCACTTAGTTTCGACGTACACATACGGTATCGAGTGGCATCGCCACATATTTCAGAGGACAGGCGCTTCTCCTGGCATAGTATCCAACACTTAGTATCGGATAGAACAATGAGTTTAAAATGGAACTAAGTTTCGCATCTGGAGTTTCCTCTCTCACAAGGTCGACCACTTAGTTTCGTAGAACACATACGGTTTCCATTAGCATCGCCACAGATTTCAGAGAACGGGCACTTCTCCTGGCACAGTATCGAACTCTTAATATCATATAGAACAATTATTTTAAAATGGAATTAAGTTTCGCATTTTGAGTTTTCTCTCTCACAAGGTGAACCACTTAGTTTCGTCGAACACATATGGTTTCGAGTAGCATCGCCACTGATTTGAGAGAACAGGCGCTTCTCCTGGCACAGTATCGAACACTTAGTTTCAGATAGAACAATTAGTTTAAAATGGATCTATGTTTCGCATCTGGAGTGTCCTCTCTCACAAGGTCGACCACTTAGTTTCGTCGAACACATACGGTTTCGAGTAGTATCGCCACAGATTTCGCAGAACGGGAGTTTCTCCTGGCACAGTATCGAAAACTTAGTTTCAGATAGAACAATTAGTTTAAAATGGAACTATGTTTCGCATCTGGAGGTTCCTCTCTCACAAGGTCGGCCACTTAGCTTCGTCGAACACATACGGTTTCGAGTGGTATCGCCACAGATTTCAGAGAACAGGCGCTTCTCCTGGCACAGTATCGAACTCTTAATATCATATAGAACAATTATTTTAAAATGGAATTAAGTTTCGCATTTCGAGTTTCCTCTCTCACAAGTTCGACAACTTAGTTTCGTCGAACAAATACGGTTTCGAGTGGCATCGCCACAGATTTCAGAGAACAGGCGCTTCTCCTAGCACAGTATCGAACACTTAGTAACAGATAGCACAATTAGTTTAAAATGGAACTAAGTTTCGCATCTGGAGTATCCTCTCTCACAAGGTCGACCACTTAGTTTCGTCGAACACATACAGTTTCGAGTGGTATCGCCACAGATTTCGCAGAACGGCGTTTCTCCTGGCACATTATCGAACACATAGTTTCAGATAGACCAATTAGTTTAAAATGGAAGTAAGTTTCGCATCTGGAGTTTCCTCTCTCACAAGGTCGGCCAGTTAGTTTCGTCGAACACATACGGTTTCGAGCGGCATCGCCACACATTTCAGAGAACAGGCTCTTCTCCTGGCACAGTATCGAACACTTAGTTTCAGATAGAACAACTAGTTTAAAATGCAACTATGTTTCGCATTTGGAGTTTCTTCCCGCACAAGGCGACCACTTAGTTTCGTCGAACACATACGGTTTCGAGTGGCATCGCCACACATTTCAGAGAACAGGCGCTTCTCCTGCCACCGTATCGAAAACTTAGTTTCAGATAGAACAACTAGTTTAAAATGCAACTATGTTTCGCATCTGGAGTTTCCTCTCTCACAAGGTCGGCAACTTAGTTTCGTCGAACACATACGGTTTCGAGTGGTATCGCCACAGATTTCGCAGAACGGGAGTTTCTCCTGGCACAGTATCGAACACTTAGTTTCAGATAGAACAATTTGTTTAAAATGGAACTATGTTTCGCATCTGGAGTTTCCTCTCTCACAAGGTCGGCCACTTAGTTCTGTCGAACACATACGGTTTGGAGTGGTATCGCCACACATTTCAGAGAACAGGCGCTTCTCCTGGCACAGTATCGAAAACTTAGTTTTAGATAGAACAATAAGATTAAAATGGAACTAAGTTTCGCTTCTGGAGTTTCCTCTCTGACAGGATCGACCACTTTGTTTCGTCGAACACATACGGTTTCGAGTGGTATCGCCACAGATTTCAGAGAACAGGCGCTTCTCCTGGCACAGTATCGAACACTTAGTTTCAGATAGAACAACTAGTTTAAAATGCAACTATGTTTCGCATCTGGAGTTTCCTCTCTCACAAGGTCGGCAACTGAGTTTCGTCGAACACATACGGTTTCGAGTGGTATCGCCACAGATTTCAGAGAACAGGCGCTTCTCCTGGCACAGTATCGAACACTTAGTTTCAGATAGAACAATTAGTTTAAAATGGAACTATGATTCGCATCTGGAGTTTCCTCTCTCACAAGGTCGACCACTTAGATTCGTCGAACACATACGGTTTCGAGTAGTATCGCCACAGATTTCGCAGAACGGGAGTTTCTCCTGGCACAGTATCGAACACTTAGTTTCAGATAGAACAATTAGTTTAAAATGGAACTAATTTTCGCATCTGGAGTTTCCTCTCTGACAGGATCGACCACTTTGTTTCGTCGAACACATACGGTTTCGAGTGGTATCGCCACAGATTTCAGAGAACAGGCGCTTCTCCTGGCAGAGTATCGAACACTTAGTTTCAGATAGAAAAATTAGTTTAAAATGGAACTAAGTTTCGCTTTTGGAGTTTCCTCTCTCACAAGGTCGACCACTTAGTTTCGTCGAACACATACGGTTTCGAGTGGCATCGCCACAGATTTCAGAGAACAGACGCTTCTCCTGGCACAGTATCGAACACTAAGTTTCAGTTAGAATATTTAGTTTAAAATGGAAATATGTTTCGCATTTGGAGTTTCCTCTCTCACAAGGTCGACCACTTATTTTCGTCGAACACATACGTTTTCGAGTAGTATCGCCACAGATTTCGCAGAACGGGAGTTTCTCCTGGCACAGTATCGAACACTAAGTTTCAGTTAGAATATTTAGTTTAAAATGGAAATATGTTTCGCATTTGGAGTTTCCTCTCTCACAAGGTCGACCACTTATTTTCGCCGAACACATACGTTTTCGAGTAGTATCGCCACAGATTTCGCAGAACGGGAGTTTCTCCTGGCACAGCATCGAACACTTAGTTTCATATAGAACAACTAGTTTAAAATGCAACTATGTTTCGCATCTGGAGTTTCCTCTCTCACAAGGTCGGCAACTTAGTTTCGTCGAACACAAACGGTTTCGAGTGGTATCGCCACAGATTTCGCAGAACGGGAGTTTCTGCTGGCACAGTATCGAACACTTAGTTTCAGATAGAACAATTTGTTTAAAATGGAACTATGTTTCGCATCTGGAGTTTCCTCTCTCACAAGGTCGGCCACTTAGTTCTGTCGAACACATACGGTTTGGAGTGGTATCGCCACACATTTCAGAGAACAGGCGCTTCTCCTGGCACAGTATCGAAAACTTAGTTTTAGATAGAACAATAAGATTAAAATGGAACTAAGTTTCGCTTCTGGAGTTTCCTCTCTGACAGGATCGACCACTTTGTTTCGTCGAACACATACGGTTTCGAGTGGTATCGCCACAGATTTCAGAGAACAGGCGCTTCTCCTGGCACAGTATCGAACACTTAGTTTCAGATAGAACAACTAGTTTAAAATGCAACTATGTTTCGCATCTGGAGTTTCCTCTCTCACAATGTCGGCCACTTAGTTTCGTCGAACACATAAGGTTTCGAGTAGCACCGCCACAGATTTCAGAGAACAGGCGCTTCTCCTGGCACAGTATCGAACCCTTATGTCAGACAGAACAATTAGTTTAAAATGGAACTATGTTTCGCATCTGGAGTATCCTCTCTCACAAGGTCAACCACTTAGTTTCGTCGAACACATACGGTTTCGAGTGGCATCGCCACAGATTTCAGAGAACAGGCGCTTCTCCTGGCACAGTCCCGAACACTTAGTTTCAGATAGAACAATAAGATTAAAATGGAACTATGTTTCCCATCTGGAGTTTCCTCTCTCACAAGGTCGACCACTTAGTTTCGTCGAACACATACGGTTTCGAGTGGTATCGCCACAGATTTCGCAGAACGGGAGTTTCTCCTGGCACAGTATCGAACACTTAGTTTCAGATAGAACAATTTGTTTAAAATGGAACTATGTTTCGCATCTGGAGTTTCCTCTCTCACAAGGTCGGCCACTTAGTTCTGTCGAACACATACGGTTTGGAGTGGTATCGCCACACATTTCAGAGAACAGGCGCTTCTCCTGGCACAGTATCGAAAACTTAGTTTTAGATAGAACAATAAGATTAAAATGGAACTAAGTTTCGCTTCTGGAGTTTCCTCTCTGACAGGATCGACCACTTTGTTTCGTCGAACACATACGGTTTCGAGTGGTATCGCCACAGATTTCAGAGAACAGGCGCTTCTCCTGGCACAGTATCGAACACTTAGTTTCAGATAGAACAACTAGTTTAAAATGCAACTATGTTTCGCATCTGGAGTTTCCTCTCTCACAATGTCGGCCACTTAGTTTCGTCGAACACATAAGGTTTCGAGTAGCACCGCCACAGATTTCAGAGAACAGGCGCTTCTCCTGGCACAGTATCGAACCCTTATGTCAGACAGAACAATTAGTTTAAAATGGAACTATGTTTCGCATCTGGAGTATCCTCTCTCACAAGGTCAACCACTTAGTTTCGTCGAACACATACGGTTTCGAGTGGCATCGCCACAGATTTCAGAGAACAGGCGCTTCTCCTGGCACAGTCCCGAACACTTAGTTTCAGATAGAACAATAAGATTAAAATGGAACTATGTTTCCCATCTGGAGTTTCCTCTCTCACAAGGTCGACCACTTAGTTTCGTCGAACACATACGGTTTCGAGTGGCACCGCCACAGATTTCAGAGAACAGGCGCTTCTCCTGGCACAGAATCGAACACTTAGTTTCAGATAGAACAATTAGTTTAAAATGGAACTAAGTTTCGCATCTGGAGTTTCCTCTCTCACAATGTCGGCCACTTAGTTTCGTCGAACACATACGGTTTCGAGTGGTATCGCCACAGATTTCAGAGAACAGGCGCTTCTCCTGGCACAGTATCAAACTCTTAATATCATATAGAACAATTATTTTAAAATGGAATTAAGTTTCGCATTTCGAGTTTCCTCTCTCACAAGTTCGACAACTTAGTTTCGTCGAACAAATACGGTTTCGAGTGGCATCGCCACAGATTTCAGAGAACAGGCGCTTCTCCTAGCACAGTATCGAACACTTAGTATCAGATAGCACAATTAGTTTAAAATGGAACTAAGTTTCGCATCTGGAGTATCCTCTCTCACAAGGTCGACCACTTAGTTTCGTCGAACACATACAGTTTCGAGTGGTATCGCCACAGATTTCGCAGAACGGCGTTTCTCCTGGCACATTATCGAACACATAGTTTCAGATAGACCAATTAGTTTAAAATGGAAGTAAGTTTCGCATCTGGAGTTTCCTCTCTCACAAGGTCGGCCAGTTAGTTTCGTCGAACACATACGGTTTCGAGCGGCATCGCCACACATTTCAGAGAACAGGCGCTTCTCCTGGCACAGTATCGAACACTTAGTTTCAGATAGAACAACTAGTTTAAAATGCAACTATGTTTCGCATTTGGAGTTTCTTCCCGCACAAGGCGACCACTTAGTTTCGTCGAACACATACGGTTTCGAGTGGCATCGCCACACATTTCAGAGAACGGGAGTTTCTCCTGGCACAGCATCGAACACTTAGTTTCAGATAGAACAACTAGTTTAAAATGCAACTATGTTTCGCATCTGGAGTTTCCTCTCTCACAAGGTCGGCAACTTAGTTTCGTCGAACACAAACGGTTTCGAGTGGTATCGCCACAGATTTCGCAGAACGGGAGTTTCTGCTGGCACAGTATCGAACACTTAGTTTCAGATAGAACAATGGAACTATGTTTCGCATCTGGAGTTTCCTCTCTCACAAGGTCGGCCACTTAGTTCTGTCGAACACATACGGTTTGGAGTGGTATCGCCACACATTTCAGAGAACAGGCGCTTCTCCTGGCACAGTATCGAAAACTTAGTTTTAGATAGAACAATAAGATTAAAATGGAACTAAGTTTCGCTTCTGGAGTTTCCTCTCTGACAGGATCGACCACTTTGTTTCGTCGAACACATACGGTTTCGAGTGGTATCGCCACAGATTTCAGAGAACAGGCGCTTCTCCTGGCACAGTATCGAACACTTAGTTTCAGATAGAACAACTAGTTTAAAATGCAACTATGTTTCGCATCTGGAGTTTCCTCTCTCACAATGTCGGCCACTTAGTTTCGTCGAACACATAAGGTTTCGAGTAGCACCGCCACAGATTTCAGAGAACAGGCGCTTCTCCTGGCACAGTATCGAACCCTTATGTCAGACAGAACAATTAGTTTAAAATGGAACTATGTTTCGCATCTGGAGTATCCTCTCTCACAAGGTCAACCACTTAGTTTCGTCGAACACATACGGTTTCGAGTGGCATCGCCACAGATTTCAGAGAACAGGCGCTTCTCCTGGCACAGTCCCGAACACTTAGTTTCAGATAGAACAATAAGATTAAAATGGAACTATGTTTCCCATTTGGAGTTTCCTCTCTCACAAGGTCGACCACTTAGTTTCGTCGAACACATACGGTTTCGAGTGGCACCGCCACAGATTTCAGAGAACAGGCGCTTCTCCTGGCACAGAATCGAACACTTAGTTTCAGATAGAACAATTAGTTTAAAATGGAACTAAGTTTCGCATCTGGAGTTTCCTCTCTCACAATGTCGGCCACTTAGTTTCGTCGAACACATACGGTTTCGAGTGGTATCGCCACAGATTTCAGAGAACAGGCGCTTCTCCTGGCACAGTATCAAACTCTTAATATCATATAGAACAATTATTTTAAAATGGAATTAAGTTTCGCATTTCGAGTTTCCTCTCTCACAAGTTCGACAACTTAGTTTCGTCGAACAAATACGGTTTCGAGTGGCATCGCCACAGATTTCAGAGAACAGGCGCTTCTCCTAGCACAGTATCGAACACTTAGTATCAGATAGCACAATTAGTTTAAAATGGAACTAAGTTTCGCATCTGGAGTATCCTCTCTCACAAGGTCGACCACTTAGTTTCGTCGAACACATACAGTTTCGAGTGGTATCGCCACAGATTTCGCAGAACGGCGTTTCTCCTGGCACATTATCGAACACATAGTTTCAGATAGACCAATTAGTTTAAAATGGAAGTAAGTTTCGCATCTGGAGTTTCCTCTCTCACAAGGTCGGCCAGTTAGTTTCGTCGAACACATACGGTTTCGAGCGGCATCGCCACACATTACAGAGAACAGGCGCTTCTCCTGGCACAGTATCGAACACTTAGTTTCAGATAGAACAACTAGTTTAAAATGCAACTATGTTTCGCATTTGGAGTTTCTTCCCGCACAAGGCGACCACTTAGTTTCGTCGAACACATACGGTTTCGAGTGGCATCGCCACACATTTCAGAGAACAGGCGCTTCTCCTGCCACCGTATCGAAAACTTAGTTTCAGATAGAACAACTAGTTTAAAATGCAACTATGTTTCGCATCTGGAGTTTCCTCTCTCACAAGGTCGGCAACTTAGTTTCGTCGAACACATACGGTTTCGAGTGGTATCGCCACAGATTTCGCAGAACGGGAGTTTCTCCTGGCACAGTATCGAACACTTAGTTTCAGATAGAACAATTTGTTTAAAATGGAACTATGTTTCGCATCTGGAGTTTCCTCTCTCACAAGGTCGGCCACTTAGTTCTGTCGAACACATACGGTTTGGAGTGGTATCGCCACACATTTCAGAGAACAGGCGCTTCTCCTGGCACAGTATCGAAAACTTAGTTTTAGATAGAACAATAAGATTAAAATGGAACTAAGTTTCGCTTCTGGAGTTTCCTCTCTGACAGGATCGACCACTTTGTTTCGTCGAACACATACGGTTTCGAGTGGTATCGCCACAGATTTCAGAGAACAGGCGCTTCTCCTGGCACAGTATCGAACACTTAGTTTCAGATAGAACAACTAGTTTAAAATGCAACTATGTTTCGCATCTGGAGTTTCCTCTCTCACACGGTCGGCAACTGAGTTTCGTCGAACACATACGGTTTCGAGTGGTATCGCCACAGATTTCAGAGAACAGGCGCTTCTCCTGGCACAGTATCGAACACTTAGTTTCAGAGAGAACAATTAGTTTAAAATGGAACTATGATTCGCATCTGGAGTTTCCTCTCTCACAAGGTCGACCACTTAGATTCGTCGAACACATACGGTTTCGAGTAGTATCGCCACAGATTTCGCAGAACGGGAGTTTCTCCTGGCACAGTATCGAACACTTAGTTTCAGATAGAACAATTAGTTTAAAATGGAACTAATTTTCGCATCTGGAGTTTCCTCTCTCACCAGGTCGACCACTTAGTTTCGTCGAACACATACGGTTTCGAGTGGCATCGCCGCAGATTTCAGAGAACAGGCGCTTCTCCTGACACAGTATCGAACACTTAGTTTCAGGTAGAACAATTAGTTTAAACTGGAACTATGTTTCGCAACTGTAGATTCCTCTCTCACAAGATCGACGACTTAGTTTCGTCGAACACAGACGGTTTCGAGTGGCATCGCCACAGATTTCAGAGTTCAGGCGCGTCTCCTGGCACATTATCGAACACATAGTTGCAGATAGAACAATTAGTTTAAAATGGAACTAAGTTTCGCATCTGGAGTTTCCTCTCTCACAAGGTCGACCACTTAATTTCGTCGAACACATACGGTTTCGAGTGGCATCGCCACAGATTTCAGAGAACAGGCGCTTCTCCTGGCACAGTATCGAACACTTAGTTTCAGGTAGAACAATTTGTTTAAAATGGAACTATGTTTCGCAACTGGAGATTCCTCTCTCACAAGGTCGACCACTTAGTTTAGTCGAACACATACGGTTTCGAGTGGCATCGCTACACATTTCAGAGAGCAGGCGCTTCTCTTGGCACAGTATCGAACACTTATTTCAGACCGAACAATTAGTTTAAAATGGACTATGTTTCGCATCTGGAGTATCCTCTCTCACAAGGTCAACCACTTAGTTTCGTCGAACACATACGGTTTCGAGTGGCATCGCCACAGATTTCAGAGAACAGGCGCTTCTCCTGGCACAGTATCGACCACTTAGTGTCAGACAGAACAATTAGTTTAAAATGGACTATGTTTCGCATCTGGAGTATGCTCTCTCACAAGGTCGACCACTTAGTTTAGTCGAACACATACGGTTTCGAGTGGCATCACCACAGATTTCAGAGAGCAGGCGCTTCTCCTGGCACAGTATCGAACACTTATTTCAGACCGAACAATTAGTATAAAATGGAACTATGTTTCGCATCTGGAGTATCCTCTCTCACAAGGTCAACCACTTAGTTTCGTCGAACACATACGGTTTCGAGTGGCATCGCTACACATTTCAGAGAACAGGCGCTTCTCCTGGCACAGTATCGACCACTTAGTGTCAGACAGAACAATTAGTTTAAAATGGACTATGTTTCGCATCTGGAGTATGCTCTCTCACAAGGTCAACCACTTAATTTCGTCGAACACATACGGTTTCGAGTGGCATCGCCACAGATTTCAGAGAACAGGCGCGTCTCCTGGCACTGTATCGAACACTTAGTTTCAGATGGAACACTTAAATTTAAAATGGCACTATGTTTCGCATCTGGAGTTTCCTCTACCACAAGGTCGACCACTTATTTTCGTCGAACACATACGGTTTCGAGTGGCATCGCCACAGATTTCAGAGAACAGGCGCTTCTCCTGGCACAGTATCGAACACTTAGTTTCAGGTAGAACAATTTGTTTAAAATGGAACTATGTTTCGCAACTGGAGATTCCTCTCTCACAAGGTCGACCACTTAGTTTAGTCGAACACATACGGTTTCGAGTAGCATCGCCACAGATTTCAGAGAGCAGGCCTTTCTCCTGGCACAGTATCGAACACTTATTTCAGACAGAACAATTAGTTTAAAATGGAACTATGTTTCGCATCTGGAGTATCCTCTCTCACAAGGTCGACCACTTAGTTTCGTCGAACTCATACGGTTTCGAGTGGCATCGCCACAGATTTCAGAGTTCACGCGCTTCTCCTGGCACATTATCGAACACATAGTTGCAGATAGAACAATTAGTTAAAAATGGAACTAAGTTTCGCATCTGGAGTTTCCTCTCTCACAAGGTCGACCACTTAGTTTCGTCGAACACATACGGTTTCGAGTGGCATCGCCACAGATTTCAGAGAACAGGCGCTTCTCCTGGCACAGTATCGAACACTTAGTTTCAGATGGAACATTAAGTTTAAAATGGAACTAAGTTTCGCATCTGGAGTTTCCTCTCTCACAAGGTCGAACACTTAGTTTCGGCGAACACATGCGGTTTCGAGCGGCATCGCCACACAGTTCAGAGAACAGGCGCTTCTCCTGGCACATTATCGAACACTTAGTTTCAGATAGAACAATTAGTTTAAAATGGAACTAAGTTTCGCATCTAGAGTTTCCTCTCTCAGAAGGTCGACCACTTAGTTTCGTCGAACACATACGGTTTCGAGTGGCATCGCCACAGATTTCAAAGAACAGGCGCTTCTCCTGGCACAGTATCGAACACTTAGTATCAGATAGAACAATTACTTTAAAATGGAACTAAGCTTCGCATCTGGAGTTTCCTCTCTCACAAGGTCGGCCACTTAGTTTCGTCGAACACATTCGGTTTCGAGTGGCATCGCCACACAGTTCAGAGAACAGGCGCTTCTCCTGGCACAGTATCGAACACTTAGTTTCAGAGAGAACAATTAGTTTAAAATGGAACTTATTTTCGCATCTTGAGTTTCCTCTCTCAGAAGATCGACCACTTAGTTTCGTCGAACACATACGGTTTCGAGTAGCATCGCGACAGATTTCAGAGAACAGGCGCTTCTCCTGGCACAGTATCGAACACTTAGTATCAGATAGAACAATTACTTTAAAATGGATCTAAGCTTCGCATCTGGAGTTTCCTCTCTCACAAGTTCGGCCACTCAGTATCGTCGAACACATACGGTTCAGAGTGGCATCGCCACAGATTTCAGAGAACAGGCGCTTCTCCTGGCACAATATCGAACACTTAGTTTCAGATAGAACAATTAGTTTAAAATGGAACTAACTTTCGCATCTGGAGTTTCCTCTCTCAGAAGGTTGACAACTTCGTTTCGTCGAACACATACGGTTTCGAGTAGCATCGCGACAGATTTCAGAGAACAGGCGCTTCTCCTCGCACAGTATCGAACACTTAGTTTCAGATGGAACAATTAGTTTAAAATGGAACTAAGTTTCGCATCTGGAGTTTCCTCTCTCACAAGGTCGACCACTTAGTTTCGGCGAACACATACGGTTTCGAGTAGCATCGCGACTGATTTCAGAGAACAGGTGCTTCTCCTGGCAAAGTATCGAACACTTAGTTTCAGATAGAACAATTAGTTTAAAATGGGACTAAGTTTCGCTTCTGGAGTTTCCTCTCTCACAAGGTCGGCCACTTAGTTTCGTCGAGCACATACGGTTTCGAGTGGCATCGCCACAGATTTCAGAGAACAGGCGCTTCTCCTGGCACAGTATCGAACACTTAGTTTCAGATGGAACATTTAGTTTAAAATGGAACTAAGTTTCGCATCTGGAGTTTCCTCTCTCACAAGGTCGAACACTTAGTTTCGGCGAACACATACGGTTTCGAGCGGCATCGCCACACAGTTCGGAGGATAGGCGCTTCTCCTGGCACATTATCGAACACTTAGTTTCAGATAGAACAATTAGTTTCAGATAGAACAATTAGTTTAAAATGGAACTAAGTTTCGCATCTGGAGTTTCCTCTCTCAGAAGGTCGACCACTTAGTTTCGTCGAACACATACGGTTTCGAGTGGCATCGCCACAGATTTCAAAGAACAGGCGCTTCTCCTGGCACAGTATCGAACACTTAGTATCAGATAGAACAATTACTTTAAAATGGAACTAAGCTTCGCATCTGGAGTTTTCTCTCTCACAAGGTCGGCCACTTAGTTTCGTCGAACACATACGGTTTCGAGTAGCATCGCCACAGATTTCAGAGAACAGGCGCTTCTCCTGGCTCATTATCGATCACTTTGTTTCAGATAGAACAATCAGTTTAAAATGGAACAAAGTCTGGCATCTGGAGTTTCCTCTCTCAGAAGGTCGACCACTTCGTTTCGTCGAACACATACGGTTTCGTGTAGCATCGCGACAGATTTCAGAGAACAGGCGCTTCTCCTGGCACAGTATCGAACACTTAGTTTCAGATGGAACATTTAGTTTAAAATGGAACTAAGTTTCGCATCTGGAGTTTCCTCTCTCAGAAGATCGGCCACTTAGTTTCGTCGAACACATACGGTTTCGAGTGGCATCGCCACAGATTTCAGAGAACAGGCGCTTCTCCTGGCTCAGTATCGAACACTTAGTTTCAGATGGAACATTTAGTTTAAAATGGAACTAAGTTTCGCATCTGGAGTTTCCTCTCTCAGAAGGTCGGCCACTTAGTTTCGTCGAACACATACGTTTTCGAGTGGCATCGCCACAGATTTCAAAGAACAGGCGCTTCTCCTGGCACAGTATCGAACACTTAGTATCAGATAGAACAATTACTTTAAAATGGAACTAAGCTTCGCATCTGGAGTTTCCTCTCTCACAAGGTCGGCCACTTAGTTTCGTCGAACACATACGGTTTCGAGTAGCATCGCCACGGATTTCAGAGAACAGGCGCTTCTCCTGGCTCATTATCGATCACTTTGTTTCAGATAGAACAATCAGTTTAAAATGGAACTAAGCTTCGCATCTGGAGTTTCCTCTCTCACAAGTTCGGCCACTTAGTATCGTCGAACACATAAGGTTTCGAGTGGCATCGCCACAGATTTCAGAGAACATGGGCTTCTCCTGGCACAGTATCGAACACTTAGTTTCAGATAGAACAATTAATTTAAAAAGGAACTAAGTCTCGCAACTGGAGTTTCCGCTCTCACAAGGTCGACCACTTAGTTTCGTCGAACACATACGGTTTCGAGTAGCATCGCGACAGATTTCCGAGAACAGGCGCTTCTCCTGGTACAGTAACGAACACTTAGTTTCAGATAGAACATTCAGTTTAAAATGGAACTAAGTTTCGTATCTGGAGTTTCCTCTCTCACAAAGTCGACCAGTTAGTTTCGTCGAACACATACGGTTTCGAGTAGCATCGCGACAGATTTCAGAGAACAGGCGCTTCTCCTGGCACAGTATCGAACACTTAGTTTCAGATGGAACATTTAGTTTAAAATGGAACTAAGTTTCGCATCTGGAGTTTCCTCTCTCAGAAGGTCGACCACTTAGTTTCGTCGGACACAAACGGTTTCGAGTAGCAACGCCACAGGTTTCAGAGAACAGGCGCTTCTACTGGCAGATTATGGAACACTTAGTTTCAGATGGAACATTTGGTTTAAAATGGAACTAAGTTTCGCATCTGGAGTTTCCTCTCTCACAAGGTCGACCACTTAATTTCGTCGAACACATACGGTTTCGAGTAGCATCGCCACATATTTCTGAGAACAGGCGCTTCTCCTGGCACAGTATCGAACACTTAGTTACAGGTAGAAAACTTAGCTTAAAATGGAACAATATTTCGCATTTGGAGTTTCCTCCCTCACAAGGTCGACCACTTAGTTTCGTCGAACACATACGGTTTCGAGTGGCATCGCCACAGATTTCAGAGAACTGGCGCGTCTCCTGGCACTGTATCTAACACTTAGTTTCAGATGGAACACTTAAATTTAAAATGGCACTATGTTTCGCATCTGGAGTTTCCTCTACCACAAGGTCGACCACTTATTTTCGTCGAACACATACGGTTTCGAGTAGCATCGCCACAGATTTCAGAGAACAGGCGCTTCTCCTGGCTCAGTATCGAACACTTAGTTTCAGATAGAAAAAGTAGTTTAAAATGGTACTAAGTTTCGCATCAGGAGTTTCCTCTCTCCCAAGGTCGACCACTTAGTTTCGTCGAACATATACGGTTTCGAGTGGCATCGCCACAGGTTTCAGAGAACTGGCGCTTCTCCGGGCACAGTATCGAACACTTAGTATCAGATAGAACAATTACTTTAAAATGGAACTAAGCTTCGCATCTGGAGTTTCCTCTCTCACAAGGTCGGCCACTTAGTATCGTCGAACACATACGGTTCAGAGTGGCATCGCCACAGATTTCAGAGAACAGGCGCTTCTCCTGGTACAATATCGAACACTTAGTTTCAGATAGAACAATTAATTTAAAATGGAACTAAGTTTCGCATCTGGAGTTTCCTCTCTCAGAAGGTCGACCACTTCGTTTCGTCGAACACATACGGTTTCGAGTAGCATCGCGACAGATTTCAGAGAACAGGCGCTTCTCCTGGCACAGTATCGAACACTTAGTTTCAGATGGAACATTTAGTTTAAAATGGAACTAAGTTTCGCATCTGGAGTTTCCTCTCTCACAAGGTCGACCACTTAGTTTCGGCGAACACATACGGTTTCGAGTAGCATCGCGACAGATTTCAGAGAACAGGTGCTTCTCCTGGCACAGTATCGAACACTTAGTTTCAGATAGAACAATTAGTTTAAAATGGGACTAAGTTTCGCTTCTGGAGTTTCCTCTCTCACAAGGTCGGCCACTTAGTTTCGTGGAACACATACGGTTTCGAGTGGCATCGCCACAGATTTCAGAGAACAGGCGCTTCTGCTGGCACAGTATCGAACACTTAGTTTCATGATGGAACATTTAGTTTAAAATGGAACTAAGTTTCGCATCTGCAGTTTCCTCTCTCACAAGGTCGAACACTTAGTTTCGGCGAACACATACGGTTTCGAGCGGCATCGCCACACAGTTCAGAGAACAGGCGCTTCTCCTGGCACAGTATCGAACACTTAGTTTCAGATAGAACAATTAGTTTAAAATGGAACTAAGTTTCGCATCTGGAGTTTCCTCTCTCACAAGGTCGGCCACTTAGTTTCGTCGAACACATACGGTTTCGAGTAGCATCGCCATAGATTTCAGGGAACAGGCGCTTCTCCGGGCACAGTATCGAACACTTAGTTTCAGATAGAACGATCAGTTTAAACGGAACAAAGTTTCGCATCTGGAGTTTCCTCTCCCACAAAGTCGACCGCTTAGTTTCGTCGAACACATACGGTTTCGACTAGCATCGCCACAGATTTCAGAGTACAGGCGCTTCTCCTGGCACAGTATCGAACACTTAGTTACAGGTAGAAAACTTAGCTTAAAATGGAACAATATTTCGCATTTGGAGTTTCCTCCCTCACAAGGTCGACCACTTAGTTTCGTCGAACACATACGGTTTCGAGTGGCATCGCCACAGATTTCAGAGAACTGGCGCGTCTCCTGGCACTGTATCTAACACTTAGTTTCAGATGGAACACTTAAATTTAAAATGGCACTATGTTTCGCATCTGGAGTTTCCTCTACCACAAGGTCGACCACTTATTTTCGTCGAACACATACGGTTTCGAGTAGCATCGCCACAGATTTCAGAGAACAGGCGCTTCTCCTGGCTCAGTATCGAACACTTAGTTTCAGATAGAAAAAGTAGTTTAAAATGGTACTAAGTTTCGCATCAGGAGTTTCCTCTCTCCCAAGGTCGACCACTTAGTTTCGTCGAACATATACGGTTTCGAGTGGCATCGCCACAGGTTTCAGAGAACTGGCGCTTCTCCGGGCACAGTATCGAACACTTAGTATCAGATAGAACAATTACTTTAAAATGGAACTAAGCTTCGCATCTGGAGTTTCCTCTCTCACAAGGTCGGCCACTTAGTATCGTCGAACACATACGGTTCAGAGTGGCATCGCCACAGATTTCAGAGAACAGGCGCTTCTCCTGGTACAATATCGAACACTTAGTTTCAGATAGAACAATTAATTTAAAATGGAACTAAGTTTCGCATCTGGAGTTTCCTCTCTCAGAAGGTCGACCACTTCGTTTCGTCGAACACATACGGTTTCGAGTAGCATCGCGACAGATTTCAGAGAACAGGCGCTTCTCCTGGCACAGTATCGAACACTTAGTTTCAGATGGAACATTTAGTTTAAAATGGAACTAAGTTTCGCATCTGGAGTTTCCTCTCTCACAAGGTCGACCACTTAGTTTCGGCGAACACATACGGTTTCGAGTAGCATCGCGACAGATTTCAGAGAACAGGTGCTTCTCCTGGCACAGTATCGAACACTTAGTTTCAGATAGAACAATTAGTTTAAAATGGGACTAAGTTTCGCTTCTGGAGTTTCCTCTCTCACAAGGTCGGCCACTTAGCTTCGTCGAACACATGCGGTTTCGAGTGGTATCGCCACAGATTTCAGAGAACAGGCGCTTCTCCTGGCACAGTATCGAACTCTTAATATCATATAGAACAATTATTTTAAAATGGAATTAAGTTTCGCATCTGGAGTTTCCTCTCCCACAAAGTCGACCGCTTAGTTTCGTGGAACCCATACGGTTTCGAGTGGCAACGCCACAGATTTCAGAGAACAGGCGGGTCTCCTGGCACAGTATCGAACACTTAGTATCGGATAGAACAATTACTTTAAAATGGAACTAAGCTTCGCATCTGGAGTTTCCTCTCTCACAAGGTCGACCACTTAGTTTCGACGTACACATACGGTATCGAGTGGCATCGCCACATATTTCAGAGGACAGGCGCTTCTCCTGGCATAGTATCCAACACTTAGTATCGGATAGAACAATGAGTTTAAAATGGAACTAAGTTTCGCATCTGGAGTTTCCTCTCTCACAAGGTCGACCACTTAGTTTCGTAGAACACATACGGTTTCCATTAGCATCGCCACAGATTTCAGAGAACGGGCACTTCTCCTGGCACAGTATCGAACTCTTAATATCATATAGAACAATTATTTTAAAATGGAATTAAGTTTCGCATTTTGAGTTTTCTCTCTCACAAGGTGAACCACTTAGTTTCGTCGAACACATATGGTTTCGAGTAGCATCGCCACTGATTTGAGAGAACAGGCGCTTCTCCTGGCACAGTATCGAACACTTAGTTTCAGATAGAACAATTAGTTTAAAATGGATCTATGTTTCGCATCTGGAGTGTCCTCTCTCACAAGGTCGACCACTTAGTTTCGTCGAACACATACGGTTTCGAGTAGTATCGCCACAGATTTCGCAGAACGGGAGTTTCTCCTGGCACAGTATCGAAAACTTAGTTTCAGATAGAACAATTAGTTTAAAATGGAACTATGTTTCGCATCTGGAGGTTCCTCTCTCACAAGGTCGGCCACTTAGCTTCGTCGAACACATACGGTTTCGAGTGGTATCGCCACAGATTTCAGAGAACAGGCGCTTCTCCTGGCACAGTATCGAACTCTTAATATCATATAGAACAATTATTTTAAAATGGAATTAAGTTTCGCATTTCGAGTTTCCTCTCTCACAAGTTCGACAACTTAGTTTCGTCGAACAAATACGGTTTCGAGTGGCATCGCCACAGATTTCAGAGAACAGGCGCTTCTCCTAGCACAGTATCGAACACTTAGTAACAGATAGCACAATTAGTTTAAAATGGAACTAAGTTTCGCATCTGGAGTATCCTCTCTCACAAGGTCGACCACTTAGTTTCGTCGAACACATACAGTTTCGAGTGGTATCGCCACAGATTTCGCAGAACGGCGTTTCTCCTGGCACATTATCGAACACATAGTTTCAGATAGACCAATTAGTTTAAAATGGAAGTAAGTTTCGCATCTGGAGTTTCCTCTCTCACAAGGTCGGCCAGTTAGTTTCGTCGAACACATACGGTTTCGAGCGGCATCGCCACACATTTCAGAGAACAGGCGCTTCTCCTGGCACAGTATCGAACACTTAGTTTCAGATAGAACAACTAGTTTAAAATGCAACTATGTTTCGCATTTGGAGTTTCTTCCCGCACAAGGCGACCACTTAGTTTCGTCGAACACATACGGTTTCGAGTGGCATCGCCACACATTTCAGAGAACAGGCGCTTCTCCTGCCACCGTATCGAAAACTTAGTTTCAGATAGAACAACTAGTTTAAAATGCAACTATGTTTCGCATCTGGAGTTTCCTCTCTCACAAGGTCGGCAACTTAGTTTCGTCGAACACATACGGTTTCGAGTGGTATCGCCACAGATTTCGCAGAACGGGAGTTTCTCCTGGCACAGTATCGAACACTTAGTTTCAGATAGAACAATTTGTTTAAAATGGAACTATGTTTCGCATCTGGAGTTTCCTCTCTCACAAGGTCGGCCACTTAGTTCTGTCGAACACATACGGTTTGGAGTGGTATCGCCACACATTTCAGAGAACAGGCGCTTCTCCTGGCACAGTATCGAACACTTAGTTTTAGATAGAACAATAAGATTAAAATGGAACTAAGTTTCGCTTCTGGAGTTTCCTCTCTGACAGGATCGACCACTTTGTTTCGTCGAACACATACGGTTTCGAGTGGTATCGCCACAGATTTCAGAGAACAGGCGCTTCTCCTGGCACAGTATCGAACACTTAGTTTCAGATAGAACAACTAGTTTAAAATGCAACTATGTTTCGCATCTGGAGTTTCCTCTCTCACAAGGTCGGCAACTGAGTTTCGTCGAACACATACGGTTTCGAGTGGTATCGCCACAGATTTCAGAGAACAGGCGCTTCTCCTGGCACAGTATCGAACACTTAGTTTCAGATAGAACAATTAGTTTAAAATGGAACTATGATTCGCATCTGGAGTTTCCTCTCTCACAAGGTCGACCACTTAGATTCGTCGAACACATACGGTTTCGAGTAGTATCGCCACAGATTTCGCAGAACGGGAGTTTCTCCTGGCACAGTATCGAACACTTAGTTTCAGATAGAACAATTAGTTTAAAATGGAACTAATTTTCGCATCTGGAGTTTCCTCTCTGACAGGATCGACCACTTTGTTTCGTCGAACACATACGGTTTCGAGTGGTATCGCCACAGATTTCAGAGAACAGGCGCTTCTCCTGGCACAGTATCGAACACTTAGTTTCAGATAGAAAAATTAGTTTAAAATGGAACTAAGTTTCGCTTTTGGAGTTTCCTCTCTCACAAGGTCGACCACTTAGTTTCGTCGAACACATACGGTTTCGAGTGGCATCGCCACAGAATTCAGAGAACAGACGCTTCTCCTGGCACAGTATCGAACACTAAGTTTCAGTTAGAATATTTAGTTTAAAATGGAAATATGTTTCGCATTTGGAGTTTCCTCTCTCACAAGGTCGACCACTTATTTTCGTCGAACACATACGTTTTCGAGTAGTATCGCCACAGATTTCGCAGAACGGGAGTTTCTCCTGGCACAGTATCGAACACTAAGTTTCAGTTAGAATATTTAGTTTAAAATGGAAATATGTTTCGCATTTGGAGTTTCCTCTCTCACAAGGTCGACCACTTATTTTCGTCGAACACATACGTTTTCGAGTAGTATCGCCACAGATTTCGCAGAACGGGAGTTTCTCCTGGCACAGCATCGAACACTTAGTTTCATATAGAACAACTAGTTTAAAATGCAACTATGTTTCGCATCTGGAGTTTCCTCTCTCACAAGGTCGGCAACTTAGTTTCGTCGAACACAAACGGTTTCGAGTGGTATCGCCACAGATTTCGCAGAACGGGAGTTTCTGCTGGCACAGTATCGAACACTTAGTTTCAGATAGAACAATTTGTTTAAAATGGAACTATGTTTCGCATCTGGAGTTTCCTCTCTCACAAGGTCGGCCACTTAGTTCTGTCGAACACATACGGTTTGGAGTGGTATCGCCACACATTTCAGAGAACAGGCGCTTCTCCTGGCACAGTATCGAAAACTTAGTTTTAGATAGAACAATAAGATTAAAATGGAACTAAGTTTCGCTTCTGGAGTTTCCTCTCTGACAGGATCGACCACTTTGTTTCGTCGAACACATACGGTTTCGAGTGGTATCGCCACAGATTTCAGAGAACAGGCGCTTCTCCTGGCACAGTATCGAACACTTAGTTTCAGATAGAACAACTAGTTTAAAATGCAACTATGTTTCGCATCTGGAGTTTCCTCTCTCACAATGTCGGCCACTTAGTTTCGTCGAACACATAAGGTTTCGAGTAGCACCGCCACAGATTTCAGAGAACAGGCGCTTCTCCTGGCACAGTATCGAACCCTTATGTCAGACAGAACAATTAGTTTAAAATGGAACTATGTTTCGCATCTGGAGTATCCTCTCTCACAAGGTCAACCACTTAGTTTCGTCGAACACATACGGTTTCGAGTGGCATCGCCACAGATTTCAGAGAACAGGCGCTTCTCCTGGCACAGTCCCGAACACTTAGTTTCAGATAGAACAATAAGATTAAAATGGAACTATGTTTCCCATCTGGAGTTTCCTCTCTCACAACGTCGACCACTTAGTTTCGTCGAACACATACGGTTTCGAGTGGCACCGCCACAGATTTCAGAGAACAGGCGCTTCTCCTGGCACAGAATCGAACACTTAGTTTCAGATAGAACAATTAGTTTAAAATGGAACTAAGTTTCGCATCTGGAGTTTCCTCTCTCACAATGTCGGCCACTTAGTTTCGTCGAACACATACGGTTTCGAGTGGTATCGCCACAGATTTCAGAGAACAGGCGCTTCTCCTGGCACAGTATCAAACTCTTAATATCATATAGAACAATTATTTTAAAATGGAATTAAGTTTCGCATTTCGAGTTTCCTCTCTCACAAGTTCGACAACTTAGTTTCGTCGAACAAATACGGTTTCGAGTGGCATCGCCACAGATTTCAGAGAACAGGCGCTTCTCCTAGCACAGTATCGAACACTTAGTATCAGATAGCACAATTAGTTTAAAATGGAACTAAGTTTCGCATCTGGAGTATCCTCTCTCACAAGGTCGACCACTTAATTTCGTCGAACACATACAGTTTCGAGTGGTATCGCCACAGATTTCGCAGAACGGCGTTTCTCCTGGCACATTATCGAACACATAGTTTCAGATAGACCAATTAGTTTAAAATGGAAGTAAGTTTCGCATCTGGAGTTTCCTCTCTCACAAGGTCGGCCAGTTAGTTTCGTCGAACACATACGGTTTCGAGCGGCATCGCCACACATTTCAGAGAACAGGCGCTTCTCCTGGCACAGTATCGAACACTTAGTTTCAGATAGAACAACTAGTTTAAAATGCAACTATGTTTCGCATTTGGAGTTTCTTCCCGCACAAGGCGACCACTTAGTTTCGTCGAACACATACGGTTTCGAGTGGCATCGCCACACATTTCAGAGAACGGGAGTTTCTCCTGGCACAGCATCGAACACTTAGTTTCAGATAGAACAACTAGTTTAAAATGCAACTATGTTTCGCATCTGGAGTTTCCTCTCTCACAAGGTCGGCAACTTAGTTTCGTCGAACACAAACCGTTTCGAGTGGTATCGCCACAGATTTCGCAGAACGGGAGTTTCTGCTGGCACAGTATCGAACACTTAGTTTCAGATAGAACAATGGAACTATGTTTCGCATCTGGAGTTTCCTCTCTCACAAGGTCGGCCACTTAGTTCTGTCGAACACATACGGTTTGGAGTGGTATCGCCACACATTTCAGAGAACAGGCGCTTCTCCTGGCACAGTATCGAAAACTTAGTTTTAGATAGAACAATAAGATTAAAATGGAACTAAGTTTCGCTTCTGGAGTTTCCTCTCTGACAGGATCGACCACTTTGTTTCGTCGAACACATACGGTTTCGAGTGGTATCGCCACAGATTTCAGAGAACAGGCGCTTCTCCTGGCACAGTATCGAACACTTAGTTTCAGATAGAACAACTAGTTTAAAATGCAACTATGTTTCGCATCTGGAGTTTCCTCTCTCACAATGTCGGCCACTTAGTTTCGTCGAACACATAAGGTTTCGAGTAGCACCGCCACAGATTTCAGAGAACAGGCGCTTCTCCTGGCACAGTATCGAACCCTTATGTCAGACAGAACAATTAGTTTAAAATGGAACTATGTTTCGCATCTGGAGTATCCTCTCTCACAAGGTCAACCACTTAGTTTCGTCGAACACATACGGTTTCGAGTGGCATCGCCACAGATTTCAGAGAACAGGCGCTTCTCCTGGCACAGTCCCGAACACTTAGTTTCAGATAGAACAATAAGATTAAAATGGAACTATGTTTCCCATTTGGAGTTTCCTCTCTCACAAGGTCGACCACTTAGTTTCGTCGAACACATACGGTTTCGAGTGGCACCGCCACAGATTTCAGAGAACAGGCGCTTCTCCTGGCACAGAATCGAACACTTAGTTTCAGATAGAACAATTAGTTTAAAATGGAACTAAGTTTCGCATCTGGAGTTTCCTCTCTCACAATGTCGGCCACTTAGTTTCGTCGAACACATACGGTTTCGAGTGGTATCGCCACAGATTTCAGAGAACAGGCGCTTCTCCTGGCACAGTATCAAACTCTTAATATCATATAGAACAATTATTTTAAAATGGAATTAAGTTTCGCATTTCGAGTTTCCTCTCTCACAAGTTCGACAACTTAGTTTCGTCGAACAAATACGGTTTCGAGTGGCATCGCCACAGATTTCAGAGAACAGGCGCTTCTCCTGGCACAGTATCGAACACTTAGTATCAGATAGCACAATTAGTTTAAAATGGAACTAAGTTTCGCATCTGGAGTATCCTCTCTCACAAGGTCGACCACTTAGTTTCGTCGAACACATACAGTTTCGAGTGGTATCGCCACAGATTTCGCAGAACGGCGTTTCTCCTGGCACATTATCGAACACATAGTTTCAGATAGACCAATTAGTTTAAAATGGAAGTAAGTTTCGCATCTGGAGTTTCCTCTCTCACAAGGTCGGCCAGTTAGTTTCGTCGAACACATACGGTTTCGAGCGGCATCGCCACACATTACAGAGAACAGGCGCTTCTCCTGGCACAGTATCGAACACTTAGTTTCAGATAGAACAACTAGTTTAAAATGCAACTATGTTTCGCATTTGGAGTTTCTTCCCGCACAAGGCGACCACTTAGTTTCGTCGAACACATACGGTTTCGAGTGGCATCGCCACACATTTCAGAGAACAGGCGCTTCTCCTGCCACCGTATCGAAAACTTAGTTTCAGATAGAACAACTAGTTTAAAATGCAACTATGTTTCGCATCTGGAGTTTCCTCTCTCACAAGGTCGGCAACTTAGTTTCGTCGAACACATACGGTTTCGAGTGGTATCGCCACAGATTTCGCAGAACGGGAGTTTCTCCTGGCACAGTATCGAACACTTAGTTTCAGATAGAACAATTTGTTTAAAATGGAACTATGTTTCGCATCTGGAGTTTCCTCTCTCACAAGGTCGGCCACTTAGTTCTGTCGAACACATACGGTTTGGAGTGGTATCGCCACACATTTCAGAGAACAGGCGCTTCTCCTGGCACAGTATCGAAAACTTAGTTTTAGATAGAACAATAAGATTAAAATGGAACTAAGTTTCGCTTCTGGAGTTTCCTCTCTGACAGGATCGACCACTTTGTTTCGTCGAACACATACGGTTTCGAGTGGTATCGCCACAGATTTCAGAGAACAGGCGCTTCTCCTGGCACAGTATCGAACACTTAGTTTCAGATAGAACAACTAGTTTAAAATGCAACTATGTTTCGCATCTGGAGTTTCCTCTCTCACACGGTCGGCAACTGAGTTTCGTCGAACACATACGGTTTCGAGTGGTATCGCCACAGATTTCAGAGAACAGGCGCTTCTCCTGGCACAGTATCGAACACTTAGTTTCAGAGAGAACAATTAGTTTAAAATGGAACTATGATTCGCATCTGGAGTTTCCTCTCTCACAAGGTCGACCACTTAGATTCGTCGAACACATACGGTTTCGAGTAGTATCGCCACAGATTTCGCAGAACGGGAGTTTCTCCTGGCACAGTATCGAACACTTAGTTTCAGATAGAACAATTAGTTTAAAATGGAACTAATTTTCGCATCTGGAGTTTCCTCTCTCACCAGGTCGACCACTTAGTTTCGTCGAACACATACGGTTTCGAGTGGCATCGCCACAGATTTCAGAGAACAGGCGCTTCTCCTGGCACAGTCCCGAACACTTAGTTTCAGATAGAACAATAAGATTAAAATGGAACTATGTTTCCCATCTGGAGTATCCTGTCTCACAAGGTCAACCACTTAGTTTCGTCGAAAACATACGGTTTCGAGCGGCATCGCCACACAGTTCAGAGAACAGGCGCATCTCCTGGCACAGTATCGAAAACTTAGTTTCAGATAGAACAATAAGATCAAAATGGAACTAAGTTTCGCATCTGGAGTTTCCTCTCTCACAGGATCGACCACTTTGTTTCGTCGAACACATACGGTTTCGAGTGGTATCGCCACAGATTTCAGAGAACAGGCGCTTCTCCTGGCACAGTATCGAACACTTAGTTTCAGATAGAAAAATTAGTTTAAAATGGAACTAAGTTTCGCTTTTGGAGTTTCCTCTCTCACAAGGTCGACCACTTAGTTTCGTCGAACACATACGGTTTCGAGTGGCATCGCCACAGATTTCAGAGAACAGACGCTTCTCCTGGCACAGTATCGAACACTAAGTTTCAGTTAGAATATTAGTTTAAAATGGAAATATGTTTCGCATTTGGAGTTTCCTCTCTCACAAGGTCGACCACTTATTTTCGTCGAACACATACGTTTTCGAGTAGTATCGCCACAGATTTCGCAGAACGGGAGTTTCTCCTGGCACAGTATCGAACACTTAGTTTCAGATAGAACAATTTGTTTAAAATGGAACTATGTTTCGCATCTTGAGTTTCCTCTCTCACAAGGTCGGCCACTTAGTTCTGTCGAACACATACGGTTTGGAGTGGTATCGCCACACATTTCAGAGAACAGGCGCTTCTCCTGGCACAGTATCGAAAACTTAGTTTTAGATAGAACAATAAGATTAAAATGGAACTAAGTTTCGCTTCTGGAGTTTCCTCTCTGACAGGATCGACCACTTTGTTTCGTCGAACACATACGGTTTCGAGTGGTATCGCCACAGATTTCAGAGAACAGGCGCTTCTCCTGGCACAGTATCGAACACTTAGTTTCAGATAGAACAACTAGTTTAAAATGCAACTATGTTTCGCATCTGGAGTTTCCTCTCTCACAAGGTCGGCAACTGAGTTTCGTCGAACACATACGGTTTCGAGTGGTATCGCCACAGATTTCAGAGAACAGGCGCTTCTCCTGGCACAGTATCGAACACTTAGTTTCAGAGAGAACAATTAGTTTAAAATGGAACTATGATTCGCATCTGGAGTTTCCTCTCTCACAAGGTCGACCACTTAGATTCGTCGAACACATACGGTTTCGAGTAGTATCGCCACAGATTTCGCAGAACGGGAGTTTCTCCTGGCACAGTATCGAACACTTAGTTTCAGATAGAACAATTAGTTTAAAATGGAACTAATTTTCGCATCTGGAGTTTCCTCTCTGACAGGATCGACCACTTTGTTTCGTCGAACACATACGGTTTCGAGTGGTATCGCCACAGATTTCAGAGAACAGGCGCTTCTCCTGGCACAGTATCGAACACTTAGTTTCAGAGAGAACAATTAGTTTAAAATGGAACTATGATTCGCATCTGGAGTTTCCTCTCTCACAAGGTCGACCACTTAGATTCGTCGAACACATACGGTTTCGAGTAGTATCGCCACAGATTTCGCAGAACGGGAGTTTCTCCTGGCACAGTATCGAACACTTAGTTTCAGATAGAACAATTAGTTTAAAATGGAACTAATTTTCGCATCTGGAGTTTCCTCTCTGACAGGATCGACCACTTTGTTTCGTCGAACACATACGGTTTCGAGTGGCATCGCCACAGATTTCAGAGAACAGACGCTTCTCCTGGCACAGTATCGAACACTAAGTTTCAGTTAGAATATTTAGTTTAAAATGGAAATATGTTTCGCATTTGGAGTTTCCTATCTCACAAGGTCGACCACTTATTTTCGTCGAACACATACGTTTTCGAGTAGTATCGCCACAGATTTCGCAGAACGGGAGTTTCTCCTGGCACAGCATCGAACACTTAGTTTCAGATAGAACAACTAGTTTAAAATGCAACTATGTTTCGCATCTGGAGTTTCCTCTCTCACAAGGTCGGCAACTTAGTTTCGTCGAACACAAACGGTTTCGAGTGGTATCGCCACAGATTTCGCAGAACGGGAGTTTCTCCTGGCACAGTATCGAACACTTAGTTTCAGATAGAACAATTTGTTTAAAATGGAACTATGTTTCGCATCTGGAGTTTCCTCTCTCACAAGGTCGGCCACTTAGTTCTGTCGAACACATACGGTTTGGAGTGGTATCGCCACACATTTCAGAGAACAGGCGCTTCTCCTGGCACAGTATCGAAAACTTAGTTTTAGATAGAACAATAAGATTAAAATGGAACTAAGTTTCGCTTCTGGAGTTTCCTCTCTGACAGGATCGACCACTTTGTTTCGTCGAACACATACGGTTTCGAGTGGTATCGCCACAGATTTCAGAGAACAGGCGCTTCTCCTGGCACAGTATCGAACACTTAGTTTCAGATAGAACAATTTGTTTAAAATGGAACTATGTTTCGCATCTGGAGTTTCCTCTCTCACAATGTCGGCCACTTAGTTTCGTCGAACACATAAGGTTTCGAGCGGCATCGCCACACAGTTCAGAGAACAGGCGCATCTCCTGGCACAGTATCGAAAACTTAGTTTCAGATAGAACAATAAGATCAAAATGGAACTAAGTTTCGCATCTGGAGTTTCCTCTCTCACAGGATCGACCACTTTGTTTCGTCGAACACATACGATTTCGAGTGGTATCGCCACAGATTTCAGAGAACAGGCGCTTCTCCTGGCACAGTATCGAACACTTAGTTTCAGATAGAACAATTTGTTTAAAATGGAACTATGTTTCGCATCTGGAGTTTCCTCTCTCACAAGGTCGGCCACTTAGTTCTGTCGAACACATACGGTTTGGAGTGGTATCGCCACACATTTCAGAGAACAGGCGCTTCTCCTGGCACAGTATCGAAAACTTAGTTTTAGATAGAACAATAAGATTAAAATGGAACTAAGTTTCGCTTCTGGAGTTTCCTCTCTGACAGGATCGACCACTTTGTTTCGTCGAACACATACGGTTTCGAGTGGTATCGCCACAGATTTCAGAGAACAGGCGCTTCTCCTGGCACAGTATCGAACACTTAGTTTCAGATAGAACAACTAGTTTAAAATGCAACTATGTTTCGCATCTGGAGTTTCCTCTCTCACAATGTCGGCCACTTAGTTTCGTCGAACACATAAGGTTTCGAGTAGCACCGCCACAGATTTCAGAGAACAGGCGCTTCTCCTGGCACAGTATCGAACACTTATGTCAGACAGAACAATAAGATCAAAATGGAACTAAGTTTCGCATCTGGATTTTCCTCTCTCACAAGGTCGACCACTTAGTTTCGTCGAACACATACGGTTTCGAGTGGCATCGCCACAGATTTCAGAGAACAGGCGCTTCTCCTGGCACAGTCCCGAACACTTAGTTTCAGATAGAACAATAAGATTAAAATGGAACTATGTTTCCCATCTGGAGTTTCCTCTCTCACAAGGTCGACCACTTAGTTTCGTCGAACACATACGGTTTAGAGTGGCATCGCCACACAGTTCAGAGAACAGGAGCTTCTCCTCGCACAGTATCGAAAACGTAGTTTCAGATAGAACAATAAGATTAAAATGGAGCTAAGTTTCGCATCTGGAGTATCCTGTCTCACAAGGTCAACCACTTAGTTTCGTCGAACACATACGGTTTCGAGTAGCATCGCCACAGAGTTCAGGGAGCAGGCGGTTCTCCTGGCACAGTATCGAACACTTAGTTTCAGATAGAACAATTAGCTTAAAATGGAACTAAGTTTCGCATCTGGAGTTTCCTCTCTCACAAGGCCGACCACCTAGTTTCGTCGAACGCATACGGTTTCGAGTGGCATCGCCACTGATTTCAGAGAACAGGCGCTTCTCCTGGCACAATATCGAAAACTTCGTTTCAGATACAACTATTAGTTTAAAATGTAACTATGTTTCGCATCTGGAGTTTCCACTCTCACAATGTCGACCACTTAGTTTCGTCGAACACATACGGTTTCGAGTAGCATTGCCACCGATTTCAGAGAAGAGACCCTTCTCCTGGCACCTTATCGAACACATAGATTCATATAGAACAATTCGTTTAAAATGCTACTAAGTTTCGCATCTGGAGTTTCTCCTCTCACAAGGTCGACCACTTAGTTTCGTCGAACTCATACGGTTTCGAGTGGCACCGCCACAGATTTCAGAGAACAGGCGCTTCCCCTGGCACAGTATCGAACACTTAGTTTCAGATAGAGCAATTAATTTAAAGTGGAACTAAGTTTCGCATTTGGAGTTTACTCTCCCACAAGGTCGACCACTTAGTTTCGTCGAACACATACGGTTTCGAGTGGCACCGCCACAGATTTCAGAGAACAGGCGCTTCTCCTGGCACAGAATCGAACACTTAGTTTCAGATAGAACAATTAGTTTAAAATGGAAATAAGTTTCGCATCTGGAGTTTCCTCTCTCACAATGTCGGCCACTTAGTTTCGTCGAACACATAAGGTTTCGAGTAGCACCGCCACAGATTTCAGAGAACAGGCGCTTCTCCTGGCACAGTATCGAACACTTATGTCAGACAGAACAATTAGTTTAAAATGGAACTATGTTTCGCATCTGGAGTATCCTCTCTCACAAGGTCAACCACTTAGTTTCGTCGAACACATACGGTTTCGAGTGGCATCGCCACAGATTTCAGAGAACAGGCGCTTCTCCTGGCACAGTCCCGAACACTTAGTTTCAGATAGAACAATAAGATTAAAATGGAACTATGTTTCCCATCTGGAGTTTCCTCTCTCACAAGGTCGACCACTTAGTTTCGTCGAACACATACGGTTTCGAGTGGCACCGCCACAGATTTCAGAGAACAGGCGCTTCTCCTGGCACAGAATCGAACACTTAGTTTCAGATAGAACAATTAGTTTAAAATGGAACTAAGTTTCGCATCTGGAGTTTCCTCTCTCACAATGTCGGCCACTTAGTTTCGTCGAACACATACGGTTTCGAGTGGCACCGCCACAGATTTCAGAGAACAGGCGCTTCTCCTGGCACAGTATCGAACACTTAGTTTCAGATAGAGCAATTAGTTTAAAGTGGAACTAAGTTTCGCATCTGGAGTTTCCCCTCCCACAAGGTCGATCACTTAGTTTCGTCGAACACATAAGGTTTCGAGTAGCACCGCCACAGATTTCGGAGAACAGGCGCTTCTCCTGGCACACTATCGAAAACGTAGTTTCAGATAGAACAATAAGATTAAAATGGAGCTAAGTTTCGCATCTGGAGTATCCTGTCTCACAAGGTCAACCACCTAGTTTCGTCGAACGCATACGGTTTCGAGTGGCATCGCCACTGATTTCAGAGAACAGGCGCTTCTCCTGGCACAATATCGAAAACTTCGTTTCAGATACAACTATTAGTTTAAAATGTAACTATGTTTCGCATCTGGAGTTTCCACTCTCACAATGTCGACCACTTAGTTTCGTCGAACACATACGGTTTCGAGTAGCATTGCCACCGATTTCAGGGAAGAGACCCTTCTCCTGGCACCTTATCGAACACATAGATTCATATAGAACAATTCGTTTAAAATGCTACTAAGTTTCGCATCTGGAGTTTCTCCTCTCACAAGGTCGACCACTTAGTTTCGTCGAACTCATACGGTTTCGAGTGGCACCGCCACAGATTTCAGAGAACAGGCGCTTCCCCTGGCACAGTATCGAATACTTAGTTTCAGATAGAGCAATTAGTTTAAAGTGGAACTAAGTTTCGCATTTGGAGTTTACTCTCCCACAAGGTCGACCACTTAGTTTCGTCGAACACATACGGTTTCGAGTGGCACCGCCAGAGATTTCAGAGAACAGGCGCTTCTCCTGGTACAGAATCGAACACTTAGTTTCAGATAGAACAATTAGTTTAAAATGGAAATAAGTTTCGCATCTGGAGTTTCCTCTCTCACAATGTCGGCCACTTAGTTTCGTCGAACACATAAGGTTTCGAGTAGCACCGCCACAGATTTCAGAGAACAGGCGCTTCTCCTGGCACAGTATCGAACACTTCTGTCAGACAGAACAATTAGTTTAAAATGGAACTATGTTTCGCATCTGGAGTATCCTCTCTCACAAGGTCAACCACTTAGTTTCGTCGAACACATACGGTTTCGAGTGGCATCGCCACAGATTTCAGAGAACAGGCGCTTCTCCTGGCACAGTCCCGAACACTTAGTTTCAGATAGAACAATAAGATTAAAATGGAACTATGTTTCCCATCTGGAGTTTCCTCTCTCACAAGGTCGACCACTTAGTTTCGTCTAACACATACGGTTTCGAGTGGCACCGCCAGAGATTTCAGAGAACAGGCGCTTCTCCTGGCACAGAATCGAACACTTAGTTTCAGATAGAACAATTAGTTTAAAATGGAACTAAGTTTCGCATCTGGAGTTTCCTCTCTCACAATGTCGGCCACTTAGTTTCGTCGAACACATACGGTTTCGAGGGGCACCTCCACAGATTTCAGAGAACAGGCGCTTCTCCTGGCACAGTATCGAACACTTAGTTTCAGATAGAGCAATTAGTTTAAAGTGGAACTAAGTTTCGCATCTGGAGTTTCCCCTCCCACAAGGTCGATCACTTAGTTTCGTCGAACACATAAGGTTTCGAGTAGCACCGCCACAGATTTCAGAGAACAGGCGCTTCTCCTGGCACAGTATCGAACACTTATGTCAGACAGAAGAATTAGTTTAAAATGGAAATATGTTTCGCATCTGGAGTATCCTCTCTCACAAGGTCAACCACTTAGTTTCGTCGAACACATACGGTTTCGAGTGGCATCGCCACAGATTTCAGAGAACAGGCGCTTCTCCTGGCACAGTCCCGAACACTTAGTTTCATATAGAACAATAAGATTAAAATGGAACTATGTTTCCCATCTGGAGTTTCCTCTCTCACAAGGTCGACCACTTAGTTTCGTCGAACACATACGGTTTCGAGCGGCATCGCCACACAGTTCAGAGAACAGGCGCTTCTCCTGGCACAGTATCGAAAACCTAGTTTCAAATAGAACAATAAGATTAAAATGGAACTAAGTTTCGCATCTGGAGTTTCCTCTCTCACAAGGTCGACCACTTAGTTTCGTCGAACACATACGGTTTCGAGTAGCATCGCAACAGATTTCAGAGAGCAGGCGCTTCTCCTGGCACAGTATCGAACACTTAGTTTCAGATGAAGCAATTAGTTTAAAGTGGAACTAAGTTTCGCATCTGGAGTTTCCCCTCCCACAAGGTCGATTACTTAGTTTCGTCGAACACATAAGGTTTCGAGTAGCATCGCCACAGATTTCAGAGAACAAGCACTTCTCCTGGCACAGTGTCGAACACATATTTTCATATAGAACAATTAGTTTAAAATGGTACTAAGTTTCGCATCTGGAATTTCTCCTCTCACAAGGTCGACCACTTAGTTGCGTCGAACACATACCGTTTCGAGTGGCATCGCCACAGATTTCAGAGACCAGGCGCTTCTCCTGGCACACTATCGAACACTTAGTTTGAGATAGAGCAATTAGTTTAAAGTGGAACTTAGTTTCGCATCTGGAGTTTCCTCTCTCACAATGTCGGCCACTTAGTTTCGTCGAACACATACGGTTTCGAGTGGCATCGCCACAGATTTCAGAGAACAGGCGCTTCTCTTGGCACAGTATCGGATACTTAGATTCAGATAGAACAATTAGTTTTAAATGGAACTAAGTTTGGCATCTGGAGTTTCCTCTCACACAAGGTCGATCACTTAGTTTCGTCGAACACATACGGTTTCGAGTAGCATCGCCACAGATTTCAGAGAACAAGCGCTTCTCCTGGCACAGTGTCGAACACATATTTTCATATAGAACAATTAGTTTAAAATGCTACTAAGTTTCGCATCTGGAATTTCTCCTCTCACAAGGTCGACCACTTAGTTGCGTCGAACACATACGGTTTCGAGTGGCATCGCCACAGATTTCAGAGACCAGGCGCTTCTCCTGGCACACTATCGAACACTTACTTTGAGATAGAGCAATTAGTTTAAAGTGGAACTTAGTTTCGCATCTGTTGTTTCCTCTCTCACAATGTCGGCCACTTAGTTTCGTCGAACACATACGGTTTCGAGTGGCATCGCCACAGATTTCAGAGAACAGGCGCTTCTCTTGGCACAGTATCGGATACTTAGATTCAGATAGAACAATTAGTTTTAAATGGAACTAAGTTTGGCATCTGGAGTTTCCTCTCACACAAGGTCGATCACTTAGTTTCGTCGAACACATAAGGTTTCGAGTAGCATCGCCACAGATTTCAGAGAACAAGCGCTTCTCCTGGCACAGTGTCGAACACATATTTTCATATAGAACAATTAGTTTAAAATGGTACTAAGTTTCGCATCTGGAATTTCTCCTCTCACAAGGTCGACCACTTAGTTGCGTCGAACACATAGGTTTCGAGTGGCATCGCCACAGATTTCAGAGACCAGGCGCTTCTCCTGGCACACTATCGAACACTTAGTTTGAGATAGAGCAATTAGTTTAAAGTGGAACTTAGTTTCGCATCTGGAGTTTCCTCTCTCACAATGTCGGCCACTTAGTTTCGTCGAACACATACGGTTTCGAGTGGCATCGCCACAGATTTCAGAGAACAGGCGCTTCTCTTGGCACAGTATCGGATACTTAGATTCAGATAGAACAATTAGTTTTAAATGGAACTAAGTTTGGCATCTGGAGTTTCCTCTCACACAAGGTCGATCACTTAGTTTCGTCGAACACATACGGTTTCGAGTAGCATCGCCACAGATTTCAGAGAACAAGCGCTTCTCCTGGCACAGTGTCGAACACATATTTTCATATAGAACAATTAGTTTAAAATGCTACTAAGTTTCGCATCTGGAATTTCTCCTCTCACAAGGTCGACCACTTAGTTGCGTCGAACACATACGGTTTCGAGTGGCATCGCCACAGATTTCAGGGAACAGGCGCTTCTCCTGGCACAGTATCGAACGCTTAGTTTTAGATAGAACAATTAATTTAAAATGGAACTAAGTTTCGCATCCGGAGTTTCCTCTTCCACAAGGTCGACCACCTATTTTCGTCGAACACATACGGTTTCGAGTGGCATCGCCACAGATTTCGGAGAACAGGCGTTTCTCCTGGCACAGTATCGAACACTTAGTTTTAGATAGAGCAATTAGTTTAAAGTGGAACTAAGTTTCGCATCTGGAGTTTCCTCTCTCACAATGTTGGCCACTTAGTTTCGTCGAACACATACGGTTTCGAGTGCCATCGCCACAGATTTCAGAGAACAGGCGCTTCTCCTGGCACAGTCCCGAACACTTAGTTTCATATAGAACAATAAGATTAAAATGGAACTATGTTTCCCATCTGGAGTTTCCTCTCTCACAAGGTCGACCACTTAGTTTGGTCGAACACATACGGTTTCGAGCGGCATCGCCACACAGTTCAGAGAACAGGCGCTTCTCCTGGCACAGTATCGAAAACCTAGTTTCAAATAGAACAATAAGATTAAAATGGAACTAAGTTTCGCATCTGGAGTTTCCTCTCTCACAAGGTCGACCACTTAGTTTCGTCGAACACATACGGTTTCGAGTAGCATCGCCACAGATTTCAGAGAGCAGGCGCTTCTCCTGGCACAGTATCGAACACTTAGTTTCAGATAAAGCAATTAGTTTAAAGTGGAACTAAGTTTCGCATCTGGAGTTTCCCCTCCCACAAGGTCGATTACTTAGTTTCGTCGAACACATAAGGTATCGAGTAGCATCGCCACAGATTTCAGAGAACAAGCGCTTCTCCTGGCACAGTGTCGAACACATATTTTCATATAGAACAATTAGTTTTAAATGCTACTAAGTTTCGCATCTGGAATTTCTCCTCTCACAAGGTCGACCACTTAGTTGCGTCGAACACATACGGTTTCGAGTGGCATCGCCACAGATTTCAGAGACCAGGCGCTTCTCCTGGCACACTATCGAACACTTAGTTTGAGATAGAGCAATTAGTTTTAAGTGGAACTTAGTTTCGCATCTGGAGTTTCCTCTCTCACAATGTCGGCCACTTAGTTTCGTCGAACACATACGGTTTCGAGTGGCATCGCCACAGATTTCAGAGAACAGGCGCTTCTCTTGGCACAGTATCGGATACTTAGATTCAGATAGAACAATTAGTTTTAAATGGAACTAAGTTTGGCATCTGGAGTTTGCTCTCACACAAGGTCGATCACTTAGTTTCGTCGAACACATACGGTTTCGAGTAGCATCGCCACAGATTTCAGAGAACAAGCGCTTCTCCTGGCACAGTGTCGAACACATATTTTCATATAGAACAATTAGTTTAAAATGCTACTAAGTTTCGCATCTGGAATTTCTCCTCTCACAAGGTCGACCACTTAGTTGCGTCGAACACATACGGTTTCGAGTGGCATCGCCACAGATTTCAGAGACCAGGCGCTTCTCCTGGCACACTATCGAACACTTAGTTTGAGATAGAGCAATTAGTTTAAAGTGGAACTTAGTTTCGCATCTGTTGTTTCCTCTCTCACAATGTCGGCCACTTAGTTTCGTCGAACACATACGGTTTCGAGTGGCATCGCCACAGATTTCAGAGAACAGGCGCTTCTCTTGGCACAGTATCGGATACTTAGATTCAGATAGAACAATTAGTTTTAAATGGAACTAAGTTTGGCATCTGGAGTTTCCTCTCACACAAGGTCGATCACTTAGTTTCGTCGAACACATAAGGTTTCGATTAGCATCGCCACAGATTTCAGAGAACAAGCGCTTCTCCTGGCACAGTGTCGAACACATATTTTCATATAGAACAATTAGTTTAAAATGCTACTAAGTTTCGCATCTGGAATTTCTCCTCTCACAAGGTCGACCACTTAGTTGCGTCGAACACATACGGTTTCGAGTGGCATCGCCACAGATTTCAGAGACCAGGCGCTTCTCCTGGCACACTATCGAACACTTAGTTTGAGATAGAGCAATTAGTTTAAAATGGAACTTAGTTTCGCATCTGGAGTTTCCTCTCTCACAATGTCGGCCACTTAGTTTCGTCGAACACATACGGTTTCGAGTGGCATCGCCACAGATTTCAGAGAACAGGCGCTTCTCTTGGCACAGTATCGGATACTTAGATTCAGATAGAACAATTAGTTTTAAATGGAACTAAGTTTGGCATCTGGAGTTTCCTCTCACACAAGGTCGATCACTTAGTTTCGTCGAACACATACGGTTTCGAGTAGCATCGCCACAGATTTCAGAGAACAAGCGCTTCTCCTGGCACAGTGTCGAACACATATTTTCATATAGAACAATTAGTTTAAAATGCTACTAAGTTTCGCATCTGGAATTTCTCCTCTCACAATGTCGGCCACTTAGTTTCGTCGAACACATACGGTTTCGAGTGGCATCGCCACAGATTTCAGAGAACAGGCGCTTCTCTTGGCACAGTATCGGATACTTAGATTCAGATAGAACAATTAGTTTTAAATGGAACTAAGTTTGGCATCTGGAGTTTCCTCTCACACAAGGTCGATCACTTAGTTTCGTCGAACACATACGGTTTCGAGTAGCATCGCCACAGATTTCAGAGAACAAGCGCTTCTCCTGGCACAGTGTCGAACACATATTTTCATATAGAACAATTAGTTTAAAATGCTACTAAGTTTCGCATCTGGAATTTCTCCTCTCACAAGGTCGACCACTTAGTTGCGTCAAACACATACGGTTTCGAGTGGCATCGCCACAGATTTCAGAGACCAGGCGCTTCTCCTGGCACACTATCGAACACTTAGTTTGAGATAGAGCAATTAGTTTAAAGTGGAACTTAGTTTCGCATCTGTTGTTTCCTCTCTCACAATGTCGGCCACTTAGTTTCGTCGAACACATACGGTTTCGAGTGGCATCGCCACAGATTTCAGAGAACAGGCGCTTCTCTTGGCACAGTATCGGATACTTAGATTCAGATAGAACAATTAGTTTTAAATGGAACTAAGTTTGGCATCTGGAGTTTCCTCTCACACAAGGTCGATCACTTAGTTTCGTCGAACACATAAGGTTTCGAGTAGCATCGCCACAGATTTCAGAGAACAAGCGCTTCTCCTGGCACAGTGTCGAACACATATTTTCATATAGAACAATTAGTTTAAAATGCTACTAAGTTTCGCATCTGGAATTTCTCCTCTCACAAGGTCGACCACTTAGTTGCGTCGAACACATAGGTTTCGAGTGGCATCGCCACAGATTTCAGAGACCAGGCGCTTCTCCTGGCACACTATCGAACACTTAGTTTGAGATAGAGCAATTAGTTTAAAGTGGAACTTAGTTTCGCATCTGGAGTTTCCTCTCTCACAATGTCGGCCACTTAGTTTCGTCGAACACATACGGTTTCGAGTTCCATCGCCACAGATTTCAGAGAACAGGCGCTTCTCTTGGCACAGTATCGAACACTTAGTTTCAGATAAAGCAATTAGTTTAATGTGGAACTAAGTTTCGCATCTGGAGTTTCCCCTCCCACAAGGTCGATTACTTAGTTTCGTCGAACACATAAGGTTTCGAGTAGCATCGCCACAGATTTCAGAGAACAAGCGCTTCTCCTGGCACAGTGTCGAACACATATTTTCATATAGAACAATTAGTTTAAAATGCTACTAAGTTTCGCATCTGGAATTTCTCCTCTCACAAGGTCGACCACTTCGTTGCGTCGAACACATACGGTTTCGAGTGGCATCGCCACAGATTTCAGAGACCAGGCGCTTCTCCTCGCACAGTATCGAACACTTAGTTTCAGATGGAACAATTAGTTTAAAATGGAACTAAGTTTGGCATCTGGAGTTTCCTCTCTCACAATGTCGGCCACTTAGTTTCGTCGAACACATACGGTTTCGAGTGGCATCGCCACAGATTTCAGAGACCAGGCGCTTCTCCTGGCACACTATCGAACACTTAGTTTGAGATAGAGCAATTAGTTTAAAGTGGAACTTAGTTTCGCATCTGGAGTTTCCTCTCTCACAATGTCGGCCACTTAGTTTCGTCGAACACATACGGTTTCGAGTGGCATCGCCACAGATTTCAGAGAACAGGCGCTTCTCTTGGCACAGTATCGGATACTTAGATTCAGATAGAACAATTAGTTTTAAATGGAACTAAGTTTGGCATCTGGAGTTTCCTCTCACACAAGGTCGATCACTTAGTTTCGTCGAACACATACGGTTTCGAGTAGCATCGCCACAGATTTCAGAGAACAAGCGCTTCTCCTGGCACAGTGTCGAACACATATTTTCATATAGAACAATTAGTTTAAAATGCTACTAAGTTTCGCATCTGGAATTTCTCCTCTCACAAGGTCGACCACTTAGTTGCGTCGAACACATACGGTTTCGAGTGGCATCGCCACAGATTTCAGGGAACAGGCGCTTCTCCTGGCACAGTATCGAACGCTTAGTTTTAGATAGAACAATTAATTTAAAATGGAACTAAGTTTCGCATCCGGAGTTTCCTCTTCCACAAGGTCGACCACCTATTTTCGTCGAACACATACGGTTTCGAGTGGCATCGCCACAGATTTCGGAGAACAGGCGTTTCTCCTGGCACAGTATCGAACACTTAGTTTTAGATAGAGCAATTAGTTTAAAGTGGAACTAAGTTTCGCATCTGGAGTTTCCTCTCTCACAATGTTGGCCACTTAGTTTCGTCGAACACATACGGTTTCGAGTGCCATCGCCACAGATTTCAGAGAACAGGCGCTTCTCCTGGCACAGTCCCGAACACTTAGTTTCATATAGAACAATAAGATTAAAATGGAACTATGTTTCCCATCTGGAGTTTCCTCTCTCACAAGGTCGACCACTTAGTTTGGTCGAACACATACGGTTTCGAGCGGCATCGCCACACAGTTCAGAGAACAGGCGCTTCTCCTGGCACAGTATCGAAAACCTAGTTTCAAATAGAACAATAAGATTAAAATGGAACTAAGTTTCGCATCTGGAGTTTCCTCTCTCACAAGGTCGACCACTTAGTTTCGTCGAACACATACGGTTTCGAGTAGCATCGCCACAGATTTCAGAGAGCAGGCGCTTCTCCTGGCACAGTATCGAACACTTAGTTTCAGATAAAGCAATTAGTTTAAAGTGGAACTAAGTTTCGCATCTGGAGTTTCCCCTCCCACAAGGTCGATTACTTAGTTTCGTCGAACACATAAGGTATCGAGTAGCATCGCCACAGATTTCAGAGAACAAGCGCTTCTCCTGGCACAGTGTCGAACACATATTTTCATATAGAACAATTAGTTTTAAATGCTACTAAGTTTCGCATCTGGAATTTCTCCTCTCACAAGGTCGACCACTTAGTTGCGTCGAACACATACGGTTTCGAGTGGCATCGCCACAGATTTCAGAGACCAGGCGCTTCTCCTGGCACACTATCGAACACTTAGTTTGAGATAGAGCAATTAGTTTTAAGTGGAACTTAGTTTCGCATCTGGAGTTTCCTCTCTCACAATGTCGGCCACTTAGTTTCGTCGAACACATACGGTTTCGAGTGGCATCGCCACAGATTTCAGAGAACAGGCGCTTCTCTTGGCACAGTATCGGATACTTAGATTCAGATAGAACAATTAGTTTTAAATGGAACTAAGTTTGGCATCTGGAGTTTGCTCTCACACAAGGTCGATCACTTAGTTTCGTCGAACACATACGGTTTCGAGTAGCATCGCCACAGATTTCAGAGAACAAGCGCTTCTCCTGGCACAGTGTCGAACACATATTTTCATATAGAACAATTAGTTTAAAATGCTACTAAGTTTCGCATCTGGAATTTCTCCTCTCACAAGGTCGACCACTTAGTTGCGTCGAACACATACGGTTTCGAGTGGCATCGCCACAGATTTCAGAGAACAGGCGCTTCTCCTGGCACACTATCGAACACTTAGTTTGAGATAGAGCAATTAGTTTAAAGTGGAACTTAGTTTCGCATCTGTTGTTTCCTCTCTCACAATGTCGGCCACTTAGTTTCGTCGAACACATACGGTTTCGAGTGGCATCGCCACAGATTTCAGAGAACAGGCGCTTCTCTTGGCACAGTATCGGATACTTAGATTCAGATAGAACAATTAGTTTTAAATGGAACTAAGTTTGGCATCTGGAGTTTCCTCTCACACAAGGTCGATCACTTAGTTTCGTCGAACACATAAGGTTTCGATTAGCATCGCCACAGATTTCAGAGAACAAGCGCTTCTCCTGGCACAGTGTCGAACACATATTTTCATATAGAACAATTAGTTTAAAATGGTACTAAGTTTCGCATCTGGAATTTCTCCTCTCACAAGGTCGACCACTTAGTTGCGTCGAACACATACGGTTTCGAGTGGCATCGCCACAGATTTCAGAGACCAGGCGCTTCTCCTGGCACACTATCGAACACTTAGTTTGAGATAGAGCAATTAGTTTAAAGTGGAACTTAGTTTCGCATCTGGAGTTTCCTCTCACACAAGGTCGACCACTTAGTTTCGTCGAACACATACGGTTTCGAGTGGCATCGCCACAGATTTCAGAGAACAGGCGCTTCTCTTGGCACAGTATCGGATACTTAGATTCAGATAGAACAATTAGTTTTAAATGGAACTAAGTTTGGCATCTGGAGTTTGCTCTCACACAAGGTCGATCACTTAGTTTCGTCGAACACATACGGTTTCGAGTAGCATCGCCACAGATTTCAGAGAACAAGCGCTTCTCCTGGCACAGTGTCGAACACATATTTTCATATAGAACAATTAGTTTAAAATGCTACTAAGTTTCGCATCTGGAATTTCTCCTCTCACAATGTCGGCCACTTAGTTTCGTCGAACACATACGGTTTCGAGTGGCATCGCCACAGATTTCAGAGAACAGGCGCTTCTCTTGGCACAGTATCGGATACTTAGATTCAGATAGAACAATTAGTTTTAAATGGAACTAAGTTTGGCATCTGGAGTTTCCTCTCACACAAGGTCGATCACTTAGTTTCGTCGAACACATACGGTTTCGAGTAGCATCGCCACAGATTTCAGAGAACAAGCGCTTCTCCTGGCACAGTGTCGAACACATATTTTCATATAGAACAATTAGTTTAAAATGCTACTAAGTTTCGCATCTGGAATTTCTCCTCTCACAAGGTCGACCACTTAGTTGCGTCAAACACATACGGTTTCGAGTGGCATCGCCACAGATTTCAGAGACCAGGCGCTTCTCCTGGCACACTATCGAACACTTAGTTTGAGATAGAGCAATTAGTTTAAAGTGGAACTTAGTTTCGCATCTGTTGTTTCCTCTCTCACAATGTCGGCCACTTAGTTTCGTCGAACACATACGGTTTCGAGTGGCATCGCCACAGATTTCAGAGAACAGGCGCTTCTCTTGGCACAGTATCGGATACTTAGATTCAGATAGAACAATTAGTTTTAAATGGAACTAAGTTTGGCATCTGGAGTTTCCTCTCACACAAGGTCGATCACTTAGTTTCGTCGAACACATAAGGTTTCGAGTAGCATCGCCACAGATTTCAGAGAACAAGCGCTTCTCCTGGCACAGTGTCGAACACATATTTTCATATAGAACAATTAGTTTAAAATGCTACTAAGTTTCGCATCTGGAATTTCTCCTCTCACAAGGTCGACCACTTAGTTGCGTCGAACACATAGGTTTCGAGTGGCATCGCCACAGATTTCAGAGACCAGGCGCTTCTCCTGGCACACTATCGAACACTTAGTTTGAGATAGAGCAATTAGTTTAAAGTGGAACTTAGTTTCGCATCTGGAGTTTCCTCTCTCACAATGTCGGCCACTTAGTTTCGTCGAACACATACGGTTTCGAGTTCCATCGCCACAGATTTCAGAGAACAGGCGCTTCTCTTGGCACAGTATCGAACACTTAGTTTCAGATAAAGCAATTAGTTTAATGTGGAACTAAGTTTCGCATCTGGAGTTTCCCCTCCCACAAGGTCGATTACTTAGTTTCGTCGAACACATAAGGTTTCGAGTAGCATCGCCACAGATTTCAGAGAACAAGCGCTTCTCCTGGCACAGTGTCGAACACATATTTTCATATAGAACAATTAGTTTAAAATGCTACTAAGTTTCGCATCTGGAATTTCTCCTCTCACAAGGTCGACCACTTCGTTGCGTCGAACACATACGGTTTCGAGTGGCATCGCCACAGATTTCAGAGACCAGGCGCTTCTCCTCGCACAGTATCGAACACTTAGTTTCAGATGGAACAATTAGTTTAAAATGGAACTAAGTTTGGCATCTGGAGTTTCCTCTCTCACAATGTCGGCCACTTAGTTTCGTCGAACACATACGGTTTCGAGTGGCATCGCCACAGATTTCAGAGAACAGGCGCTTCTCCTGGCACAGTATCGAACACTTAGTTTCAGATAAAGCAATTAGTTTAAAGTGGAACTAAGTTTCGCATCTGGAGTTTCCCTCCCACAAGGTCGATCACATAGTTTCGTCGAACACATAAGGTTTCGAGTAGCATCGCCACAGATTTCAGAGAACAGGCGCTTCTCCTGGCACAGTGTCGAACACATAGTTTCATATAGAACAATTAGTTTAAAATGCTACTAAGTTTCGCATCTGGAATTTCTCCTCTCACAAGGTCGACCACTTAGTTGCGTCGAACACATACGGTTTCGAGTGGCATCGCCACAGATTTCAGAGACCAGGCGCTTCTCCTGGCACAGAATCGAACACTTAGTTTCAGATAGAACAATTAGTTTAAAATGGAACTAAGTTTCGCATCTGGAGTTTCCTCTCTCACAATGTCGGCCACTTTGTTTCGTGGAACACATACGGTTTCGAGTGGCACCGCCACAGATTTCAGAGAACAGGCGCTTCTCCTGGCACAGTATCGAACACTTAGTTTCAGATAAAGCAATTAGTTTAAAGTGGAACTAAGTTTCGCATCTGGAGTTTCCCCTCCCACAAGGTCGATCACATAGTTTCGTCGAACACATAAGGTTTCGAGTAGCATCGCCACAGATTTCAGAGAACAGGCGCTTCTCCTGGCACAGTGTCGAACACATAGTTTCATATAGAACAATTAGTTTAAAATGCTACTAAGTTTCGCATCTGGAATTTCTCCTCTCACAAGGTCGACCACTTAGTTGCGTCGAACACATACGGTTTCGAGTGGCATCGCCACAGATTTCAGAGAACAGGCGCTTCTCCTGGCACAGTATCGAACACTTAGTTTTAGATAGAGCAATTAGTTTAAAGTGGAACTAAGTTTCGCATCTGGAGTTTCCTCTCTCACAATGTTGGCCACTTAGTTTCGTCGAACACATACGGTTTCGAGTGCCATCGCCACAGATTTCAGAGAACAGGCGCTTCTCTTGGCACAGTATCGAACACTTAGTTTCAGATAAAGCAATTAGTTTAAAGTGGAACTAAGTTTCGCATCTGGAGTTTCCCCTCCCACAAGGTCGATCACATAGTTTGGTCGAACACATAAGGTTTCGAGTAGCATCGCCACAGATTTCAGAGAACAGGCGCTTCTCCTGGCACAGTGTCGAACACATAGTTTCATATAGAACAATTAGTTTAAAATGCTACTAAGTTTCGCATCTGGAATTTCTCCTCTCACAAGGTCGACCACTTAGTTGCGTCGAACACATACGGTTTCGAGTGGCATCGCCACAGATTTCAGGGAACAGGCGCTTCTCCTGGCACAGTATCGAACGCTTAGTTTTAGATAGAACAATTAATTTAAAATGGAACTAAGTTTCGCATCCGGAGTTTCCTCTTCCACAAGGTCGACCACCTATTTTCGTCGAACACATACGGTTTCGAGTGGCATCGCCACAGATTTCAGAGAACAGGCGCTTCTCCTGGCACAGTATCGAACACTTAGTTTTAGATAGAGCAATTAGTTTAAAGTGGAACTAAGTTTCGCATCTGGAGTTTCCTCTCTCACAATGTTGGCCACTTAGTTTCGTCGAACACATACGGTTTCGAGTGCCATCGCCACAGATTTCAGAGACCAGGCGCTTCTCCTGGCACACTATCGAACACTTAGTTTGAGATAGAGCAATTAGTTTAAAGTGGAACTTAGTTTCGCATCTGTTGTTTCCTCTCTCACAATGTCGGCCACTTAGTTTCGTCGAACACATACGGTTTCGAGTGGCATCGCCACAGATTTCAGAGAACAGGCGCTTCTCTTGGCACAGTATCGGATACTTAGATTCAGATAGAACAATTAGTTTTAAATGGAACTAAGTTTGGCATCTGGAGTTTCCTCTCACACAAGGTCGATCACTTAGTTTCGTCGAACACATAAGGTTTCGATTAGCATCGCCACAGATTTCAGAGAACAAGCGCTTCTCCTGGCACAGTGTCGAACACATATTTTCATATAGAACAATTAGTTTAAAATGCTACTAAGTTTCGCATCTGGAATTTCTCCTCTCACAAGGTCGACCACTTAGTTGCGTCGAACACATACGGTTTCGAGTGGCATCGCCACAGATTTCAGAGACCAGGCGCTTCTCCTGGCACACTATCGAACACTTAGTTTGAGATAGAGCAATTAGTTTAAAGTGGAACTTAGTTTCGCATCTGGAGTTTCCTCTCTCACAATGTCGGCCACTTAGTTTCGTCGAACACATACGGTTTCGAGTGGCATCGCCACAGATTTCAGAGAACAGGCGCTTCTCTTGGCACAGTATCGGATACTTAGATTCAGATAGAACAATTAGTTTTAAATGGAACTAAGTTTGGCATCTGGAGTTTCCTCTCACACAAGGTCGATCACTTAGTTTCGTCGAACACATACGGTTTCGAGTAGCATCGCCACAGATTTCAGAGAACAAGCGCTTCTCCTGGCACAGTGTCGAACACATATTTTCATATAGAACAATTAGTTTAAAATGCTACTAAGTTTCGCATCTGGAATTTCTCCTCTCACAATGTCGGCCACTTAGTTTCGTCGAACACATACGGTTTCGAGTGGCATCGCCACAGATTTCAGAGAACAGGCGCTTCTCTTGGCACAGTATCGGATACTTAGATTCAGATAGAACAATTAGTTTTAAATGGAACTAAGTTTGGCATCTGGAGTTTCCTCTCACACAAGGTCGATCACTTAGTTTCGTCGAACACATAAGGTTTCGAGTAGCATCGCCACAGATTTCAGAGAACAAGCGCTTCCCCTGGCACAGTGTCGAACACATATTTTCATATAGAACAATTAGTTTAAAATGCTACTAAGTTTCGCATCTGGAATTTCTCCTCTCACAATGTCGGCCACTTAGTTTCGTCGAACACATACGGTTTCGAGTGGCATCGCCACAGATTTCAGAGAACAGGCGCTTCTCTTGGCACAGTATCGGATACTTAGATTCAGATAGAACAATTAGTTTTAAATGGAATTAAGTTTGGCATCTGGAGTTTCCTCTCACACAAGGTCGACCACTTAGTTGCGTCGAACACATAGGTTTCGAGTGGCATCGCCACAGATTTCAGAGACCAGGCGCTTCTCCTGGCACACTATCGAACACTTAGTTTGAGATAGAGCAATTAGTTTAAAGTGGAACTTAGTTTCGCATCTGGAGTTTCCTTTCTCACAATGTCGGCCACTTAGTTTCGTCGAACACATACGGTTTCGAGTTCCATCGCCACAGATTTCAGAGAACAGGCGCTTCTCTTGGCACAGTATCGAACACTTAGTTTCAGATAAAGCAATTAGTTTAATGTGGAACTAAGTTTCGCATCTGGAGTTTCCCCTCCCACAAGGTCGATTACTTAGTTTCGTCGAACACATAAGGTTTCGAGTAGCATCGCCACAGATTTCAGAGAACAAGCGCTTCTCCTGGCACAGTGTCGAACACATATTTTCATATAGAACAATTAGTTTAAAATGCTACTAAGTTTCGCATCTGGAATTTCTCCTCTCACAAGGTCGACCACTTCGTTGCGTCGAACACATACGGTTTCGAGTGGCATCGCCACAGATTTCAGAGACCAGGCGCTTCTCCTCGCACAGTATCGAACACGTAGTTTCAGATGGAACAATTAGTTTAAAATGGAACTAAGTTTGGCATCTGGAGTTTCCTCTCTCACAATGTCGGCCACTTAGTTTCGTCGAACACATACGGTTTCGAGTGGCATCGCCACAGATTTCAGAGAACAGGCGCTTCTCCTGGCACAGTATCGAACACTTAGTTTCAGATAAAGCAATTAGTTTAAAGTGGAACTAAGTTTCGCATCTGGAGTTTCCCTCCCACAAGGTCGATCACATAGTTTCGTCGAACACATAAGGTTTCGAGTAGCATCGCCACAGATTTCAGAGAACAGGCGCTTCTCCTGGCACAGTGTCGAACACATAGTTTCATATAGAACAATTAGTTTAAAATGCTACTAAGTTTCGCATCTGGAATTTCTCCTCTCACAAGGTCGACCACTTAGTTGCGTCGAACACATACGGTTTCGAGTGGCATCGCCACAGATTTCAGAGACCAGGCGCTTCTCCTGGCACAGAATCGAACACTTAGTTTCAGATAGAACAATTAGTTTAAAATGGAACTAAGTTTCGCATCTGGAGTTTCCTCTCTCACAATGTCGGCCACTTTGTTTCGTGGAACACATACGGTTTCGAGTGGCACCGCCACAGATTTCAGAGAACAGGCGCTTCTCCTGGCACAGTATCGAACACTTAGTTTCAGATAAAGCAATTAGTTTAAAGTGGAACTAAGTTTCGCATCTGGAGTTTCCCCTCCCACAAGGTCGATCACATAGTTTCGTCGAACACATAAGGTTTCGAGTAGCATCGCCACAGATTTCAGAGAACAGGCGCTTCTCCTGGCACAGTGTCGAACACATAGTTTCATATAGAACAATTAGTTTAAAATGCTACTAAGTTTCGCATCTGGAATTTCTCCTCTCACAAGGTCGACCACTTAGTTGCGTCGAACACATACGGTTTCGAGTGGCATCGCCACAGATTTCAGAGAACAGGCGCTTCTCCTGGCACAGTATCGAAAACTTAGTTTTAGATAGAGCAATTAGTTTAAAGTGGAACTAAGTTTCGCATCTTGAGTTTCCTCTCTCACAATGTTGGCCACTTAGTTTCGTCGAACACATACGGTTTCGAGTGCCATCGCCACAGATTTCAGAGAACAGGCGCTTCTCTTGGCACAGTATCGAACACTTAGTTTCAGATAAAGCAATTAGTTTAAAGTGGAACTAAGTTTCGCATCTGGAGTTTCCCCTCCCACAAGGTCGATCACATAGTTTGGTCGAACACATAAGGTTTCGAGTAGCATCGCCACAGATTTCAGAGAACAGGCGCTTCTCCTGGCACAGTGTCGAACACATAGTTTCATATAGAACAATTAGTTTAAAATGCTACTAAGTTTCGCATCTGGAATTTCTCCTCTCACAAGGTCGACCACTTAGTTGCGTCGAACACATACGGTTTCGAGTGGCATCGCCACAGATTTCAGAGAACAGGTGCTTCTCCTGGCACAGTATCGAACACTTAGTTTTAGATAGAGCAATTAGTTTAAAGTGGAACTAAGTTTCGCATCTGGAGTTTCCTCTCTCACAATGTTGGCCACTTAGTTTCGTCGAACACATACGGTTTCGAGTGGCATCGCCACAGATTTCAGAGAACAGGCGCTTCTCCTGGCACAGTATCGAACACTTAGTTTTAGATAGAGCAATTAGTTTAAAGTGGAACTAAGTTTCGCATCTGGAGTTTCCTCTCTCACAATGTTGGCCACTTAGTTTCGTCGAACACATACGGTTTCGAGTGCCATCGCCACAGATTTCAGAGAACAGGCGCTTCTCCTGGCACAGTCCCGAACACTTAGTTTCATATAGAACAATAAGATTAAAATGGAACTATGTTTCCCATCTGGAGTTTCCTCTCTCACAAGGTCGACCACTTAGTTTGGTCGAACACATACGGTTTCGAGCGGCATCGCCACACAGTTCAGAGAACAGGCGCTTCTCCTGGCACAGTATCGAAAACCTAGTTTCAAATAGAACAATAAGATTAAAATGGAACTAAGTTTCGCATCTGGAGTTTCCTCTCTCACAAGGTCGACCACTTAGTTTCGTCGAACACATACGGTTTCGAGTAGCATCGCCACAGATTTCAGAGAGCAGGCGCTTCTCCTGGCACAGTATCGAACACTTAGTTTCAGATAAAGCAATTAGTTTAAAGTGGAACTAAGTTTCGCATCTGGAGTTTCCCCTCCCACAAGGTCGATTACTTAGTTTCGTCGAACACATAAGGTATCGAGTAGCATCGCCACAGATTTCAGAGAACAAGCGCTTCTCCTGGCACAGTGTCGAACACATATTTTCATATAGAACAATTAGTTTAAAATGCTACTAAGTTTCGCATCTGGAATTTCTCCTCTCACAAGGTCGACCACTTAGTTGCGTCGAACACATACGGTTTCGAGTGGCATCGCCACAGATTTCAGAGACCAGGCGCTTCTCCTGGCACACTATCGAACACTTAGTTTGAGATAGAGCAATTAGTTTAAAGTGGAACTTAGTTTCGCATCTGGAGTTTCCTCTCTTACAATGTCGGCCACTTAGTTTCGTCGAACACATACGGTTTCGAGTGGCATCGCCACAGATTTCAGAGAACAGGCGCTTCTCTTGGCACAGTATCGGATACTTAGATTCAGATAGAACAATTAGTTTTAAATGGAACTAAGTTTGGCATCTGGAGTTTCCTCTCACACAAGGTCGATCACTTAGTTTCGTCGAACACATACGGTTTCGAGTAGCATCGCCACAGATTTCAGAGAACAAGCGCTTCTCCTGGCACAGTGTCGAACACATATTTTCATATAGAACAATTAGTTTAAAATGCTACTAAGTTTCGCATCTGGAATTTCTCCTCTCACAAGGTCGACCACTTAGTTGCGTCGAACACATACGGTTTCGAGTGGCATCGCCACAGATTTCAGAGACCAGGCGCTTCTCCTGGCACACTATCGAACACTTAGTTTGAGATAGAGCAATTAGTTTAAAGTGGAACTTAGTTTCGCATCTGTTGTTTCCTCTCTCACAATGTCGGCCACTTAGTTTCGTCGAACACATACGGTTTCGAGTGGCATCGCCACAGATTTCAGAGAACAGGCGCTTCTCTTGGCACAGTATCGGATACTTAGATTCAGATAGAACAATTAGTTTTAAATGGAACTAAGTTTGGCATCTGGAGTTTCCTCTCACACAAGGTCGATCACTTAGTTTCGTCGAACACATAAGGTTTCGATTAGCATCGCCACAGATTTCAGAGAACAAGCGCTTCTCCTGGCACAGTGTCGAACACATATTTTCATATAGAACAATTAGTTTAAAATGCTACTAAGTTTCGCATCTGGAATTTCTCCTCTCACAAGGTCGACCACTTAGTTGCGTCGAACACATACGGTTTCGAGTGGCATCGCCACAGATTTCAGAGACCAGGCGCTTCTCCTGGCACACTATCGAACACTTAGTTTGAGATAGAGCAATTAGTTTAAAGTGGAACTTAGTTTCGCATCTGGAGTTTCCTCTCTCACAATGTCGGCCACTTAGTTTCGTCGAACACATACGGTTTCGAGTGGCATCGCCACAGATTTCAGAGAACAGGCGCTTCTCTTGGCACAGTATCGGATACTTAGATTCAGATAGAACAATTAGTTTTAAATGGAACTAAGTTTGGCATCTGGAGTTTCCTCTCACACAAGGTCGATCACTTAGTTTCGTCGAACACATACGGTTTCGAGTAGCATCGCCACAGATTTCAGAGAACAAGCGCTTCTCCTGGCACAGTGTCGAACACATATTTTCATATAGAACAATTAGTTTAAAATGCTACTAAGTTTCGCATCTGGAATTTCTCCTCTCACAAGGTCGACCACTTAGTTTCGTCGAACACATACGGTTTCGAGTGGCATCGCCACAGATTTCAGAGACCAGGCGCTTCTCCTGGCACACTATCGAACACTTAGTTTGAGATAGAGCAATTAGTTTAAAGTGGAACTTAGTTTCGCATCTGTTGTTTCCTCTCTCACAATGTCGGCCACTTAGTTTCGTCGAACACATACGGTTTCGAGTGGCATCGCCACAGATTTCAGAGAACAGGCGCTTCTCTTGGCACAGTATCGGATACTTAGATTCAGATAGAACAATTAGTTTTAAATGGAACTAAGTTTGGCATCTGGAGTTTCCTCTCACACAAGGTCGATCACTTAGTTTCGTCGAACACATAAGGTTTCGATTAGCATCGCCACAGATTTCAGAGAACAAGCGCTTCTCCTGGCACAGTGTCGAACACATATTTTCATATAGAACAATTAGTTTAAAATGCTACTAAGTTTCGCATCTGGAATTTCTCCTCTCACAAGGTCGACCACTTAGTTGCGTCGAACACATACGGTTTCGAGTGGCATCGCCACAGATTTCAGAGACCAGGCGCTTCTCCTCGCACAGTATCGAACACTTAGTTTCAGATGGAACAATTAGTTTAAAATGGAACTAAGTTTGGCATCTGGAGTTTCCTCTCTCACAATGTCGGCCACTTAGTTTCGTCGAACACATACGGTTTCGAGTGGCATCGCCACAGATTTCAGAGAACAGGCGCTTCTCCTGGCACAGTATCGAACACTTAGTTTCAGATAAAGCAATTAGTTTAAAGTGGAACTAAGTTTCGCATCTGGAGTTTCCCCTCCCACAAGGTCGATCACATAGTTTCGTCGAACACATAAGGTTTCGAGTAGCATCGCCACAGATTTCAGAGAACAGGCGCTTCTCCTGGCACAGTGTCGAACACATAGTTTCATATAGAACAATTAGTTTAAAATGCTACTAAGTTTCGCATCTGGAATTTCTCCTCTCACAAGGTCGACCACTTAGTTGCGTCGAACACATACGGTTTCGAGTGGCATCGCCACAGATTTCAGAGACCAGGCGCTTCTCCTGGCACACTATCGAACACTTAGTTTGAGATAGAGCAATTAGTTTAAAGTGGAACTTAGTTTCGCATCTGGAGTTTCCTCTCTCACAATGTCGGCCACTTAGTTTCGTCGAACACATACGGTTTCGAGTGGCATCGCCACAGATTTCAGAGAACAGGCGCTTCTCTTGGCACAGTATCGGATACTTAGATTCAGATAGAACAATTAGTTTTAAATGGAACTAAGTTTGGCATCTGGAGTTTCCTCTCACACAAGGTCGATCACTTAGTTTCGTCGAACACATACGGTTTCGAGTAGCATCGCCACAGATTTCAGAGAACAAGCGCTTCTCCTGGCACAGTGTCGAACACATATTTTCATATAGAACAATTAGTTTAAAATGCTACTAAGTTTCGCATCTGGAATTTCTCCTCTCACAAGGTCGACCACTTAGTTGCGTCGAACACATACGGTTTCGAGTGGCATCGCCACAGATTTCAGAGACCAGGCGCTTCTCCTGGCACACTATCGAACACTTAGTTTGAGATAGAGCAATTAGTTTAAAGTGGAACTTAGTTTCGCATCTGTTGTTTCCTCTCTCACAATGTCGGCCACTTAGTTTCGTCGAACACATACGGTTTCGAGTGGCATCGCCACAGATTTCAGAGAACAGGCGCTTCTCTTGGCACAGTATCGGATACTTAGATTCAGATAGAACAATTAGTTTTAAATGGAACTAAGTTTGGCATCTGGAGTTTCCTCTGACACAAGGTCGATCACTTAGTTTCGTCGAACACATAAGGTTTCGATTAGCATCGCCACAGATTTCAGAGAACAAGCGCTTCTCCTGGCACAGTGTCGAACACATATTTTCATATAGAACAATTAGTTTAAAATGCTACTAAGTTTCGCATCTGGAATTTCTCCTCTCACAAGGTCGACCACTTAGTTGCGTCGAACACATACGGTTTCGAGTGGCATCGCCACAGATTTCAGAGACCAGGCGCTTCTCCTGGCACACTATCGAACACTTAGTTTGAGATAGAGCAATTAGTTTAAAGTGGAACTTAGTTTCGCATCTGGAGTTTCCTCTCTCACAATGTCGGCCACTTAGTTTCGTCGAACACATACGGTTTCGAGTGGCATCGCCACAGATTTCAGAGAACAGGCGCTTCTCTTGGCACAGTATCGGATACTTAGATTCAGATAGAACAATTAGTTTTAAATGGAACTAAGTTTGGCATCTGGAGTTTCCTCTCACACAAGGTCGATCACTTAGTTTCGTCGAACACATACGGTTTCGAGTAGCATCGCCACAGATTTCAGAGAACAAGCGCTTCTCCTGGCACAGTGTCGAACACATATTTTCATATAGAACAATTAGTTTAAAATGCTACTAAGTTTCGCATCTGGAATTTCTCCTCTCACAAGGTCGACCACTTAGTTGCGTCGAACACATACGGTTTCGAGTGGCATCGCCACAGATTTCAGAGACCAGACGCTTCTCCTGGCACACTATCGAACACTTAGTTTGAGATAGAGCAATTAGTTTAAAGTGGAACTTAGTTTCGCATCTGTTGTTTCCTCTCTCACAATGTCGGCCACTTAGTTTCGTCGAACACATACGGTTTCGAGTGGCATCGCCACAGATTTCAGAGAACAGGCGCTTCTCTTGGCACAGTATCGGATACTTAGATTCAGATAGAACAATTAGTTTTAAATGGAACTAAGTTTGGCATCTGGAGTTTCCTCTCACACAAGGTCGATCACTTAGTTTCGTCGAACACATAAGGTTTCGATTAGCATCGCCACAGATTTCAGAGAACAAGCGCTTCTCCTGGCACAGTGTCGAACACATATTTTCATATAGAACAATTAGTTTAAAATGCTACTAAGTTTCGCATCTGGAATTTCTCCTCTCACAAGGTCGACCACTTAGTTGCGTCGAACACATACGGTTTCGAGTGGCATCGCCACAGATTTCAGAGACCAGGCGCTTCTCCTGGCACACTATCGAACACTTAGTTTGAGATAGAGCAATTAGTTTAAAGTGGAACTTAGTTTCGCATCTGGAGTTTCCTCTCTCACAATGTCGGCCACTTAGTTTCGTCGAACACATACGGTTTCGAGTTCCATCGCCACAGATTTCAGAGAACAGGCGCTTCTCTTGGCACAGTATCGAACACTTAGTTTCAGATAAAGCAATTAGTTTAATGTGGAACTAAGTTTCGCATCTGGAGTTTCCCCTCCCACAAGGTCGATTACTTAGTTTCGTCGAACACATAAGGTTTCGAGTAGCATCGCCACAGATTTCAGAGAACAAGCGCTTCTCCTGGCACAGTGTCGAACACATATTTTCATATAGAACAATTAGTTTAAAATGCTACTAAGTTTCGCATCTGGAATTTCTCCTCTCACAAGGTCGACCACTTAGTTGCGTCGAACACATACGGTTTCGAGTGGCATCGCCACAGATTTCAGAGACCAGGCGCTTCTCCTCGCACAGTATCGAACACTTAGTTTCAGATGGAACAATTAGTTTAAAATGGAACTAAGTTTGGCATCTGGAGTTTCCTCTCTCACAAGGTCGGCCACTTAGTTTCGTCGAACACATACGGTTTCGAGTGGCATCGCCACAGATTTCAGAGAACAGGCGCTTCTCCTGGCACAGTATCGAACACTTAGTTTCAGATAAAGCAATTAGTTTAAAGTGGAACTAAGTTTCGCATCTGGAGTTTCCCCTCCCACAAGGTCGATCACATAGTTTCGTCGAACACATAAGGTTTCGAGTAGCATCGCCACAGATTTCAGAGAACAGGCGCTTCTCCTGGCACAGTGTCGAACACATAGTTTCATATAGAACAATTAGTTTAAAATGCTACTAAGTTTCGCATCTGGAATTTCTCCTCTCACAAGGTCGACCACTTAGTTGCGTCGAACACATACGGTTTCGAGTGGCATCGCCACAGATTTCAGAGACCAGGCGCTTCTCCTGGCACAGAATCGAACACTTAGTTTCAGATAGAACAATTAGTTTAAAATGGAACTAAGTTTCGCATCTGGAGTTTCCTCTCTCACAATGTCGGCCACTTTGTTTCGTGGAACACATACGGTTTCGAGTGGCACCGCCACAGATTTCAGAGAACAGGCGCTTCTCCTGGCACAGTATCGAACACTTAGTTTCAGATAAAGCAATTAGTTTAAAGTGGAACTAAGTTTCGCATCTGGAGTTTCCCCTCCCACAAGGTCGATCACATAGTTTCGTCGAACACATAAGGTTTCGAGTAGCATCGCCACAGATTTCAGAGAACAGGCGCTTCTCCTGGCACAGTGTCGAACACATAGTTTCATATAGAACAATTAGTTTAAAATGCTACTAAGTTTCGCATCTGGAATTTCTCCTCTCAGAAGGTCGACCACTTAGTTGCGTCGAACACATACGGTTTCGAGTGGCATCGCCACAGATTTCAGAGAACAGGCGCTTCTCCTGGCACACTATCGAACACTTAGTTTGAGATAGAGCAATTAGTTTAAAGTGGAACTTAGTTTCGCATCTGTTGTTTCCTCTCTCACAATGTCGGCCACTTAGTTTCGTCGAACACATACGGTTTCGAGTGGCATCGCCACAGATTTCAGAGAACAGGCGCTTCTCTTGGCACAGTATCGGATACTTAGATTCAGATAGAACAATTAGTTTTAAATGGAACTAAGTTTGGCATCTGGAGTTTCCTCTCACACAAGGTCGATCACTTAGTTTCGTCGAACACATAAGGTTTCGATTAGCATCGCCACAGATTTCAGAGAACAAGCGCTTCTCCTGGCACAGTGTCGAACACATATTTTCATATAGAACAATTAGTTTAAAATGCTACTAAGTTTCGCATCTGGAATTTCTCCTCTCACAAGGTCGACCACTTAGTTGCGTCGAACACATACGGTTTCGAGTGGCATCGCCACAGATTTCAGAGACCAGGCGCTTCTCCTGGCACACTATCGAACACTTAGTTTGAGATAGAGCAATTAGTTTAAAGTGGAACTTAGTTTCGCATCTGTTTTTTCCTCTCTCACAATGTCGGCCACTTAGTTTCGTCGAACACATACGGTTTCGAGTGGCATCGCCACAGATTTCAGAGAACAGGCGCTTCTCTTGGCACAGTATCGGATACTTAGATTCAGATAGAACAATTAGTTTTAAATGGAACTAAGTTTGGCATCTGGAGTTTCCTCTCACACAAGGTCGATCACTTAGTTTCGTCGAACACATAAGGTTTCGATTAGCATCGCCACAGATTTCAGAGAACAAGCGCTTCTCCTGGCACAGTGTCGAACACATATTTTCATATAGAACAATTAGTTTAAAATGCTACTAAGTTTCGCATCTGGAATTTCTCCTCTCACAAGGTCGACCACTTAGTTGCGTCGAACACATACGGTTTCGAGTGGCATCGCCACAGATTTCAGAGACCAGGCGCTTCTCCTGGCACACTATCGAACACTTAGTTTGAGATAGAGCAATTAGTTTAAAGTGGAACTTAGTTTCGCATCTGGAGTTTCCTCTCTCACAATGTCGGCCACTTAGTTTCGTCGAACACATACGGTTTCGAGTTCCATCGCCACAGATTTCAGAGAACAGGCGCTTCTCTTGGCACAGTATCGAACACTTAGTTTCAGATAAAGCAATTAGTTTAAAGTGGAACTAAGTTTCGCATCTGGAGTTTCCCCTCCCACAAGGTCGATTACTTAGTTTCGTCGAACACATAAGGTTTCGAGTAGCATCGCCACAGATTTCAGAGAACAAGCGCTTCTCCTGGCACAGTGTCGAACACATATTTTCATATAGAACAATTAGTTTAAAATGCTACTAAGTTTCGCATCTGGAATTTCTCCTCTCACAAGGTCGACCTCTTAGTTGCGTCGAACACATACGGTTTCGAGTGGCATCGCCACATATTTCAGAGACCAGGCGCTTCTCCTCGCACAGTATCGAACACTTAGTTTCAGATGGAACAATTAGTTTAAAATGGAACTAAGTTTGGCATCTGGAGTTTCCTCTCTCACAATGTCGGCCACTTAGTTTCGTCGAACACATACGGTTTCGAGTGGCATCGCCACAGATTTCAGAGAACAGGCGCTTCTCCTGGCACAGTATCGAACACTTAGTTTCAGATAAAGCAATTAGTTTAAAGTGGAACTAAGTTTCGCATCTGGAGTTTCCCCTCCCACAAGGTCGATCACATAGTTTCGTCGAACACATAAGGTTTCGAGTAGCATCGCCACAGATTTCAGAGAACAGGCGCTTCTCCTGGCACAGTGTCGAACACATAGTTTCATATAGAACAATTAGTTTAAAATGCTACTAAGTTTCGCATCTGGAATTTCTCCTCTCACAAGGTCGACCACTTAGTTGCGTCGAACACATACGGTTTCGAGTGGCATCGCCACAGATTTCAGAGACCAGGCGCTTCTCCTGGCACAGAATCGAACACTTAGTTTCAGATAGAACAATTAGTTTAAAATGGAACTAAGTTTCGCATCTGGAGTTTCCTCTCTCACAATGTCGGCCACTTTGTTTCGTGGAACACATACGGTTTCGAGTGGCACCGCCACAGATTTCAGAGAACAGGCTCTTCTCCTGGCACAGTATCGAACACTTAGTTTCAGATAAAGCAATTAGTTTAAAGTGGAACTAAGTTTCGCATCTGGAGTTTCCCCTCCCACAAGGTCGATTACTTAGTTTCGTCGAACACATAAGGTATCGAGTAGCATCGCCACAGATTTCAGAGAACAAGCGCTTCTCCTGGCACAGTGTCGAACACATATTTTCATATAGAACAATTAGTTTAAAATGCTACTAAGTTTCGCATCTGGAATTTCTCCTCTCACAAGGTCGACCACTTAGTTGCGTCGAACACATACGGTTTCGAGTGGCATCGCCACAGATTTCAGAGACCAGGCGCTTCTCCTGGCACACTATCGAACACTTAGTTTGAGATAGAGCAATTAGTTTAAAGTGGAACTTAGTTTCGCATCTGGAGTTTCCTCTCTCACAATGTCGGCCACTTAGTTTCGTCGAACACATACGGTTTCGAGTGGCATCGCCACAGATTTCAGAGAACAGGCGCTTCTCTTGGCACAGTATCGGATACTTAGATTCAGATAGAACAATTAGTTTTAAATGGAACTAAGTTTGGCATCTGGAGTTTCCTCTCACACAAGGTCGATCACTTAGTTTCGTCGAACACATACGGTTTCGAGTAGCATCGCCACAGATTTCAGAGAACAAGCGCTTCTCCTGGCACAGTGTCGAACACATATTTTCATATAGAACAATTAGTTTAAAATGCTACTAAGTTTCGCATCTGGAATTTCTCCTCTCACAAGGTCGACCACTTAGTTGCGTCGAACACATACGGTTTCGAGTGGCATCGCCACAGATTTCAGAGACCAGGCGCTTCTCCTGGCACACTATCGAACACTTAGTTTGAGATAGAGCAATTAGTTTAAAGTGGAACTTAGTTTCGCATCTGTTGTTTCCTCTCTCACAATGTCGGCCACTTAGTTTCGTCGAACACATACGGTTTCGAGTGGCATCGCCACAGATTTCAGAGAACAGGCGCTTCTCTTGGCACAGTATCGGATACTTAGATTCAGATAGAACAATTAGTTTTAAATGGAACTAAGTTTGGCATCTGGAGTTTCCTCTCACACAAGGTCGATCACTTAGTTTCGTCGAACACATAAGGTTTCGATTAGCATCGCCACAGATTTCAGAGAACAAGCGCTTCTCCTGGCACAGTGTCGAACACATATTTTCATATAGAACAATTAGTTTAAAATGCTACTAAGTTTCGCATCTGGAATTTCTCCTCTCACAAGGTCGACCACTTAGTTGCGTCGAAAACATACGGTTTCGAGTGGCATCGCCACAGATTTCAGAGACCAGGCGCTTCTCCTGGCACACTATCGAACACTTAGTTTGAGATAGAGCAATTAGTTTAAAGTGGAACTTAGTTTCGCATCTGGAGTTTCCTCTCTCACAATGTCGGCCACTTAGTTTCGTCGAACACATACGGTTTCGAGTTCCATCGCCACAGATTTCAGAGAACAGGCGCTTCTCTTGGCACAGTATCGAACACTTAGTTTCAGATAAAGCAATTAGTTTAATGTGGAACTAAGTTTCGCATCTGGAGTTTCCCCTCCCACAAGGTCGATTACTTAGTTTCGTCGAACACATAAGGTTTCGAGTAGCATCGCCACAGATTTCAGAGAACAAGCGCTTCTCCTGGCACAGTGTCGAACACATATTTTCATATAGAACAATTAGTTTAAAATGCTACTAAGTTTCGCATCTGGAATTTCTCCTCTCACAAGGTCGACCACTTAGTTGCGTCGAACACATACGGTTTCGAGTGGCATCGCCACAGATTTCAGAGACCAGGCGCTTCTCCTCGCACAGTATCGAACACTTAGTTTCAGATGGAACAATTAGTTTAAAATGGAACTAAGTTTGGCATCTGGAGTTTCCTCTCTCACAATGTCGGCCACTTAGTTTCGTCGAACATATACGGTTTCGAGTGGCATCGCCACAGATTTCAGAGAACAGGCGCTTCTCCTGGCACAGTATCGAACACTTAGTTTCAGATAGAACAATTAGTTTAAAATGCTACTAAGTTTCGCATCTGGAATTTCTCCTCTCACAAGGTCGACCACTTAGTTGCGTCGAACACATACGGTTTCGAGTGGCATCGCCACAGATTTCAGAGACCAGGCGCTTCTCCTGGCACACTATCGAACACTTAGTTTGAGATAGAGCAATTAGTTTAAAGTGGAACTTAGTTTCGCATCTGTTGTTTCCTCTCTCACAATGTCGGCCACTTAGTTTCGTCGAACACATATGGTTTCGAGTGGCATCGCCACAGATTTCAGAGAACAGGCGCTTCTCTTGGCACAGTATCGGATACTTAGATTCAGATAGAACAATTAGTTTTAAATGGAACTAAGTTTGGCATCTGGAGTTTCCTCTCACACAAGGTCGATCACTTAGTTTCGTCGAACACATAAGGTTTCGATTAGCATCGCCACAGATTTCAGAGAACAAGCGCTTCTCCTGGCACAGTGTCGAACACATATTTTCATATAGAACAATTAGTTTAAAATGCTACTAAGTTTCGCATCTGGAATTTCTCCTCTCACAAGGTCGACCACTTAGTTGCGTCGAAAACATACGGTTTCGAGTGGCATCGCCACAGATTTCAGAGACCAGGCGCTTCTCCTGGCACACTATCGAACACTTAGTTTGAGATAGAGCAATTAGTTTAAAGTGGAACTTAGTTTCGCATCTGGAGTTTCCTCTCTCACAATGTCGGCCACTTAGTTTCGTCGAACACATACGGTTTCGAGTTCCATCGCCACAGATTTCAGAGAACAGGCGCTTCTCTTGGCACAGTATCGAACACTTAGTTTCAGATAAAGCAATTAGTTTAAAGTGGAACTAAGTTTCGCATCTGGAGTTTCCCCTCCCACAAGGTCGATTACTTAGTTTCGTCGAACACATAAGGTTTCGAGTAGCATCGCCACAGATTTCAGAGAACAAGCGCTTCTCCTGGCACAGTGTCGAACACATATTTTCATATAGAACAATTAGTTTAAAATGCTACTAAGTTTCGCATCTGGAATTTCTCCTCTCACAAGGTCGACCACTTAGTTGCGTCGAACACATACGGTTTCGAGTGGCATCGCCACAGATTTCAGAGACCAGGCGCTTCTCCTCGCACAGTATCGAACACTTAGTTTCAGATGGAACAATTAGTTTAAAATGGAACTAAGTTTGGCATCTGGAGTTTCCTCTCTCACAATGTCGGCCACTTAGTTTCGTCGAACACATACGGTTTCGAGTGGCATCGCCACAGATTTCAGAGAACAGGCGCTTCTCCTGGCACAGTATCGAACACTTAGTTTCAGATAAAGCAATTAGTTTAAAGTGGAACTAAGTTTCGCATCTGGAGTTTCCTCTCACACAAGGTCGATCACTTAGTTTCGTCGAACACATAAGGTTTCGATTAGCATCGCCACAGATTTCAGAGAACAAGCGCTTCTCCTGGCACAGTGTCGAACACATATTTTCATATAGAACAATTAGTTTAAAATGCTACTAAGTTTCGCATCTGGAATTTCTCCTCTCACAAGGTCGACCACTTAGTTGCGTCGAACACATACGGTTTCGAGTGGCATCGCCACAGATTTCAGAGACCAGGCGCTTCTCCTGGCACACTATCGAACACTTAGTTTGAGATAGAGCAATTAGTTTAAAGTGGAACTTAGTTTCGCATCTGGAGTTTCCTCTCTCACAATGTCGGCCACTTAGTTTCGTCGAACACATACGGTTTCGAGTTCCATCGCCACAGATTTCAGAGAACAGGCGCTTCTCTTGGCACAGTATCGAACACTTAGTTTCAGATAAAGCAATTAGTTTAAAGTGGAACTAAGTTTCGCATCTGGAGTTTCCCCTCCCACAAGGTCGATTACTTAGTTTCGTCGAACACATAAGGTTTCGAGTAGCATCGCCACAGATTTCAGAGAACAAGCGCTTCTCCTGGCACAGTGTCGAACACATATTTTCATATAGAACAATTAGTTTAAAATGCTACTAAGTTTCGCATCTGGAATTTCTCCTCTCACAAGGTCGACCTCTTAGATGCGTCGAACACATACGGTTTCGAGTGGCATCGCCACATATTTCAGAGACCAGGCGCTTCTCCTCGCACAGTATCGAACACTTAGTTTCAGATGGAACAATTAGTTTAAAATGGAACTAAGTTTGGCATCTGGAGTTTCCTCTCTCACAATGTCGGCAACTTAGTTTCGTCGAACACATACGGTTTCGAGTGGCATCGCCACAGATTTCAGAGAACAGGCGCTTCTCCTGGCACAGTATCGAACACTTAGTTTCAGATAAAGCAATTAGTTTAAAGTGGAACTAAGTTTCGCATCTGGAGTTTCCCCTCCCACAAGGTCGATCACATAGTTTCGTCGAACACATAAGGTTTCGAGTAGCATCGCCACAGATTTCAGAGAACAGGCGCTTCTCCTGGCACAGTGTCGAACACATAGTTTCATATAGAACAATTAGTTTAAAATGCTACTAAGTTTCGCATCTGGAATTTCTCCTCTCACAAGGTCGACCACTTAGTTGCGTCGAACACATACGGTTTCGAGTGGCATCGCCACAGATTTCAGAGACCAGGCGCTTCTCCTGGCACAGAATCGAACACTTAGTTTCAGATAGAACAATTAGTTTAAAATGGAACTAAGTTTCGCATCTGGAGTTTCCTCTCTCACAATGTCGGCCACTTTGTTTCGTGGAACACATACGGTTTCGAGTGGCACCGCCACAGATTTCAGAGAACAGGCTCTTCTCCTGGCACAGTATCGAACACTTAGTTTCAGATAAAGCAATTAGTTTAAAGTGGAACTAAGTTTCGCATCTGGAGTTTCCCGTCCCACAAGGTCGATTACTTAGTTTCGTCGAACACATAAGGTATCGAGTAGCATCGCCACAGATTTCAGAGAACAAGCGCTTCTCCTGGCACAGTGTCGAACACATATTTTCATATAGAACAATTAGTTTAAAATGCTACTAAGTTTCGCATCTGGAATTTCTCCTCTCACAAGGTCGACCACTTAGTTGCGTCGAACACATACGGTTTCGAGTGGCATCGCCACAGATTTCAGAGACCAGGCGCTTCTCCTGGCACACTATCGAACACTTAGTTTGAGATAGAGCAATTAGTTTAAAGTGGAACTTAGTTTCGCATCTGGAGTTTCCTCTCTCACAATGTCGGCCACTTAGTTTCGTCGAACACATACTGTTTCGAGTGGCATCGCCACAGATTTCAGAGAACAGGCGCTTCTCTTGGCACAGTATCGGATACTTAGATTCAGATAGAACAATTAGTTTTAAATGGAACTAAGTTTGGCATCTGGAGTTTCCTCTCACACAAGGTCGATCACTTAGTTTCGTCGAACACATACGGTTTCGAGTAGCATCGCCACAGATTTCAGAGAACAAGCGCTTCTCCTGGCACAGTGTCGAACACATATTTTCATATAGAACAATTAGTTTAAAATGCTACTAAGTTTCGCATCTGGAATTTCTCCTCTCACAAGGTCGACCACTTAGTTGCGTCGAACACATACGGTTTCGAGTGGCATCGCCACAGATTTCAGAGACCAGGCGCTTCTCCTGGCACACTATCGAACACTTAGTTTGAGATAGAGCAATTAGTTTAAAGTGGAACTTAGTTTCGCATCTGTTGTTTCCTCTCTCACAATGTCGGCCACTTAGTTTCGTCGAACACATACGGTTTCGAGTGGCATCGCCACAGATTTCAGAGAACAGGCGCTTCTCTTGGCACAGTATCGGATACTTAGATTCAGATAGAACAATTAGTTTTAAATGGAACTAAGTTTGGCATCTGGAGTTTCCTCTCACACAAGGTCGATCACTTAGTTTCGTCGAACACATAAGGTTTCGATTAGCATCGCCACAGATTTCAGAGAACAAGCGCTTCTCCTGGCACAGTGTCGAACACATATTTTCATATAGAACAATTAGTTTAAAATGCTACTAAGTTTCGCATCTGGAATTTCTCCTCTCACAAGGTCGACCACTTAGTTGCGTCGAAAACATACGGTTTCGAGTGGCATCGCCACAGATTTCAGAGACCAGGCGCTTCTCCTGGCACACTATCGAACACTTAGTTTGAGATAGAGCAATTAGTTTAAAGTGGAACTTAGTTTCGCATCTGGAGTTTCCTCTCTCACAATGTCGGCCACTTAGTTTCGTCGAACACATACGGTTTCGAGTTCCATCGCCACAGATTTCAGAGAACAGGCGCTTCTCTTGGCACAGTATCGAACACTTAGTTTCAGATAAAGCAATTAGTTTAATGTGGAACTAAGTTTCGCATCTGGAGTTTCCCCTCCCACAAGGTCGATTACTTAGTTTCGTCGAACACATAAGGTTTCGAGTAGCATCGCCACAGATTTCAGAGAACAAGCGCTTCTCCTGGCACAGTGTCGAACACATATTTTCATATAGAACAATTAGTTTAAAATGCTACTAAGTTTCGCATCTGGAATTTCTCCTCTCACAAGGTCGACCACTTAGTTGCGTCGAACACATACGGTTTCGAGTGGCATCGCCACAGATTTCAGAGACCAGGCGCTTCTCCTCGCACAGTATCGAACACTTAGTTTCAGATGGAACAATTAGTTTAAAATGGAACTAAGTTTGGCATCTGGAGTTTCCTCTCTCACAATGTCGGCCACTTAGTTTCGTCGAACACATACGGTTTCGAGTGGCATCGCCACAGATTTCAGAGAACAGGCGCTTCTCCTGGCACAGTATCGAACACTTAGTTTCAGATAGAACAATTAGTTTAAAATGCTACTAAGTTTCGCATCTGGAATTTCTCCTCTCACAAGGTCGACCACTTAGTTGCGTCGAACACATACGGTTTCGAGTGGCATCGCCACAGATTTCAGAGACCAGGCGCTTCTCCTGGCACACTATCGAACACTTAGTTTGAGATAGAGCAATTAGTTTAAAGTGGAACTTAGTTTCGCATCTGTTGTTTCCTCTCTCACAATGTCGGCCACTTAGTTTCGTCGAACACATATGGTTTCGAGTGGCATCGCCACAGATTTCAGAGAACAGGCGCTTCTCTTGGCACAGTATCGGATACTTAGATTCAGATAGAACAATTAGTTTTAAATGGAACTAAGTTTGGCATCTGGAGTTTCCTCTCACACAAGGTCGATCACTTAGTTTCGTCGAACACATAAGGTTTCGATTAGCATCGCCACAGATTTCAGAGAACAAGCGCTTCTCCTGGCACAGTGTCGAACACATATTTTCATATAGAACAATTAGTTTAAAATGCTACTAAGTTTCGCATCTGGAATTTCTCCTCTCACAAGGTCGACCACTTAGTTGCGTCGAAAACATACGGTTTCGAGTGGCATCGCCACAGATTTCAGAGACCAGGCGCTTCTCCTGGCACACTATCGAACACTTAGTTTGAGATAGAGCAATTAGTTTAAAGTGGAACTTAGTTTCGCATCTGGAGTTTCCTCTCTCACAATGTCGGCCACTTAGTTTCGTCGAACACATACGGTTTCGAGTTCCATCGCCACAGATTTCAGAGAACAGGCGCTTCTCTTGGCACAGTATCGAACACTTAGTTTCAGATAAAGCAATTAGTTTAATGTGGAACTAAGTTTCGCATCTGGAGTTTCCCCTCCCACAAGGTCGATTACTTAGTTTCGTCGAACACATAAGGTTTCGAGTAGCATCGCCACAGATTTCAGAGAACAAGCGCTTCTCCTGGCACAGTGTCGAACACATATTTTCATATAGAACAATTAGTTTAAAATGCTACTAAGTTTCGCATCTGGAATTTCTCCTCTCACAAGGTCGACCACTTAGTTGCGTCGAACACATACGGTTTCGAGTGGCATCGCCACAGATTTCAGAGACCAGGCGCTTCTCCTGGCACAGTATCGAACACTTAGTTTCAGATGGAACAATTAGTTTAAAATGGAACTAAGTTTGGCATCTGGAGTTTCCTCTCTCACAATGTCGGCCACTTAGTTTCGTCGAACACATACGGTTTCGAGTGGCATCGCCACAGATTTCAGAGAACAGGCGCTTCTCCTGGCACAGTATCGAACACTTAGTTTCAGATAAAGCAATTAGTTTAAAGTGGAACTAAGTTTCGCATCTGGAGTTTCCCCTCCCACAAGGTCGATCACATAGTTTCGTCGAACACATAAGGTTTCGAGTAGCATCGCCACAGATTTCAGAGAACAGGCGCTTCTCCTGGCACAGTGTCGAACACATAGTTTCATATAGAACAATTAGTTTAAAATGCTACTAAGTTTCGCATCTGGAATTTCTCCTCTCACAAGGTCGACCACTTAGTTGCGTCGAACACATACGGTTTCGAGTGGCATCGCCACAGATTTCAGAGACCAGGCGCTTCTCCTGGCACAGAATCGAACACTTAGTTTCAGATAGAACAATTAGTTTAAAATGGAACTAAGTTTCGCATCTGGAGTTTCCTCTCTCACAATGTCGGCCACTTTGTTTCGTGGAACACATACGGTTTCGAGTGGCACCGCCACAGATTTCAGAGAACAGGCGCTTCTCCTGGCACAGTATCGAACACTTAGTTTCAGATAAAGCAATTAGTTTAAAGTGGAACTAAGTTTCGCATCTGGAGTTTCCCCTCCCACAAGGTCGATCACATAGTTTCGTCGAACACATAAGGTTTCGAGTAGCATCGCCACAGATTTCAGAGAACAGGCGCTTCTCCTGGCACAGTGTCGAACACATAGTTTCATATAGAACAATTAGTTTAAAATGCTACTAAGTTTCGCATCTGGAATTTCTCCTCTCACAAGGTCGACCACTTAGTTGCGTCGAACACATACGGTTTCGAGTGGCATCGCCACAGATTTCAGAGACCAGGCGCTTCTCCTGGCACACTATCGAACACTTAGTTTGAGATAGAGCAATTAGTTTAAAGTGGAACTTAGTTTCGCATCTGTTGTTTCCTCTCTCACAATGTCGGCCACTTAGTTTCGTCGAACACATACGGTTTCGAGTGGCATCGCCACAGATTTCAGAGAACAGGCGCTTCTCTTGGCACAGTATCGGATACTTAGATTCAGATAGAACAATTAGTTTTAAATGGAACTAAGTTTGGCATCTGGAGTTTCCTCTCACACAAGGTCGATCACTTAGTTTCGTCGAACACATAAGGTTTCGATTAGCATCGCCACAGATTTCAGAGAACAAGCGCTTCTCCTGGCACAGTATCGAACACTTAGTTTCAGATAAAGCAATTAGTTTAAAGTGGAACTAAGTTTCGCATCTGGAGTTTCCCCTCCCACAAGGTCGATCACATAGTTTCGTCGAACACATAAGGTTTCGAGTAGCATCGCCACAGATTTCAGAGAACAGGCGCTTCTCCTGGCACAGTCCCGAACACTTAGTTTCAGATAGAACAATAAGATTAAAATGGAACTATGTTTCCCATCTGGAGTTTCCTCTCTCACAAGGTCGACCACTTAGTTTCGTCGAACACATACGGTTTCGAGTGGCACCGCCACAGATTTCAGAGAACAGGCGCTTCCCCTGGCACAGTATCGAACACTTAATTTCAGATAGAGCAATTAGTTTAAAGTGGAACTAAGTTTCGCATCTGGAGTTTCCTCTCTCACAATGTCGGCCACTTAGTTTCGTCGAACACATACGGTTTCGAGTGGCACCGCCACAGATTTCAGAGAACAGGCGCTTCTCCTGGCACAGTATCGAACACTTAGTTTTAGATAGAGCAATTAGTTTAAAGTGGAACTAAGTTTCGCATCTGGAGTTTCCTCTCTCACGATGTTGGCCACTTAGTTTCGTCGAACACATACGGTTTCGAGTGCCATCGCCACAGATTTCAGAGAACAGGCGCTTCTCTTGGCACAGTATCGAACACTTAGTTTCAGATAAAGCAATTAGTTTAAAGTGGAACTAAGTTTCGCATCTGGAGTTTCCCCTCCCACAAGGTCGATCACATAGTTTCGTCGAACACATAAGGTTTCGAGTAGCATCGCCACAGATTTCAGAGAACAGGCGCTTCTCCTGGCACAGTGTCGAACACATAGTTTCATATAGAACAATTAGTTTAAAATGCTACTAAGTTTCGCATCTGGAATTTCTCCTCTCACAAGGTCGACAACTTAGTTGCGTCGAACACATACGGTTTCGAGTGGCGTCGCCACAGATTTCAGAGAACAGGCGCTTCTCCTGGCACAGTATCGAACGCTTAGTTTTAGATAGAACAATTAATTTAAAATGGAACTAAGTTTCGCATCCGGAGTCTCCTCTTCCACAAGGTCGACCACTTATTTTCGTCGAACACATACGGTTTCGAGTGGCATCGCCACAGATTTCAGGGAACAGGCGCTTCTCCTGGCACAGTATCGAACGCTTAGTTTTAGATAGAACAATTAATTTAAAATGGAACTAAGTTTCGCATCCGGAGTTTCCTCTTCCACAAGGTCGACCACTTATTTGCGTCGAACACATACGGTTTCGAGTGGCATCGCCACAGATTTCAGAGAACAGGCGCTTCTCCTGGCACAGTATCGAACACTTAGTTTTAGATAGAGCAATTAGTTTAAAGTGGAACTAAGTTTCGCATCTGGAGTTTCCTCTCTCACAATGTTGGCCACTTAGTTTCGTCGAACACATACGGTTTCGAGTGCCATCGCCACAGATTTCAGAGAACAGGCGCTTCTCTTGGCACAGTATCGAACACTTAGTTTCAGATAAAGCAATTAGTTTAAAGTGGAACTAAGTTTCGCATCTGGAGTTTCCCCTCCCACAAGGTCGATCACATAGTTTCGTCGAACACATACGGTTTCGAGTGGCATCGCCACAGATTTCAGAGAACAGGCGCTTCTCTTGGCACAGTATCGGATACTTAGATTCAGATAGAACAATTAGTTTTAAATGGAACTAAGTTTGGCATCTGGAGTTTCCTCTCACACAAGGTCGAACACTTAGTTTCGTCGAACAAATACGGTTCCGAGTGGCACCGCCACAGATTTCAGAGAACAGGCGCTTCTCCTGGCACAGTGTCGAACACATAGTTTCATATAGAACAATTAGTTTAAAATGCTACTAAGTTTCGCATCTGGAATTTCTCCTCTCACAAGGTCGACCACTTAGTTGCGTCGAACACATACGGTTTCGAGTGGCATCGCCACAGATTTCAGAGAACAGGCGCTTCTCCTGGCACAGTATCGAACACTTAGTTTTAGATAGAGCAATTAGTTTAAAGTGGAACTAAGTTTCGCATCTGGAGTTTCCTCTCTCACAATGTTGGCCACTTAGTTTCGTCGAACACATACGGTTTCGAGTGCCATCGCCACAGATTTCAGAGAACAGGCGCTTCTCTTGGCACAGTATCGAACACTTAGTTTCAGATAAAGCAATTAGTTTAAAGTGGAACTAAGTTTCGCATCTGGAGTTTCCCCTCCCACAAGGTCGATCACATAGTTTCGTCGAACACATAAGGTTTCGAGTAGCATCGCCACAGATTTCAGAGAACAGGCGCTTCTCCTGGCACAGTGTCGAACACATAGTTTCATATAGAACAATTAGTTTAAAATGCTACTAAGTTTCGCATCTGGAATTTCTCCTCTCACAAGGTCGACCACTTAGTTGCGTCGAACACATACGGTTTCGAGTGGCATCGCCACAGATTTCAGGGAACAGGCGCTTCTCCTGGCACAGTATCGAACGCTTAGTTTTAGATAGAACAATTAATTTAAAATGGAACTAAGTTTCGCATCCGGAGTTTCCTCTTCCACAAGGTCGACCACTTATTTTCGTCGAACACATACGGTTTCGAGTGGCATCGCCACAGATTTCAGAGAACAGGCGCTTCTCCTGGCACAGTATCGAACACTTAGTTTTAGATAGAGCAATTAGTTTAAAGTGGAACTAAGTTTCGCATCTGGAGTTTCCTCTCTCACAATGTTGGCCACTTAGTTTCGTCGAACACATACGGTTTCGAGTGCCATCGCCACAGATTTCAGAGAACAGGCGCTTCTCTTGGCACAGTATCGAACACTTAGTTTCAGATAAAGCAATTAGTTTAAAGTGGAACTAAGTTTCGCATCTGGAGTTTCCCCTCCCACAAGGTCGATCACATAGTTTCGTCGAACACATACGGTTTCGAGTGGCATCGCCACAGATTTCAGAGAACAGGCCCTTCTCTTGGCACAGTATCGGATACTTAGATTCAGATAGAACAATTAGTTTTAAATGGAACTAAGTTTGGCATCTGGAGTTTCCTCTCACACAAGGTCGAACACTTAGTTTCGTCGAACACATACGGTTCCGAGTGGCACCGCCACAGATTTCAGAGAACAGGCGCTTCTCCTGGCACAGTGTCGAACACATAGTTTCATATAGAACAATTAGTTTAAAATGCTACTAAGTTTCGCATCTGGAATTTCTCCTCTCACAAGGTCGACCACTTAGTTGGGTCGAACACATACGGTTTCGAGTGGCATCGCCACAGATTTCAGAGAACAGGCGCTTCTCCTGGCACAGTATCGAACGCTTAGTTTTAGATAGAACAATTAATTTAAAATGGAACTAAGTTTCGCATCCGGAGTTTCCTCTTCCACAAGGTCGACCACTTATTTTCGTCGAACACATACGGTTTCGAGTGGCCTCGCCACAGATTTCAGAGAACAGGCGCTTCTCCTGGCACAGAATCGAACACTTAGTATCAGATAGAACAATTAGTTTAAAATGGAACTAAGTTTCGCATCTGGAGTTTCCTCTCTCACAATGTCGGCCACTTAGTTTCGTCGAACACATACGGTTTCGAGTGGCATCGCCACAGATTTCAGAGAACAGGCGCTTCTCCTGGCACAGTATCGAACGCTTAGTTTTAGATAGAACAATTAATTTAAAATGGAACTAAGTTTCGCATTCGGAGTCTCCTCTTCCACAAGGTCGACCACTTATTTTCGTCGAACACATACGGTTTCGAGTGGCATCGCCACAGATTTCAGGGAACAGGCGCTTCTCCTGGCACAGTATCGAACGCTTAGTTTTAGATAGAACAATTAATTTAAAATGGAACTAAGTTTCGCATCCGGAGTTTCCTCTTCCACAAGGTCGACCACTTATTTTCGTCGAACACATACGGTTTCGAGTGGCATCGCCACAGATTTCAGAGAACAGGCGCTTCTCCTGGCACAGTATCGAACACTTAGTTTTAGATAGAGCAATTAGTTTAAAGTGGAACTAAGTTTCGCATCTGGAGTTTCCTCTCTCACAATGTTGGCCACTTAGTTTCGTCGAACACATACGGTTTCGAGTGCCATCGCCACAGATTTCAGAGAACAGGCGCTTCTCTTGGCACAGTATCGAACACTTAGTTTCAGATAAAGCAATTAGTTTAAAGTGGAACTAAGTTTCGCATCTGGAGTTTCCCCTCCCACAAGGTCGATCACATAGTTTCGTCGAACACATACGGTTTCGAGTGGCATCGCCACAGATTTCAGAGAACAGGCGCTTCTCTTGGCACAGTATCGGATACTTAGATTCAGATAGAACAATTAGTTTTAAATGGAACTAAGTTTGGCATCTGGAGTTTCCTCTCACACAAGGTCGAACACTTAGTTTCGTCGAACAAATACGGTTCCGAGTGGCACCGCCACAGATTTCAGAGAATAGGCGCTTCTCCTGGCACAGTGCCGAACACATAGTTTCATATAGAACAATTAGTTTAAAATGCTACTAAGTTTCGCATCTGGAATTTCTCCTCTCACAAGGTCGACCACTTAGTTGCGTCGAACACATACGGTTTCGAGTGGCATCGCCACAGATTTCAGAGAACAGGCGCTTCTCCTGGCACAGTATCGAACACTTAGTTTTAGATAGAGCAATTAGTTTAAAGTGGAACTAAGTTTCGCATCTGGAGTTTCCTCTCTCACAATGTTGGCCACTTAGTTTCGTCGAACACATACGGTTTCGAGTGCCATCGCCACAGATTTCAGAGAACAGGCGCTTCTCTTGGCACAGTATCGAACACTTAGTTTCAGATAAAGCAATTAGTTTAAAGTGGAACTAAGTTTCGCATCTGGAGTTTCCCCTCCCACAAGGTCGATCACATAGTTTCGTCGAACACATAAGGTTTCGAGTAGCATCGCCACAGATTTCAGAGAACAGGCGCTTCTCCTGGCACAGTGTCGAACACATAGTTTCATATAGAACAATTAGTTTAAAATGCTACTAAGTTTCGCATCTGGAATTTCTCCTCTCACAAGGTCGACCACTTAGTTGCGTCGAACACATACGGTTTCGAGTGGCATCGCCACAGATTTCAGGGAACAGGCGCTTCTCCTGGCACAGTATCGAACGCTTAGTTTTAGATAGAACAATTAATTTAAAATGGAACTAAGTTTCGCATCCGGAGTTTCCTCTTCCACAAGGTCGACCACTTATTTTCGTCGAACACATACGGTTTCGAGTGGCATCGCCACAGATTTCAGAGAACAGGCGCTTCTCCTGGCACAGTATCGAACACTTAGTTTTAGATAGAGCAATTAGTTTAAAGTGGAACTAAGTTTCGCATCTGGAGTTTCCTCTCTCACAATGTTGGCCACTTAGTTTCGTCGAACACATACGGTTTCGAGTGCCATCGCCACAGATTTCAGAGAACAGGCGCTTCTCTTGGCACAGTATCGAACACTTAGTTTCAGATAAAGCAATTAGTTTAAAGTGGAACTAAGTTTCGCATCTGGAGTTTCCCCTCCCACAAGGTCGATCACATAGTTTCGTCGAACACATACGGTTTCGAGTGGCATCGCCACAGATTTCAGAGAACAGGCGCTTCTCTTGGCACAGTATCGGATACTTAGATTCAGATAGAACAATTAGTTTTAAATGGAACTAAGTTTGGCATCTGGAGTTTCCTCTCACACAAGGTCGAACACTTAGTTTCGTCGAACAAATACGGTTCCGAGTGGCACCGCCACAGATTTCAGAGAACAGGCGCTTCTCCTGGCACAGTGTCGAACACATAGTTTCATATAGAACAATTATTTTAAAATGCTACTAAGTTTCGCATCTGGAATTTCTCCTCTCACAAGGTCGACCACTTAGTTGCGTCGAACACATACGGTTTCGAGTGGCATCGCCACAGATTTCAGAGAACAGGCGCTTCTCCTGGCACAGTATCGAACACTTAGTTTTAGATAGAGCAATTAGTTTAAAGTGGAACTAAGTTTCGCATCTGGAGTTTCCTCTCTCACAATGTTGGCCACTTAGTTTCGTCGAACACATACGGTTTCGAGTGCCATCGCCACAGATTTCAGAGAACAGGCGCTTCTCTTGGCACAGTATCGAACACTTAGTTTCAGATAAAGCAATTAGTTTAAAGTGGAACTAAGTTTCGCATCTGGAGTTTCCCCTCCCACAAGGTCGATCACATAGTTTCGTCGAACACATAAGGTTTCGAGTAGCATCGCCACAGATTTCAGAGAACAGGCGCTTCTCCTGGCACAGTGTCGAACACATAGTTTCATATAGAACAATTAGTTTAAAATGCTACTAAGTTTCGCATCTGGAATTTCTCCTCTCACAAGGTCGACCACTTAGTTGCGTCGAACACATACGGTTTCGAGTGGCATCGCCACAGATTTCAGGGAACAGGCGCTTCTCCTGGCACAGTATCGAACGCTTAGTTTTAGATAGAACAATTAATTTAAAATGGAACTAAGTTTCGCATCCGGAGTTTCCTCTTCCACAAGGTCGACCACTTATTTTCGTCGAACACATACGGTTTCGAGTGGCATCGCCACAGATTTCAGAGAACAGGCGCTTCTCCTGGCACAGTATCGAACACTTAGTTTTAGATAGAGCAATTAGTTTAAAGTGGAACTAAGTTTCGCATCTGGAGTTTCCTCTCTCACAATGTTGGCCACTTAGTTTCGTCGAACACATACGGTTTCGAGTGCCATCGCCACAGATTTCAGAGAACAGGCGCTTCTCTTGGCACAGTATCGAACACTTAGTTTCAGATAAAGCAATTAGTTTAAAGTGGAACTAAGTTTCGCATCTGGAGTTTCCCCTCCCACAAGGTCGATCACATAGTTTCGTCGAACACATACGGTTTCGAGTGGCATCGCCACAGATTTCAGAGAACAGGCGCTTCTCTTGGCACAGTATCGGATACTTAGATTCAGATAGAACAATTAGTTTTAAATGGAACTAAGTTTGGCATCTGGAGTTTCCTCTCACACAAGGTCGAACACTTAGTTTCGTCGAACACATACGGTTCCGAGTGGCACCGCCACAGATTTCAGAGAACAGGCGCTTCTCCTGGCACAGTGTCGAACACATAGTTTCATATAGAACAATTAGTTTAAAATGCTACTAAGTTTCGCATCTGGAATTTCTCCTCTCACAAGGTCGACCACTTAGTTGGGTCGAACACATACGGTTTCGAGTGGCATCGCCACAGATTTCAGAGAACAGGCGCTTCTCCTGGCACAGTATCGAACGCTTAGTTTTAGATAGAACAATTAATTTAAAATGGAACTAAGTTTCGCATCCGGAGTTTCCTCTTCCACAAGGTCGACCACTTATTTTCGTCGAACACATACGGTTTCGAGTGGCCTCGCCACAGATTTCAGAGAACAGGCGCTTCTCCTGGCACAGAATCGAACACTTAGTATCAGATAGAACAATTAGTTTAAAATGGAACTAAGTTTCGCATCTGGAGTTTCCTCTCTCACAATGTCGGCCACTTCGTTTCGTCGAACACATACGGTTTCGAGTGGCATCGCCACAGATTTCAGAGAACAGGCGCTTCTCCTGGCACAGTATCGAACACTTAGTTTTAGATAGAGCAATTAGTTTAAAGTGGAACTAAGTTTCGCATCTGGAGTTTCCTCTCTCACAATATCGGCCACTTAGTTTCGTCGAGCACATACGGTTTCGAGTGGCATCGCCACAGATTTCAGAGAACAGGCGCTTCTCCTGGCACAGTATCGGATACTTAGATTCAGATAGAGCAATTAGTTTAAAGTGGAACTAAGTTTCGCATCTGGAGTTTCCTCTCTCACAATATCGGCCACTTAGTTTCGTCGAGCACATACGGTTTCGAGTGGCATCGCCACAGATTTCAGAGAAGAGACCCTTCTCCTGGCACCTTATCGAACACATAGATTCATATAGAACAATTCGTTTAAAATGCTACTAAGTTTCGCATCTGGAGTTTCTCCTCTCACAAGGTCGACCACTTAGTTTCGTCGAACTCATACGGTTTCGAGTGGCACCGCCACAGATTTCAGAGAACAGGCGCTTCCCCTGGCACAGTATCGAACACTTAATTTCAGATAGAGCAATTAGTTTAAAATGATTCTAAGTTTCGCATCTGGAGTTTTCTCTCTCACAAGTCGACCACTTGGTATCGTGGAACACCTACGGTTTCGAGTGGCGACGCCACAGATTTCAAAGAACAGGCGCTTCTCCTGGCACAGTATCGAACACTGAGTTTCAGATAGAACAATTAGTTTAAAATGGAACTAAGTTTCGCATCTGGAGTTTCCTCTCTCACAAGGTCGACCACTTAAATTCGTTGAACACCTACGGTTTCGAGTGGTATCGCCACAGATTTCGCAGAACGGCGTTTCTCCTGGCACATTCTCGAACACATAGTTTCAGATAGAAAAATTAGTTTAAAATGGAACTACGTTTCGCATCTGGAGTTTCCCCTCTCACAAGGTCGACCACTTAGTTTCGTCGAACACATACGGTTTCGAGTGGTATCGCCACAGATTTCGCAGAACGGCGTTTCTCCTGGCACATTCTCGAACACATAGTTTCAGATAGATAAATTAGTTTAAAATGGAACTAAGTTTCGCTTCTGGAGTTTCCTCTCCCACAAGTTGGACCACTTAGTTTCGTCGAACACATATGGTTTCGAGTGGCATCGCCACAGATTTCAGAGAACAGGCGCGTCTCCTGGCACAGTATGGAACACATAGTTTTAGATAGAACAATTAGTTTAAAATGGTACTAAGTTTCGCAACTGGTGTTTCCTCTCGCACAAGGTGGACCACTTAGTTTCGTCGAACACATACGGTTTCGAGTAGCATCGCCACAGATTTCAGTGAACAGGCGCTTCTCCTGGCACATTATCGAACACATAGTTTCAGATAGAGTAATTAGTTTAAAATGGGACTATGTTTCGCATCTGGAGTATCCTCTCTCACAAGGTCAACCACTTAGTTTCGTCGAACACATACGGTTTCGGGTGGCATCGCCACACATTTCAAAGAACAGGCGCTTCTCCTGGCACAGTATCGAACACTTAGTTTCAGATAGAACAATTAGTTTAAAATGATTCTAAGTTTCGCATCTGGAGTTTTCTCTCTCACAAGTCGACCACTTGGTATCGTGGAACACCTACGGTTTCGAGTGGCGACGCCACAGATTTCAAAGAACAGGCGCTTCTCCTGGCACAGTATCGAACACTTAGTTTCAGATAGAACAATTAGTTTAAAATGGAACTAAGTTTCGCATTTGGAGTTTCCTCTCTCACAAGGTCGACCACTTAATTTCGTTGAACACATACGGTTTCGAGTGGCATCGCCACAGATTTCAAAGAACAGGCGCTTCTCCTGGCACAGTATCGAACACTTAGTTCCAGATAGAACAATTAGTTGAAAATGGAAATATGTTTCGCATTTGGAGTTTCGTCCCTCACAGGTTCGACCACTTAGTTTCGTCGAACACATACGGTTTCGAGTAGCATCGCCACAGATTTCAGAGAACAGGCGCTTCTCCTGCCACAGTATCGAACACTTAGTTACAGATAGAACACATAGTTTAAAATGGAACTATGTTTCGCATTTGGAGTTTCCTCTCTCACAAGGTGGACCACTTAGTTTCGTCAAACACATACGGTCTCGAGTGGCATCGCCACAGGGTTCAGAGAACTGGCGCTCCTCCTGGCACATTATCGAACACTTAGTATCAGATAGAACAATTACATTAAAATGGAACTAAGTTTCGCATCCGGAGTTTCCTCTTCCACAAGGTCGACCACTTAATTTCGTTGAACACCTACGGTTTCGAGTGGTATCGCCACAGATTTCGCAGAACGGCGTTTCTCCTGGCACATTCTCGAACACATAGTTTCAGATAGAAAAATTAGTTTAAAATGGAACTAAGATTCGCATCTGGAGTTTCCCCTCTCACAAGGTCGACCACTTAGTTTCGTCGAACACATACGGTTTCGAGTGGTATCGCCACAGATTTCGCAGAACGGCGTTTCTCCTGGCACATTCTCGAACACATAGTTTCAGATAGATAAATTAGTTTAAAATGGAACTAAGTTTCGCTTCTGGAGTTTCCTCTCCCACAAGTTGGACCACTTAGTTTCGTCGAACACATATGGTTTCGAGTGGCATCGTGCCAGATTTCAGAGAACAGGCGCGTCTCCTGGCACAGTATGGAACACATAGTTTTAGATAGAACAATTAGTTTAAAATGGTACTAAGTTTCGCAACTGGTGTTTCCTCTCGCACAAGGTGGACCACTTAGTTTCGTCGAACACATACGGTTTCGAGTAGCATCGCCACAGATTTCAGTGAACAGGCGCTTCTCCTGGCACATTATCGAACACATAGTTTCAGATAGAATAATTAGTTTAAAATGGGACTATGTTTCGCATCTGGAGTATCCTCTCTCACAAGGTCAACCACTTAGTTTCGTCGAACACATACGGTTTCGGGTGGTATCGCCACACATTTCAAAGAACAGGCGCTTCTCCTGGCACAGTATCGAACACTTAGTTTCAGATAGAACAATTAGTTTAAAATGATTCTAAGTTTCGCATCTGGAGTTTTCTCTCTCACAAGTCGACCACTTGGTATCGTGGAACACCTACGGTTTCGAGTGGCGACGCCACAGATTTCAAAGAACAGGCGCTTCTCCTGGCACAGTATCGAACACTTAGTTTCAGATAGAACAATTAGTTTAAAATGGAACTAAGTTTCGCATCTGGAGTTTCCTCTCTCACAAGGTCGACCACTTAATTTCGTTGAACACATACGGTTTCGAGTGGCATCGCCACAGATTTCAAAGAACAGGCGCTTCTCCTGGCACAGTATCGAACACTTAGTTCCAGATAGAACAATTAGTTGAAAATGGAAATATGTTTCGCATTTGGAGTTTCGTCCCTCACAGGTTCGACCACTTAGTTTCGTCGAACACATACGGTTTCGAGTAGCATCGCCACAGATTTCAGAGAACAGGCGCTTCTCCTGCCACAGTATCGAACACTTAGTTACAGATAGAACACTTAGTTTAAAATGGAACTATGTTTCGCATTTGGAGTTTCCTCTCTCACAAGGTGGACCACTTAGTTTCGTCAAACACATACGGTCTCGAGTGGCATCGCCACAGGGTTCAGAGAACTGGCGCTCCTCCTGGCACATTATCGAACTCTTAGTATCAGATAGAACAATTACTTTAAAATGGAACTAAGCTTCGCATCTGGAGTTTCCTCTCTCACAAGGTTGACCACTTAGTTTCGTCGAACAGATACGGTTTCGAGTAGCATCGCCACTGATTTCAGAGAACAGGCGCTCCTCCTGGCACAGTATCGAACACTTACTTTTAGATAGAACAATTAATTTAAAATGGAACAATGTTTCGCATCTGGAGTTTCCTTTCGCACAAGGTCGACAACTTAATTTCGTCGAACACATACGGTTTCGAGTGGCATCGCCACAGATATCAGAGAACAGGCGCTTCTGCTGGAACAGTATGGAACACTTAGTTTCAGATAGAACAATTAGTTTAAAATGGAACTAAGTTTCGCCTCAGGAGTTTCCTCTCTCACAAGGTCGACCACTTAGTTGCGTCGAACACATACGGTTTCGAGTGGCATCGCCACAGATTTCAGAGAACAGTCGCTTCTCCTGGCACACTATCGGACACTTAGTTTTCGATAGAGCAATTAGTTTAAAGTGGAACTTAGTTTCGCATCTGGAGTTTCCTCTCTCACAATGTCGGCCACTTAGTTTCGTCGAACACATACGGTTTCGAGTGGCATCGCCACAGATTTCAGAGAACAGGCGCTTCTCTTGGCACAGTATCGGATACTTAGATTCAGATAGAACAAATAGTTTTAAATGGAACTAAGTTTGGCATCTGGAGTTTCCTCTCACACCAGGTCGATCACTTAGTTTCGTCGAACACATACGGTTTCGAGTAGCATCGCCACAGATTTCAGAGAACAGGCGCTTCTCCTGGCACAGTATCGCACACTTAGTTTCAGATAGAACAATTAGTTTTAAATGGAACTAATTTTCGCATCTGGAGTGTCCTCTCTCACAAGGTCGACCACTTAGTTTCGTCGAACACATACGGTTTCGAGTAGCATCGCCACAGATTTCAGAGAACAGGCGCTTATCCTGACCCTGTATCGAACACTTAGTTTCAGATAGAACAATTAGTTTAAAATGGAAGTAAGTTTCGCATCTGCAGTTTCCTCTCTCACAAGGTCGACCACTTAGTTTCGTCGAACACATACGGTTTCGAGTAGCATCGCCACAGATTTCAGAGAACAGGCGTTCCTCCTGGCACACTGCCGAACACTTAGTTTCAGATAGAACAATTAGTTTTAAATGGAACTAAGTTTCGCATCTGGAGTTTCCTCTCTCACAAGGTCGACCACTTAGTTTCGTCGAACACATACGGTTTCGAGTAGCATCGCCACAGATTTCAGAGAACAGGCGCTTATCCTGACCCTGTATCGAACACTTAGTTTCAGATAGAACAATTAGTTTAAAATGGAAGTAAGTTTCGCATCTGCAGTTTCCTCTCTATTGATGCGAACTATTGTTCGCATCTTGAGTTTCCTCTTTCACAAGGTCGACCACTTAGTTTCGCCGAACACATACGGTCTCGAGTAGCATCGCCACAGATTTCAGAGAACAGGCGCTTCTCCTGGCACAGTATCGGACACTTAGTTTCGGATAGAAAAATTTGTTTAAAATGGAACAAAGCTTCGCATTTGGAGATTCCTCTCTCACAAGGTCGGCCACTTAGTTTCGCCGAACACATACGGTTTCGAGTGGCATCGCCACAGATTTCAGAGAACAGGCGCTTGTCCTGGCACAGTATCGCACACTTAGTTTCAGATAGAACAATTAGTTTTAAATGGAACTAATTTTCGCATCTGGAGTGTCCTCTCTCACAAGGCCGACCACTTAGTTTCGTCGAACACATACGGTTTCGAGTAGCATCGCCACAGATTTCAGAGAACAGGCGCTTATCCTGACCCTGTATCGAACACTTAGTTTCAGATAGAACAATTAGTTTAAAATGGAAGTAAGTTTCGCATCTGCAGTTTCCGCTCTCACAAGGTCGACCACTTAGTTTCGTCGAACACATACGGTTTCGAGTAGCATCGCCACAGATTTCAGAGAACAGGCGTTTCTCCTGGCACACTGCCGAACACTTAGTTTCAGATAGAACAATTAGTTTTAAATGGAACTAAGTTTCGCATCTGGAGTTTCCTCTCTCACAAGGTCGACCACTTAGTTTCGTCGAACACATACGGTTCCGAGTAGCATCGCCACAGATTTCAGAGAACAGGCGCTTATCCTGACCCTGTATCGAACACTCAGTTTCAGATAGAACAATTAGTTTAAAATGGAAGTAAGTTTCGCATCTGCAGTTGCCTCTCTCACAAGGTCGACCACTTAGTTTCGTCGAACACATACGGTTTCGAGTAGCATCGCCACAGATTTCAGAGAACAGGCGCTTCTCCTGGCACAGTATCGCACACTTAGTTTCAGATAGAACAATTAGTTTTAAATGGAACTAAGTTTCGCATCTGGAGTTTCCTCTCTCCCAAGGTCGAACACTTAGTTTCGTCGAACACATACGGTTTCGAGTAGCATCGCCACAGATTTCAGAGAACAGGCGCTTATCCTGACCCTGTATCGAACACTTAGTTTCAGATAGAACAATTAGTTTAAAATGGAAGTAAGTTTCGCATCTGCAGTTTCCTATCTCACAAGGTCGACCACTTAGTTTCGTCGAACACATACGGTTTCGAGTAGCATCGCCACAGATTTCAGAGAACAGGCGTTTCTCCTGGCACACTGCCGAACACTTAGTTTCAGATAGAACAATTAGTTTTAAATGGAACTAAGTTTCGCATCTGGAGTTTCCTCTCTCACAAGGTCGACCACTTAGTTTCGTCGAACACATACGGTTTCGAGTAGCATCGCCACAGATTTCAGAGAACAGGCGCTTATCCTGACCCTGTATCGAACACTCAGTTTCAGATAGAACAATTAGTTTAAAATGGAAGTAAGTTTCGCATCTGCAGTTGCCTCTCTCACAAGGTCGACCACTTAGTTTCGTCGAACACATACGGTTTCGAGTAGCATCGCCACAGATTTCAGAGAACAGGCGCTTCTCCTGGCACAGTATCGGACACTTAGTTTCAGATAGAAAAATTAGTTTAGAATGGAACTAAGCTTCGCATTTGGAGTTTCCTCTCTCATAAGGTCGGCCTCTTAGTTTCGTCGAACACATACGGTTGCGAGTAGCATCGCCACAGATTTCAGAGAACAGGCGCCTCCCCTGGCACAGTATCGAACACTTAGTTTCAGATAGAACAATTAGTTTAAAATGGAAGTAAGTTTCGCATCTGGAGTTTCCTCTCTCACAAGGTCGACCACTTAGTTTCGTCGAACACATACGGTTTCGAGTAGCATCGTCACAGAATTCAGAGAACAGGCGCCTCTCCTGGCACAGTATCGAACACTTAGTTTCAGATAGAACAATTAGTTTAAAATGAAAGTAAGTTTCGCATCTGGAGTTTCCTCTCTCACAAGGTCGACCACTTAGTTTCGTCGAACACATACGGTTTCGAGTGGCATCGCCACAGATTTCAGAGAACAGGCGTTTCTCCTGGCACACTACCGAACACTTAGTTTCAGATAGAACAATTAGTTTTAAATGGAACTAAGTTTCGCACCTGGAGTTTCCTCTCTCACAAGGTCGACCACTTAGTTTCGTCGAACACATACGCTTTCGAGTAGCATCGCGACAGATTTCCGAGAACAGGCGCTTCTCCTGGAACAGTATCGAACACTTAGTTTCAGATAGAACAATTAGTTTAAAATGGAACTAAGTTTCGCATCTGGAGTGTCCTATCCCACAAGGTCGACCACTTAGTTTCGTCGAACACATACGGTTTCGAGTAGCATCGCTACAGATTTCAGAGAACTGGCGATTCTCCTGGCACAGTATCGAACACTTAGGTTCAAATAGAACAATTAGTTTAAACTGGGACTAAGTTTCGCATCTTGAGTTTCCTCTCTCACAAGGTCGACCACTTAGTTTCGTCAAACACATACGGTTTCGAGTGGCATCGCCACAGATTTCAGAGAACAGGCGCTTCTCCTGGCACATTATCGAACACTTAGTTTCAGATAGAACAATTAGTTTAAAATGGAACTAGGTTTCGCATCTGGAGTTTCCTCTCCCACAAGGTCGACAACATAGTTTCGTCGAACACATACGGTTTCGAGTGGCATGGCCACAGATTTCAGAGAACAGGCGCTTCTCCTGGCACAGTGTCGAACACTTAGTTTCAGATAGAACAATTAGTTTAAAATGGAACTAAGTTTCGCATCTGGAGTTTCCTCTCTCAGCAGGTCGACCACTTAGTTTCATCGAACACATACGGTTTCGAGTAGCATCGCCACAGATTTCAGAGAACAGGCGCTTCTTCTAGCACAGTATCGAACACTTTCAGATAGAACAATTAGCTGAAAATGGAACTAGGTTTCGCATCTGGAGTTTCCTCTCTCACAAGGTCGGCCACTTAGTTTCGTCGAACACATACGGTTGCGTGTGGCATCGCCACAGATTTCAGAGAACAGGCGCTTCGCCTGGCACAGTATCGAACACTTATTTCAGACAGAACATTTATTTTAAAATGGAACTATGTCTCGCATCTGGAGTATCCTCTCTCACAAGATCAACCACTTAGTTTCCTCGAACACATACGGTTTCGAGTGGCATCGCCACACATTTCAGAGAACAGGCGCTTCTCCTGGCACAGTATCGAACGCTCAGTATCAGATAGAACAATTAGTTTAAAATGGAACTAAGCTTCGCATCTGGAGTTTCCTCTCTCACAAGGTCGACCATCTAGTTTCGTCGAACATATACGGTTTCGAGTAGCATCGCCACAGATTTCAGAGAACAGGCGCTTCTCCTGGCACAGTAACGAACACTTAGTTTCAGATAGAACAATTAGTTTAAAATGGAACTAAGTTTCGCATTTGGAGTTTCCTCTCTCACAAGGTCGACGACTTAGATTCGTCGAATACATACGGTTTCGAGGGGCATCGCCACAGATTTCAGAGAACAGGCGTTTCGCCTGGCACAGTATCGGACCCATAGTTTTAGATAGAACAATTAGTTTAAAATGGTACTAAATTTCGCATCTGGAGTTTCCTCTCTCACAAGGCGGCCACTTAGTTTCCGGGAACACATTCGGTTTCGAGTAGCATCGCCACAGATTTCAGAGAACAGGCGCATCTCCTGGCACAGTATCGAACACTTAGTTTCAGAGAGAACAATTAGTTTAAAATGGAACTATGTTTCGCATTTGGTGTTTCCTCTCTCACAATGTCGGCCACTTAGTTTCGTCGAACACATACGGTTTCCAGTAGCATCGCCACAGATTTCAGAGAACAGGCGCTTCTGCTGGCACAGTATCGAACACTTAGTTTCAGATAGAACAATTAGTTTAAAATGGAACTAAGTTTCGCATTTGGAGTTTCCTCTCTCAGCAGGTCGACCACTTAGTTTCGTCGAACACATACGGTTTCGAGTAGCATCGCCACAGATTTCAGAGAACAGGCGCTTCTACTAGCAGATTATCGAACACTTAGTTTCAGATGGAACATTTGGTTTAAAATGGAACTAAGTTTCGCATCTGGAGTTTCCTCTCTCACAAGGTCGGGCACTTAGTTTCGTCGAACACATACGGTTTCGAGTGGCATCGCCACAGATTTCAGAGAACAGGCGCTTCTCCTGGCACAGTATCGAACACTTAGTTTCAGATAGAACAATTAGTTTAAAATGGAACTAAATTTCGCATCTGGAATTCCTCTCTCACAAGGTCGACAACTTAGTTTCGTCAAACACATACGGTTTCGAGTGGCATCGCCACAGATTTCAGAGAACAGGCGCTTCTCCTGGCACATTATCGAACACTTAGTTTCAGATAGAACAATTAGTTTAAAATGGAACTAGGTTTCGCATCTGGAGTTTCCTCTCCCACAAGGTCGACAACATAGTTTCGTCGACCACATACGGTTTCGAGTGGCATGGCCACAGATTTCAGAGAACAGGCGCTTCTCCTGGCACAGTGTCGAACACTTAGTTTCAGATAGAACAATTAGTTTAAAATGGAACTAAGTTTCGCATCTGGAGTTTCCTCTCTCACAAGGTCGGGCACTTAGTTTCGTCGAACACATACGGTTTCGAGTGGCATCGCAACAGATTTCAGAGAACAGGCGCTTCTCCTGGCACAGTATCGAACACTTAGTTTCAGATAGAACAATTAGTTTAAAATGGAACTAAATTTCGCATCTGGAATTTCTCTCTCACAAGGTCGACAACTTAGTTTCGTCAAACACATACGGTTTGGAGTGGCATCGCCACAGATTTCAGAGAACAGGCGCTTCTCCTGGCACATTATCGAACACTTAGTTTCAGATAGAACAATTAGTTTAAAATGGAACTAGGTTTCGCATCTGGAGTTTCCTCTCCCACAAGGTCGACAACATAGTTTCGTCGAACACATACGGTTTCGAGTGGCATGGCCACAGATTTCAGAGAACAGGCGCTTCTCCTGGCACAGTGTCGAACACTTAGTTTCAGATAGAACAATTAGTTTAAAATGGAACTAAGTTTCGCATCTGGAGTTTCCTCTCTCAGCAGGTCGACCACTTAGTTTCATCGAACACATCGGTTTCGAGTAGCATCGCCACAGATTTCAGAGAACAGGCGCTTCTTCTAGCACAGTATCGAACACTTTCAGATAGAACAATTAGCTGAAAATGGAACTAGGTTTCGCATCTGGAGTTTCCTCTCTCACAAGGTCGGCCACTTAGTTTCGTCGAACACATACGGTTGCGTGTGGCATCGCCACAGATTTCAGAGAACAGGCGCTTCGCCTGGCACAGTATCGAACACTTATTTCAGACAGAACATTTATTTTAAAATGGAACTATGTCTCGCATCTGGAGTATCCTCTCTCACAAGATCAACCACTTAGTTTCCTCGAACACATACGGTTTCGAGTGGCATCGCCACACATTTCAGAGAACAGGCGCTTCTCCTGGCACAGTATCGAACGCTCAGTATCAGATAGAACAATTAGTTTAAAATGGAACTAAGCTTCGCATCTGGAGTTTCCTCTCTCACAAGGTCGACCATCTAGTTTCGTCGAACATATACGGTTTCGAGTAGCATCGCCACAGATTTCAGAGAACAGGCGCTTCTCCTGGCACAGTAACGAACACTTAGTTTCAGATAGAACAATTAGTTTAAAATGGAACTAAGTTTCGCATTTGGAGTTTCCTCTCTCACAAGGTCGACGACTTAGTTTCGTCGAATACATACGGTTTCGAGGGGCATCGCCACAGATTTCAGAGAACAGGCGTTTCGCCTGGCACAGTATCGGACCCATAGTTTTAGATAGAACAATTAGTTTAAAATGGTACTAAATTTCGCATCTGGAGTTTCCTCCCTCACAAGGCGGCCACTTAGTTTCCGGGAACACATTCGGTTTCGAGTAGCATCGCCACAGATTTCAGAGAACAGGCGCTTCTCCTGGCACAGTATCGAACACTTAGTTTCAGATAGAACAATTAGTTAAAATGGAACTAGGTTTCGCATCTGGAGTTTCCTCTCCCACAAGGTCGACAACATAGTTTCGTCGAACACATACGGTTTCGAGTGGCATGGCCACAGATTTCAGAGAACAGGCGCTTCTCCTGGCACAGTGTCGAACACTTAGTTTCAGATAGAACAATTAGTTTAAAATGGAACTAAGTTTCGCATTTGGAGTTTCCTCTCTCAGCAGGTCGACCACTTAGTTTCGTCGAACACATACGGTTTCGAGTAGCATCGCCACAGATTTCAGAGAACAGGCGCTTCTACTAGCAGATTATCGAACACTTAGTTTCAGATGGAACATTTGGTTTAAAATGGAACTAAGTTTCGCATCTGGAATTCCTCTCTCACAAGGTCGACAACATAGTTTCGTCGAACACATACGGTTTCGAGTGGCATGGCCACAGATTTCAGAGAACAGGCGCTTCTCCTGGCACAGTGTCGAACACTTAGTTTCAGATAGAACAATTAGTTTAAAATGGAACTAAATTTCGCATTTGGAGTTTCCTCTCTCAGCAGGACGACCACTTAGTTTCGTCGAACACATACGGTTTCGAGTAGCATCGCCACAGATTTCAGAGAACAGGCGCTTCTACTAGCAGATTATCGAACACTTAGTTTCAGATGGAACATTTGGTTTAAAATGGAACTAAGTTTCGCATCTGGAATTCCTCTCTCACAAGGTCGACAACTTAGTTTCGTCGAATACATACGGTTTCGAGGGGCATCGCCACAGATTTCAGAGAACAGGCGTTTCGCCTGGCACAGTATCGGACCCATAGTTTTAGATAGAACAATTAGTTTAAAATGGTACTAAATTTCGCATCTGGAGTTTCCTCCCTCACAAGGCGGCCACTTAGTTTCCGGGAACACATTCGGTTTCGAGTAGCATCGCCACAGATTTCAGAGAACAGGCGCTTCTCCTGGCACAGTATCGAACACTTAGTTTCAGATAGAACAATTAGTTAAAATGGAACTAGGTTTCGCATCTGGAGTTTCCTCTCCCACAAGGTCGACAACATAGTTTCGTCGAACACATACGGTTTCGAGTGGCATGGCCACAGATTTCAGAGAACAGGCGCTTCTCCTGGCACAGTGTCGAACACTTAGTTTCAGATAGAACAATTAGTTTAAAATGGAACTAAGTTTCGCATTTGGAGTTTCCTCTCTCAGCAGGTCGACCACTTAGTTTCGTCGAACACATACGGTTTCGAGTAGCATCGCCACAGATTTCAGAGAACAGGCGCTTCTACTAGCAGATTATCGAACACTTAGTTTCAGATGGAACATTTGGTTTAAAATGGAACTAAGTTTCGCATCTGGAATTCCTCTCTCACAAGGTCGACAACATAGTTTCGTCGAACACATACGGTTTCGAGTGGCATGGCCACAGATTTCAGAGAACAGGCGCTTCTCCTGGCACAGTGTCGAACACTTAGTTTCAGATAGAACAATTAGTTTAAAATGGAACTAAGTTTCGCATTTGGAGTTTCCTCTCTCAGCAGGACGACCACTTAGTTTCGTCGAACACATACGGTTTCGAGTAGCATCGCCACAGATTTCAGAGAACAGGCGCTTCTACTAGCAGATTATCGAACACTTAGTTTCAGATGGAACATTTGGTTTAAAATGGAACTAAGTTTCGCATCTGGAATTCCTCTCTCACAAGGTCGACAACTTAGTTTCGTCAAACACATACGGTTTCGAGTGGCATCGCCACAGATTTCAGAGAACAGGCGCTTCTCCTGGCACATTATCGAACACTTAGTTTCAGATAGAACAATTAGTTTAAAATGGAACTAGGTTTCGCATCTGGAGTTTCCTCTCCCACAAGGTCGACAACATAGTTTCGTCGAAAACATACGGTTTCGAGTGGCATGGCCACAGATTTCAGAGAACAGGCGCTTCTCCTGGCACAGTGTCGAACACTTAGTTTCAGATAGAACAATTAGTTTAAAATGGAACTAAGTTTCGCATCTGGAGTTTCCTCTCTCAGCAGGTCGACCACTTAGTTTCATCGAACACATACGGTATCGAGTAGCATCGCCACAGATTTCAGAGAACAGGCGCTTCTTCTAGCACAGTATCGAACACTTTCAGATAGAACAATTAGCTGAAAATGGAACTAGGTTTCGCATCTGGAGTTTCCTCTCTCACAATGTCGGCCACTTAGATTCGTCGAACACATACGGTTGCGTGTGGCATGGCCACGGATTTCAGAGAACAGGCGCTTCGCCTGGCACAATATCGAACACTTATTTCAGACAGAACATTTATTTTAAAATGGAACTATGTCTCGCATCTGGAGTATCCTCGCTCACAAGATCAACCACTTAGTTTCCTCAAACACATACGGTTTCGAGTGGCATCGCCACACATTTCAGAGAAAAGGCGCTTCTCCTGGCACAGTATCGAACGCTCAGTATCAGATAGAACAATTAGTTTAAAATGGAACTAAGCTTCGCATCTGGAGTTTCCTCTCTCACAAGGTCGACCATCTAGTTTCGTCGAACATATACGGTTTCGAGTAGCATCGCCACAGATTTCAGAGAACAGGCGCTTCTCCTGGCACAGTAACGAACACTTAGTTTCAGATAGAACAATTAGTTTAAAATGGAACTAAGTTTCGCATTTGGAGTTTCCTCTCTCACAAGGTCGACGACTTAGTTTCGTCGAATACATACGGTTTCGAGGGGCATCGCCACAGATTTCAGAGAGCAGGCGTTTCGCCTGGCACAGTATCGGACCCATAGTTTTAGATAGAACAATTAGTTTAAAATGGTACTAAATTTCGCATCTGGAGTTTCCTCTCTCACAAGGCGGCCACTTAGTTTCCGGGAACACATTCGGTTTCGAGTAGCATCGCCACAGATTTCAGAGAATAGGCGCATCTCCTGGCACAGTATCGAACACTTAGTTTCAGAGAGAACAATTAGTTTAAAATGGAACTATGTTTCGCATTTGGTGTTTCCTCTCTCACAATGTCGGCCACTTAGTTTCGTCGAACACATACGGTTTCGAGTGGCATCGCCACAGATTTCAGAGAACAGGCGCTTCTCCTGGCACAGTATCGAACACTTAGTTTCAGATAGAACAATTAGTTTAAAATGGAACTAAATTTCGCATCTGGAATTCCTCTCTCACAAGGTCGACAACTTAGTTTCGTCATACACATACGGTTTCGAGTGGCATCGCCACAGATTTCAGAGAACAGGCGCTTCTCCTGGCACATTATCGAACACTTAGTTTCAGATAGAACAATTAGTTTAAAATGGAACTAGGTTTCGCATCTGGAGTTTCCTCTCCCACAAGGTCGACAACATAGTTTCGTCGAACACATACGGTTTCGAGTGGCATGGCCACAGATTTCAGAGAACAGGCGCTTCTCCTGGCACAGTGTCGAACACTTAGTTTCAGATAGAACAATTAGTTTAAAATGGAACTAAGTTTCGCATCTGGAGTTTCCTCTCTCAGCAGGTCGACCACTTAGTTTCATCGAACACATACGGTTTCGAGTAGCATCGCCACAGATTTCAGAGAACAGGCGCTTCTACTAGCACAGTATCGAACACTTTCAGATAGAACAATTAGCTGAAAATGGAACTAGGTTTCGCATCTGGAGTTTCCTCTCTCACAAGGTCGGCCACTTAGTTTCGTCGAACACATACGGTTGCGTGTGGCATCGCCACAGATTTCAGAGAACAGGCGCTTCGCCTGGCACAGTATCGAACACTTATTTCAGACAGAACATTTATTTTAAAATGGAACTATGTCTCGCATCTGGAGTATCCTCTCTCACAAGATCAACCACTTAGTTTCCTCGAACATATACGGTTTCGAGTGGCATCGCCACACATTTCAGAGAACAGGCGCTTCTCCTGGCACAGTATCGAACGCTCAGTATCAGATAGAACAATTAGTTTAAAATGGAACTAAGCTTCGCATCTGGAGTTTCCTCTCTCACAAGGTCGACCATCTAGTTTCGTCGAACATATACGGTTTCGAGTAGCATCGCCACAGATTTCAGAGAACAGGCGCTTCTCCTGGCACAGTATCGAACACTTGCAGATAGAACAATTAGTTTAAAATGGAGCAAAGTTCCGGATCTGGAGTTTCCTCTCTCACAAGGTCGGCAACTAAGTTTCGTCGAACACATACGGTTTCGAGTGGCATCGCCACAGATTTCAGAGAACAGGCGCTTCTCCTGGCACAGTATCGAACACTTAGTTTCAGATGGAACAATTAGTTTAAAATGGAACTAAGTTTCGCATCTGGAGTTTCCTCTCTCACAAGGTCGACCATTTAGATTCATCGAACACATACGGTTTCGAGTGGCATCGCCACATATTTCAGAGAACAGGCGCTTCTCCAGGCACAGTATCGAACACTTAGTTTCAGATGGAACATTTGGTTTAAAATTGAACTAAGTTTCGCATCTGAAGTTTCCTCTCGCACAAGGTCGGCCACTTAGTTTCGTCGAACACACACGGTTTCGAGTGGCATCGCCACAGATTTCAGAGAACAGGCGTTTCTCCTGGCACAGTATCGAACACTTAGTTTCAGATAGAACAATTAGTTTAAAATGGCACTAAGTTTCGCGTCTGGAGTTTCCTCCCTCACAAGGTCGACAATTTAGATTCGTCGAACACATACGGGTTCGAGTAACATCGCCACTGATTTCAGAGAACAGGAGCTTCTCCTGGCACAGTATCGAACACTTTCAGATAGAACAATTAGTTTAAAATGGAAATAAGTTTCGCATCTGGAGTTTCCTCTCTCACAAGGTCGGCCACTTAGTTTCGTCGAACACATACGGGTTCGAGTAGCATCGCCACCGATTTCAGAGAACAGGCGCTTCTCCTAGCACAGTATCCAACACTTTCAGATAGAACAATTAGTTTGAAATGGAACTAAGTTTCGCATCTGGAGTTTCCTCTCTCAGCAGGTCGACCACTTAGTTTCTTCGAACACATACGGTTTCGAGTAGCATCGCCACAGATTTCAGAGAACAGGCGCTTCGCCTGGCACAGTATCGAATACTTATTTCAGGCAGAACAATTAGTTTAAAATGGAAATATGTTTCGCATCTGGAGTATCCTCTCTCACAAGATCAACCACTTTGTTTCGTCGAACACATTCGGTTTCGAGTGGCATCACCACAGACTTGAGAGAACAGGTGCTTCTCCTGGCACAGTATCGAACACTTATGTCAGACAGAACAATTAGTTTAAAATGGAACTATGTTTCGCATCTGGAGTTTCCTCTCTCACAAGGTCGACCACTTAGTTTCGTCGAACACATACGTTTTCGAGTAGCATCGCCACAGATTTCAGAGAACAGGCGCTTCTCCTGGTACAGTATCGAACACTTAGTTTCAGATAGAACAATTAGTTTAAAATGGAACTAATTTTCGCATCTGGAGTTTCCTCTCTCACAAGGTCGGCCATTTAGATTCTGCGAACACATACGGTTTCGAGTAGCATCGCCACAGATTTGAGAGAACAAGCGCTCCTCCTGGCACAGTATCGAACACTTAGTTTCAGATAGAACAATTAGTTTAAAATGGAAATATGTTTCGCATCTGGAGTATCCTCTCTCACAAGATCAACCACTTTGTTTCGTCGAACACATTCGGTTTCGAGTGGCATCACCACAGACTTGAGAGAACAGGTGCTTCTCCTGGCACAGTATCGAACACTTATGTCAGACAGAACAATTAGTTTAAAATGGAACTATGTTTCGCATCTGGAGTTTCCTCTCTCACAAGGTCGACCACTTAGTGTCGTCGAACACATACGTTTTCGAGTAGCATCGCCACAGATTTCAGAGAACAGGCGCTTCTCCTGGTACAGTATCGAACACTTAGTTTCAGATAGAACAATTAGTTTAAAATGGAACTAATTTTCGCATCTGGAGTTTCCTCTCTCACAAGGTCGGCCATTTAGATTCTGCGAACACATACGGTTTCGAGTAGCATCGCCACAGATTTGAGAGAACAAGCGCTCCTCCTGGCACAGTATCGAACACTTAGTTTCAGATAGAACAATTAGTTTAAAATGGAAATATGTTTCGCATCTGGAGTATCCTCTCTCACAAGATCAACCACTTTGTTTCGTCGAACACATTCGGTTTCGAGTGGCATCACCACAGACTTGAGAGAACAGGTGCTTCTCCTGGCACAGTATCGAACACTTATGTCAGACAGAACAATTAGTTTAAAATGGAACTATGTTTCGCATCTGGAGTTTCCTCTCTCACAAGGTCGACCACTTAGTTTCGTCGAACACATACGTTTTCGAGTAGCATCGCCACAGATTTCAGAGAACAGGCGCTTCTCCTGGTACAGTATCGAACACTTAGTTTCAGATAGAACAATTAGTTTAAAATGGAACTAAGTTTCGCATCTGTAGTTTCCTCTCTCAGCAGGTCGACCACTTAGTTTCTTCGAACACATACGTTTTCGAGTAGCCTCGCCACAGATTTCAGAGAACAGGCGCTTCTCCTGGTACAGTATCGAACACTTAGGTTCAGATAGAACAATTAGTTTAAAATGGAAATATGTTTCGCATCTGGAGTATCCTCTCTCACAAGATCAACCACTTTGTTTCGTCGAACACATTCGGTTTCGAGTGGCATCACCACAGACTTGAGAGAACAGGTGCTTCTCCTGGCACAGTATCGAACACTTATGTCAGACAGAACAATTAGTTTAAAATGGAACTATGTTTCGCATCTGGAGTTTCCTCTCTCACAAGGTCGACCACTTAGTTTCGTCGAACACATACGTTTTCGAGTAGCATCGCCACAGATTTCAGAGAACAGGCGCTTCTCCTGGTACAGTATCGAACACTTAGTTTCAGATAGAACAATTAGTTTAAAATGGAACTAATTTTCGCATCTGGAGTTTCCTCTCTCACAAGGTCGGCCATTTAGATTCGTCGAACACATACGGTTTCGAGTAGCATCGCCACAGATTTGAGAGAACAAGCGCTCCTCCTGGCACAGTATCGAACACTTAGTTTCAGATAGAACAATTAGTTTAAAATGGAACTAAGTTTCGCATCTGGAGTTTCCTCTCTCAGCAGGTCGACCACTTAGTTTCTTCGAACACATACGTTTTCGAGTAGCATCGCCACAGATTTCAGAGAACAGGCGCTTCTCCTGGTACAGTATCGAACACTTAGTTTCAGATAGAACAATTAGTTTAAAATGGAACTAATTTTCGCATCTGGAGTTTCCTCTCTGACAAGGTCGGCCATTTAGATTCGTCGAACACATACGTTTTCGAATAGCATCGCCACAGATTTCAGAGAACAGGCGCTTCTCCTGGCACAGTGTCGAACACTCAGGTTCAGATAGAACAATTAGTTTAAAATGGAACTATGTTTCGCATCTGGAGTTTCCTCCCTCACAAGGTCGACCACTTAGTTTCGTCGAGCACATACGGTTTCGAGTGGCAACGCCACAGATTTGAGAGAACAGGCGCTTCTCCTGGCACAGTATCAGACACATAGTTTCACATAGAACAATTAGTTTAAAATGGAACTAAGTTTCGCATCTGGAGTTTCCTCTCTCACAAGGTCGGCCACTTAGTTTCGTCGAACACATACGGTTTCGAGTGGCATCGCCACAGATTTCAGAGAACAGGCGCTTCTCCTGGCACAGTATCGAACACTTAATATCATATGGAACAATTAGCTTAACCCCTTGCACTATTTTGACGAGTCTGACTCGTGATGAAAATTTTAGGTCAAACATGGATGTCACGAGTCGGGCTCGTTGTTCAGTTCCATACCAAACATGAATATCACGAGCTTGACTCGTACTCGACATTTCAGGTCGAACATGAATATCACGAGTCGGACTCGTGGTCTTAGTTTTGGCCCAAGTTTGAACATCTCGAATGGGATTTGTAATTAATTATATTATTATAATTAATCAGAATTTGTTTTCATCTTATGTAATAATTAAAGTATTTTTTAAAAGTTTTTGATTCAAATTCATTTGAATTTCACAAGAGTTCCATCGCGTGAAGTAAATACGGGCACGACTACCTTGCGCTCGGTCGTAAGAATATATCTCAAGTTTCGGCACGCGCGCTCCACCGCTCGCTTCGCCGCTAGCGACAATCGAGGCAGCCGCGTTTGGCCTGACTTTTCCCGAGGTTCCGAATAGTGCAAGGGGTTAATAAATTATAAAAATATATTTATACACCTCATTCCTACAGGAACTCCTTATATTCTAATACCTTTTATAGTAATTGTTGGAATCTTTATTGGTGGATTAGGTAGTAATAAGTAATAACAGTATTGAAAAGATAAGAGTGCGGACAGAACAAACTTCACATGGCACACCAAAGAGACGAAACCAGAACGACCGCACCCAGAAAGAAAAGACACACGCTTATAAAACAGAAGCGCCATCAGCTCATGGTGCCGGGCGATACGCAGCGATGATTATATTCTTAACAGTAATTATTGAACCAATTAGAAATATTATTCGATCAAGAACATTAGGTATTCGATTGTCAGCTAATATAATTGCAGGTCATTTATTCTTAAATTTAATTGGTTCAACAAATTTTAATATTCTTATTTTTCCTCTAACATTTTCAACTCAAACTTTATTAATAATTCTAGAAATTTCAGTAGCTATAATTCAAGCTTATGTATACTCAATTCTTAGAACTTTATATTCTAATGAAGTTTCTTAAATGTCAATACATAATCATCCATTTCATTTAGTTACTGCAAGACCATGACCACTATTAACATCATTTTCAATTTTCAATTTATTAACAAGAATAATTCAATGAATACATAATAATAATTACTTAAATTTAATTATTAATTTTATAATTATTATTTTATGTATATCTCAATGATGACGAGATGTAATCCGAGAAAGACTTTATCAAGGAATACACACTTATCTTGTTTATAATAATCTACGATTTGGAATAATTCTATTTATTATTTCTGAATTATTTTTTTTTATTTCCTTTTTTTGAGCATTTTTTCATATATCCCTTAATCCTAGAATAGAAATTGGTATAATTTGACCTCCCAAGGGAATTAAAATATTTAATCCGTATAATATTCCTCTACTAAATACAATTGTATTAGTATCTTCAGGATTATCTATTACTTGATGTCGTCATTCAATTATTAATAATATATTTAAAGGAAGAAAATTAAGATTAATAATAACCATTTTACTGGGAATATATTTCTCTTTCCTTCAATTATTTGAATATAAAAATGCATCATTTTCTATTAATGACAATGTTTTCGGATCAACATTTTATGTAATAACTGGATTTCATGGTATTCATGTAATTATTGGAACAACATTTTTAATTATTTGTTTCTATCGATTAATAAATAAACATTTTTCATCTAATCATCACTTTGGATTTGAAGCTGCTGCTTGATACTGACATTTTGTTGATGTAGTATGACTATTTTTATATATTTGCATCTATTGATGACCATTCATATTATTTTTATATAGTATAAAAATTACATTTAATTTCCAATTAAAAAATTTAATTAATTTAATATAAAAAATTTACTTAATTATTTTAATGTCAATAACTATTATAATTGTTGGAGTTTTTACCTCAGGAGATCAGGTGAAGCAATATGTACCAATGTACCGAACACAATACATAAGGATGGTTTATTTAGCTTAGGATATTACATTAGGATATAACATATCTGTAGTTAAACGCGGAGCACCATAAGACCCAACACGAGAGCGGAAGAGCGGGCGAGCGCATGCGCGGCGGTAGGGCACGAGACAGCCGACAAGCGTTCCCCTCTGGTACGCGGGCGCCTCGAATATCTTAACACTCCCCCTTTCGAAGTGCACGCCAAAATAATCATTTGGTATATAGCAACTTACTGGCCTATTTCTAATAAAATGAATATAGTGAATATATAAGCTTTATACTGCGATTACGCTCTAGCAACTTAAATTTAACATATTAACGCATCTTTCTAATTTGGTCTTTGGTAAGGACTTAGTTAATACATCAGCGATCATCTCATTTGTAGGAACATATTGCACGCTTATTTCACCCATTTCTTGCATTTCCCTAGTATAATGATAGCGTATATCTATGTGCTTGCTTTTACGATGAAGCGTGTTATTTTTACTTAACTGGATCGCGCTTTGGTTGTCGCAAAATATATCTAATTTTCCGCATACCAAGTTGTTAAGACTCATGTGCGCTAATAGTTTCTTCAAATAGATTGCTTCCTTAGTCGCCTCCGACATCGCCATATACTCTGCTTCCATAGTAGATAGTGCGACCGATCTCTGTTTTTGAGATTGCCAGCTGATAGGACCATTCGCTAGTATGGATACGTAGCCTGATCGTGACCTTCTTCCGTCTCTATCAGCTCCCCAATCTGAGTCAACATATATTGTCACTGGCATACCTGCAACAGAATACTTAATTCCGTAATTAATTGTGCCCTTTAAGTAGCGTAAAACATGTTTCGCTGCCTTCCAGTGATAACTTGTTGCCTTCCCATTGAATTGGCTGAGAGAATTCGCAGCAAACGCTATGTCTGGCCTCGTAGCGTTTGATATATATATACAAGGGCTCCTATGAGTTCCCTGTATGGTGTCTCCGTTAATTCTTGCTCGTTCATAGTTTCCTGATCGAATGCCTCGCTCGGCACCAATCGTGTATTTGCTGGCTTACAGTCCTCCATCCCATACCTCTCCAGGGTTTCTTCTATATACTTTCGATGATTCAATCTGATATTTCCTGTGTTGCCATCTCTGTCGACATGTATGCCAAGGATGTTTGTAACATTGCCTAGGTCGTTGATTTTAAATTTCTTCCGTATTAGTTTCTTGACTTTTTCCAGCTCTTCTAAGTCCTTTGCTGCTACTAGCATATCGTAAACTAACTACCACTATGAGACTTGTATTATTGGCTTTGCTCACATATACACAGGGATTGATTAGCGATTTCTCTAGACCGATGGTCGTTAAATAGTTATCCAATGTATGATACCAGTTTCTTCCCGCTTGCTTTAATCCGTATAGTGGTTTGTTCAATATGCACACCTTGTTTTCTTTTCCGGGTTTTTCAAACATTTCTGGTTGGTGCATGTAAATGGTATCTGTCAGATCCCCCTGTACGTACGCTGAAGCCACATCGATGTGGTGAACGTGCCTCTTATTTTCGACCGCTCCTGCTAATAAAGTACGTACCATCTCATATCGAGCGACAGGTGCATAGACTTCGTCGAAGTCGATACCCTTTTTCTGTTCATTTCCACGAGCTACAAGCCTCGCTTTGAATTTATTAATCGTGCCATCTTGATTCTCTTTTATTTTGAAAACCCACCTATTGGTGAGTACTTTGGAGCTTTTTGGCCTGTCTACTAGCTCCCACGTTCTGTTTTGCATGAGGGAGTCATACTCCGTTTCCATGGCGGTTAGTCATTGCTGACTTTGGCTGCTCTTCATGGCCTGGGCAACTGTTCTTGGTTCTTCATACTGTAGTTGGCTGACATTTGCTGTATGGAATAACTTTTTGGGTCTTCCCCTTTTTCCGGTTCGTATCAACTTTGGACGGCCTCTCTTTCTTCTCCCGATCGGTGTTTCATTCTCTTTCATGCCATCGTCTAGTTCCGTTTCATCTTCTGAGGTACGCTCTTGCGAGATATCTTCTTCACGGTATCCGTCCGCTTCTTCCTCTTCGTCAGCTGTCGCGGCATTAGGTTCATTTTCAGTAGAGGCTACGGGTATATCTTCGTCTTCTGCCGTATGGTTTTCTTTATCTTCGTGGAATTGTTTAGTCGGTACTACGAACATATTTTCGTCTTCTACTGCATGGTTTTCTATATCTTCGTGGAATCGGACGTCTCTTCTCAGTACAACTTGTCTTGTTCCACGGTCCCACAACCTATACGCTTTAGATACTTGAGAATATCCGACTAATACGTATTTCTTGCCTTTTGGCATAAATTTGTTAATTCCAGTCCCCTTTTCTAACGCGATTACTTTGCTTCCAAAGATTCTTAGGAATCCAATGTATGGTCTGCTGCCAGTCCATTCTTCATATGGCGTCGAATTTTCCAATTTTCCGGTTGGGCACCTGTTTCTTATGTAAACAGCTGTGCTTACGGCCTCTGCCTATAGGCTCATGGGTAGCCCTGACTGAGTTAACATTGTGCGCGCCATTTCCACTATCGTTCTATTAGCTCGCTCGGCGATCCCGTTCTGCTGAGGGGTGTACGGGGTTGATAGCTGTCTCGTTATACCTTCCCTTTCCAAATAATCTGTGAATTCCCTTGAAAGGTACTCCCTCGCATTGTCGCTTCGTATTTTCTTTATCGACTTGCCGCTTTGTTTTTCAACACGGGCTTTATATGTTTTAAACGCGTTGAAGATTTCCGATTTTTCTTTCAAAATTGCTATTTCCGTGTACCTCGTTTTGTCGTCGATGAATGTGGCAAAATATCTTGCCCCCCCCCCCCCCCCAAGGATGGTGTTCGCATCGGGCCACATATGTCCGTGTGTATTAGTGCTAATGTATCTTTCTCTACGATTTTTGAGTTTGTGAATGGTAGTTGATGTATTTTACTGAGATCACACACCTCACATCTTGATACATTCTGTGTGGCATGTTGAAGCACCTGCATTCCATTTACCATGTTTTTATTATACATTTTTCTTACATCGTTTAAGTTTAGATGGCCTAATCTCTGATGCCATCTCATCAGTCTGTCATACTGACTTCTGGTAAACGTGCTTTGCTGTTCACCCAGGGGCTTGACAATATATAAGTCATTCCTTTTTGGTGCTGTTAGTACAACAGTACCATTTCGACGCTTTATGACAGCTGAGTCTTGGTTAAAGGTTACACTATATCCCTTTTTGGTAATGCTAGGAACTGACATTAGATTGGCCCGAAATTCTGGTACCCACATTACATCTTGTAATTTAATATTACTAGCCTGTTTGTTCCTTGAACTTAGGTTCATCTTAACTTCTCCTTTCCCTTGAGAAAGAGTGCTACTGTCTGTGGCAGTGCATATCTTTTCCTTGTGTTCTTTGTTGAGGGTCTCGAACATTCTTCTATCCTTGCACATATGTGCAGTTGCTCCACTGTCCAAATACCAGTCATTCGACGTATTAAGACTAGTATTGAATGCACTTGTTAGCATTGCCTCTTCTGTGTTGTTTCTTGGTGTGGCATTCCTCTGTTTATTCTTGCAAAATCTGGCTATATGTCCAGCTTTACCGCATATGTAGCATTTCTCGTTGTATCTTCTATTGTAGATTTTCTCTGGCTTCTGCTTCTGAAAGAGTTCCTGCTTTTGTCTTTTATCTTGAAATGTCCTTTTATTTGACAATAAAGCTATCTCTTTGTCCATATCTTTTGATAGTTCGTTGTCCGTTTTTCGAATTTCCTCTTCCAGTAATTTTACCTTGAGTTCGTCTAGGGTAGGCATCGTCTCCCTTGATTCAATAGCTATGCAAAACGTTTCATACTGAGTGGGCAATGACGTCAACAGCATAATCGGTATCACTGTTTCAGGTAGTTTGATACCAGCTTCTGTGAGTTGTTCTACCTTGTGAACAAATTCATCTACATATTGTGCTATGCTTTGATTTCTTTCCTTTTTCATTCTGTATAATTGCTTGAACTAAATACACTGTCGCATGGGTCCTTTTGACTCATAGACGTTCTTTAATGCTTCCCATGCTTCTAATGAAGTCTCGGCCCGCTTAACATGATTATACTGTGTCTTATGCAAACTTAATATTATTAGGTCAAGAGCTTTTTCATCTCGAAGTGTCCACTGAGCAACGTTTTCTTCCGTTTTGATGATTGTGCCATTTACATAACCCCACAGCTCGTTAAAGCGTAATATGCTTTTCATTTGAATTTTCCATGACTCGTAATTACCGTCTCCTAATTTCTCAATTTGTTGTGCACTTGCAACACCCATGATTCTTGACTCCTCTTTTGATTCGACACGTGGCACGGCGTTACACCTAACCTCACTTTATCTTTAATTGCTTTAGTTTTAATTATTTCGCTCCTGGGCCCATAACCTGTTGGAGTTTTTACCTCAGGAGATCAGGTGAAGCAATATGTACCAATGTACCGAACACAATACATAAGGATGGTTTATTTAGCTTAGGATATTACATTAGAATATAACATATCTGTAGTTAAAGGCGGAGCACCATAAGACCCAACACGAGAGCGGGCGAGCGCAAGCGCGGCGGTAGGGCACGAGACAGCCGACAAGCGTGCCCCTCTGGTACGCGGGCGCCTCGAATATCTTAACAAAAATTATTATAATTTCACTAATAATAATTTTTATAATATTAATTATTTTAAAAATAAATATAATTGAATTTAAAAAAAACAAATAATTTAACTTATCAATATTCTAACATAACATATTATTTATTAAGAATTTTTTATTTATTCTTTCCAATAATTACTATTATTAAAATCTGTAAACAAAAATATAAATTTATTCGTCGAACAAAATAATAATGTTTAAATATTCTAAATCTAATAATGACCCAATAATTAATGTATTTAAAAATACATTTATTGTTTTACCTACTCCTATAAATATTTCTAGATGATGAAATTTTGGTTCAATTCTTGCCTTAATTCTAATTATTCAAATTATCTCAGGAATCCTTTTATCAATACATTATATCCCTCAAACATCAATAGCATTTGATAGAATCATTCATATTATTCAAAATATTGAAGGAGGATGATATATCCGAACAGCCCATATAAATGGAGCATCTTTATTTTTCATTTGTATATATTTACATATTTGACGAGGATTATATTATCATTCTTATAACTTTAAACATGTTTGATTATTAGGTGTAATAATTTTAATATTATCTATAACAACTGCATTTATAGGATATGTTTTACCCTGAGGACAAATGTCATATTGAGGAGCAACAGTTATCACAAATCTATTAACAGCTATCCCATCCTTTGGAAAATTTATAATTCACTGAATTTGAGGAGATTATTCAATTAGAACACCAACCCTTGGACGATTTTTTTCTATACATTATTTATTTCCTATTATTGTTACATCTATAGTAATTATTCATTTAACATACCTCCATATATATGGATCTAATAATCCTAACGGAATTTCTAGAAATCCAGGAAAAATTAGATTTCATCCTTACTTCACTTGAATAGATTTAGTAGGATTTAGATGAATTTTAATAATTTTTTTTATTATTGTATTATATAATCCATATATTTTCTGTGACCCTGATAATTTCACCCCAGCTTCCCAAATAAATACCCCTAAACATATTCAACCTGAATGATATTTTCTAATTGCCTATACAATTTTACGTTCAATTCCTAATAAATTAGGGGGAGTAATTGGATTAATATTTTCAATTCTAATTTTAATAATTCTACCTTTTAACGGATTAACAAAATTTAAAACTACTAAATTTTATCCAATTAATCAATTTTATTTTTGAATATTTATATCAACATGTATTATTTTAACATGAACAGGTGCTAAACCAATTGAGTATCCTTACATATTTATTGCTCAAATTAGTGCAATTATTTATTTTTCATTTTTTATTATTTCTCCTATAATTAATAAATTATGAGATAAAATTATTTTTATAAAAAATTAATTCTATAAGTTAATGAACTTGAAACAAGTATATATTTTCAAAATATATGATAGAAATTTAAATTTTCTATTAACATAATATAAATAATAATTATGTAAAAAATTACATAATTTAAAAAAAAACAAAAAACAAAATATATGGTAAAATAAATTTTCAACATATATATATTAAATCCTCATACCGTAAACGAGGTACAATTGCTCGAATAAAAATAATAATAAAAATTATAAATAAATAAAATAATAAAAATTTAAAAGAAAATACTTTAAATTCTGTAAATAATACACCTGTTATTATTCTTATAAATATAATTATTATATATTCAGATATAAAAATTAATGCAAATCCTCATCTATAATATTCTGTATTAAAACCAGAAACTAATTCTGATTCTCCTTCAACTAAATCAAATGGGGATCGATTTAATTCTGCTAAAAGACAAATTAATCAAAATACTAAAATAGGTAAGTAAATAAAAAAAAAATTCAAATTCTTGAAAAAATTGAAAATCAAGAAAAGAAAAACTAAAGGATATAATAAAAAAATTAAACAAAATTAAAAATAAATTAATTTCATAAGAAATTGATTGAACAACAGCTCGTAAAGCCCCAATTATTGAATAATTAGAATTAGATGATCATCCTATAATTATTACAGGATAAACTCTTGCCCCAAAAAAACATATTATTACTAAAGAATTAAATTCTATTCTTCAAATATTATTAGAAAAGGGTATAACAATTCAAATTAATAAAGAAATTATTATTATTATTATAGGTATTAGATGAAAAAATAAAATTCTAGAATTTCTTAAAATAATAATTTCTTTAGAAAATAATTTAATTGCATCACCTAAGGGTTGAAATAATCCTATTACTCCTACTTTATTTGGACCTTTACGATATTGAATATATCCTAAAATTTTTCGTTCTAAAAGTACTAAAAATCTGTTGAATTTGGCGCTTATCCGTACCCCAACGCGCACAGGTGCTGAGCACGTTTGTTTTCTGCGCGCGGGAAAAGAGTACGAAGGAGCGGGAATCCCCGGTTTCGGTCACTCGGGTAGACGGAGTCCGTTGAGACTCAACGCACTGTAAATATACTTTCTATTTTGTGTTACAATAAAGATATCTCTATATACAACAAAAACCACGCTCTGCTACCAGACAGGCGCATTTCATTATAAAACCTAACAGGTTATGGGCCCAGCATTTTGCCAGTGCGCCAATTAAATATATCTGTCTAAACGTAAAGCGGGAAAAAGTGAGGTTAGAATTGCGAACGCCACGTGGTCGATAAGATTATAAAAATGAATCTTGGAAAAATCGAACATGTACAAAAACTCGATAACACGAACTATGAAACGTGGAAGATACAAATGAAGAGTGTTCTAAGATTTAATGATTTGTGGAACTACGTGAACGGAAGCTTAGTGAAACCCGAAGAGAACGACGCCGGGTGGATGAAAAAGGACGAAAAGGCTTTGGACGTGATCACGTTGAGCATCCAAACAAATCAATACAACCACATAAAGAAGGCGAAAACCTCCAGGGAAGCTTGGGAAACACATAAAGGTATTTATGAATCGAAAAGGCCTATGAGGCAATGCATGCTGTTCAATCAACTATATCGCCTAAGAAAGACCACAGAGAAAAGTATGTCCCAGTACATAGCCGAGTTCGTCAGAATAGCGGAACAGCTAGACGAATGTAATATGAAATTACCAGACAACCTCCTATCTATTTGGCTTTTAAATTCACTCCCAAGTGATTTTGAAACTATGAGCATAGCTATCCAGTCCAGAGAAGACATGCCGAGCTTAGAGGAACTAAAAACTAAGTTGCTTGAGGAGGAAGCGAGAAAAACACAGAACGCAAATGCACAACAGCCAGAACAAGGAGAGGAAGCTCTACTAATCAGGAGAAGAGGGGCATATAAGAAAGCACAACCAAAAGAAAGTGTTCAAGCTACACAAGATAAGAGATATACTAAATGTTTCAAGTGCGGGAAATTAGGGCACATAAGCAGATATTGCAAATCTAAAGCAAAAATAAAAGCCAAAGAGAGTGGAGAAGATGCGATGACTGCAATTGCCTTGAATGCTACTTTTCAAGGATCAAACAGATGGTGCCTGGATAGTGGCGCAACAAAGCACATGTGCAGTGACGTCAAGAGATTCCATAAATTAAACAGAAGAGAGAAAAGCAGGATCTATACGGCCGCAGACAATTGTGTCAACTCACAAGGAAAAGGGGAAGTAAGCATAAAGGTGCAAGCTGAAGGAAATTACCCAAATAACGTGAAGTTGAAAGAAACTATGCTTGTCCCAGAATTTAAGAATAACCTACTATCAGTGTCCAGCATAACAGAACACGACTATCAGGTAACGTTCAAAAAGTATCATGCCATTGTAACACGGCAAGATGGGTCCATAGTCATGAAGGCTTTCAAGAGGGATGGACTTTACATAGTCGATGAACGTTCCTCTGAGTACGCAGGTGTGTCAAAAACACACAGAAATAACCTTACAAAATGGCATACGAGATTGGGACACCTAAATTTTGAAGATATTAAGAAAATGAAGAATCTCGTACATGGATTAAATGATAGTATGGATGGCCCAAGTGAAAGATCTGAGGTATGTGACAAATGTAAGATTAACAAATTACCTTTCCAATCATCCACGAGAAGGGAAAACAAGGTGCTAGGTCTTGTGCATAGCGATATATGTGGCCCAATGCAAGTGAAATCACTTGGTGGAGCAAGGTACTTTGTAACCTTTATTGATGACAAAACCAGATATGTGCAAGTACAAATGTTAAAGAATAAGTCAGACGTGTTCAATGCGTTCAAACAATACAAGTCCAAGGTAGAGAGACTCACAGGACAGCTGCTAACGAAACTTCGCACCGATAATGCGAAAGAGTACTTGTCGAATGAATTCACAAGTTACTTAAAACGCGAAGGAATTACTAGAGAATTGTCAGCACCGTACACCCCGCAACAGAACGGAGTTGCGGAAAGAGCAAACCGTACCCTGGTTGAGATGGCGCGCTGCATGCTCTTACAGGCTAACGCACCTTTCAATCTGTGGGCGGAAGCCGTGAACACGGCGGCCTACATAAGAAATCGCTGTGCAACAAAAGCTTTAAACGACGCTACCCCATACGAGAAATGGCATGGAGAGATGCCGTATGTCGGGTACATGAGAATATTCGGCAGCAGGGTAATTGCTTTAAATAAAAGACGGCGACACAATAAATTTGTTCCGATGGGAAAAGAACTCGTGTTGGTAGGATATTCAGAAGAGGCAAAGGCGTACAGATTGTGGGAAAAAGGAAGAAATAAAATAGAGACGAGCAGAGACGTCAGGTTCCTGGAAGACCAGCAACTTGTGTCACCTCAATCTGAAGAAACCTTTTTCAGGATGCCATCGGTTCATCCAACGGCAGACAAGTCGGATGATGAGCAACAGGGTGTTGAAGAAGAGGACAGGGAAGCAGATGAGGAGGAGCCTATACCCACGCCTCAATCACCAACCCAAACGGTGCAACCGTTGACAACGACCAGAGCACCAGGTCGCCCCAGAATAGAAAGAACTGGACAAAGGGGGAGACCGAGAAATATATTCGCTACGCGCTCCACTCAAGATGACGTGCGCACAGACCCAAGAACGCTGAAGGAAGCCATGGCCGGGTCTGACCGAGATGAATGACTACAAGCGATGCGCACGGAACATGACGCCCTTACTGAAAATGACACTTGGACCTTAGTAAGTAGACCAGATAAAAACAAGGTGTTAAAATGCAAATGGGTGTTTAGGATCAAGACAAATCTGGACGGTTCCATAGAAAAATACAAGGCCAGGTTGCTTGCAAGGGGCGACAAACAAACCGAAGGAATCGACTACGATGAGGTTTTTGCACCAGTGGCCAGACTGGAAACGATACGCACGCTCCTCGCATCGAGCGTAGCAAGGAAAATGCATGTTCACCAAATGGACGTGGTGACTGCATACGTTCAAGGCGATCTCCATGATGATTTGTACATGGAACAACCCGAAGTATTTGTAAAACCAGGTCAAGGGGACAAAGTATGTAAGTTAAGCGAGCCCCTGTATGGGTTAAAGCAAGCGGGCCGCGAATGGTATCGAAAACTAGATAATTATCTAATTAGTCTAGGATTTAAAAACACTAAAATAAACCCGTGCGTCTATGTTGACTGTAGGGAAAATCACGACACTGTGATAGTTGTGTACGTCGATGACTTGTTAATTGCGTCTAAGAGTTTAACGAATATTGTAAAAATAAAACGCGAATTAAGCCGTCAATTTAAAATGAAAGACCTCGGTAACGTGAGGGAAATACTCGGTATGCATGTGGAAAGGAAGGGCGAACTCGGTGACGTGAGCATAACGCAACAAAGATACGTCCAAGACACGTTATCGAGATTCGGAATGACTGATTGTAAACCGATAAGCACTCCTCTCGAACAAAACATTGATATCGCTGCAATAGAAAACGAAAATGATAATGAAGGGGTAAACGTACCCTATAGAGAACTCGTGGGATGTCTAATTTATCTAGCCAACGCGTCGCGACCTGACATTGCGTTCGCGGCAAGTTTTCTGAGTCGTTTCTGCAACGATCCCAAGTTGATTTATTGGAAAATGGCAAAGCGAGTCTTACGTTATCTGAAAGGCACAATCAACTACGGAATAAGGTATAGGATAGAGGAGGACTGCTTAACGGCATACGTGGACTCCGCTTGGGCAGGAGACACGAGCGATAGACGATCGAATACCGGATACGTCGTATGTTTGGCCGGGGGGTCGATTAGCTGGAATAGTCGAAAGCAAAAGACCGTAGCGCTTTCTACTATGGAGGCTGAATATATGGCGCTCTCGGATGCTACCAAAGAAGTAGTGTATATAAGAGAATTGCTTAAACATATCCGACACGAACGCATCCTAAGAGGACCGACTGTGATCCATTGCGATAATCAGAGTGCAATTAAATTAAGTAAAAATAGCGTTTTTCACAATAGGAACAAGCACATTGACATCAGATACCATTTCTCACGTGAAGCCCAAGAGCGTGGCGACATTATCGTAATGTATGTACCTACCGGCGAGATGAGTGCGGCCATATTGACGAAATCGATTCCAAAGAATAAGCACGAAAGTTGTATTGATTCGTTAAGATTGTGCAACAAAAATGTGTTGGAATACGGATAAAGGGGGTGTGTTGAATTTGGCGCTTATCCGTACCCCAAAGCGCACAGGTGCTGAGCACGTGATACTGTGCCAGGAGAAGCGCCTGTTCTCTGAAATGTGTGGCGATGCCACTCGAAACCGTATGTGTTCGACGAAACTAAGTGGACGACCTTGTGAGAGAGGATACTCCAGATGCGAAACATAGTTCCATTTTAAATTAATTGTTCTATCTGAGACTAAGTGTTCGATACTGTGCCAGGAGAAGTGCCTGTTCTCTGAAATCTGTGACGATGCTACTCCAAACCGTATGTGTTCCAGGAAACTAAGTGGTCGACCTTGTGGGAGAGGAAACTCCAGATGCAAAACATAATTCCATTTTAAACTAATTGTTCTATCTGAAACTAAGTTTTCGATACTGTGCCAGGAGAAGCGCCTGTTCTCTGAACTGTGTGGCGAGGCCGCTCAATACCGTATGTGTTCGACGCAACTAAGTGGTTGAACTGGTGAGAGAGGAAACTCCAGATGCGAAACATAGTTCCATTTTAAACTAATTGTTCTATCTGAAACTAAGTGTTCGATAATGTGGCAGGAGAAGCGCCTGTTCTCTGAAATCTGTGGCGATGCCACTCGAAAGCGTATATGTTCGAGGAAACTAAGTGGTCGACCATGTGGGAGAGGAAACTCCAGATGCGAAACTTAGATCCATTTTAAACTAATTGCTCTATCTGAAACTAAGTGTTCGTTACTGTGCCAGGAGAAGCGCCTGTTCTCTGAAATCTGTGGCCATGCTACTCGAAACAGTATGTGTTCAACGAAACTAATTGGTCGACCTTGTGGGAGAGGAATCTCCAGATGCGAAACTTAGTTGCATTTTAAACAAAGTGTTCTATCTGAAACTAAGTGTTCGATACTGTGTCAGAAGAAGCGCCTGTTCTCTGAAATCTGTGGCGAGGCTACTCGAAAACGTATGTGTTCGAAGAAACTAAGTGGTCGATACTGTACCAGGAGAAGCGCCTGTTCTCTGAAATCTGTGGCGATGCTACTCGAAAACGTATGTGTTCGACGAAACTAAGTGGTCGACCTTGTGAGAGAGGAAACTCCAGATGCGAAACATATTTCCATTTTAAACTAATTGTTCTATCTGAAACTAAGTGTTCGATACTGTGCCAGGAGGAGCGCTTGTTCTCTCAAATCTGTGGTGATGCCACTCGAAACCGAATGTGTTCGACGAAACAAAGTGGTTGATCTTGTGAGAGAGCATACTCCAGATGCGAAACATATTTCCATTTTAAACTAATTGTTCTATCTGAAACTAAGTGTTCGATACTGTGCCAGGAGGAGCGCTTGTTCTCTCAAATCTGTGGCGATGCTACTCGAAACCGTATGTGTTCGCAGAATCTAAATGGCCGACCTTGTGAGAGAGGAAACTCCAGATGCGAAAATTAGTTCCATTTTAAACTAATTGTTCTATCTGAAACTAAGTGTTCGATACTGTACCAGGAGAAGCGCCTGTTCTCTGAAATCTGTGGCGATGCCACTCGAAACCGTATGTGTTCGACGAAACTAAGTGGTCGACCTTGTGAGATAGGAAACTCCAGACGCGAAACTCAGTGCCATTATAAACTAATTGTTGTATCTGAAACTAAGTGTTCGATACTGTACCAGGAGAAGCGCCTGTTCTCTGAAATCTGTGGCGATGCCACTCGAAACCGTATGTGTTCGACGAAACTAAGTGGTCGACCTTGTGAGATAGGAAACTCCAGACGCGAAACTCAGTGCCATTATAAACTAATTGTTCTATCTGAAATTAAGTGTTCGATACTGAGCCAGGAGAAGCGCCTGTTCTCTGTAATCTGTGGCGTTGCCACTCGAAACCGTATGTGTTCGACGAAACTAAGTGGTCCACCTTGTGCGAGAGGAAACTACAGATGCGAAAGTTAGTACCATTTTAAACTAATTGTCCTATCTGAAACTATGTGTTCGATACTGTGCCAGGAGAAGCGCCTGTTCTCTGAAATCTGTGGCGATGCCACTCGAAACCGTATGTGCTCGACGAAACTAAGTGGTCGACTTTGTGAGAGAGGAAACTCCAAATGCGAAACATATTTCCATTTAAAACTATATATTCTAGCTGAAACTAAGTGTTCGATAATGTGCCAGGAGAAGCGCCTGTTCTCTGAAATCTGTGGCGATGCCACTCGAAACGGTGTGTGTTCGACGAAACTAAGTGGTCGCCTTGTGAAAGAGGAATCTCCACTTGCGAAACTTAGTTCCATTTTAAACTAATTGTTCTATCTGAAAATAAGTGTTCGACACAGTGCCAGGAGAAGCGCCTGTTCTCTGAAATCTGTGGCCATGCCACTCGAAACCGTATGTGTTCGACGTAACTAAGTGGTCGACCTTGTGAGGGATTAAACTCCAAATGCGAAACATATTTCCATTTTAAACTAAATGTTCTATCTGAAACTAAGTGTTCGATACTGTGCCAGGAGAAGCGCCTGTTCTCTGAAATCTGTGGCGATGCTACTCGAAACCGTTTGTGTTCGACGTAACTAAGTGGTCGACCTTGTGAGGGGGGAAACTCCAAATGCGAGACATATTTCCATTTTAAACTAAGTGTTCTATCTGAAACTAAGTGTTCGATACTGTGCCAGGAGAAGCGCCAGTTCTCTGAAAGCTGTGGCGATGCTACTCGAAACCGTATGTGTTCGACGAAACTAAGTGGTCGACCTTGTGAGGGAGGAACTCCAGATGCGAAAATTAGTTCCATTTTAAACTAATTGTTCTATCTAAAAATAAGTGTTCGACACTGTGCCAGGAGAAGCGCCTGTTCTCTGAAATCTGTGGCCATGCCACTCGAAACCGTATGTGTTCGACGTAACTAAGTGGTCGACCTTGTGAGGGATTAAACTCCAAATGCGAAACATATTTCCATTTTAAACTAAATGTTCTATCTGAAACTAAGTGGTCGATACTGTGCCAGGAGAAGCGCCTGTTCTCTGAAATCTGTGGCGATGCCACTCGAAACCGTATGTGTTCGACGAAACTAAGTGGCCGACCTTGTGAGAGAGGAAACTCCAGATGCGAAACTTAGTTCCATTTTATACCAAATGTTCCATCTGAAACTAAGTGTTCGATAATCTGCCAGTAGAAGCGCCTGTTCTCTGAAATCTGTGGCGATGCCACTCGAAACCGTATGTGTTTGACGAAACTAAGTTGTCGACCTTGTGAGAGAGGAACTCCAGATGCGAAAATTAGTTCCATTTTAAACTAATTGTTCTATCTGAAAATAAGTGTTCGACACAGTGCCAGGAGAAGCGCCTGTTCTCTGAAATCTGCGGCCATGCCACTCGAAACCGTATGTGTTCGACGTAACTAAGTGGTCGACCTTGTGAGGGATTAAACTCCAAATGCGAAACATATTTACATTTTAAACTAAATGTTCTATCTGAAACTAAGTGTTCGATACTGTGCCAGGAGAAGCGCCTGTTCTCTGAAATCTGTGGCGATGCTACTCGAAACCGTTTGTGTTCGACGTAACTAAGTTGTCGACCTTGTGAGGGGGGAAACTCCAAATGCGAGATATATTTCCATTTTAAACTAAGTGTTCTATCTGAAACTAAGTGTTCGATACTGTGCCAGGAGAAGCGCCAGTTCTCTGAAAGCTGTGGCGATGCTACTCGAAACCGTATGTGTTCGACGAAACTAAGTGGTCGACATGGTGAGAGAGGAAACTACAGATGCGGAGCTTAGTTCCATTTTAAACTAATTGTTCTATCTGATACTCAGTGTTCGATACTGTGCCAGAAGAAGCGCCTGTTCTCTGAAATCTGTGGCGATGCCACTCGAAACCGTATGTTTTCGACGAAACTAAGTGGTCGACCTTGTGAGAGAGGAAACTACAGATGCGAAAGTTAGTACCATTTTAAACTAATTGTCCTATCTGAAACTAAGTGTTCGTTACTGTGCCAGGAGAAGCGCCTGTTCTCTGAAATCTGTGGCGATGCTACTCGAAACCGTATGTGTTCTTCGAAACTAAGCGGTCCACCTTGTGAGAGAGGAAACTCCAGATGCGAAAATTAGTTCCATTTGAAACTAATTGTTCCATCTGAAACTAAGTGTTCGGTACTGTGCCAGGAGAAGCGCCTGTTCTCTGAAATCTGTGGCGATGCTACTCGAAACCGTATGTGGTCGACGAAACTAAGTGATCCACCTTGTGAGAGAGGAAACTCCAGATGCGAAGCTTTGTCCCAATTTAAACTAATTGTTCCACCTGGAACTAAGTGTTCGATAGTGTGCCACGATATACGCCTGTTCTCTGAAATCTGTGGCGATGCCACTCGAAACCGTATGTGTTCGACGAAACTAAGTAGTCGACCCTGTGCGAGAGGAAACTCCAGATGCGAAACTTAGTTCCATTTTAAACTATTTGTTCTATCTGAAACTAAGTGGTCGATACTGTGCCCGGAGAGGCGCCTGTTCTCTGAAATCAGTGGCGATGCCACTCGAAACCGTATGTGTTCGACGAAACTGAGTGGCCGGCTTGTGAGAGAGGAAACTCCAGATGCGAAGCTTAGTACCATTCTAAACTAATTGTTCTATCTGAAACTATGTGTCCGATACTGTGCCGGGAGAAGCGCCTGTTCTCTGAAATGTGTGGCGATGCTACTCGATACCGTATGTGTTCCACGAAATTAAGTAGTCGCCTTGTGAGAGAGGAAACTCCAGATGCGAAACTTAGTACCATTTTAAACTAATTGGTATATCTGAAACTAAGTGTTCGATACTGTGCCAGGAGAAGCGCCTGTTCTCTGAAATCTGTGGCGATGCCAATCGAAACCGTATGTGTTCGACGAAACTAAGTGGTTGACCTTGTGAGGGAGGATACTCCAGATGCGAAACATAGTTCCATTTTAAACTAATTGTTCTATCTGATACTAAGTGTTAGATACTGTGCCAGGAGAAGCGCCCGTTCGCTGAAATCTGTGGCGATGCCACTCGAAACCGTATGTGTTCGTTGAAACTAAGTGGTCGACCTTGTGAGAGAGGAAACTCCAGATGCGAAACATAGTTCCATTTTAAACTAATTGTTCTATCTGATACTAAGTGTTCGATATTGTGCCGGGAGTAGCGCCTGTTCTCTGAAATCTGTGGCGATGTCACTCGAAACCGTATGTGTTCGACGAAACTAATTGGTCGACTTTGTGAGAGAGGAAACTCCAAATGCGAAACATATTTCCATTTAAAACTATATATTCTAGCTGAAACTAAGTTTTCGATAATGTGCCAGGAGAAGCGCCTGTTCTCTGAAATCTGTGGCGATGCTACTCGAAACCGTATGTGGTCGACGAAACTAAGTGATCCACCTTGTGAGAGAGGAAACTCCAGATGCGAAACATAGTTCCATTTTAAACTAATTGTTCTGTTTGACATAAGTGTTCGATACTGTGCCAGGAGAAGCGCCTGCTCTCTGAAATACGTGGCGATGCTACTCGAAACCGTATGTGTTCGACGAAACTAAGTGGTCGACCTTGTGAGAGACGAAACTCCAGATGCGAAACATAGTTCCATTTTAAACTAATTGTTCTGCCTGTAATAAGTGTTCGATACTCTGCCAGGAGAAGCGCCTGCTCTCTGAAATCTGTGGCGATGCTACTCGAAACCGTATGTGTTCGACGAAACTAAGTGGTCGACATTGTGAGAGAGGAAACTCCAGATGCGAAACTTAGTTGCATTTTAAATTAATTGTTCTATCTGAAACTAAGTTTTCGATACTGTGCCAGGAGAAGCGCCTGTTCTGTGAACTGTGTGGCGATGCCGCTCGAAACCGTATGTGTTCGACGAAACTAAGTGGTCGACCTTGTGAGAGAGGAAACTCCAGATGCGAAACTTACTTTCATTTTAAACTAATTGTTCTATCTGAAACTAAGTGTTCGATACTGTGCCAGGAGAGGCGCCTGTTCTCTGAATTCTGTGACGATGCTACTCGAAACCGTATGTGTTCGACGAAACTAAGTGGTCGACCTTGTGAGAGAGGAAACTCCAGATGCGAAACTTACTTCCATTTTAAACTAATTGTTCTATCTGAAACTAAGTGTTCGATACTGTGCCAGGGGAGGCGCCTGTTCTCTGAAATCTGTGGCGATGCTACTCGCAACCGTATGTGTTCGACGAAACTAAGTGGCCGACCTTATGAGAGAGGAAACTCCAAATGCGAAGCTTAGTTCCATTCTAAACTAATTTTTCTATCTGAAACTAAGTGTCCGATACTGTGCCAGGAGAAGCGCCTGTTCTCTGAAATCTGTGGCGATGCTACTCGAAACCGTATGTGTTCGACGAAACTAAGTGGTCGACCTTGTGAGAGAGGCAACTGCAGATGCGAAACTTACTTCCATTTTAAACTAATTGTTCTATCTGAAACTAAGTGTTCGATACTGTGCCAGGGGAGGCGCCTGTTCTCTGAAATCTGTGGCGATGCTACTCGCAACCGTATGTGTTCGACGAAACTAAGTGGCCGACCTTATGAGAGAGGAAACTCCAAATGCGAAGCTTAGTTCCATTTTAATCTAATTGTTCTGTCTGAAATAAGTGTTCGATACTGTGCCAGGAGAAGCGTCTGTTTTCTGAAATCTGTGGCGATGCCACTCGAAACCGTATATGTTCGACGAAACTAAGTGGTCGACCTTGTGAGAGAGGAAACTCCAGATGCGAAACTTAGTACCATTTTAAACTAATTGGTATATCTGAAACTAAGTGTTCGATACTGTGCCAGGAGAAGCGAATGTTCTCTGAAATCTGTGGCGATGCCAATCGAAACCGTATGTGTTCGACGAAACTAAGTGGTTGACCTTGTGAGGGAGGTTACTCCAGATGCGAAACATAGTTCCATTTTAAACTAATTGTTCTATCTGATACTAAGTGTTCGATACTGTGCCAGGAGTAGCGCCTATTCTCTGAAATCTGTGGCGATGCTACTCGATACCGTATGTGTTCCACGAAATTAAGTAGACGCCTTGTGAGAGACGAAACTCCTGATGCGAAACTTAGTACCATTTTAAACTAATTGTTCTATCTGAAACTAAGTGTTAGATACTGTGCCAGGAGAAGCGCCCGTTCGCTGAAATCTGTGGCGATGCCACTCGAAACCGTATGTGTTCGTCGAAACTAAGTGGTCGACCTTGTGAGAGAGGATACTCCAGATGCGAAACATAGTTCCATTTTAAACTAATTGTTCTATCTGAAACTAAGTGTTCGATAATGTGCCAGGAGAAGCGCCTGTTCTGCGAAATCTGTGGCGATACCACTCGAAACCGTATGTGTTCGACGAAACTAAGTGGTCGACCTTGTGAGAGAGGAAACTCCAGGTGCGAAACTTAGTTCCATTTTAAACCAAATGTTCCATCTGAAACTAAGTGTTCGATACTGTGCCAGGAGAAGCGCCTGTTCTCTGCAATCTGTGGCGATGCCACTCGAAACCGTATGTGTTCGACGAAACTAAGTGGTCGACCTTTTGAGAGAAGAAACTCCGGATGCGAAACTTTTTTCCATTTAAAACTAATTGTGCTATCTGAAACTAAGTGTTCGATACTGTGCCAGGAGAAGTGCCTGTTCTCTGAAATCTGTGGAGATACCACTCGAAACCGTATGTGTTCGACGATACTAATTGGCCGACCTTGTGAGAGAGGAAACTCCAGTTGCGAAACTTAGTTCCATTTTAAACTAATTGTTCTATCTGAAAGTGTTCGATACTGTGCCAGGAGAAGCGCCTGTTCTCTGATATCTGTGGCGATGCCACTCGAAACCGTATGTGTTCGACGAAATTAAGTCGTCGACCTTGTGGGAAAGGAAACTCCAGATGCGAAACATTGTTCAATTTTAAACTAATTGTTCTATCTGAAACTAAGTGTTCGATACTCTGCCAGGAGAAGCGCCTGTTCTCTGAAATCTGTGGCGATGCCACTCGAAACCGTATATGTTCGACGAAACTAAGTGGTCGACCTTGTGAGAGAGGAAACTCCAGATGCGAAACTTAGTTCCATTTTAAACTAATTGTTCTCTCTGAAACTAAGTGTTCGATACTGTGCCAGGAGAAGCGCCTGTTCTCTGAACTGTGTGGCGATGCCCCTGAAAACCGTATGTGTTCGACGAAACTAAGTGGTTGAACTTGGGAGAGATGATACTCGAGACGCGAAAGATAGTTCCATTTTAAACTAATTGTTCTATCTCATACTAAGTGTTCGATACTCTGCCAGGAGAAGCGCCTGTTCTCTGAAATCTGTGGCGATGCCACTCGAAACCGTATGTGTTTGACGAAACCAAGTGGTCGAACTTGTGAGAGAGGAAACTCCAGATGCGAAACTTAGTACCTTTTTAAACTAATTGTTCTATCTGAAACTAAGTGTTAGATACTGTGCCAGGAGAAGCGCCCGTTCTCTGAAATCTGTGGCGATGGCACTCGAAACCGTATGTGTTCGACGAAACTAAGTAGTCGACCCTGTGCGAGAGGAAACTCCAGATGCGAAACTTAGTTCCATTTTAAACTATTTGTTCTATCTGAAACTAAGTGGTCGATACTGTGCCCGGAGAGGCGCCTGTTCTCTGAAATCAGTGGCGATGCCACTCGAAACCGTATGTGTTCGACGAAACTGAGTGGCCGGCTTGTGAGAGAGGAAACTCCAGATGCGAAGCTTAGTACCATTCTAAACTAATTGTTCTATCTGAAACTATGTGTCCGATACTGTGCCGGGAGAAGCGCCTGTTCTCTGAAATGTGTGGCGATGCTACTCGATACCGTATGTGTTCCACGAAATTAAGTAGTCGCCTTGTGAGAGAGGAAACTCCAGATGCGAAACTTAGTACCATTTTAAACTAATTGGTATATCTGAAACTAAGTGTTCGATACTGTGCCAGGAGAAGCGCCTGTTCTCTGAAATCTGTGGCGATGCCAATCGAAACCGTATGTGTTCGACGAAACTAAGTGGTTGACCTTGTGAGGGAGGATACTCCAGATGCGAAACATAGTTCCATTTTAAACTAATTGTTCTATCTGATACTAAGTGTTAGATACTGTGCCAGGAGAAGCGCCCGTTCGCTGAAATCTGTGGCGATGCCACTCGAAACCGTATGTGTTCGTTGAAACTAAGTGGTCGACCTTGTGAGAGAGGAAACTCCAGATGCGAAACATAGTTCCATTTTAAACTAATTGTTCTATCTGATACTAAGTGTTCGATATTGTGCCAGGAGTAGCGCCTGTTCTCTGAAATCTGTGGCGATGTCACTCGAAACCGTATGTGTTCGACGAAACTAATTGGTCGACTTTGTGAGAGAGGAAACTCCAAATGCGAAACATATTTCCATTTAAAACTATATATTCTAGCTGAAACTAATTTTCGATAATGTGCCAGGAGAAGCGCCTGTTCTCTGAAATCTGTGGCGATGCTACTCGAAACCGTATGTGGTCGACGAAACTAAGTGATCCACCTTGTGAGAGAGGAAACTCCAGATGCGAAACTTAGTTCCATTTTAAACTAATTGTTCTGTTTGACATAAGTGTTCGATACTGTGCCAGGAGAAGCGCCTGCTCTCTGAAATACGTGGCGATGCTACTCGAAACCGTATGTGTTCGACGAAACTAAGTGGTCGACCTTGTGAGAGACGAAACTCCAGATGCGAAACATAGTTCCATTTTAAACTAATTGTTCTGCCTGTAATAAGTGTTCGATACTGTGCCAGGAGAAGCGCCTGCTCTCTGAAATCTGTGGCGATGCTACTCGAAACCGTATGTGTTCGACGAAACTAAGTGGTCGACATTGTGAGAGAGGAAACTCCAGATGCGAAACTTAGTTGCATTTTAAATTAATTGTTCTATCTGAAACTAAGTTTTCGATACTGTGCCAGGAGAAGCGCCTGTTCTGTGAACTGTGTGGCGATGCCGCTCGAAACCGTATGTGTTCGACGAAACTAAGTGGTTGACCTTGTGAGAGAGGATACTCCAGATGCGAAACATAGTTCCATTTTAATCTAATTGTTCTGTCTGAAATAAGTGTTCGATACTGTGCCAGGAGAAGCGTCTGTTTTCTGAAATCTGTGGCGATGCCACTCGAAACCGTATATGTTCGACGAAACTAAGTGGTCGACCTTGTGAGAGAGGAAACTCCAGATGCGAAACTTAGTACCATTTTAAACTAATTGGTATATCTGAAACTAAGTGTTCGATACTGTGCCAGGAGAAGCGAATGTTCTCTGAAATCTGTGGCGATGCCAATCGAAACCGTATGTGTTCGACGAAACTAAGTGGTTGACCTTGTGAGGGAGGTTACTCCAGATGCGAAACATAGTTCCATTTTAAACTAATTGTTCTATCTGATACTAAGTGTTCGATACTGTGACAGGAGTAGCGCCTATTCTCTGAAATCTGTGGCGATGCTACTCGATACCGTATGTGTTCCACGAAATTAAGTAGTCGCCTTGTGAGAGACGAAACTCCTGATGCGAAACTTAGTACCATTCTAAACTAATTGTTCTATCTGAAACTAAGTGTTAGATACTGTGCCAGGAGAAGCGCCCGTTCGCTGAAATCTGTGGCGATGCCACTCGAAACCGTATGTGTTCGTCGAAACTAAGTGGTCGACCTTGTGAGAGAGGAAACTCCAGATGCGAAACTTAGTTCCATTTTAAACTATTTGTTCTATCTGATACTACGTGTTCGATACTGTGCCAGGAGTAGCGCCTGTTCTCTGAAATCTGTGGCGATGCTACTCGAAACCGTATGTGTTCGACGAAACTAAGTGATCAACCTTGTGAGAGAGGAAACTCCAGATGCGAAACTTAGTTCCATTTTAAACTAATTGTTCTGTCTGACACAAGTGTTCGATACTGTGCCAGGAGAAGCGCCTGCTCTCTGAAATCTGTGGCGATGCTACTCGAAACCGTATATGTTCGACGAAACTAAGTGGTCGACCTTGTGAGAGAGGAAACTCCAGATGCGAAACATAGTTCCATTTTAAACTAATTGTTCTGCCTGTAATAAGTGTTCGATACTGTGCCAGGAGAAGCGCCTGCTCTCTGAAATCTGTTGCGATGCTACTCGAAATCGTATGTGTTCGACGAAACTAAGTGGTGGACCTTGTGAGAGACGAAACTCCAGATGCGAAACTTAGTTCCATTTTAAATTAATTGTTCTATCTGAAACTAAGTGTTCGATAGTGTACCAGGAAAAACGCCTGTTCTCTGAAATCTGTGGCGTTGCTACTCGAAACCGTATGTGGTCGACGAAACTAAGTGCTCCACCTTGTGAGAGAGGAAACTCCAGATGCGAAACTTAGTTCCATTTTAAACTAATTGATCTGTCTGACATAAGTGTTCGATACTGTGCCAGGAGAAGCGCCTGCTCTCTGAAATCTGTGGCGATGCTACACGAAACCGTATCTGTTCGACGAAACTAAGTGGTCGACCTTCTGAGAGGGGCAACTCCAGAAGCGAAACACAGTTCCATTTAAAACTAATTGTTCTATCTGAAGCTAAGTGTTCGATAGTGTACCAGGAAAAACGCCTGTTCTCTGAAATGTGTGGCGATACCGCTCGAATCCGTATGTGTTCGACGAAACTAAGTGGTCGACCCTGTGAGAGAGGAAACTCCAGATGCGAAACTTAGTTCCATTTTAAATTAATTGTTCTATCTGAAACTAAGTTTTCGATACTGTGCCAGGAGAAGCGCCTGTTCTCTGAAATCTGTGGCGATGCCAGCCGAAACCGTATGTGTTCGACGAAACTAAGTGGTCGACCTTGTGGGAGAGGAAACTCCAGATGCGAAACTTAGTTCCATTTAAAACTAATTGTTCTATCAGAAACTAAGTGTTCGATACTGTGCCAGGAGACGCGCCTGTTCTCTGAAATCAGTGGTGATGCTACTCGAAACCTTATGTGTTCGACGAAACTAAGTGGTCGACCTTGTGAGGGAGGAAACTCCAGATGCGAAACTTAGTTCCATTTTAAACGAATTGTTCTATCTGAAAGTGTTCGATACTGTGCCAGGAGAAGCGCCTGTTCTCTGAAATCTGTGGCGATGCCACTCGAAACCGTATGTGTTTGACGAAACCAAGTGGTCGAACTTGTGAGAGAGGAAACTCCAAAATGCGAAACATAGGTCCATTTGAAACTAATAGTTCTGTCTGAAACTAAGTGTTCGATAGTGTGCCAGGAGAAGCGCCTCTTCTCTGAAATCTGTGGCGATGCCACTCGAAACCGTATGTGTTCGACGAAACTAAGTGGTCGACCTTGTGAGAGAGGAAACTCCAGAAGCGAAACTTGGTTCCATTTAAAACTAATTGTTCTATCTGAAACTAAGTTTTCGATACTGTGCCAGTAGAAGCGCCTGTTCTCTGAAACCTGTGGCGTTGCTACTCGAAACCGAATGTGTTCGACGAAAGTAAGTGGTCGACCTTGTGAGAGAGGAATCTCCAGATGCGAAACATATTTCCATTTTAAACTAATTGTTCCATCTGAAACTAAGTGTTCGATACTGTGCCAGGAGAAGCGCCTGTTCTCTGAAATCTGTGGCGATGCTACTCGAAACCGTATGTGGTCGACGAAACTAAGTGATCCACCTTGTGAGAGAGGAAACTCCAGATGCGAAGCTTTGTTCCAATTTAAACTAATTGTTCCACCTGGAACTAAGTGTTCGATAGTGTGCCACGATATACGCCTGTTCTCTGAAATCTGTGGCGATGCCACTCGAAACCGTATGTGTTCGACGAAACTAAGTAGTCGACCCTGTGCGAGAGGAAACTCCAGATGCGAAACTTAGTTCCATTTTAAACTAATTGTTCTATCTGAAACTATGTGTTCGATACTGTCCCAGGAGAAGCGCCTGTTCTCTGAAATCTGTGGCGATGCCACTCGAAACCGTATTTGTTCGACGAAACTAAGTGGCCGACCTTGTGAGAGAGGAAACTCCAGATGCGAAACTTAGTTCCATTTTAAACCAATTGTTCTATCTGAAACTAAGTTTTCGATACTGTGCCAGGAGAAGCGCCTGTTCTCTGAAATCTGCGGCGATGCCACTCGAAACCGTATGTGTTCGACGACACTAAGTGGCCGACCTTGTGAGAGAGGAAACTCCAGATGCGAAACTTAGTTCCATTTTAAACTAATTGTTCTATCTGAAACTAAGTGTTCGACACTGTGCCAGGAGAAGCGCCTGTTCTCTGAAATCTGTCGCGATGCTACTCAAACCCGTATGTGTTCGACGAAACTAAGTGGTCGACCTTCTGAGAGAGGAACCTCCAGATGCGAAACTTAGTTCCATTTTAAACTAATTGTTCTATCTGAAACTAAGTGTTCGATACTGTTCCAGGAGAAGCGCCTGTTCTCTGAAATCTGTGGCGATGCTACTCGAAACCGTATATGTTCGACGAAACTAGATGGTCGATCTTGTGAGAGAGTTAACTCCAGATGCGAAAATTATTTCCATTTTAAACTAAGTGTTCTAGCTGTAACTAAGTGTTCGGTACTGCGCCAGGAGAAGCGCCTGTTCTCTGAAAACAGTGGCGATGCTACTTGAAACCGTATGTGTTCGATGAAACTAAGGGGTCCACCTTGTGAGAGAGGAAACTCCAAAAGCGAAACATAGTTCCATTTTAAACTAATTGTTCTCTCTGAAACTAAGTGTTCGATACTATGCCAGGAGAAGCGCCAGTTCTCTGAAAACAGTGGCGATGCTACTCGAAACCGTATGTGTTCGACGAAACTAATTGGTTGATCTTGTGAGAGAGGATATTCCAGATGCGACACATAGTTCCATTTTAAACTACTTGTTCTGTCTGAAATAAGTGGTCGATACTGTGCCAGGCGAAGCGCCTGTTCTCTGAAATCTGTGGCGATGCTACTCGAAACCGTATGTGTTCGACGAAACTAAGTGGTTGATCTTGTGAGAGAGGATATTCCAGATGCGACACATAGTTCCATTTTAAACTAATTGTTCTGTCTGAAATAAGTGGTCGATACTGTGCCAGGCGAAGCGCCTGTTCTCTGAAATCTGTAGCGATGCTACTCGAAACCGCTTGTGTTCCACGAAACTAAGTGGTCGAACTTCTGAGAGAGGAAACTCCAGATGCGAAACTTAGTTCCATTTTAAACAAATTGTTCGATCTGAAACTAAGTGTTCGATACTGTGCCAGGGGAAGCGCCTGTTCTCTGAAATCTGTGGCGATGCTCCTCGAAACCGTATGTGTTCGAGGAAACAAAGTTTTCGACCTTGTGGGAGAGGAAACTCCAGATGCGAAACTTAGTTCCATTTTAAACTAATTGTTCTATCTGAAACTAAGTGTTCGTTACTGTGCCAGGAGAAGCGCCTGTTCTCTGAAATCTGTGGCGATGCTACTCGAAACCGTATGTGTTCGAAGAAACTAAGTGGTTGATCTTGTGAGAGAGGATATTCCAGATGCGACACATAGTTCCATTTTAAACTAATTGTTCTGTCTGAAATAAGTGGTCGATACTGTGCCAGGCGAAGCGCCTGTTCTCTGAAATCTGTGGCGATGCTACTCGAAACCGTATGTGTTCGACGAAACTAAGTCGTTGATCTTGTGAGAGAGGATATTCCAGATGCGACACATAGTTCCATTTTAAACTAATTGTTCTGTCTGAAATAAGTGTTCGATACTGTGCCAGGCGAAGCGCCTGTTCTCTGAAATCTGTGGCGATGCCACTCGAAACCGTATGTGTTCGTCGAAACTAAGTTGTCGACCTTGTGAGAGAGGAAACTCCAGATGCGAAACTTAGTTCCATTTTAAACTAATTGTTCGATCTGAAACTAAGTGTTCGATACTGTGCCAGGGGAAGCGCCTGTTCTCTGAAATCTGTGGCGATGCTCCTCGAAACCGTATGTGTTCGAGGAAACTAAGTGGTCGACCTTGTGGGAGAGGAAACTCCAGATGCGAAACTTAGTTCCATTTTAAACTAATTGTTCTATGTGAAACTAAGTGTTCGTTACTGTGCCAGGAGAAGCGCCTGTTCTCTGAAATCTGTGGCGATGACACTCGAAACCGAATGCGTTCGGCGAAACTAAGTGGTCGACCTTGTGAGAGAGGAAACTCCGGATGCGAAACATAGTTCAATTTTAAACTAAATGTTTCATCTGAAACTAAGTGTTCGATACTGTGCCAGGCGGAGCGCCTGTGCTCTGAAATATGTGGCGATGCCACTCGAAACCGTATGTGTTCGACGAAACTAAGTGGCCGACCTTGTGAAAGAGGAAACTCCAGACGCGAAACTTAGTGCCATTTTAATCTAATTGTTCTATCTGAAACTAAGTGTTCGATAATGTGCCAGGAGAAGCGCCTGTTCTCTGAAATCTGTGGCGATGCCGCTCGAAAACGTATGTGTTCGACGAAACTGAGTGGCCGACCTTGTGAGAGAGGACACTCCAGATGCGAAACTTAGTTCCATTTTAAACTAATTGTTCTGTCTGAAAGTGTTCGATACTGTGCCAGGAGAAGTGCCTGTTCTCTGAAACCTGTGGCGATGCTACTCGAAACCGTATGTGTTCGACGAATCTAAATGGTCGACCTTGTGAGAGAGGAAACTTCAGATGCGAAACTTATTTCCATTTTAAGCTAATTGTTCCATCTGAAATTAAGTGTTCGATACTGTGCCAGGAGAAGCGGCTGTTCTCTGAAATCTGTGGCGATGCAACTTGAAACCGTATATGTTCGACGAAACTAAGTGGCCGACCTTGTGAGAGAGGAAACTCCAGATGCGAAACTTAGTTCGATTTTAAACTAATTGTTCTATATGAAACTATGTGTTCGACACTGTGCCAGGAGAAGCGCCTGTTCTCTGAAATCTGTGGCGATGCTACTCGAAACCGTATGTGTTCGACGAAAATACGTGGTCCACCTTGTGAGACAGGAAACTCCAGATGCGAAATTTAGCAAAAGTTTAAACTAATTGTTCTACCTGAAACTAAGTGGTCGGGACTGTGCCAGGAGAAGCGCCTGTTCTCTGAAATCTGTGGCGATGCCACTCGAAACCGTATGTGTTCGACGAAACTAAGTGGTTGACCTTGTGAGAGAGGATACTCCAGATGCGAAACATAGTTCCATTTTAAACTAATTGTTCTATATGATATTAAGTGTTCGATACTGTGCCAGGAGAAGCGCCTGTTCTCTGAGAACCGGGGCGATGCCACTCGAAACCGTATGGGTTCAACGAAACTAACTGCTCGCCTTGTGAAAGAGGGAACTCCAAATGCGAAACTTAGTTCCATTTAAAACTAATTGTTGTATCAGGAACTAAGTTTTCGATACTGTGCCAGGAAAAGCGCCTGTTCTCTGAAATCTGTCGCGATGCACACTCGAAACGGTATGTTTTCGACGAAACTAAGTAGTCGACCTTGTGGAAGAGGAATCTGCAGATGCGAAATTTAGTTCCATTTTAAACAAATTGTTCTGTCTGGAACTAAGTGTTCGATACTGTTCCAGGAGAAGTGTCTGTTCTCTGAAATCTGTGGCGATGCTTCTCGAAACCGTATGTGTTCGACGAAACTAAGTTGTCGACCTTGTGAGAGAGGAAACTTCAGATGCGAAATATAGTTCAATTTTAACCTAAATGTTCCATCTGAAACTAAGTGTTCGATACTGTGCCAGGAGAAGCGCCTGTTCTCTGAAATCTGTGGCGATGCCACTCGAAACCGTATGTGTTCGACGAAACTAAGTGGCCGACCTTGTGTGAGAGGAAACTACAGATGCGAAACTTAGTTCCATTTTAAACTAATTGTTCTGTCTGAAAGTGTTCGATACTGTGCCAGGAGAAGTGCCTGTTCTCTGAAACCTGTGGCGATGCTACTCGAAACCGTATGTGTTCGACGAATCTAAATGGTCGACCTTGTGAGAGAGGAAACTCCAGACGCGAAACTTAGTGCCATTTTAAACTAATTGTTCTATCTGAAACTATGTGTTCGATGCTGTACCAGGAGTAGCGCCTGTTCTCAGAAATCTGTGGCGATGATACTCGAAACCGTATGTGTTCGACGAAACTAAGTGGTCCACCTTGTGAGACAGGAAACTCCAGATGCGAAACTCAGTAGCATTTTAAACTAATTGTTCTATATGAAACTATGTGTTCGGCACTGTGCCAGGAGAAGCGCCTGTTCTCTGAAATCTGTGGCGATGCTACTCGAAACCGTATGTGTTCGGCGAAACTAAGTGGCCCACCTTGTGACAGAGAAAACAACAAATGCGAAACATAGTTCCATTTTAAACTAATTTTCCTATCTGAAACTAAGTGTTCGATACTGTGCCAGGGGAAGCGCCTGTTCTCTGAAATCTGTGGCGATTCTACTCCAAACCGTATGTGTTCGACGAAACTAAGTGGCCGACCTTGTGAGAGAGGAAACTCCAAATGCGAAACATAGTTCCAGTTTAAACTAATTGTTCTATCTGAAACTAAGTGTTCGATAATGTGCCAGGAGAAGCGCTTGTTCTCTGAAATCTGTGGCGATGCTACTCGAAACCGTATGTGTTCGACGAATCTAAATGGTCGACCTTGTGTGAGAGGAAACTCCAGATGCGAAACTTAGTTCCATTTTAAACTAATTGTTCTATCTGAAACTAAGTGTTCGATACTGTGCCAGGAGAAGCGCCCGTTCTGTGAAACCTGTGGCGATACCACTCGAAACGGTATGTGTTCGACGAAACTGAGTGGTCGACCTTGTGAGAGAGGAAACTCCAGACGCGAAACTTAGTGCCCTTTTAAACTAATTGTTCTATCTGAAACTAAGTGTTCGATACTGTGCCAGGAGAAGCGCCTGTTCTCTGAAATCTGTGGCGATGCTACTCGAAACCGTATGTGTTCGGCGAAACTAAGTGGCCCACCTTGTGACAGAGAAAACAACAAATGCGAAACATAGTTCCATTTTAAACTAATTTTCCTATCTGAAACTAAGTGTTCGATACTGTGCCAGGGGAAGCGCCTGTTCTCTGAAATCTGTGGCGATTCTACTCCAAACCGTATGTGTTCGACGAAACTAAGTGGCCGACCTTGTGAGAGAGGAAACTCCAAATGCGAAACATAGTTCCAGTTTAAACTAATTGTTCTATCTGAAACTAAGTGTTCGATAATGTGCCAGGAGAAGCGCTTGTTCTCTGAAATCTGTGGCGATGCTACTCGAAACCGTATGTGTTCGACGAATCTAAATGGTCGACCTTGTGTGAGAGGAAACTCCAGATGCGAAACTTAGTTCCATTTTAAACTAATTGTTCTATCTGAAACTAAGTGTTCGATACTGTGCCAGGAGAAGCGCCCGTTCTGTGAAACCTGTGGCGATACCACTCGAAACGGTATGTGTTCGACGAAACTGAGTGGTCGACCTTGTGAGAGAGGAAACTCCAGACGCGAAACTTAGTGCCCTTTTAAACTAATTGTTCTATCTGAAACTAAGTGTTCGATACTGTGCCAGGAGAAGCGCCTGTTCTCTGAAATCTGTCGCGATGCTACTCGAAATCGTATGTGTTCGACGAAACTAGGTGGTCGACCTTGTGGGAGAGGAAACTCCAGATGCAAAGCTCAGTACCATTTTTACTAATTGTTCTATCTGAAACTAAGTGCTCGATACTGTGCCAGGAGAACCGCCTGTTCTCCGAAATCTGTGGCGTTGCCACTCGAAACCGTATGTGTTCAACGAAACTAAGTGGCCGACCTTGTGAGTGAGGAAACTCCAGATGCGAAACTCAGTTCCATTTTAAACTAATTGTTCTCTCTGAAAGTGTTCGATACTGTTCCAGGAGAAGCGCCTGTTCTCTGAAATCTCTGGCGATGCCACTCGAAACCGTATGTGTTCGACGAAATTAAGTCGTCGACCTTGTGGGAGAGGAAACTCCAGATGCGAAACTTAGTTCCATTTTAAACTAATTGTTCTATCAGAAACAAAGTGTTCGATACTGTGCCAGGAGAAGCGCCTGTTCTCTGACATATGTGGCGATACCACTCGAAACCGTATGTGTTCGACGAAACTAAGTGGCCGACCTTGTGAGAGAGGAAACTCCAGATGCGAAACATAGTTGCATTTTAAACTAATTGTTCTATCTGAACTAAGTGTGCGATAATGTGCCAGGAGAAGCGCCTGTTCTCTGAAATCTGTGGCGATACCACTCGAAACCGTATGTGTCCGACGAAACTAAGTGGTCGACCTTGTGAGAGAGGACACTCCAGAAGCGAAACTTAGTTCCATTTGAAACAAATTGTTCTATCTGAAACTAAGTGTTCGACAGTGTGCCAGGAGAAACGCCTGTTCTCTGAAATCAGTGGCGATGCTACTCGAAACCGTATGTGTTCGACGAAACTAAGTGGTCGACCTTGTGAGACAGGAAACTCCAGATACGAAACATTGTTCCATTTTAAACTATTCGTTCTATCTGAAAATAAGTGTTCGATACTGTGCCAGGGGAAGCCCCTGTCCTCTGAAATCTGTGGCGATGCTACTCGAAACCGTATGTGTTCGACGAAACTAAGTGGCCGACCTTGTGAGAGAGAAACTCCAGATGCGAAACTTAGTTCCATTTTAAACTAATTGTTCTATCCGAAACTAAGTGTTCGATACTGTGCCAGGGGAAGTGCGCGTTCTCTGAAATCTGTGGCGATGCCACTGGAAACCGTATTGTGTTCGACGAAACTAAGTGGTTGACCTTATAAGAGAGGAAACTACGGATGCGAAACTTAGTTCCATTTTAAACTAATTGTTCTATCTGAAACTATGTGTTCGACATTGTGCCAGGAGAAGCGCCTGTTCTCTGAAATGTGTAGCGATGGCATTCGAAACCGTATGTGTTCGACGAAACTAAGTGGTCGACCTTGTGAGAGAGGATTCACCAGATGCGGAACATAGTTCCATTTTAAACTAATTGTTCTATCTGAAACTAAGTGTTCGATACTGTGCCAGGAGAAGCGCCTGTTCTCTGAAATCTGTGGCGATGCCCCTCGAAACGGTATGTGGTCCACGAAACTAAGTGGTCGCCTTGTGAGAGAGGAAACTCCAGATGCGAAACTTAGTACCATTTTAAACTAATAGTTCTATCTGAAACTAAGTGTTCGACAGTGTGCCAGGAGAAGCGCCTGTTCTCTGAAATGTGTGGCGATGCCACTCGAAACCGTATGTGTTCGACGAAACTAAGTGGTCGACCTTGTGAGACAGGAAACTCCAGATACGAAACATTGTTCCATTTTAAACTATTCGTTCTATCTGAAAATAAGTGTTCGATACTGTGCCAGGGGAAGCCCCTGTCCTCTGAAATCTGTGGCGATGCTACTCGAAACCGTATGTGTTCGACGAAACTAAGTGGCCGACCTTGTGAGAGAGGAAACTCCAGATGCGAAACTTAGTTCCATTTTAAACTAATTGTTCTATCCGAAACTAAGTGTTCGATACTGTGCCAGGGGAAGTGCGCGTTCTCTGAAATCTGTGGCGATGCCACTCGAAACCGTATTGTGTTCGACGAAACTGAGTGGTTGACCTTATAAGAGAGGAAACTACGGATGCGAAACTTAGTTCCATTTTAAACTAATTGTTCTATCTGAAACTATGTGTTCGACATTGTGCCAGGAGAAGCGCCTGTTCTCTGAAATGTGTAGCGATGGTACTCGAAACCGTATGTGTTCGACGAAACTAAGTGGTCGACCTTGTGAGAGAGGTTTCACCAGATGCGGAACATAGTTCCATTTTAAAATAATTGTTCTATATGATATTAAGTGTTCGATACTGTGCCAGGAGAAACGCCTGTTCTCTGAAATCTGTGGCGATGCCACTCGAAACCGTATGTGTTCGACGAAACTAAGTGGTCGACCTTGTGAGAGAGGAAACTCCAGGCGCGAAAATTAGTGCCGTTTTAAACTAATTGTTCCATCTGAAACTAAGTGTTCGATACTGTGCTAGGAGAAGAGCCTGTTCTCTGAAATCTTTGGCGATGCCACTCGAAACCGTATGTGTTCGACGAAACTAAGTGGCCGACCTTGTGAGAGAGGAAACGTCAGATGCGAAACATAGTTCCATTTTAAATTAATTGTTCCATCTGAAACTAAGTGTTCGATACTGTGCCAGGTGAAGCGCCTGTTCTGCGAAATCTGTGGCGATACTACTCGAAAACGTATGTGTTCGGCGAAACTAAGTGGTCGACCTTGTGAGAGAGGAAACTCCAGATGCGAAACATAGTTCCATTTTCAACTAATTGTTCTATCTGAAACTATGTGTTCGATACTGTGCCAGGAGAAACTCCCGTTCTGCGAAATCTGTGGCGATACTACTCGAAACCGTATGTGTTCGACGAAACTAAGTGGTCGACCTTGTGAGAGAGGACACTCCAGATGCGACACATAGATCCATTTTCAACTAATTGTTCTATCTGATACTAAGTGTTCGATACTGTGCCAGGAGAAGCGCCTGTTCTCTGAAATGTGTGGCGATGCCACTCGAAACCGTATGTGTTCGACGAAACTAAGTGGTTAACCTTGTGAGAGAGGAGACTCCAGATGCGAAACATAGTTCCATTTTAAACTAATTGTTCTGTCTGAAACTAAGTGTTCGATACTGTGCCAGGAGAAACTCCCGTTCTGCGAAATCTGTGGCGATACTACTCGAAAACGTATGTGTTCGACGAAACTAAGTGGTCGACCTTGTGAGAGAGGAAACTCCAGATGCGAAACTTAGTTCCATTTTAAACTAATTGCTCTATCTGAACTAAGTGTTAGATACTGTGCCAGGAGAAGCGCCTGCTCTCTGAAATCTGTGGCGATTCTACTCGAAACCGTATGTGTTCGACGAAACTAAATGGTCGAACTTGTGAGAGAGGAAACTCCAGATGCGAAACTTAGTTCCATTTTAATCTTATTGTTCTATCTGAAACTAAGTGTTCGATACTGTGCCAGGAGAAGCGCCTGTTCTCTGAAATCTGTGGCGATGCCACTCGAAACCGTATGTGTTCGACGAAACTAAGTTGTTAACCTTTTGGGAGAGGAGACTCCAGATGCGAAACATAGTTCCATTTTAAACTAATTGTTCTGTCTGAAACTAAGTGTTCGATACTGTGCCAGGAGAAACTCCCGTTCTGCGAAATCTGTGGCGATACTACTCGAAAACGTATGTGTTCGATGAAACTAAGTGGTCGACCTTGTGAGAGAGGAAACTCCAGATGCGAAACTTAGTTCCATTTTAAACTAATTGCTCTATCTGAACTAAGTGTTAGATACTGTGCCAGGAGAAACTCCCGTTCTGCGAAATCTGTGGCGATACTACTCGAAACCGTATGTGTTCGACGAAACTAAGTGGTTGACCTTGTGAGAGAGGAAACTCCAGATGCGAAATTTAGTTCCATTTTAAACTAATCGTTCTATCTGAAACTAAGTGATCGATACTGGGCCAGGGGAAGCGCCTGTTCTCTGAAATCTGTGGCGATGCTACTCGAAACCGTATGTGTTCAACGAAACTAAGTGGTTGACCTTGTGAGAGAGGATACACCAGATGCGAAACCTCGTTCTATTTTAATATAATTGTTCTGTCTGAAATAAGTGTTCGATACTGTGCCAGGAGAAGCGCCTGCTCTCTGAAATCTGTGGCGATTCTACTCGAAACCGTATGTGTTCGACGAAACTAAGTGGTCGACCTTGTGAGAGAGGAAACTCCAGATGCGAAACTAAGTTCCATTTTAATCTTATTGTTCTATCTGAAACTAAGTGTTCGATACTGTGCCAGGAGAAGCGCCTGTTCTCTGAAATCTGTGGCGATGCCACTCGAAACCGTATGTGTTCGACGAAACTAAGTGGTTAACCTTGTGAGAGAGGAGACTCCAGATGCGAAACATAGTTCCATTTTAAACTAATTGTTCTGTCTGAAACTAAGTGTTCGATACTGTGCCAGGAGAAACTCCCGTTCTGCGAAATCTGTGGCGATACTACTCGAAAACGTATGTGTTCGACGAAACTAAGTGGTCGACCTTGTGAGAGAGGAAACTCCAGATGCGAAACTTAGTTCCATTTTAAACTAATTGCTCTATCTGAACTAAGTGTTAGATACTGTGCCAGGAGAAGCGCCTGCTCTCTGAAATCTGTGGCGATTCTACTCGAAACCGTATGTGTTCGACGAAACTAAATGGTCGAACTTGTGAGAGAGGAAACTCCAGATGCGAAACTTAGTTCCATTTTAATCTTATTGTTCTATCTGAAACTAAGTGTTCGATACTGTGCCAGGAGAAGCGCCTGTTCTCTGAAATCTGTGGCGATGCCACTCGAAACCGTATGTGTTTGACGAAACTAAGTGGTTAACCTTTTGGGAGAGGAGATTCCAGATGCGAAACATAGTTCCATTTTAAACTAATTGTTCTGTCTGAAACTAAGTGTTCGATACTGTGCCAGGAGAAACTCCCGTTCTGCGAAATCTGTGGCGACACTACTCGAAAACGTATGTGTTCGATGAAACTAAGTGGTCGACCTTGTGAGAGAGGAAACTCCAGATGCGAAACTTAGTTCCATTTTAAACTAATTGCTCTATCTGAACTAAGTGTTAGATACTGTGCCGGGAGAAACTCCCGTTCTGCGAAATCTGTGGCGATACTACTCGAAACCGTATGTGTTCGACGAAACTAAGTGGTTGACCTTGTGAGAGAGGAAACTCAAGATGCGAAATTTAGTTCCATTTTAAACTAATCGTTCTATCTGAAACTAAGTGATCGATACTGGGCCAGGGGAAGCGCCTGTTCTCTGAAATCTGTGGCGATGCTACTCGAAACCGTATGTGTTCAACGAAACTATGTGGTTGACCTTGTGAGAGAGGATACACCAGATGCGAAACCTAGTTCTATTTTAATATAATTGTTCTGTCTGAAATAAGTGTTCGATACTGTGCCAGGAGAAGCGCCTGCTCTCTGAAATCTGTGGCGATTCTACTCGAAACCGTATGTGTTCGACGAAACTAAATGGTCGACCTTGTGAGAGAGGAAACTCCAGATGCGAAACTTAGTTCCATTTTAATCTTATTGTTCTATCTGAAACTAAGTGTTCGATACTGTGCCAGGAGAAGCGCCTGTTCTCTGAAATCTGTGGCGATGCCACTCGAAACCGTATGTGTTCGACGAAACTAAGTGGTTAACCTTGTGAGAGAGGAGACTCCAGATGCGAAACATAGTTCCATTTTAAACTAATTGTTCTGTCTGAAACTAAGTGTTCGATACTGTGCCAGGAGAAACTCCCGTTCTGCGAAATCTGTGGCGATACTACTCGAAAACGTATGTGTTCGACGAAACTAAGTGGTCGACCTTGTGAGAGAGGAAACTCCAGATGCGAAACTTAGTTCCATTTTAAACTAATTGCTGTATCTGAACTAAGTGTTAGATACTGTGCCAGGAGAAGCGCCTGCTCTCTGAAATCTGTGGCGATTCTACTCGAAACCGTATGTGTTCGACGAAACTAAGTGGTCGACCTTGTGAGAGAGGAAACTCCAGATGCGAAACTTAGTTCCATTTTAATCTTATTGTTCTATCTGAAACTAAGTGTTCGATACTGTGCCAGGAGAAGCGCCTGTTCTCTGAAATCTGTGGCGATGCCACTCGAAACCGTATGTGTTCGACGAAACTAAGTGGTTAACCTTGTGAGAGAGGAGACTCCAGATGCGAAACATAGTTCCATTTTAAACTAATTGTTCTGTCCGAAACTAAGTGTTCGATACTGTGCCAGGAGAAACTCCCGTTCTGCGAAATCTGTGGCGATACTACTCGAAAACGTATGTGTTCGGCGAAACTAAGTGGTCGACCTTGTGAGAGAGGAAACTCCAGATGCGAAACTTAGTTCCATTTTAAACTAATCGTTCTATCTGAAACTAAGTGTTCGATACTGTGCCAGGAGAAGCGCCTGTTCTCTGAAATCTGTGGCGATGCCACTCGAAACCGTATGTGTTCGACGAAACTATGTGGTCGACCTTGTGAGAGAGGAAACTCCAGATGCGAAACTTAGTTTCATTTTAAACTAATTGCTCTATCTGAACAAAGTGTTCGATACTGTGCCAGGAGAAGCGCCTGTTCTCTGAAATCTGTGGCGTTGCCACTCGAAACCGTATGTGTTCGACGAAACTAATTGGTCGAACTTCTGAGAGAGGAAACTCCAGATGTGAAACTTAGTTCCATTTTAATCTTATTGTTCTATCTGAAACTAAGTGTTCGATACTGTGCCAGGAGAAGCGCCTGTTCTCTGAAATCTGTGGCGATTCTACTCGAAACCGTATGTGTTCGACGAAACTAATTGGTCGAACTTGTGAGAGAGGAAACTCCAGATGCGAAACTTAGTTCCATTTTAAACTAATTGTTCTATCTGAAACTATGTGTTCGATACTGTGCCAGGAGAAGCGCCTGTCCTCTGAAATATGTGGCGTTGCCACTCGAAACCGTATGTGTTCGACGAAACTAAGTGGTCGACCTTTTGAGAGAGGAAACTCCGGATGCGAAACTTAATTCCATTTTAAACTAATTGTTCTATCTGAAACTAAGTGTTCGATACTGTGCCAAGAGAAGCGCCTGTTCTCTGAAATATGTAGCGATGCCACTCGAAACCGTATGTGTTCGACGAAACTAAGTGGTTGACCTTGTGAGAGAGGAAACTCCGGATGCGAAAGTTAATTCCATTTTAAACTAATTGATCTATCTGAAACTAAGTGTTCGATACTGTGCCAGGAGAAGCGCCTGTTCTCTGAAATCTGTGGCGATGCTCCTCGAAACCGTATGTGTTCGACGAAACTAAGTGGTTGACCTAATGAGAGAGGAAACTCCGGATGCGAAACTTAATTCCATTTTAAACTAATTGTTCTATCTGAAACTAAGTGTTCGATACTGTGCCAAGAGAAGCGCCTGTTCTCTGAAATATGTAGCGATGCCACTCGAAACCGTATGTGTTCGACGAAACTAAGTGGTTGACCTTGTGAGAGAGGAAACTCCGGATGCGAAAGTTAATTCCATTTTAAACTAATTGATCTATCTGAAACTAAGTGTTCGATACTGTGCCAGGAGAAGCGCCTGTTCTCTGAAATCTGTGGCGATGCTCCTCGAAACCGTATGTGTTCGACGAAACTAAGTGGTTGACCTAATGAGAGAAGATACTCCAGATGCGAAACATAGTTCCATTTTAAACTAATTGTTCTATCTGAAACTAAGTGTTCGATACTGTGCCAGGAGAAGCGCCTGTTCTTTGAAATCTGTGGCGATGCTACTCGAAACCGAATGTGTTCCACGAAACTAAGTGGCCGCCATGTGAGAGAGGAAACTCCAGATGCGAAATTTAGTACCATTTTAAACTAATTGTTTTATCTGAAACTATGTGTCCGATACTGTGCCAGGGGAAGCGCAAGTTCTCTGAAATGTGTGGCAATGCTACTCGAAACCATATGTGTTTGACGAATCTAATTGGTCGACCTTGTGGGAGAGGAATCTCCAGATGCGAAACGTAGGTCCATTTTAAACTAATTGTTCTATCTGAAACTAAGTGTTCGATACTGTGCCAGGAGAAGCGCCTGTTCTCTGAAATCTGTGGCGATGCTACTCGAAACCGTATGTGTTCGATGAAACTAAGTGGTTGATCTTGTGAGAGAAGATACTCCAGATGCGAAACATAATTCCATTTGAAACTAATTGTTCTCTCTGAAACTAAGTGTTCGATACTGTGCCAGGAGAAGCGCCTGTTCTTTGAAATCTGTGGCGATGCTACTCGAAACCGAATGTGTTCCACGAAACTAAGTGGCCGCCATGTGAGAGAGGAAACTCCAGATGCGAAATTTAGTACCATTTTAAACTAATTGTTTTATCTGAAACTATGTGTCCGATACTGTGCCAGGGGAAGCGCAAGTTCTCTGAAATGTGTGGCGATGCCACTCGAAAGCGTATGTGTTCGACGAAACTAAGTGGTCGACGTTGTGAGAGAGGAAACTCCAAATGCGAAACATAGTTCCAATTTAAACTAATTGTTCTCTCTGAAACTAAGTGTTCGATACTGTGCCAGGAGAAGCGCCTGTTCCCTGAAATCTGTGGCGATGCTACTCGAAACCGTATGTGTTCGACGAAACTAAGTGGTCCACCTTGTGCGAGAGGAAACTCCAGATGCAAAACTTAGTTCCATTTTAAACTAATTGTTCTATCTGATACTAAGTGTTCGATACAGTGCCAGGAGACGCGCCTGTTCTCTGAAATCTGTCGCGATGCTACTCGAAACCATATGTGTTCGACGAAACTAAGTGGTCGAGCTTTTGAGAGAGGAAACTCCAGATGCGAAACTTAGTTCCATTTTAAGATAACTGTTCCTTCTGAATCTAAGTGTTCGATACTGTGCCAGGAGAAGCGCCTGTTCTCTGAAATCTGTGGCGATACCACTCGAAACCGTATGTGTTCGACGAAACTAAGTGGTCGACCTTGTGAGAGAGGAAACTCCAAATGCGAAACTTAGTTCCATTTTAAACTAATTGTTCTATCCGAAACTAAGTGTTCGTTCCTGTGCCAGGAGAAGCGTCTGTTCTCTGAAATCGGTGGCGATGCTACTCGAAACCGTATGTGTTCGACGAAACTAAGTGGTCAACCTTGTGAGAGAGGAAACTCCAAATGCGAAACTTAGTTCCATTTTAAACTAATTTTTCTATCTGATACTAAGTGTTCGATACTGTGCCAGGAGAAGCGTCTGTTATATGAAATTGGCGGCGATGCTACTCGAAACCGTATGTGTTCGACGAAACTAAGTGGTTGACCTTGTGAGAGAGGATTTTCCAGATGCGAAACATAGTTCCATTTTAAACTTATTGTTCTGTCTGATACTAAGTGTCCGATACTGTGCCAGGAGAAGCGTCTGTTCTCTGAAATCGGTGGCGATGCTACTCGAAACCGAATGTGTTCGACGAAACTAAGTGGTCGACATGGTGAGAGGGGAAACTCCAGACGCGAAGCTTAGTGCCATTTTAAACTAATTGTTCTATCTGAAACTAAGTGTTCGATACTGTGCCGGCAGAAGCGCCTGTTCTCTGAAATCTGTGGCGATGCTACTCGAAACCGTATGTGTTCGACGAATCTAAATGGTCGACCTTGTGAGAGAGGAAACTCCAGAAGCGAAACTTAGTTCCATTTAGAACTAAGTGTTCCATCTGAAACTAAGTGTTCGATACAGTGCCAGGAGACGCGCCTGTTCTCTGAAATCTGTCGCGATGCTACTCGAAACCATATGTGTTCGACGAAACTAAGTGGTCGACCTTTTGAGAGAGGAAACTCTAGATGCGAAACTTAATTCCATTTTAAAATAATTGTTCCTTCTGAATCTAAGTGTTCGATACTGTGCCAGGAGACGCGCCTGTTCTCTGAAATCTGTCGCGATGCTACTCGAAACCATATGTGTTCGACGAAACTAAGTGGTCGACCTTTTGAGAGAGGAAACTCCAGATGCGAAACTTAATTCCATTTTAAAATAATTGTTCCTTCTGAATCTAAGTGTTCGATACTGTGCCAGGAGAAGCGTCTGTTCTCTGAAATCTGTGGCGATACCACTCGAAACCGTATGTGTTCGACGAAACTAAGTGGCCGACCTTGTGAGAGAGGAAACTCCAGATGCGACACTTAGTTCCATTTTAAACTAATTGTTCTATCTGAAACTATGTGTTCGATAATGTGCCAGGAGAAACGCCGTTCTGCGAAATCTGTAGCGATACCACTCGAAACTGTAAGTGTTCGACGAAACTAAGTGGTCGACCTTGTGAGAGAGGAAACTCCAGATGCGAAACTTAGTTCCATTTTAAACTAATTGTTCTATCTGAAACTAAGTGTTCGATACTGTGCCACGAGAAGCGTAGAGAATGTAGTGTTAAAATATAGTATAAGAATGACTGAGTCAAACACCCGTTAAGTAGCACTATCGGCTGTCCAACCAAGTACTCTACGCCCTGATGCCTAAAACAATATTTCGGTCGAGGGCGGTGTGAAACTTCATAATTTACGTTCCAACGAAATGCAAAAAACACCAATGTATTAGGTGGTCCACTGAGTTCGTTCCGGTTTCAGCCGTTACATTAAAACGCCGTTTTTTTCAAATACAATTTATTTTATTTACATACATAATCACCATTCTTTTCAATTACTTCTTGCCAGTTCTCAGGTGCTTCATAATTCCTTTCGCATAAAAGTCTTTCCTTTTTTTTATTAAAAAACTCCGCCACGTGCTTTTGGAGGACCTCAAAGTTTTCAAATTGTTTTCCGGTAACCGAATTTTGAATGCATCGAAATAAATAATAATCTGATGGGGCTATGTCAGGAGAGTACGGAGGTACTCAGTACCAGTAACATTCCTTTTAAAAGTGATTCATTTCGATGCCGATTCAACAGAGCCATGCACACACAACTTTGATATTAATCCCATCTTCCGTAAACAATCATGCACGGTGGATTTTTTCATTTGAAGTTCCGATGGAATTTCACGCACTTGAATGCAACGATTTTGCTCCACTATTGCACGTACAGCACTGTTGTCAGCAGTATGTGGTCGTCCATTTTTTTTTTCTCGAGGGGAAATCTTCGATAGACACCCCGGCCTCCTTTGGGGGGAGGCCGGGGTAGTGTCGGATTTCTACCGACTAAAACCCCCCGGTTGTCATCCTCAGGCGTTAGGGGGAGTACCCGGGAACACTTCGTATTGATCCGGATACCCCCCCGCCTTGCCCCCTGAAGGGGGGCCAATCCACTATTTGGGATGCGGTGCGACCACAACACCGCATCCCTCTACCTCTGGGGCCACCCTATCGGCTGCCTGGACCCCAATCCAGACAGCCTAGTGGCCCCGACGACTCCGACGGTCGCCGCGTCCGGTGCCGGAGGCGGGACGTGTACGTCTCCGCCTTCGGCCCCTACCCTCTGGGTCCGCTGCCTCGCGGGCCCTTTCCGCGGCCTCCTTCGGCGACATAACTTGTTCGCAGAAGGAGGCCACGGCTCCCCACTCCTCTTCGCCGCCCACCATCGCTTTTACGACGGCGGGCAGCGAGAGGTCCCACCCTATGATGTTCAGAAGGACTCGGCGCTCCCCTGCCCAGGAGGGACACTCCTCCAGGGTGTGCTGCGCCGAGTCCTTCTCTTCACCGCAGTGATGACACTGCGGGGACGGCTCCCTTCCGATCTTGTGCAGATACTCACCGAAGCACCCATGCCCGGTGAGTACCTGTGTTAGACGGAAGGTGAGCCGTCCCCTCCTTTCCAGCCAACGCTGGAGGACCGGCAGGATGGCCCTGACGGTCCTTTCCCCGGAGCCGGGCTCCTCCAATTCGCTGCGCCACCTTTCCAGGGTGTGCAGCCCCGCCCGGCTCCAAGTATGTGGTCGTCCAGCGCGATGGTCATCTTCTAATGAAAAATTTCCTTAACGAAAATGATCAAACCATTTTCTGCACGTACGATCTGTTACAGCACCTTCCCCATAAACAACACAAATATTTCTCGAAGTTTCTGAACCGTTATACCCTTTTCGAAACTCGTATAACATGATGTGTCGAAAATGAATTTTGTTGTCCGTCATGATTTTAGTTTAGATATTACAGAAAAACTTAAAAAAATACGTCTAATTCGCACGAAAGCAAAACTAGAAGTGTACTGGAATATGTACATTTTTACCTGAGTATGTACTGTGGTTTATTACTCAGGTAAGAAGGTAATAAGTCGCCGCGCCGAAAACGGACCGAACTTTTTGGACCACCTAATAGAAGAACCTAGTTGAGCCCCAGAGGACCCGTAGAAGACATGTGACTGTTTTCCAACAGTGGGTGGTGGAATCGTCACATTCCGCACCGTGCATCATGATCCGGTGTATGCAAAATTGAAGCAAACCCTTCTGATTCATGGAATTCCGATTTTCGGGCAGATTTCTTAAAAAGTAGTCAGAGAGTTGTCGCTCATTGGTGAACCTAATCATCCGGAACATGGACCGCAAGATATTTGCCACCTATAAAATACGTGCAGATACGCACACGGGGATCATATGCACACGTGCATCAGTCGTGTTAGCATGGAGTCCTTCAGTTTCTTGCTACATGCAATCGGGACGCCACGCTCGGCAAATGTGGACTTCGTCCATGAGTTACCTCTGGAAATATCGCAGTTGATTCTGCGGCAATTGGATTCTGCATCTTTACTGAGCGCAGCGCTTGTTTCCCGGAAGTGGCTATCGGTTTGCCGGGCCGATGTGAAACTCAGGCAAAGGGTAAGGAGATACCTCAGGAAGAAGGCGGAGCGGATTCGGTCGGACTACATTGGGAGGCCCACAACGGATGTAGTCAGACGTCATGGGTTCAGAATGAATTCACGTGTTAGAAATATGCAAAGATCTGCGCCTCCGACCAGTATTGACGCATATCGCCTAATGGATATAGAATCGACACGGCACAGTCGTTATCATGGACATCAGCGCGATGACAACAAAAGGCGAATCAAGTCTTACAGAATTTGATGTTGTGAGAAACGGAACGGGAGTTTCTCCTGGCACAGTATCGAACAGATAGTTTCAACCAACACATACGGCTTCGAGTGGTAACGCCACAGATTGCGCGGAACGGGAGTTTCTCCTGGCACAGTATCGAACAGATAGTTTCGACCAACACATAAGGTTTCGAGTGGTTCGCCACAGATTTCAGAGACCAGGCGCTTCTCCTCGCCCAGTATCGGTCACTTCGTTTCAGATAGAACATTTAGTTTTAAATGGAACTATGTTTCGCATTTGGAGTTTCCTCTCTCACAAGGTCGACCACTTAGTTTCGTCGAACACATACGGTTTCGAATGGCATCGCCACAGATTTCAGAGAACAGGCGCTTCTCCTGGCACAGTAACGAACACTTAGTGTCAGATAGAACAATTAGTTTAAAATGGAACTAAGCTTCGCATCTGGAGTTTCCTTTCTCACAAGGTCGACCACTTAGTTTCGTCGACACCTACGGTTTCGAGTGGCATCGCCACAGATTTCAGAGAACAGGCGCTTCTCCTGGAACAGTATCGAACACTTACTTCAGACAGAACAATTAGTTTAAAATGGAACTCTGTTTCGCATCTGGAGTATCCTCTCTCACAAGGACAACCACTTAGTTTCGTCGATCACATACGGTTTCGAGTGGCATCGCCACAGATTTCAGAGAACAGGCGCTTCACCTGGCACACTATCGAACACTTAGTTTCAGATAGAACAATTAGTTTTAAATGGAATTATGTTTCGCATCAGGAGTTTCCTCTCTTATAAGGTCGACGACTTAGTTTCGTTGAACACATTCGGTTTCGAGTGGCATCGCCACAGGTTACAGAGAACAGGCGCTTCTCCTGGCACAGTATCGAAAACTAAGTTTGAGATAGAACAATAAGATTAAAATGAAACTAAATTTCGCATCTGGTGTTTCCTCTCTCACATGGTCGACCACTTAGTTTCGTCGACACATACGGTTTCGAGCGGCATCGCCACACAGTTGAGAGAACAGGCGCTTCTCCTGGCACAGTATCGAACACTTAGTTGCAGATAGAACAATTAGTTTAAAATGGCACTAGTTTTCGCGTCTGGAGTTTGCTCTCTCACAAGGTCGACCACTCAGTTTCGTCGAACACATACGGTTTCGAGTGGCATCGCCACAGATTTCAGAGAACAGACGCTTCTCCTGGCACAGTACCGAACACTTAGTTTCAGATAGAACAATTAGTTTAAAATGGAACTAAGTTTCGCATCTAGAGTTTCCTCTCTCACAAGGTCGACCACTTGGTTTCTTCGAACACATACAGTTTCGAGTGGTATCGCCACACATTTCAGAGAACAGGCGTTTCTCCTGGTACACTATCGAACACTTAGTTTCAGATAGAACAATTAGTTTAAAATGGAACTAAGCTTCGCATCTGGAGTTTCCTCTCTCACAAGGTCGACCTTCGTTGAGGTGTCGAGTTTCGTCGACACATACGGTTTCGAGTGGCATCGCAACAGATTTCAGAGAACGGGCGCTTCTCCTGGCACATTATCGAACACATAGTTTCAGGTAGAACAATTAGTTTAAAATGGAACTAAGTTTCGCGTCTGGAGTTTCCTCTCTCAGAAGGTCGACCACTTAGTTTCGTCGAACACTTACGGTTTCGAGTAGCATCGCGACAGATTTCAGAGAACAGGCGCTTCTCCTGGCACAGAATCGAACACTTAGTTTCAGATAGAACAATTAGTTTAAAATGGACTATGTTTCGCATCTGGAGTATGCTCTCTCACAAGGTCAACCACTTAGTTTCGTCGAACACATACGGTTTCGAGTGGCATCGCCACAGATTTCAGAGAACAGGCGCTTCTCCTGGCACATTATCGAACACATAGTTTCAGGTAGAACAATTCGTTTAAAATGGAACTATGTTTCGCATCTGGAGTTTCCTCTCTCACAAGGTCGGCCACTTAGTTACGTCGAACACATACGGGTTCGAGTAGCATCGCCACTGATTTCAGAGAACAGGCGCTTCTCCTGGCACAGTATCGAACACTTTAAGATAGAACAATTAATTTAAAATGGAACTAAGTTCCGCATTTGGAGTTTCCTCTCTCACAAGGTCGTCCACTTAGTTTCGTCGAACACATACGGTTTCGAGTGGCATCGCCACAGATTTCAGAGAACAGGCGCTTCTCCTGGCACAGTATCGAACACTTAGTATCAGATAGAACAATTACTTTAAAATGGAACTAAGCTTCGCATCTGGAGTTTCCTCTCTCACAAGGTCGGCCACTTAGTTTCGTCGAACACATACGGTTTAGAGTGGCATCGCCACAGATTTCAGAGAACGGGCGCTTCTCCTGGCACATTATCGAACACATAGTTTCAGGTAGAACAATTAGTTTAAAATGGAACTAAGTTTCGCGTCTGGAGTTTCCTCTCTCAGAAGGTCGACAACTTAGTTTCGTCAAACACTTACGGTTTCGAGTAGCATCGCGACAGATTTCAGAGAACAGGCGCTTCTCCTGGCACAGTATCGAACACTTAGTTTCAGATAGAACAATTAGTTTAAAATGGAACTAAGTTTCGAATCTGGAGTTTCCTCTCTCACAAGGTCGGCCACTTAGTTTCGTCGAACACATACGGTTTCGAGAGGCATCGCCACAGATTTCAGAGAACAGGCGCTTCTCCTGGCACAGTATCGACCACTTACTTTCAGATAGAACAATCAGTTTAAAATGGAACTAAGTTTCGCATCTGGAGTTTCCTCTCCCACAAGGTCGACCACTTAGTTTCGTCGAACACATACGGTTGCGAGTAGCATCGCCACAGTTTTCAGAGAACAGGCGCTTCTGCTGGCACAGTAACGAACACTTAGTTTCAGATAGAACAATTAGTTTAAAATGGAACTAAGTTTCGCATCTGGAGTTTCCTCTCTCACAAGGTCGGCCACTTAGTTACGTCGAACACATACGGGTTCGAGTAGCATCGCCACTGATTTCAGAGAACAGGCGCTTCTCCTGGCACAGTATCGAACACTTATTTCAGACAGAACAATTAGTTTAAAATGGACTATGTTTCACATCTGGAGTATGCTCTCTCACAAGGTCAACCACTTAATTTCGTCGAACACATACGGTTTCGAGTGGCATCGCTTCACATTTCAGAGAACAGGCGCTTCTCCTGGCACAGTATCGAACACTTAGTTTCAGATAGAACAATTAGTTTAAAATGGAACTAAGTTTCGAATCTGGAGTTTCCTCTCTCACAAGGTCGGCCACTTAGTTTCGTCGAACACATACGGTTTCGAGAGGCATCGCCACAGATTTCAGAGAACAGGCGCTTCTCCTGGCACAGTATCGACCACTTAGTTTCAGATAGAACAATCAGTTTAAAATGGAACTAAGTTTCGCATCTGGAGTTTCCTCTCCCACAAGGTCGACCACTTAGTTTCGTCGAACACATACGGTTGCGAGTAGCATCGCCACAGTTTTCAGAGAACAGGCGCTTCTGCTGGCACAGTAACGAACACTTAGTTTCAGATAGAACAATTAGTTTAAAATGGAACTAAGTTTCGCATCTGGAGTTTCCTCTCTCACAAGGTCGGCCACTTAGTTACGTCGAACACATACGGGTTCGAGTAGCATCGCCACTGATTTCAGAGAACAGGCGCTTCTCCTGGCACAGTATCGAACACTTATTTCAGACAGAACAATTAGTTTAAAATGGACTATGTTTCACATCTGGAGTATGCTCTCTCACAAGGTCAACCACTTAATTTCGTCGAACACATACGGTTTCGAGTGGCATCGCTACACATTTCAGAGAACAGGCGCTTCTCCTGGCACAGGGTCGATCACATAGTTTCAGATAGAACAATTAGTTTAAAATGGAACTAAGTTTCGCATCTGGAGTATCCTGTCCCACAAGGTCGACCACTTAGTTTCGTCGAACACATACGGTTGCGAGTAGCATCGCCACAGATTTCAGAGAACAGGCGCTTCTCCTGGCACTGTAACGAACACTTAGTTTCAGATAGAACAATTAGTTTAAAATGGAACTAAGTTTCGCATCTGGAGTTTCCTCTCTCACAAGGTCGTCCACTTAGTTTCGTCGAACACATACGGTTGCGAGTAGCATCGCCACAGATTTCAGAGAACAGGCGCTGCTCCTGGCACATTATCGAGCACATAGTTTCAGGTAGAACAATTAGTTTAAAATGGAACTAAATTTCGCGTCTGGAGTTTCCTCTTTCAGAAGGTCGACCAGTTAGTTTCGTCGAACACTTACGGTTTCGAGTAGCATCGCGACAGATTTCAGAGAACAGACGCTTCTCCTGGCACAGTATCGAACACTTTCAGATAGAACAATTAGTTTAAAATGGAACTAAGTTCCGCATCTGGAGTTTCCTCTCTCACAAGGTCGTCCACTTAGTTTCGTCGAACACATACGGTTTCGAGTGGCATCGCCACAGATTTCAGAGAACAGGTACTTCTCCTGGCACAGTATCGAACACTTAGTTTCAGATAGAACAATTAGTTTAAAATGGAACTAAGTTCCGCATCTGGAGCTTCCTCTCTCACAAGGTCGGCCACTTAGTTACGTCGAACACATACGGGTTCGAGTAGCATCGCCACTGATTTCAGAGAACAGGCGCTTCTCCTGGCACAGTATCGAACACTTTCAGATAGAGCAATTAGTTTAAAATGGAACTAAGTTCCGCATCTGGAGTTTCCTCTCTCACAAGGTCGGCCATTTAGTATCGCCGAACACATACGGTTTCGAGTGGCATCGCGACAGATTTCAGAGAACAGGCGCTTCTCCTGGCACAGTATCGAACACTTTCAGATAGAACAATTAGTTTAAAATGGAACTAAGTTCCGCATCTGGAGTTTCCTCTCTCACAAGGTCGGCCATTTAGTATCGCCGAACACATACGGTTTCGAGTGGCATCGCGACAGATTTCAGAGAACAGGCGCTTCTCCTGGCACAGTATCGAACACTTTCAGATAGAACAATTAGTTTAAAATGGAACTAAGTTCCGCATCTGGAGTTTCCTCTCTCACAAGGTCGTCCACTTAGTTTCGTCGAACACATACGGTTTCGAGTGGCATCGCCACAGATTTCAGAGAACAGGTGCTTCTCTTGGCACAGTATCGAACACTTAGTTTCAGATAGAACAATTAGTTTAAAATGGAACTAAGTTCCGCATCTGGAGCTTCCTCTCTCACAAGGTCGGCCACTTAGTTACGTCGAACACATACGGGTTCGAGTAGCATCGCCACTGATTTCAGAGAACAGGCGCTTCTCCTGGCACAGTATCGAACACTTTCAGATAGAACAATTAGTTTAAAATGGAACTAAGTTCCGCATCTGGAATTTCCTCTCTCACAAGGTCGGCCACTTAGTTTCGTTGAACACATACGGGTTCGAGTAGCATCGCCACTGATTTCAGAGAACAGGCGCTTCTCCTGGCACAGTATCGAACACTTAGTTTCAGATAGAACAATTAGTTTAAAATGGAACTAATTTCCGCATCTGGAGTTTCCTCTCTCACAAGGTCGGCCATTTAGTATCGCCGAACACATACGGTTTCGAGTGGCATCGCCACAGATTTCAGAGAACAGGTGCTTCTCCTGGCACAGTCTCGAACACTTCGTTTCAGATAGAACAATTAGTTTAAAATGGAACTAAGTTTCGCATCTGGAGTTTCCTCTCTCACAAGGTTGGCCACTTAGTTACGTCGAACACATACGGGTTCGAGTAGCATCGCCACTGATTTCAGAGAACAGGCGCTTCTCCTGGCACAGTATGGAACACTTTCAGATAGAACAATTAGTTTAAAATGGAACTAAGTTCCGCATCTGGAATTTCCTCTCTCACAAGGTCGGCTACTTAGTTTCGTTGAACACATACGGGTTCGAGTAGCATCGCCACTGATTTCAGAGAACAGGCGCTTCTCCTGGCACAGTATCGAACACTTTCAGATAGAACAATTAGTTTAAAATGGAACTAAGTTCCGCATCTGAAGCGTCCTCTCTCACAAGGTCGTCCACTTAGTTTCGTCGAACACATACGGTTACGAGTGGCATCGCCACAGATTTCAGAGAACAGGCGCTTCTCCTGGCACAGTATCGCAAACTTAGTTTCGGACGGAACATTTGGTTTAAAGTGGAACTAAGTTTCGCATCTGGAGTTTCCTCTCTCACAAGGTCGACCATTTAGATTCGTCGAACACATACGGTTTCGAGTAGCATCGCCAGAGATTTCAGAGAACAGGCGCTTCTCCTGGCACAGTATCGAACACTTAGTTTCAGAGAGAACAATTAGTTTCAAATGGAACTATGTTTCGCATTTGGAGTTTCCTCTCTCGCAAGGTGGACCACTTAGTTTCGTCGAACACATACCGTTTCGAGTGGCATCGCCACACATTTCAGAGAACTGACGCTTCTCCTGGCACAGTATCGAACACTTAGTTTCAGATAGAACAATTAGTTTAAAATAGAAATATGTTTCGCATCTGGAGTATCCTCTCTCACAAGGTCGACCACTTGGTTTCGTCGAACACATATGGTTTTGAGTGGCATCGCCACACATTTCAGAGAACAGGAGCTTCTCCTGGCACAGTATGAGTCACATAGTTTCAGATAAAACAATTAGTTTAAAATGGTACTAAATTTCGCATCTGGAGTTTCCTCTCTCACATGGCGGCCACTTAGTTTCGTCGAAAACATACGGTGTCAAGTAGCATCGCCACTGATTTCAGAGAACAGGCACATCTCCTGGCACAGTATCGAACACTTAGTCTCAGATAGAACAATTAGTTTAAAATAGAACTATGTTTCGCATCTGGAGTATCCTCTCTCACAAGGTCGACCACTTAGGTTCGTCGAACACATACGGTTTCGAGTAGCATCGCCACAGATTTCAGAGAACAGGCGTTTCTCCTGGCACAGTATCGAACACTTAGTTTCAGAGAGAACAATTAGTTTCAAATGGAACTATGTTTGGCATTTGAGTTTCCTCTCTCGCAAGGTGGACCACTTAGTTTCGTCGAACACATAAGGTTTCGAGCGGCATCGCCGAACAGTTCAGAGAACATGAGCTTCTCCTGGCACAGTATCGGACACATAGTCATAGATAAAACAATTAGTTTAAAATGGTACTAATTTCGCATCTGGAGTTTCCTCTCTCACATGGCGGCCACTTAGTTTCGTGGAACACATTCGGTTTCGAGTAGCATCGCCACAGATTTCGGAGAACAGGCGCTTCACCTGGCACAGTATGGAACATTTAGTTTCAGAGAGAACAATTAGTTTAAAATGGAATTATGTTTCGCATCTGGAGTATCCTCTCTCACAAGATCAACCACTTAGTTTCATCGAACACATACGGTTTCGAGTAGCATCGCCACAGATTTCAGAGAACAGACGCTTCTCCTGGCACATTATCGAACATTTAGTTTCAGAGAGAACAATTAGTTTCAAATGGAACTATGTTTGGCATTTGAGTTTCCTCTCTCGCAAGGTTGGCCACTTAGTTACGTCCAACACATACGGGTTCGAGTAGCATCGCCACTGATTTCAGAGAACAGGCGCTTCTCCTGGCACAGTATCGAACACTTTCAGATAGAACAATTAGTTTAAAATGGAACTAAGTTCCGCATCTGGAATTTCCTCTCTCACAAGGTCGGCTACTTAGTTTCGTTGAACACATACGGGTTCGAGTAGCATCGCCACTGATTTCAGAGAACAGGCGCTTCTCCTGGCACAGTATCGAACACTTTCAGATAGAACAATTAGTTTAAAATGGAACTAAGTTCCGCATCTGAAGCGTCCTCTCTCACAAGGTCGTCCACTTAGTTTCGTCGAACACATACGGTTACGAGTGGCATCGCCACAGATTTCAGAGAACAGGCGCTTCTCCTGGCACAGTATCGGACACATAGTCTTAGATAAAACAATTAGTTTAAAATGGTACTAATTTCGCATCTGGAGTTTCCTCTCTCACATGGCGGCCACTTAGTTTCGTGGAACACATTCGGTTTCGAGTAGCATCGCCACAGATTTCAGAGAACAGGCGCTTCACCTGGCACAGTATGGAACACTTAGTTTCAGAGAGAACAATTAGTTTAAAATGGAATTATGTTTCGCATCTGGAGTATCCTCTCTCACAAGATCAACCACTTAGTTTCATCGAACACATACGGTTTCGAGTAGCATCGCCACAGATTTCAGAGAACAGACGCTTCTCCTGGCACAGTATCGAAAATTTAGTTTCAGAGAGAACAATTAGTTTCAAATGGAACTATGTTTGGCATTTGAGTTTCCTCTCTCGCAAGGTTGGCCACTTAGTTACGTCGAACACATACGGGTTCGAGTAGCATCGCCACTGATTTCAGAGAACAGGCGCTTCTCCTGGCACAGTATCGAACACTTTCAGATAGAACAATTAGTTTAAAATGGAACTAAGTTCCGCATCTGGAATTTCCTCTCTCACAAGGTCGGCTACTTAGTTTCGTTGAACACATACGGGTTCGAGTAGCATCGCCACTGATTTCAGAGAACAGGCGCTTCTCCTGGCACAGTATCGAACACTTTCAGATAGAACAATTAGTTTAAAATGGAACTAAGTTCCGCATCTGAAGCGTCCTCTCTCACAAGGTCGTCCACTTAGTTTCGTCGAACACATACGGTTACGAGTGGCATCGCCACAGATTTCAAAGAACAGGCGCTTCTCCTGGCACAGTATCGCAAACTTAGTTTCGGACGGAACATTTGGTTTAAAGTGGAACTAAGTTTCGCATCTGGAGTTTCCTCTCTCACAAGGTCGACCATTTAGATTCGTCGAACACATACGGTTTCGAGTAGCATCGCCAGAGATTTCAGAGAACAGGCGCTTCTCCTGGCACAGTATCGACCACTTAGTTTCAGAGAGAACAATTAGTTTAAAATGGAATTATGTTTCGCATCTGGAGTATCCTCTCTCACAAGATCAACCACTTAGTTTCATCGAACACATACGGTTTCGAGTAGCATCGCCACAGATTTCAGAGAACAGACGCTTCTCCTGGCACAGTATCGAACACTTAGTTTCAGAGAGAACAATTAGTTTCAAATGGAACTATGTTTGGCATTTGAGTTTCCTCTCTCGCAAGGTTGGCCACTTAGTTACGTCGAACACATACGGGTTCGAGTAGCATCGCCACTGATTTCAGAGAACAGGCGCTTCTCCTGGCACAGTATCGAACACTTTCAGATAGAACAATTACTTTAAAATGGAACTAAGTTCCGCATCTGGAGTTTCCTCTCTCACAAGGTTGGCCACTTAGTTACGTCGAACACATACGGGTTCGAGTAGCATCGCCACTGATTTCAGAGAACAGGCGCTTCTCCTGGCACAGTATGGAACACTTAGTTTCAGAGAGAACAATTAGTTTAAAATGGAATTATGTTTCGCATCTGGAGTATCCTCTCTCACAAGATCAACCACTTAGTTTCATCGAGCACATACGGTTTCGAGTAGCATCGCCACAGATTTCAGAGAACAGACGCTTCTCCTGGCACAGTATCGAACATTTAGTTCCAGATAGAACGATTAGTTTAAAATGGAACTAAGTTTCGCATCTGGAGTTTCCTCTCCCACAAAGTCGACCACTTAGTTTCCTCGAACACATACGGTTTCGAGTAGCATCGCCACAGATTTCAGAGAACAGGCGCTTCTCCTGGCACAGTATCGAACACTTTCAGATAGAACAATTAGTTTAAAATGGAACTAAGTTCCGCATCTGGAATTTCCTCTCTCACAAGGTCGGCCACTTAGTTTCGTTGAACACATACGGGTTCGAGTAGCATCGCCACTGATTTCAGAGAACAAGCGCTTCTCCTGGCACAGTATCGAACACTTAGTTTCAGATAGAACAGTTAGTTTAAAATGGAACTAATTTCCGCATCTGGAGTTTCCTCTCTCACAAGGTTGGCCACTTAGTTACGTCGAACACATACGGGTTCGAGTAGCATCGCCACTGATTTCAGAGAACAGGCGCTTCTCCTGGCACAGTATCGAACACTTTCAGATAGAACAATTTGTTTAAAATGGAACTAAGTTCCGCATCTGGAATTTCCTCTCTCACAAGGTCGGCTACTTAGTTTCGTTGAACACATACGGGTTCGAGTAGCATCGCCACTGATTTCAGAGAACAGGCGCTTCTCCTGGCACAGTATCGAACACTTTCAGATAGAACAATTAGTTTAAAATGGAACTAAGTTCCGCATCTGAAGCGTCCTCTCTCACAAGGTCGTCCACTTAGTTTCGTCGAACACATACGGTTACGAGTGGCATCGCCACAGATTTCAGAGAACAGGCGCTTCTCCTGGCACAGTATCGCAAACTTAGTTTCGGACGGAACATTTGGTTTAAAGTGGAACTAAGTTTCGCATCTGGAGTTTCCTCTCTCACAAGGTCGACCATTTAGATTCGTCGAACACATACGGTTTCGAGTAGCATCGCCAGAGATTTCAGAGAACAGGCGCTTCTCCTGGCACAGTATCGACCACTTAGTTTCAGAGAGAACAATTAGTTTAAAATGGAATTATGTTTCGCATCTGGAGTATCCTCTCTCACAAGATCAACCACTTAGTTTCATCGAACACATACGGTTTCGAGTAGCATCGCCACAGATTTCAGAGAACAGACGCTTCTCCTGGCACAGTATCGAACACTTAGTTTCAGAGAGAACAATTAGTTTCAAATGGAACTATGTTTGGCATTTGAGTTTCCTCTCTCGCAAGGTTGGCCACTTAGTTACGTCGAACACATACGGGTTCGAGTAGCATCGCCACTGATTTCAGAGAACAGGCGCTTCTCCTGGCACAGTATCGAACACTTTCAGATAGAACAATTACTTTAAAATGGAACTAAGTTCCGCATCTGGAGTTTCCTCTCTCACAAGGTTGGCCACTTAGTTTCGTCGAAAACATACGGTGTCAAGTAGCATCGCCACTGATTTCAGAGAACAGGCACATCTCCTGGCACAGTATCGAACACTTAGTCTCAGATAGAACAATTAGTTTAAAATAGAACTATGTTTCGCATCTGGAGTATCCTCTCTCACAAGGTCGACCACTTAGGTTCGTCGAACACATACGGTTTCGAGTAGCATCGCCACAGATTTCAGAGAACAGGCGCTTCTCCTGGCAAAGTATCGAACACTTAGTTTCAGAGAGAACAATTAGTTTCAAATGGAACTATGTTTGGCATTTGAGTTTCCTCTCTCGCAAGGTGGACCACTTAGTTTCGTCGAACACATAAGGTTTCGAGCGGCATCGCCGAACAGTTCAGAGAACATGAGCTTCTCCTGGCACAGTATCGGACACATAGTCTTAGATAAAACAATTAGTTTAAAATGGCACTAATTTCGCATCTGGAGTTTCCTCTCTCACATGGCGGCCACTTAGTTTCGTGGAACACATTCGGTTTCGAGTAGCATCGCCACAGATTTCAGAGAACAGGCGCTTCACCTGGCACAGTATGGAACACTTAGTTTCAGAGAGAACAATTAGTTTAAAATGGAATTATGTTTCGCATCTGGAGTATCCTCTCTCACAAGATCAACCACTTAGTTTCATCGAACACATACGGTTTCGAGTAGCATCGCCACAGATTTCAGAGAACAGACGCTTCTCCTGGCACAGTATCGAACATTTAGTTTCAGAGAGGACAATTAGTTTCAAATGGAAATATGTTTGGCATTTGAGTTTCCTCTCTCGCAAGGTTGGCCACTTAGTTACGTCAAACACATACGGGTTCGAGTAGCATCGCCACTGATTTCAGAGAACAGGCGCTTCTCCTGGCACAGTATCGAACACTTTCAGATAGAACAATTAGTTTAAAATGGAACTAAGTTCCGCATCTGGAATTTCCTCTCTCACAAGTTCGGCTACTTAGTTTCGTTGAACACATACGGGTTCGAGTAGCATCGCCACTGATTTCAGAGAACAGGCGCTTCTCCTGGCACAGTATCGAACACTTTCAGATAGAACAATTAGTTTAAAATGGAACTAAGTTCCGCATCTGAAGCGTCCTCTCTCACAAGGTCGTCCACTTAGTTTCGTCGAACACATACGGTTACGAGTGGCATCGCCACAGATTTCAGAGAACAGGCGCTTCACCTGGCACAGTATCGCAAACTTAGTTTCGGACGGAACATTTGGTTTAAAGTGGAACTAAGTTTCGCATCTGGAGTTTCCTCTCTCACAAGGTCGACCATTTAGATTCGTCGAACACATACGGTTTCGAGTAGCATCGCCAGAGATTTCAGAGAACAGGCGCTTCTCCTGGCACAGTATCGAACACTTAGTTTCAGAGAGAACAATTAGTTTCAAATGGAACTATGTTTCGCATTTGGAGTTTCCTCTCTCGCAAGGTGGACCACTTAGTTTCGTCGAACACATACCGTTTCGAGTGGCATCGCCACACATTTCAGAGAACTGACGCTTCTCCTGGCACAGTATCGAACACTTAGTTTCAGATAGAACAATTAGTTTAAAATAGATATATGTTTCGCATCTGGAGTATCCTCTCTCACAAGGTCGACCACTTAGTTTCGTCGAACACATATGGTTTTGAGTGGCATCGCCACACATTTCAGAGAACAGGAGCTTCTCCTGGCACAGTATGAGTCACATAGTTTCAGATAAAACAATTAGTTTAAAATGGTACTAAATTTCTCATCTGGAGTTTCCTCTCTCACATGGCGGCCACTTAGTTTCGTCGAAAACATACGGTGTCAAGTAGCATCGCCACTGATTTCAGAGAACAGGCACATCTCCTGGCACAGTATCGAACACTTAGTCTCAGATAGAACAATTAGTTTAAAATAGAACTATGTTTCGCATCTGGAGTATCCTCTCTCACAAGGTCGACCACTTAGGTTCGTCGAACACATACGGTTTCGAGTAGCATCGCCACAGATTTCAGAGAACAGGCGCTTCTCCTGGCACAGTATCGAACACTTAGTTTCAGAGAGAACAATTAGTTTCAAATGGAACTATGTTTGGCATTTGAGTTTCCTCTCTCGCAAGGTTGGCCACTTAGTTACGTCGAACACATACGGGTTCGAGTAGCATCGCCACTGATTTCAGAGAACAGGCGCTTCTCCTGGCACAGTATCGAACACTTTCAGATAGAACAATTAGTTTAAAATGGAACTAAGTTCCGCATCTGGAATTTCCTCTCTCACAAGGTCGGCTACTTAGTTTCGTTGAACACATACGGGTTCGAGTAGCATCGCCACTGATTTCAGAGAACAGGCGCTTCTCCTGGCACAGTATCGAACACTTTCAGATAGAACAATTAGTTTAAAATGGAACTAAGTTCCGCATCTGAAGCGTCCTCTCTCACAAGGTCGTCCACTTAGTTTCGTCGAACACATACGGTTACGAGTGGCATCGCCACAGATTTCAGAGAACAGGCGCTTCTCCTGGCACAGTATCGGACACATAGTCTTAGATAAAACAATTAGTTTAAAATGGTACTAATTTCGCATCTGGAGTTTCCTCTCTAACATGGCGGCCACTTAGTTTCGTGGAACACATTCGGTTTCGAGTAGCATCGCCAGAGATTTCAGAGAACAGGCGCTTCTCCTGGCACAGTATCGAACACTTAGTTTCAGAGAGAACAATTAGTTTCAAATGGAACTATGTTTCGCATTTGGAGTTTCCTCTCTCGCAAGGTGGACCACTTAGTTTCGTCGAACACATACCGTTTCGAGTGGCATCGCCACACATTTCAGAGAACTGACGCTTCTCCTGGCACAGTATCGAACACTTAGTTTCAGATAGAACAATTAGTTTAAAATAGATATATGTTTCGCATCTGGAGTATCCTCTCTCACAAGGTCGACCACTTAGTTTCGTCGAACACATATGGTTTTGAGTGGCATCGCCACACATTTCAGAGAACAGGAGCTTCTCCTGGCACAGTATGAGTCACATAGTTTCAGATAAAACAATTAGTTTAAAATGGTACTAAATTTCTCATCTGGAGTTTCCTCTCTCACATGGCGGCCACTTAGTTTCGTCGAAAACATACGGTGTCAAGTAGCATCGCCACTGATTTCAGAGAACAGGCACATCTCCTGGCACAGTATCGAACACTTAGTCTCAGATAGAACAATTAGTTTAAAATAGAACTATGTTTCGCATCTGGAGTATCCTCTCTCACAAGGTCGACCACTTAGGTTCGTCGAACACATACGGTTTCGAGTAGCATCGCCACAGATTTCAGAGAACAGGCGCTTCTCCTGGCACAGTATCGAACACTTAGTTTCAGAGAGAACAATTAGTTTCAAATGGAACTATGTTTGGCATTTGAGTTTCCTCTCTCGCAAGGTTGGCCACTTAGTTACGTCGAACACATACGGGTTCGAGTAGCATCGCCACGGATTTCAGAGAACAGGCGCTTCTCCTGGCACAGTATCGAACACTTTCAGATAGAACAATTAGTTTAAAATGGAACTAAGTTCCGCATCTGGAATTTCCTCTCTCACAAGGTCGGCTACTTAGTTTCGTTGAACACATACGGGTTCGAGTAGCATCGCCACTGATTTCAGAGAACAGGCGCTTCTCCTGGCACAGTATCGAACACTTTCAGATAGAACAATTAGTTTAAAATGGAACTAAGTTCCGCATCTGAAGCGTCCTCTCTCACAAGGTCGTCCACTTAGTTTCGTCGAACACATACGGTTACGAGTGGCATCGCCACAGATTTCAGAGAACAGGCGCTTCTCCTGGCACAGTATCGGACACATAGTCTTAGATAAAACAATTAGTTTAAAATGGTACTAATTTCGCATCTGGAGTTTCCTCTCTAACATGGCGGCCACTTAGTATCGTGGAACACATTCGGTTTCGAGTAGCATCGCCACAGATTTCAGAGAACAGGCGCTTCACCTGGCACAGTATGGAACACTTAGTTTCAGAGAGAACAATTAGTTTAAAATGGAATTATGTTTCGCATCTGGAGTATCCTCTCTCACAAGATCAACCACTTAGTTTCATCGAACACATACGGTTTCGAGTAGCATCGCCACAGATTTCAGAGAACAGACGCTTCTCCTGGCACAGTATCGAACATTTAGTTTCAGAGAGAACAATTAGTTTCAAATGGAACTATGTTTGGCATTTGAGTTTCCTCTCTCGCAAGGTTGGCCACTTAGTTACGTCGAACACATACGGGTTCGAGTAGCATCGCCACTGATTTCAGAGAACAGGCGCTTCTCCTGGCACAGTATCGAACACTTTCAGATAGAACAATTAGTTTAAAATGGAACTAAGTTCCGCATCTGGAATTTCCTCTCTCACAAGGTCGGCTACTTAGTTTCGTTGAACACATACGGGTTCGAGTAGCATCGCCACTGATTTCAGAGAACAGGCGCTTCTCCTGGCACAGTATCGAACACTTTCAGATAGAACAATTAGTTTAAAATGGAACTAAGTTCCGCATCTGAAGCGTCCTCTCTCACAAGGTCGTCCACTTAGTTTCGTCGAACACATACGGTTACGAGTGGCATCGCCACAGATTTCAGAGAACAGGCGCTTCTCCTGGCACAGTATCGGACACATAGTCTTAGATAAAACAATTAGTTTAAAATGGTACTAATTTCGCATCTGGAGTTTCCTCTCTCACATGGCGGCCACTTAGTTTCGTGGAACACATTCGGTTTCGAGTAGCATCGCCACAGATTTCAGAGAACAGGCGCTTCACCTGGCACAGTATGGAACACTTAGTTTCAGAGAGAACAATTAGTTTAAAATGGAATTATGTTTCGCATCTGGAGTATCCTCTCTCACAAGATCAACCACTTAGTTTCATCGAACACATACGGTTTCGAGTAGCATCGCCACAGATTTCAGAGAACAGACGCTTCTCCTGGCACAGTATCGACCACTTAGTTTCAGAGAGAACAATTAGTTTAAAATGGAATTATGTTTCGCATCTGGAGTATCCTCTCTCGCAAGATCAACCACTTAGTTTCATCGAACACATACGGTTTCGAGTAGCATCGCCACAGATTTCAGAGAACAGGCGCTTCTCCTGGCACAGTATCGGACACATAGTCTTAGATAAAACAATTAGTTTAAAATGGTACTAATTTCGCATCTGGAGTTTCCTCTCTCACATGGCGGCCACTTAGTTTCGTGGAACACATTCGGTTTCGAGTAGCATCGCCACAGATTTCAGAGAACAGGCGCTTCACCTGGCACAGTATGGAACACTTAGTTTCAGAGAGAACAATTAGTTTAAAATGGAATTATGTTTCGCATCTGGAGTATCCTCTCTCACAAGATCAACCACTTAGTTTCATCGAACACATACGGTTTCGAGTAGCATCGCCACAGATTTCAGAGAACAGACGCTTCTCCTGGCACAGTATCGAACATTTAGTTTCAGAGAGAACAATTAGTTTCAAATGGAACTATGTTTGGCATTTGAGTTTCCTCTCTCGCAAGGTTGGCCACTTAGTTACGTCGAACACATACGGGTTCGAGTAGCATCGCCACTGATTTCAGAGAACAGGCGCTTCTCCTGGCACAGTATCGAACACTTTCAGATAGAACAATTAGTTTAAAATGGAACTAAGTTCCGCATCTGGAATTTCCTCTCTCACAAGGTCGGCTACTTAGTTTCGTTGAACACATACGGGTTCGAGTAGCATCGCCACTGATTTCAGAGAACAGGCGCTTCTCCTGGCACAGTATCGAACACTTTCAGATAGAACAATTAGTTTAAAATGGAACTAAGTTCCGCATCTGAAGCGTCCTCTCTCACAAGGTCGTCCACTTAGTTTCGTCGAACACATACGGTTACGAGTGGCATCGCCACAGATTTCAGAGAACAGGCGCTTCTCCTGGCACAGTATCGGACACATAGTCTTAGATAAAACAATTAGTTTAAAATGGTACTAATTTCGCATCTGGAGTTTCCTCTCTCACATGGCGGCCACTTAGTTTCGTGGAACACATTCGGTTTCGAGTAGCATCGCCACAGATTTCAGAGAACAGGCGCTTCACCTGGCACAGTATGGAACACTTAGTTTCAGAGAGAACAATTAGTTTAAAATGGAATTATGTTTCGCATCTGGAGTATCCTCTCTCACAAGATCAACCACTTAGTTTCATCGAACACATACGGTTTCGAGTAGCATCGCCACAGATTTCAGAGAACAGACGCTTCTCCTGGCACAGTATCGACCACTTAGTTTCAGAGAGAACAATTAGTTTAAAATGGAATTATGTTTCGCATCTGGAGTATCCTCTCTCGCAAGATCAACCACTTAGTTTCATCGAACACATACGGTTTCGAGTAGCATCGCCACAGATTTCAGAGAACAGGCGCTTCTCCTGGCACAGTATCGGACACATAGTCTTAGATAAAACAATTAGTTTAAAATGGTACTAATTTCGCATCTGGAGTTTCCTCTCTCACATGGCGGCCACTTAGTTTCGTGGAACACATTCGGTTTCGAGTAGCATCGCCACAGATTTCAGAGAACAGGCGCTTCACCTGGCACAGTATGGAACACTTAGTTTCAGAGAGAACAATTAGTTTAAAATGGAATTATGTTTCGCATCTGGAGTATCCTCTCTCACAAGATCAACCACTTAGTTTCATCGAACACATACGGTTTCGAGTAGCATCGCCACAGATTTCAGAGAACAGACGCTTCTCCTGGCACAGTATCGAACATTTAGTTTCAGAGAGAACAATTAGTTTCAAATGGAACTATGTTTGGCATTTGAGTTTCCTCTCTCGCAAGGTTGGCCACTTAGTTACGTCGAACACATACGGGTTCGAGTAGCATCGCCACTGATTTCAGAGAACAGGCGCTTCTCCTGGCACAGTATCGAACACTTTCAGATAGAACAATTAGTTTAAAATGGAACTAAGTTCCGCATCTGGAATTTCCTCTCTCACAAGGTCGGCTACTTAGTTTCGTTGAACACATACGGGTTCGAGTAGCATCGCCACTGATTTCAGAGAACAGGCGCTTCTCCTGGCACAGTATCGAACACTTTCAGATAGAACAATTAGTTTAAAATGGAACTAAGTTCCGCATCTGAAGCGTCCTCTCTCACAAGGTCGTCCACTTAGTTTCGTCGAACACATACGGTTACGAGTGGCATCGCCACAGATTTCAGAGAACAGGCGCTTCTCCTGGCACAGTATCGCAAACTTAGTTTCGGACGGAACATTTGGTTTAAAGTGGAACTAAGTTTCGCATCTGGAGTTTCCTCTCTCACAAGATCAACCACTTAGTTTCATCGAACACATACGGTTTCGAGTAGCATCGCCACAGATTTCAGAGAACAGGCGCTTCTCCTGGCACAGTATCGAACACTTAGTTTCAGAGAGAACAATTAGTTTCAAATGGAACTATGTTTGGCATTTGAGTTTCCTCTCTCGCAAGGTGGACCACTTAGTTTCGTCGAACACATACGGTTTCGAGTGGCATCGCCACACATTTCAGAGAACTGACGCTTCTCCTGGCACAGTATCGAACACTTAGTTTCAGATAGAACAATTAGTTTAAAATGGAACTAAGTTCCGCATCTGGAGTTTCCTCTCTCACAAGGTCGGCCATTTAGTATCGCCGAACACATACGGTTTCGAGTGGCATCGCCACAGATTTCAGAGAACAGGTGCTTCTCCTGGCACAGTATCGAACACTTCTTTTCAGATAGAACAATTAGTTTAAAATGGAACTAAGTTTCGCATCTGGAGTTTCCTCTCTCACAAGGTCGGCCACTTAGTTACGTCGAACACATACGGGTTCGAGTAGCATCGCCACTGATTTCAGAGAACAGGCGCTTCTCCTGGCACAGTATCGAACACTTTCAGATAGAACAATTAGTTTAAAATGGAACTAAGTTCCGCATCTGGAATTTCCTCTCTCACAAGGTCGGCCACTTAGTTTCGTTGAACACATACGGTTTCGAGTAGCATCGCCACAGATTTCAGAGAACAGGCGCTTCTCCTGGCACAGTATCGAACACTTAGTTTCAGAGAGAACAATTAGTTTCAAATGGAACTATGTTTGGCATTTGAGTTTCCTCTCTCGCAAGGTGGACCACTTAGTTTCGTCGAACACATAAGGTTTCGAGCGGCATCGCCGAACAGTTCAGAGAACATGAGCTTCTCCTGGCACAGTATCGGACACATAGTCTTAGATAAAACAATTAGTTTAAAATGGTACTAATTTCGCATCTGGAGTTTCCTCTCTCACATGGCGGCCACTTAGTTTCGTGGAACACATTCGGTTTCGAGTAGCATCGCCACAGATTTCAGAGAACAGGCGCTTCACCTGGCACAGTATGGAACACTTAGTTTCAGAGAGAACAATTAGTTTAAAATGGAATTATGTTTCGCATCTGGAGTATCCTCTCTCACAAGATCAACCACTTAGTTTCATCGAACACATACGGTTTCGCGTAGCATCGCCACAGATTTCAGAGAACAGACGCTTCTCCTGGCACAGTATCGAACATTTAGTTTCAGAGAGAACAATTAGTTTCAAATGGAACTATGTTTGGCATTTGAGTTTCCTCTCTCGCAAGGTTGGCCACTTAGTTACGTCGAACACATACGGGGTCGAGTAGCATCGCCACTGATTTCAGAGAACAGGCGCTTCTCCTGGCACAGTATCGAACACTTTCAGATAGAACAATTAGTTTAAAATGGAACTAAGTTCCGCATCTGGAATTTCCTCTCTCACAAGGTCGGCTACTTAGTTTCGTTGAACACATACGGGTTCGAGTACCATCGCCACTGATTTCAGAGAACAGGCGCTTCTCCTGGCACAGTATCGAACACTTTCAGATAGAACAATTAGTTTAAAATGGAACTAAGTTCCGCATCTGAAGCGTCCTCTCTCACAAGGTCGTCCACTTAGTTTCGTCGAACACATACGGTTACGAGTGGCATCGCCACAGATTTCAGAGAACAGGCGCTTCTCCTGGCACAGTATCGCAAACTTAGTCTCGGACGGAACATTTGGTTTAAAGTGGAACTAAGTTTCGCATCTGGAGTTTCCTCTCTCACAAGGTCGACCATTTAGATTCGTCGAACACATACGGTTTCGAGTAGCATCGCCAGAGATTTCAGAGAACAGGCGCTTCTCCTGGCACAGTATCGAACACTTAGTTTCAGAGAGAACAATTAGTTTCAAATGGAACTATGTTTCGCATTTGGAGTTTCCTCTCTCGCAAGGTGGACCACTTAGTTTCGTCGAACACATACCGTTTCGAGTGGCATCGCCACACATTTCAGAGAACTGACGCTTCTCCTGGCACAGTATCGAACACTTAGTTTCAGATAGAACAATTAGTTTAAAATAGAAATATGTTTCGCATCTGGAGTATCCTCTCTCACAAGGTCGACCACTTAGTTTCGTCGAACACATATGGTTTTGAGTGGCATCGCCACACATTTCAGAGAACAGGAGCTTCTCCTGGCACAGTATGAGTCACATAGTTTCAGATAAAACAATTAGTTTAAAATGGTACTAAATTTCGCATCTGGAGTTTCCTCTCTCACATGGCGGCCACTTAGTTTCGTCGAAAACATACGGTGTCAAGTAGCATCGCCACTGATTTCAGAGAACAGGCACATCTCCTGGCACAGTATCGAACACTTAGTCTCAGATAGAACAATTAGTTTAAAATAGAACTATGTTTCGCATCTGGAGTATCCTCTCTCACAAGGTCGACCACTTAGGTTCGTCGAACACATACGGTTTCGAGTAGCATCGCCACAGATTTCAGAGAACAGGCGCTTCTCCTGGCACAGTATCGAACACTTAGTTTCAGAGAGAACAATTAGTTTCAAATGGAACTATGTTTGGCATTTGAGTTTCCTCTCTCGCAAGGTGGACCACTTAGTTTCGTCGAACACATAAGGTTTCGAGCGGCATCGCCGAACAGTTCAGAGAACATGAGCTTCTCTTGGCACAGTATCGGACACATAGTCTTAGATAAAACAATTAGTTTAAAATGGTACTAATTTCGCATCTGGAGTTTCCTCTCTCACATGGCGGCCACTTAGTTTCGTGGAACACATTCGGTTTCGAGTAGCATCGCCACAGATTTCAGAGAACAGGCGCTTCACCTGGCACAGTATGGAACACTTAGTTTCAGAGAGAACAATTAGTCTAAAATGGAATTATGTTTCGCATCTGGAGTATCCTCTCTCACAAGATCAACCACTTAGTTTCATCGAACACATACGGTTTCGAGTAGCATCGCCACAGATTTCAGAGAACAGACGCTTCTCCTGGCACAGTATCGAACATTTAGTTTCAGAGAGAACAATTAGTTTCAAATGGAACTATGTTTGGCATTTGAGTTTCCTCTCTCGCAAGGTTGGCCACTTAGTTACGTCGAACACATACGGGTTCGAGTAGCATCGCCACTGATTTCAGAGAACAGGCGCTTCTCCTGGCACAGTATCGAACACTTTCAGATAGAACAATTAGTTTAAAATGGAACTAAGTTCCGCATCTGGAATTTCCTCTCTCACAAGGTCGGCTACTTAGTTTCGTTGAACACATACGGGTTCGAGTAGCATCGCCACTGATTTCAGAGAACAGGCGCTTCTCCTGGCACAGTATCGAACACTTTCTGATAGAACAATTAGTTTAAAATGGACCTAAGTTCCGCATCTGAAGCGTCCTCTCTCACAAGGTCGTCCACTTAGTTTCGTCGAACACATACGGTTACGAGTGGCATCGCCACAGATTTCAGAGAACAGGCGCTTCTCCTGGCACAGTATCGCAAACTTAGTTTCGGACGGAACATTTGGTTTAAAGTGGAACTAAGTTTCGCATCTGGAGTTTCCTCTCTCACAAGGTCGACCATTTAGATTCGTCGAACACATACGGTTTCGAGTAGCATCGCCAGAGATTTCAGAGAACAGGCGCGTCTCCTGGCACAGTATCGACCACTTAGTTTCAGAGAGAACAATTAGTTTAAAATGGAATTATGTTTCGCATCTGGAGTATCCTCTCTCACAAGATCAACCACTTAGTTACATCGAACACATACGGTTTCGAGTAGCATCGCCACAGATTTCAGAGAACAGGCGCTTCTCCTGGCACAGTATCGAACACTTAGTTTCAGAGAGAACAATTAGTTTCAAATGGAACTATGTTTGGCATTTGAGTTTCCTCTCTCGCAAGGTGGACCACTTAGTTTCGTCGAACACATACGGTTTCGAGTGGCATCGCCACACATTTCAGAGAACTGACGCTTCTCCTGGCACAGTATCGAACACTTAGTTTCAGATAGAACAATTAGTTTAAAATGGAACTAAGTTCCGCATCTGGAGTTTCCTCTCTCACAAGGTCGGCCATTTAGTATCGCCGAACACATACGGTTTCGAGTGGCATCGCCACAGATTTCAGAGAACAGGTGCTTCTCCTGGCACAGTATCGAACACTTCGTTTCAGATAGAACAATTAGTTTAAAATGGAACTAAGTTTCGCATCTGGAGTTTCCTCTCTCACAAGGTCGGCCACTTAGTTACGTCGAACACATACGGGTTCGAGTAGCATCGCCACTGATTTCAGAGAACAGGCGCTTCTCCTGGCACAGTATCGAACACTTTCAGATAGAACAATTAGTTTAAAATGGAACTAAGTTCCGCATCTGGAATTTCCTCTCTCACAAGGTCGGCCACTTAGTTTCGTTGAACACATACGGGTTCGAGTAGCATCGCCACTGATTTCAGAGAACAGGCGCTTCTCCTGGCACAGTATCGAACACTTTCAGATAGAACAATTAGTTTAAAATGGAACTAAGTTCCGCATCTGGAGCTTCCTCTCTCACAAGGTCGTCCACTTAGTTTCGTCGAACACATACGGTTACGAGTGGCATCGCCACAGATTTCAGAGAACAGGCGCTTCTCCTGACACAGTATCGCAAACTTAGTTTCGGACGGAACATTTGGTTTAAAGTGGAACTAAGTTTCGCATCTGGAGTTTCCTCTCTCACAAGGTCGACCATTTAGATTCGTCGAACACATACGGTTTCGAGTAGCATCGCCAGAGGTTTCAGAGAACAGGCGCTTCTCCTGGCACAGTATCGAACACTTAGTTTCAGAGAGAACAATTAGTTTAAAATGGAACTAAGTTTCGCATCTGGAGTTTCCTCTCTCACAAGGTCGGCCACTTAGTTACGTCGAACACATATGGGTTCGAGTAGCATCGCCACTGATTTCAGAGAACAGGCGCTTCTGCTGGCACAGTATCGAACACTTTCAGATAGAACAATTAGTTTAAAATGGAACTAAGTTCCGCATCTGGAATTTCCTCTCTCACAAGGTCGGCCACTTAGTTTCGTTGAACACATACGGGTTCGAGTAGCATCGCCACTGATTTCAGAGAACAGGCGCTTCTCCTGGCACAGTTTCGAACACTTTCAGATAGAACAATTAGTTTAAAATGGAACTAAGTTCCGCATCTGGAGCTTCCTCTCTCACAAGGTCGGCCACTTAGTTACGTCGAACACATACGGGTTCGAGTAGCATCGCCACTGATTTCAGAGAACAGGCGCTTCTCCTGGCACAGTATCGAACACTTTCAGATAGAACAATTAGTTTAAAATGGAACTAAGTTCCGCATCTGGAATTTCCTCTCTCACAAGGTCGGCCACTTAGTTTCGTCGAACACATACGGTTACGAGTGGCATCGCCACAGATTTCAGAGAACAGGCGCTTCTCCTGACACAGTATCGCAAACTTAGTTTCGGACGGAACATTTGGTTTAAAGTGGAACTAAGTTTCGCATCTGGAGTTTCCTCTCTCACAAGGTCGACCATTTAGATTCGTCGAACACATACGGTTTCGAGTAGCATCGCCAGAGGTTTCAGAGAACAGGCGCTTCTCCTGGCACAGTATCGAACACTTAGTTTCAGAGAGAACAATTAGTTTAAAATGGAACTAAGTTTCGCATCTGGAGTTTCCTCTCTCACAAGGTCGGCCACTTAGTTACGTCGAACACATATGGGTTCGAGTAGCATCGCCACTGATTTCAGAGAACAGGCGCTTCTGCTGGCACAGTATCGAACACTTTCAGATAGAACAATTAGTTTAAAATGGAACTAAGTTCCGCATCTGGAATTTCCTCTCTCACAAGGTCGGCCACTTAGTTTCGTTGAACACATACGGGTTCGAGTAGCATCGCCACTGATTTCAGAGAACAGGCGCTTCTCCTGGCACAGTTTCGAACACTTTCAGATAGAACAATTAGTTTAAAATGGAACTAAGTTCCGCATCTGGAGTTTCCTCTCTCACATGGCGGCCACTTAGTTTCGTGGAACACATTCGGTTTCGAGTAGCATCGCCACAGATTTCAGAGAACAGGCGCTTCACCTGGCACAGTATGGAACACTTAGTTTCAGAGAGAACAATTAGTCTAAAATGGAATTATGTTTCGCATCTGGAGTATCCTCTCTCACAAGATCAACCACTTAGTTTCATCGAACACATACGGTTTCGAGTAGCATCGCCACAGATTTCAGAGAACAGACGCTTCTCCTGGCACAGTATCGAACATTTAGTTTCAGAGAGAACAATTAGTTTCAAATGGAACTATGTTTGGCATTTGAGTTTCCTCTCTCGCAAGGTTGGCCACTTAGTTACGTCGAACACATACGGGTTCGAGTAGCATCGCCACTGATTTCAGAGAACAGGCGCTTCTCCTGGCACAGTATCGAACACTTTCAGATAGAACAATTAGTTTAAAATGGAACTAAGTTCCGCATCTGGAATTTCCTCTCTCACAAGGTCGGCTACTTAGTTTCGTTGAACACATACGGGTTCGAGTAGCATCGCCACTGATTTCAGAGAACAGGCGCTTCTCCTGGCACAGTATCGAACACTTTCTGATAGAACAATTAGTTTAAAATGGACCTAAGTTCCGCATCTGAAGCGTCCTCTCTCACAAGGTCGTCCACTTAGTTTCGTCGAACACATACGGTTACGAGTGGCATCGCCACAGATTTCAGAGAACAGGCGCTTCTCCTGGCACAGTATCGCAAACTTAGTTTCGGACGGAACATTTGGTTTAAAGTGGAACTAAGTTTCGCATCTGGAGTTTCCTCTCTCACAAGGTCGACCATTTAGATTCGTCGAACACATACGGTTTCGAGTAGCATCGCCAGAGATTTCAGAGAACAGGCGCGTCTCCTGGCACAGTATCGACCACTTAGTTTCAGAGAGAACAATTAGTTTAAAATGGAATTATGTTTCGCATCTGGAGTATCCTCTCTCACAAGATCAACCACTTAGTTACATCGAACACATACGGTTTCGAGTAGCATCGCCACAGATTTCAGAGAACAGGCGCTTCTCCTGGCACAGTATCGAACACTTAGTTTCAGAGAGAACAATTAGTTTCAAATGGAACTATGTTTGGCATTTGAGTTTCCTCTCTCGCAAGGTGGACCACTTAGTTTCGTCGAACACATACGGTTTCGAGTGGCATCGCCACACATTTCAGAGAACTGACGCTTCTCCTGGCACAGTATCGAACACTTAGTTTCAGATAGAACAATTAGTTTAAAATGGAACTAAGTTCCGCATCTGGAGTTTCCTCTCTCACAAGGTCGGCCATTTAGTATCGCCGAACACATACGGTTTCGAGTGGCATCGCCACAGATTTCAGAGAACAGGTGCTTCTCCTGGCACAGTATCGAACACTTCGTTTCAGATAGAACAATTAGTTTAAAATGGAACTAAGTTTCGCATCTGGAGTTTCCTCTCTCACAAGGTCGGCCACTTAGTTACGTCGAACACATACGGGTTCGAGTAGCATCGCCACTGATTTCAGAGAACAGGCGCTTCTCCTGGCACAGTATCGAACACTTTCAGATAGAACAATTAGTTTAAAATGGAACTAAGTTCCGCATCTGGAATTTCCTCTCTCACAAGGTCGGCCACTTAGTTTCGTTGAACACATACGGGTTCGAGTAGCATCGCCACTGATTTCAGAGAACAGGCGCTTCTCCTGGCACAGTATCGAACACTTTCAGATAGAACAATTAGTTTAAAATGGAACTAAGTTCCGCATCTGGAGCTTCCTCTCTCACAAGGTCGTCCACTTAGTTTCGTCGAACACATACGGTTACGAGTGGCATCGCCACAGATTTCAGAGAACAGGCGCTTCTCCTGGCACAGTATCGAACACTTAGTTTCAGAGAGAACAATTAGTTTAAAATGGAACTAAGTTTCGCATCTGGAGTTTCCTCTCTCACAAGGTCGGCCACTTAGTTACGTCGAACACATATGGGTTCGAGTAGCATCGCCACTGATTTCAGAGAACAGGCGCTTCTGCTGGCACAGTATCGAACACTTTCAGATAGAACAATTAGTTTAAAATGGAACTAAGTTCCGCATCTGGAATTTCCTCTCTCACAAGGTCGGCCACTTAGTTTCGTTGAACACATACGGGTTCGAGTAGCATCGCCACTGATTTCAGAGAACAGGCGCTTCTCCTGGCACAGTTTCGAACACTTTCAGATAGAACAATTAGTTTAAAATGGAACTAAGTTCCGCATCTGGAGCTTCCTCTCTCACAAGGTCGGCCACTTAGTTACGTCGAACACATACGGGTTCGAGTAGCATCGCCACTGATTTCAGAGAACAGGCGCTTCTCCTGGCACAGTATCGAACACTTTCAGATAGAACAATTAGTTTAAAATGGAACTAAGTTCCGCATCTGGAATTTCCTCTCTCACAAGGTCGGCCACTTAGTTTCGTTGAACACATACGGGTTTGAGTAGCATCGCCAGAGGTTTCAGAGAACAGGCGCTTCTCCTGGCACAGTATCGAACACTTAGTTTCAGAGAGAACAATTAGTTTAAAATGGAACTAAGTTTCGCAGCTGGAGTTTCCTCTCTCACAAGGTCGGCCACTTAGTTACGTCGAACACATACGGGTTCGAGTAGCATCGCCACTGATTTCAGAGAACAGGCGCTTCTCCTGGCAGAGTATCGCAAACTTAGTTTCGGACGGAACATTTGGTTTAAAGTGGAACTAAGTTTCGCATCTGGAGTTTCATCTCTCACAAGGTCGACCATTTAGATTCGTCGAACACATACGGTTTCGAGTAGCATCGCCAGAGGTTTCAGAGAACAGGCGCTTCTCCTGGCACAGTATCGAACACTTAGTTTCAGAGAGAACAATTAGTTTAAAATGGAACTAAGTTTCGCATCTGGAGTTTCCTCTCTCACAAGGTCGGCCACTTAGTTACGTCGAACACATACGGGTTCGAGTAGCATCGCCACTGATTTCAGAGAACAGGCGCTTCTCCTGGCACAGTATCGAACACTTTCAGATAGAACAATTAGTTTAAAATGGAACTAAGTTCCGCATCTGGAATTTCCACTCTCACAAGGTCGGCCACTTAGTTTCGTTGAACACATACGGGTTTGAGTAGCATCGCCACTGATTTCAGAGAACAGGCGCTTCTCCTGGCACAGTTTCGAACACTTTCAGATAGAACAATTAGTTTAAAATGGAACTAAGTTCCGCATCTGGAGCTTCCTCTCTCACAAGGTCGGCCACTTAGTTACGTCGAACACATACGGGTTCGAGTAGCATCGCCACTCATTTCAGAGAACAGGCGCTTCTCCTGGCACAGTATCGCAAACTTAGTTTCGGACGGAACATTTGGTTTAAAGTGGAACTAAGTTTCGCATCTGGAGTTTCCTCTCTCACAAGGTCGACCATTTAGATTCGTCGAACACATACGGTTTCGAGTAGCATCGCCAGAGATTTCAGAGAACAGGCGCTTCTCCTGGCACAGTATCGAACACTTAGTTTCAGAGAGAACAATTAGTTTCAAATGGAACTATGTTTCGCATTTGGAGTTTCCTCTCTCGCAAGGTGGACCACTTAGTTTCGTCGAACACATACGGTTTCGAGTAGCATAGCCACAGATTTCAGAGAACAAGCGCTTCTCCTGGCACATTATCGATCACTTAGTTTCAGATAGAACAATTAGTTTAAAATGGAACTAAGTTTCGCTTCTGGAGTTTCCTCTCTCACAAGGTCGGCCACTTAGTTACGTCGAACACATACGGGTTCGAGTAGCATCGCCGCAGATTTCAGAGAACAGGCGCTTCTCCTCGCACAGTATCGAACACTTAGTTTCAGATAGAACAATTAGTTTAAAGTGGAACTAAGTTTCGCATCTGGAGTTTCCTCTCTCACAAGGTCGGCCACTTAGTTACGTCGAACACATATGGGTTCGAGTAGCATCGCCACTGATTTCAGAGAACAGGCGCTTCTGCTGGCACAGTATCGAAAACTTTCAGATAGAACAATTAGTTTAAAATGGAACTAAGTTCCGCATCTGGAATTTCCTCTCTCACAAGGTCGGCCACTTAGTTTCGTTGAACACATACGGGTTCGAGTAGCATCGCCACTGATTTCAGAGAACAGGCGCTTCTCCTGGCACAGTTTCGAACACTTTCAGATAGAACAATTAGTTTCAAATGGAACTAAGTTTCGCATCTGGAGTTTCCTCTCTCACAAGGTCGGCCACTTAGTTACGTCGAACACATACGGGTTCGAGTAGCATCGCCACTGATTTCAGAGAACAGGCGCTTCTCCTGGCACAGTATCGCAAACTTAGTTTCGGACGGAACATTTGGTTTAAAGTGGAACTAAGTTTCGCATCTGGAGTTTCCTCTCTCACAAGGTCGACCATTTAGATTCGTCGAACACATACGGTTTCGAGTAGCATCGCCAGAGGTTTCAGAGAACAGGCGCTTCTCCTGGCACAGTATCGAACACTTAGTTTCAGAGAGAACAATTAGTTTAAAATGGAACTAAGTTTCGCATCTGGAGTTTCCTCTCTCACAAGGTCGGCCACTTAGTTACGTCGAACACATACGGGTTCGAGTAGCATCGCCACTGATTTCAGAGAACAGGCGCTTCTCCTGGCACAGTATCGAACACTTTCAGATAGAACAATTAGTTTAAAATGGAACTAAGTTCCGCATCTGGAATTTCCTCTCTCACAAGGTCGGCCACTTAGTTTCGTTGAACACATACGGGTTTGAGTAGCATCGCCACTGATTTCAGAGAACAGGCGCTTCTCCTGGCACAGTTTCGAACACTTTCAGATAGAACAATTAGTTTAAAATGGAACTAAGTTCCGCATCTGGAGCTTCCTCTCTCACAAGGTCGGCCACTTAGTTACGTCGAACACATACGGGTTCGAGTAGCATCGCCACTCATTTCAGAGAACAGGCGCTTCTCCTGGCACAGTATCGCAAACTTAGTTTCGGACGGAACATTTGGTTTAAAGTGGAACTAAGTTTCGCATCTGGAGTTTCCTCTCTCACAAGGTCGACCATTTAGATTCGTCGAACACATACGGTTTCGAGTAGCATCGCCAGAGATTTCAGAGAACAGGCGCTTCTCCTGGCACAGTATCGAACACTTAGTTTCAGAGAGAACAATTAGTTTCAAATGGAACTATGTTTCGCATTTGGAGTTTCCTCTCTCGCAAGGTGGACCACTTAGTTTCGTCGAACACATACGGTTTCGAGTAGCATAGCCACAGATTTCAGAGAACAAGCGCTTCTCCTGGCACATTATCGATCACTTAGTTTCAGATAGAACAATTAGTTTAAAATGGAACTAAGTTTCGCTTCTGGAGTTTCCTCTCTCACAAGGTCGGCCACTTAGTTACGTCGAACACATACGGGTTCGAGTAGCATCGCCGCAGATTTCAGAGAACAGGCGCTTCTCCTCGCACAGTATCGAACACTTAGTTTCAGATAGAACAATTAGTTTAAAGTGGAACTAAGTTTCGCATCTGGAGTTTCCTCTCTCACAAGGTCGGCCACTTAGTTACGTCGAACACATATGGGTTCGAGTAGCATCGCCACTGATTTCAGAGAACAGGCGCTTCTGCTGGCACAGTATCGAACACATTCAGATAGAACAATTAGTTTAAAATGGAACTAAGTTCCGCATCTGGAATTTCCTCTCTCACAAGGTCGGCCACTTAGTTTCGTTGATCACATACGGGTTCGAGTAGCATCGCCACTGATTTCAGAGAACAGGCGCTTCTCCTGGCACAGTTTCGAACACTTTCAGATAGAACAATTAGTTTAAAATGGAACTAAGTTCCGCATCTGGAGCTTCCTCTCTCACAAGGTCGGCCACTTAGTTACGTCGAACACATACGGGTTCGAGTAGCATCGCCACTGATTTCAGAGAACAGGCGCTTCTCCTGGCACAGTATCGAACACTTTCAGATAGAACAATTAGTTTAAAATGGAACTAAGTTCCGCATCTGGAGCTTCCTCTCTCACAAGGTCGTCCACTTAGTTTCGTCGAACACATACGGTTACGAGTGGCATCGCCACAGATTTCAGAGAACAGGCGCTTCTCCTGGCACAGTATCGCAAACTTAGTTTCGGACGGAACATTTGGTTTAAAGTGGAACTAAGTTTCGCATCTGGAGTTTCCTCTCTCACAAGGTCGACCATTTAGATTCGTCGAACACATACGGTTTCGAGTAGCATCGCCAGAGGTTTCAGAGAACAGGCGCTTCTCCTGGCACAGTATCGAACACTTAGTTTCAGAGAGAACAATTAGTTTAAAATGGAACTAAGTTTCGCATCTGGAGTTTCCTCTCTCACAAGGTCGGCCACTTAGTTACGTCGAACACATACGGGTTCGAGTAGCATCGCCACTGATTTCAGAGAACAGGCGCTTCTCCTGGCACAGTATCGAACACTTTCAGATAGAACAATTAGTTTAAAATGGAACTAAGTTCCGCATCTGGAATTTCCTCTCTCACAAGGTCGGCCACTTAGTTTCGTTGAACACATACGGGTTTGAGTAGCATCGCCACTGATTTCAGAGAACAGGCGCTTCTCCTGGCACAGTTTCGAACACTTTCAGATAGAACAATTAGTTTAAAATGGAACTAAGTTCCGCATCTGGAGCTTCCTCTCTCACAAGGTCGGCCACTTAGTTACGTCGAACACATACGGGTTCGAGTAGCATCGCCACTGATTTCAGAGAACAGGCGCTTCTCCTGGCACAGTATCGCAAACTTAGTTTCGGACGGAACATTTGGTTTAAAGTGGAACTAAGTTTCGCATCTGGAGTTTCCTCTCTCACAAGGTCGACCATTTAGATTCGTCGAACACATACGGTTTCGAGTAGCATCGCCAGAGATTTCAGAGAACAGGCGCTTCTCCTGGCACAGTATCGAACACTTAGTTTCAGAGAGAACAATTAGTTTCAAATGGAACTATGTTTCGCATTTGGAGTTTCCTCTCTCGCAAGGTGGACCACTTAGTTTCGTCGAACACATACGGTTTCGAGTAGCATAGACACAGATTTCAGAGAACAAGCGCTTCTCCTGGCACATTATCGATCACTTAGTTTCAGATAGAACAATTAGTTTAAAATGGAACTAAGTTTCGCTTCTGGAGTTTCCTCTCTCACAAGGTCGGCCACTTAGTTACGTCGAACACATACGGGTTCGAGTAGCATCGCCGCAGATTTCAGAGAACAGGCGCTTCTCCTCGCACAGTATCGAACACTTAGTTTCAGAGAGAACAATTAGTTTCAAATGGAACTATGTTTCGCATTTGGAGTTTCCTCTCTCGCAAGGTGGACCACTTAGTTTCGTCGAACACATACGGTTTCGAGTAGCATAGCCACAGATTTCAGAGAACAAGCGCTTCTCCTGGCACAGTATCGAACACTTAGTTTCAGAGAGAACAATTAGTTTCAAATGGAACTATGTTTCGCATTTGGAGTTTCCTCTCTTGCAAGGTGGACCACTTAGTTTCGTCGAACACATACGGTTTCGAGTAGCATAGCCACAGATTTCAGAGAACAAGCGCTTCTCCTGGCACATTATCGATCACTTAGTTTCAGATATAACAATTAGTTTAAAATGGAACTAAGTTTCGCTTCTGGAGTTTCCTCTCTCACAAGGTCGGCCACTTAGTTACGTCGAACACATACGGGTTCGAGTAGCATCGCCGCAGATTTCAGAGAACAGGCGCTTCTCCTCGCACAGTATCGAACACTTAGTTTCAGATAGAACAATTAGTTTAAAGTGGAACTAAGTTTTGCATCTGGAGTTTCCTCTCTCACAAGGTCGGCCACTTAGTTTCGTCGAACACATACGGTTTCGAGTGGCATCGTCACAGATTTCAGAGAACAGGTGCTTCTCCTGGCACAGTATCGAACACTTAGTTTCGGATAGAACAATTCGTTTAAAATGGAACTATGTTTCGCATCTGGAGTTTCCTCTCCCACAAATTCGACCACTTAGTTTCCTCGAACACATACGGTTTCGAGTAGCATCGCCACAGATTTCAGAGAACAGGCGCTTCTCCTGGCATAGTATCGAACACTTAGTTTCAGATAGAACAATTAGTTTAAAATGGAACTATGTTTCGCATCTGGAGTTTCCTCTCTCACAAGGTCGACCACTTAGTTTCGACGAACACATACGGGTTCGAGTAGCATCGCCACTGATTTCAGAGAACCGGCGCTTCTCCTGGCACAGTATCGAACACTTTCAGATAGAACAATTAGTTTAAAATGGAACTAAGTTCCGCATCTGGAATTTCCTCTCTCACAAGGTCGGCCACTTAGTTTCGTTGAACACATACGGGTTCGAGTAGCATCGCCACTGATTTCAGAGAACAGGCGCTTCTCCTGGCACAGTATCGAACACTTTCAGATAGAACAATTAGTTTAAAATGGAACTAAGTTTCGCATCTGGAGTTTCCTCTCCCACAAGGTCGACCACTTAGTTTCCTCGAACACATACGGTTTCGAGTGGCATCGCCAGAGATTTCAGAGAACAGGCGCTTCTCCTGGCACAGTATCGGACACTTAGTTTCAGATAGAACAATTAGTTTAAAATGGAACTAAGTTTCGCATCTGGCGTTTCCTCTCCCACAAAGTCGACCACTCAGTTTCCTCGAACACATACGGTTTCGAGTAGCATCGCCACAGATTTCAGAGAACAGGCGCTTCGCCTGGCACAGTATCGAACACATATTTCAGACAGAACAATTAGTTTAAAATGGAACTATATTTCGCATCTGGAGTATCCTCTCTCACAAGATCAACCACTCAGTTTCGTCGAACAATTACGGTTTCGAGTGGCATCGCCACACATTTCAGAGAACAGGCGCTTCTCCTGGCACAGTATCGAACACTTAGTTTCAGATAGAACAATTAGTTTAAAATGGAACTAAGTTTCGCATCTGGAGTTTCCTCTCTCACAAGGTCGACCACTTAGTTTCGTCGAACACATACGGTTTCGAGTTGCATCGCCACAGATTTCAGAGAACAAGCGCTTCTCCTGGCACAGTATCGAACACTTAGTATCAGAGAGAACAATAGTTTAAAGTGGAACAAAGCTTCGCATCTGGAATTTCCTCTCTCACAAGGTCGACGATTTAGATTCGTCGAACACATACGGTTTCGAGTGGCATCGCCACAGATTTCTGTGAACAGGCGCTTCTTCTGGCACAGTATCGAACACTTAGTTTCAGATAGAACAATTAGTTTAAAATGGAACTAAGTTTCGCATCTGGAGTTTCCTCTCTCACAAGGTCGACCACTCAGTTTCCTCGAACACATACGGTTTCGAGTAGCATCGCCACAGATTTCAGAGAACATGCGCTTCGCCTGGCACAGTATCGAACACATATTTCAGACACAACAATTAGTTTAAAATGGAACTATGTTTCGCATCTGGAGTATCCTCTCTCACAAGATCAACCACTTAGTTTCGTCGAACAATTACGGTTTCGAGTGGCATCGCCACACATTTCAGAGAACAGGCGCTTCTCCTGGCACAGTATCGAACACTTAGATTCAGATAGAACAATTAGTTTAAAATGGAACTAAGTTTCGCATCTGGAGTTTCCTCTCTCACAAGGTCGACCACTTAGTTTCGCCGAACACATACGGGTTTGAGAGCGCATCGCCACAGATTTCAGAGAACAGGCGCTCCCCCTGGCACAGTATCGAACACTTAGTTTCAGATAGAACGATTAGTTTAAAAAGGAACAAAGTTTCGCATCTGGAGTTTCCTCTCTCACAAGGTCGACCACTTAGTTTCGTCGAACACATACGGTTTCGAGTAGCATCGCCACAGATGTCAGAGAACAGGCGCTTCTCCTGGCACAGTATCGATCACTTAGTTTCAGATAGAACAATCAGTTTAAAATGGAACTAAGTTTTGCATCTGGAGTTTCCTGTCTCACAAGGTGGACCACTTAGTTTCGTCGAACACATACGGTTTCGAGTAGCATCGCCACAGATTTCAGAGAACAGGCGCTTCTCCTGGCACAGTGTTCGACGAAATTAAGTGGTAGCCTTGTGAGGGAAGAAACTCCAGATGCGAAACATAGTTCCATTTTAAACTAATTGTTCTATCTGAAACTAAGTGTCCGATACTGTGAAAGGAGAAACGCCTGTTCCCTGAAATCTGTGGCGATGCTACCGGAAACCGTATGTGTTCGACGAAACTAAGTGGTCGACCTTGTGATAGAGGAAACTCCAGATGCGAAACTTAGTTCCTTTTTAACTAGTTTTTCTACCTGTAACTATGTGTTCGATACTGTGCCAGGAGAAGCGCCTGTCCTGTGAAATATGTGACGATGCCACTCGAAACCGTATGTGTTCGTCGAAACTAAGTGGTCCACCTTGTGAGAGAGGAAACTCCAGATGCAAAACTTAGTCCCATTTTAAACTAATTGTTCTATCTGAAATTAAGTGTTCGCTACTGTGCCAGGAGAAGCGCCTGTTTTCTGAAATCTGTGGCGATGCCACTCGAAACCGTATGTGTTCGACGAAATTAAGTGGTCGCCTTGTGAGGGAAGAAACTCCACATGCGAAATATAGTACAATTTTAAACTAAAAGTTCCAACTGAAACTAAATGTTCGATACTGTGCCAGGAGAAGCGCCTGTTCTCTGAAATCTGTGGCGATGCCACTCGAAACCGTATGTGTTCGACGAAACTAAGTGGTCGACCTTGTGAGGGAGGAAACTCCAAATGCGAAACATATTTACATTTGAAACTAAATATTCTATCTGAAGCTAAGTATTCGATACTCTGCCAGTAGAAGTGCCTGTCCTCTGAAACCTGTGGCGTTGCTACTAGAAACCGTATGTGTTCGACAAAACTAAGTGGTCCACCTAGTGGGAGAGGAAACTCCAGATACGAAACATAGTTCCATTTTAAACTAATGGTTCTATCTGAAACTAAGTGTTCGATACTGTGCCAGGAGAAGCGCCTGTTCTCTGAAATCTGTGGCGATGCTACTCGAAACCATATGTGTTTCGTCGAAACTAAGTGGTCGATCTTCTGAGAGAGGAAACTCCGGATGCAAAACTTAGTTCCATTTTAAACTAATTGTTCTATCTGAAACTAAGTGTTCGATACTGTGCCAGGAGAAGCGCCTCTTCTCTGAAATCTGTAGCGATGCCACTCGAAACCGTATGTGTTCGACGCATCTAAATGGTTGACTTGTGAGAGAGGAAACTCCAGATGCGAGACTTAGTTCCATTTTAAACTAATTGTTCTATCTGAAACTAAGTGTTCGATACTGTGTCAGGAGAAGCGCCTGTTCTCTGAAATCTGTCGCGGTGCCACTCGAAACCATATGGGTTCAACGAAACAAAGTGGTCGATTCTGTTTCAGGAGAAACACCCGTTCGGTGAAATCTGTGGCAATACCACCCGAGACCGTATGTGTTCGACGAAAGTAAGTGGTCGACCTTCTGAGAGATGGAACTCCAGATGCGATACTTAGTTCCATTTTAAACTAATTGTTCTATCTGAAAGTGTTCGATACTCTGTCAGGAGAAGCGCCTGTTCTCTGAAATCTGTGGCGATGATACTCGAAACCGTATGTGTTCGACGAAACTAAGTGGTCGACCTTGAGAGGGAGGAAACTCCAAATGCGAAACATAGTTCCATTTTAAACTAATTGTGCTATCTGTAACAAAGTGTTCGATACTGTGCCAGGAGAAGCGCCTGTTCTCTAAAATCTTTGGCGATGCCACTCGAAACCATATGTGTTCGACGAAACTGAGTTGTCGATACTGTGCCAGGAGGAAATCCCGTTCGGGGAAATCTGTGGCGATACCACCCGAAACCTTATGTGTTCGACGAAACATAAGTCGTCGACCTTGTGAGAGAGGAAACTCCAGATGCGGAGCTTAGTTCCATTTTAAACTAATTGTTCTATCTGACACTCAGTGTTCGATACTGCGACAGGAGAAGCGCCAGTTCTCTGAAATCTGTGGCGATGCTACTCGAAACCGAATGCGTTCGGCGAAACTAAGTGGTCGACCTTGTGAGAGAGGAAACTCCAATTGCGAAACATAGTTCCATTTTAAACTAATTGTGCTATCTGTAACTAAGTGTTCGATACTGTGCCAGGAGAAGCGCCTGTTCTCTGAAATCTGTGGCGATGCTACTCGAAACCGTATGTGTTCGACGAAACTAAGTGGTCGACCTTGTGAGAGAGGACACTCCAGATGCGAAACATAGTTCCAGTTTAAACTAATTGTTCTATCTGAAACTAAGTGTTCGACACTGTGCCAGGAGAAGCACCGGTTCTCTGAAATCTGTGGCGATACTACTCGAAACCGTATGTGTTCGACGAAACTAAGTGGTTGATCTTGTGAGAGAGGATATTCCAGATGCGACACATAGTTCCATTTTAAACTAATTGTTCTGTCTGAAATAAGTGGTCGATACTGTGCCAGGCGAAGCGCCTGTTCTCTGAAATCTGTGGCGATGCTACTCGAAACCGCTTGTGCTCCACGAAACTAAGTGGTCGAACTTCTGAGAGAGGAAACTCCAGATGCGAAACTTAGTTCCATTTTAAACTAATTGTTCTATCTGATACTAAGTGTTCGATACTGTGCCAGGAGAAGCGTATGTTCTCTGAAATCGGTGGCGATGCAACTCGAAACCGTATGTGTTCGACGAAATTAAGTGGTCGAACTTGTGAGAGAGGAAACTCCTAATGCGAAACTTAGTTCCATTTTAAACTAATTTTTCTATCTGAAACTGAGTGTTCGATACTGTGCCAGGAGAAGCGCCTGTTCTCTGAAATCTGTGGCGATGCTACTCGAAACCGTATGTGTTCGACGAAACTAAGTGGCCGACCTTGTGAGAGAGGAAACTCCAGATGCGAAACTTAGTTCCATTTTAAACTAATTTTTCTATCTGAAACTGAGTGTTCGATACTGTGCCAGGAGAAGCGCCTGTTCTCTGAAATCTGTGGCGATGCTACTCGAAACCGTATGTGTTCGACGAAACTAAGTGGCCGACCTTGTGAGAGAGGAAACTCCAGATGCGAAACTTAGTTCCATGTTAAACTAATTTTTCTATCTGAAACTGAGTGTTCGATACTGTGCCAGGAGAAGCGCCTGTTCTCTGAAAACAGTGGCGATGCTACTCGAAACCGTATGTGTTCGACGAAACTAAGTGGTTGATCTTGTGAGAGAGGATATTCCAGATGCGACACATAGTTCCATTTTAAACTAATTGTTCTGTCTGAAATAAGTGGTCGATACTGTGCCAGGCGAAGCGCCTGTTCGCTGAAATCTGTGGCGATACTACTCGAAACCGTATGTGTTCGACGAAACTAAGAGGCCGACCTTGTGAGAGAGGAAACTCCAGTTGCGAAATATAGTTGCATTTTAAACTAATTGTTCTATCTGAAACTAAGTGTTCGATACTGTGCCAGGAGAAACTCCCGTTCTGCGAAATCTGTGGCGATACTACTCGAAACCGTATGTGTTCGACGAAACTAAGTGGTCGACCTTGTGAGAGAGGAAACTCCAAATGCGAAACATATTTCCATTTTAAACTAAATATTCTAACTGATACTAAGTGTTCGATACTGTGCCAGGAGAAGCGCCTGTTCTCTGAAATCTGTGGCGATGCGCACTCGAAACGGTATGTGTTCGGCGAAACTAAGTGGTCGAACTTGTGAGAGAGGAAACTCCAAATGCGAAACATATTTCCATTTAAAACTAAATATTCTAGCTGAAACTAAGTGTTGGATACTGTGCCAGGAGAAGCGCCTGTTCTCTGAAATCTGTGGCGATACCACTCGAACCCGTATGTGTTCGACGAAACTAAGTGGTCGACCTTGTGAGAGAGGAAACTCCAGATGCGAAACATAGTTCCAGTTTAAACTAATTGTTCTATCTGAAACTAAGTGTTCGACACTGTGCCAGGAGAAGCACCGGTTCTCTGAAATCTGTGGCGATACTACTCGAAACCGTATGTGTTCGACGAAACTAAGTGGTTGATCTTGTGAGAGAGGATATTCCAGATGCGACACATAGTTCCATTTTAAACTAATTGTTCTGTCTGAAATAAGTGGTCGATACTGTGCCAGGCGAAGCGCCTGTTCTCTGAAATCTGTGGCGATGCTACTCGAAACCGCTTGTGCTCCACGAAACTAAGTGGTCGAACTTCTGAGAGAGGAAACTCCAGATGCGAAATTTAGTTCCATTTTAAACTAATTGTTCTATCTGATACTAAGTGTTCGATACTGTGCCAGGAGAAGCGTATGTTCTCTGAAATCGGTGGCGATGCAACTCGAAACCGTATGTGTTCGACGAAATTAAGTGGTCGAACTTGTGAGAGAGGAAACTCCTAATGCGAAACTTAGTTCCATTTTAAACTAATTGTTCTATCTGAAACTGAGTGTTCGATACTGTGCCAGGAGAAGCGCCTGTTCTCTGAAATCTGTGGCGATGCTACTCGAAACCGTATGTGTTCGACGAAACTAAGTGGCCGACCTTGTGAGAGAGGAAACTCCAGATGCGAAACTTAGTTCCATGTTAAACTAATTTTTCTATCTGAAACTGAGTGTTCGATACTGTGCCAGGAGAAGCGCCTGTTCTCTGAAAACAGTGGCGATGCTACTCGAAACCGTATGTGTTCGACGAAACTAAGTGGTTGATCTTGTGAGAGAGGATATTCCAGATGCGACACATAGTTCCATTTTAAACTAATTGTTCTGTCTGAAATAAGTGGTCGATACTGTGCCAGGCGAAGCGCCTGTTCGCTGAAATCTGTGGCGATACTACTCGAAACCGTATGTGTTCGACGAAACTAAGAGGCCGACCTTGTGAGAGAGGAAACTCCAGTTGCGAAATATAGTTGCATTTTAAACTAATTGTTCTATCTGAAACTAAGTGTTCGATACTGTGCCAGGAGAAACTCCCGTTCTGCGAAATCTGTGGCGATACTACTCGAAACCGTATGTGTTCGACGAAACTAAGTGGTCGACCTTGTGAGAGAGGAAACTCCAAATGCGAAACATATTTCCATTTTAAACTAAATATTCTAACTGATACTAAGTGTTCGATACTGTGCCAGGAGAAGCGCCTGTTCTCTGAAATCTGTGGCGATGCGCACTCGAAACGGTATGTGTTCGGCGAAACTAAGTGGTCGAACTTGTGAGAGAGGAAACTCCAAATGCGAAACATATTTCCATTTAAAACTAAATATTCTAGCTGAAACTAAGTGTTGGATACTGTGCCAGGAGAAGCGCCTGTTCTCTGAAATCTGTGGCGATACCACTCGAACCCGTATGTGTTCGACGAAACTAAGTGGTCGACCTTGTGAGAGAGGAAACTCCAGATGCGAAACATAGTTCCAGTTTAAACTAATTGTTCTATCTGAAACTAAGTGTTCGACACTGTGCCAGGAGAAGCACCGGTTCTCTGAAATCTGTGACGATACTACTCGAAACCGTATGTGTTCGACGAAACTAAGTGGTTGATCTTGTGAGAGAGGATATTCCAGATGCGACACATAGTTCCATTTTAAACTAATTGTTCTGTCTGAAATAAGTGGTCGATACTGTGCCAGGCGAAGCGCCTGTTCTCTGAAATCTGTGGCGATGCTACTCGAAACCGCTTGTGCTCCACGAAACTAAGTGGTCGAACTTCTGAGAGAGGAAACTCCAGATGCGAAACTTAGTTCCATTTTAAACTAATTGTTCTATCTGATACTAAGTGTTCGATACTGTGCCAGGAGAAGCGTATGTTCTCTGAAATCGGTGGCGATGCAACTCGAAACCGTATGTGTTCGACGAAATTAAGTGGTCGAACTTGTGAGAGAGGAAACTCCTAATGCGAAACTTAGTTCCATTTTAAACTAATTTTTCTATCTGAAACTGAGTGTTCGATACTGTGCCAGGAGAAGCGCCTCTTCTCTGAAATCTGTGGCGATGCTACTCGAAACCGTATGTGTTCGACGAAACTAAGTGGCCGACCTTGTGAGAGAGGAAACTCCAGATGCGAAACTTAGTTCCATTTTAAACTAATTTTTCTATCTTTAACTGAGTGTTCGATACTGTGCCAGGAGAAGCGCCTGTTCTCTGAAATCTGTGGCGATGCTACTCGAAACCGTATGTGTTCGACGAAACTAAGTGGCCGACCTTGTGAGAGAGGAAACTCCAGATGCGAAACTTAGTTCCATGTTAAACTAATTTTTCTATCTGAAACTGAGTGTTCGATACTGTGCCAGGAGAAGCGCCTGTTCTCTGAAAACAGTGGCGATGCTACTCGAAACCGTATGTGTTCGACGAAACTAAGTGGTTGATCTTGTGAGAGAGGATATTCCAGATGCGACACATAGTTCCATTTTAAACTAATTGTTCTGTCTGAAATAAGTGGTCGATACTGTGCCAGGCGAAGCGCCTGTTCGCTGAAATCTGTGGCGATGCTACTCGAAACCGCTTGTGCTCCACGAAACTAAGTGGTCGAACCTCTGAGAGAGGAAACTCCAGATGCGAAACTTAGTTCCATTTTAAACTAATTGTTCTATCTGATACTAAGTGTTCGATACTGTGCCAGGAGAAGCGTATGTTCTCTGAAATCGGTGGCGATGCAACTCGAAACCGTATGTGTTCGACGAAACTAAGTGGTCGAACTTGTGAGAGAGGAAACTCCTAATGCGAAACTTAGTTCCATTTTAAACTAATTTTTCTATCTGAAACTGAGTGTTCGATACTGTGCCAGGAGAAGCGCCTGTTCTCTGAAATCTGTGGCGATGCTACTCGAAACCGTATGTGTTCGACGAAACTAAGTGGCCGACCTTGTGAGAGAGGAAACTCCAGATGCGAAACTTAGTTCCATTTTAAACTACTTTTTCTATCTGAAACTGAGTGTTCGATACTGTGCCAGGAGAAGCGCCTGTTCTCTGAAATCTGTTGCGATGCCCCTCGAAACCGTATGTGTTCGACGAAACTAAGTGGTCGACCTTGTGGGAGAGGACACTCCAGATGCGAAACTTAGTTCCATTTTAAACTAATTGTTCTATCTGAAACTAAGTGTTCGATACTGTGCCAGGAGAAGCGCCTGTTCTCTGAAATGTGTGGTGATGCCGCTCGAAACCGTATGTGTTCGACGAAACTAAGTGGTCCACCTTATGCGAGAGGAAAGTCCGGATGCGAAACATAATACCATTTTAAACTAATTATTCTATCTGAAATAAGTGTTCGATACTGTTCCAGGAGAAGTGTCTGTTCTCTGAAATCTGTGGCGATGCTACTCGATACCGTATGTGTTCGACGAAACTAAGTGGCCGACCTTGTGAGAGAGGAAACTCCAGTTGCGAAATATAGTTGCATTTTAAACTAATTGTTCTATCTGAAACTAAGTGTTCGATACTGTGCCAGGAGAAACTCCCGTTCTGCGAAATCTGTGGCGATACTACTCGAAACCGTATGTGTTCGACGAAACTAAGTGGTCGACCTTGTGAGAGAGGAAACTCCAAATGCGAAACATATTTCCATTTAAAACTAAATATTCTAGCTGAAACTAAGTGTTGGATACTGTGCCAGGAGAAGCGCCTGTTCTCTGAAATCTGTGGCGATACCACTCGAACCCGTATGTGTTCGACGAAACTAAGTGGTCGACCTTGTGAGAGAGGAAACTCCAGATGCGAAACATAGTTCCAGTTTAAACTAATTGTTCTATCTGAAACTAAGTGTTCGACACTGTGCCAGGAGAAGCACCGGTTCTCTGAAATCTGTGGCGATACTACTCGAAACCGTATGTGTTCGACGAAACTAAGTGGTTGATCTTGTGAGAGAGGATATTCCAGATGCGACACATAGTTCCATTTTAAACTAATTGTTCTGTCTGAAATAAGTGGTCGATACTGTGCCAGGCGAAGCGCCTGTTCTCTGAAATCTGTGGCGATGCTACTCGAAACCGCTTGTGCTCCACGAAACTAAGTGGTCGAACTTCTGAGAGAGGAAACTCCAGATGCGAAACTTAGTTCCATTTTAAACTAATTGTTCTATCTGATACTAAGTGTTCGATACTGTGCCAGGAGAAGCGTATGTTCTCTGAAATCGGTGGCGATGCAACTCGAAACCGTATGTGTTCGACGAAATTAAGTGGTCGAACTTGTGAGAGAGGAAACTCCTAATGCGAAACTTAGTTCCATTTTAAACTAATTTTTCTATCTGAAACTGAGTGTTCGATACTGTGCCAGGAGAAGCGCCTGTTCTCTGAAATCTGTGGCGATGCTACTCGAAACCGTATGTGTTCGACGAAACTAAGGGGCCGACCTTGTGAGAGAGGAAACTCCAGATGCGAAACTTAGTTCCATTTTAAACTAATTTTTCTATCTGAAACTGAGTGTTCGATACTGTGCCAGGAGAAGCGCCTGTTCTCTGAAATCTGTGGCGATGCTACTCGAAACCGTATGTGTTCGACGAAACTAAGTGGCCGACCTTGTGAGAGAGGAAACTCCAGATGCGAAACTTAGTTCCATGTTAAACTAATTTTTCTATCTGAAACTGAGTGTTCGATACTGTGCCAGGAGAAGCGCCTGTTCTCTGAAAACAGTGGCGATGCTACTCGAAACCGTATGTGTTCGACGAAACTAAGTGGTTGATCTTGTGAGAGAGGATATTCCAGATGCGACACATAGTTCCATTTTAAACTAATTGTTCTGTCTGAAATAAGTGGTCGATACTGTGCCAGGCGAAGCGCCTGTTCGCTGAAATCTGTGGCGATGCTACTCGAAACCGCTTGTGCTCCACGAAACTAAGTGGTCGAACCTCTGAGAGAGGAAACTCCAGATGCGAAACTTAGTTCCATTTTAAACTAATTGTTCTATCTGATACTAAGTGTTCGATACTGTGCCAGGAGAAGCGTATGTTCTCTGAAATCGGTGGCGATGCAACTCGAAACCGTATGTGTTCGACGAAACTAAGTGGTCGAACTTGTGAGAGAGGAAACTCCTAATGCGAAACTTAGTTCCATTTTAAACTAATTTTTCTATCTGAAACTGAGTGTTCGATACTGTGCCAGGAGAAGCGCCTGTTCTCTGAAATCTGTGGCGATGCTACTCGAAACCGTATGTGTTCGACGAAACTAAGTGGCCGACCTTGTGAGAGAGGAAACTCCAGATGCGAAACTTAGTTCCATTTTAAACTACTTTTTCTATCTGAAACTGAGTGTTCGATACTGTGCCAGGAGAAGCGCCTGTTCTCTGAAATCTGTTGCGATGCCCCTCGAAACCGTATGTGTTCGACGAAACTAAGTGGTCGACCTTGTGGGAGAGGACACTCCAGATGCGAAACTTAGTTCCATTTTAAACTAATTGTTCTATCTGAAACTAAGTGTTCGATACTGTGCCAGGAGAAGCGCCTGTTCTCTGAAATGTGTGGTGATGCCGCTCGAAACCGTATGTGTTCGACGAAACTAAGTGGTCCACCTTATGCGAGAGGAAAGTCCGGATGCGAAACATAATACCATTTTAAACTAATTATTCTATCTGAAATAAGTGTTCGATACTGTTCCAGGAGAAGTGTCTGTTCTCTGAAATCTGTGGCGATGCTACTCGATACCGTATGTGTTCGACGAAACTAAGTGGTCCACCTTGTGAGAGAGAAAATTCCAGATGCGAAGTTTAGTTCCATTTTAAAGTAATTGTTATATCCGATACTAAGTGTTCGATACTGTGCCGGGAGGAGCGCCTGTTCTCTGAAATCTGAGGCGATGCCACTCGAAACCGTATGTGTTCGACGAAATTAAGTGGTCGCCTTGTGAGGGAAGAATCTCCAGATGGGAAATTTAGTACAATTTTAAACTAATTGTTCTATCTGAAACTATGTGTCTGATACTCTGCCAGGAGAAGCGCCTGTTCTCTGAAATCTGTGGCGATGCCACTCGAAACCGTATGTGTTCAACGAAACTATGTGGTCGACCCTGTGAGACAGGAAACTCCAGATGCGAAACTTACTAGCATTTTATACTAATTGTTCTCTATGAAGCTATGTGTTCGACACTGTGCCAGGAGAAGCGCCTGTTCTCTGAAATCTGTGGCGATGCTACTCGAAACCGTATGTGTTCGACGAAACTAAGTGGTCCACCTTGTGAGACAGGAAACTCCAGATGCGAAATTTAGTAAAAGTTTAAACTAATTGTTCTACCTGAAACTAAGTGTTAGATACTCTGCCAGGAGAAGAGCCTGTTCTCTGAAATCTGTGGCGTTGCCACTCGAAACCGTATGTGTTCAAGGAAACTAAGTGGTCGACCTTGTGAGTGAGGAAACTCCAAATGCGAAACTTTGTTCCATTTTAAACTAATTGTTCTATATCATATTAAGTGTTCGATACTGTGCCAGGAGAAGCGCCTGTTCTCTGAGAACCGGGGCGATGCCACTCGAAACCGTATGTGTTCGACGAAACTAAGTGCTCGCCTTGTGAAAGAGGGAACTCCAGATGTGAAACTTAGTTCCATTTTAAACTAATCGTTCTATCTGAAACTAAGTGTTCGATGCTGTGCCAGGAGTAGCGCCTGTTCTCAGAAATCTGTGGCGATGATACTCGAAACCGTATGTGTTCGACGAAACTAAGTGGTCGAACTTGTGAGAGAGGAAACTCCTAATGCGAAACTTAGTTCCATTTTAAACTAATTTTTCTGTCTGAAACTGAGTGTTCGATACTGTGCCAGGAGAAGCGCCTGTTCTCTGAAATCTGTGGCGATGCTACTCGAAACCGTATTTCGACGAAACTAAGTGGCCGACCTTGTGAGACAGGAAACTGCAGATGCGAAATTTAGTAAAAGTTTAAACTAATTGTTCTACCTGAAACTAAGTGTTCGATACTCTGCCAGGAGAAGCGCCTGTTCTCTGAAATCTGTGGCGTTGCCCCTCGAAACCGTATGTGTTCGACGAAACTAAGTGGTCGACCTTGTGAGAGAGGATACTCCAGATGCGAAACATAGCTCCATTTTAAACTAATTGTTCTGTGTGAAATAAGTGTTCGATACTGTGCCAGGCGAAGCGCCTGTTCTCTGAAATCTGTGGCGATGCTACTCGAAACCGTATGTGTTCGACGAAACTAAGTGGTCGACCTTGTGGGAGAGGACACTCCAGATTGCGAAACTTAGTTCCATTTTAAACTAATTGTTCTATCTGAAACTAAGTGTTCGATACTGTGCCAGGAGAAGCGCCTGTTCTCTGAAATGTGTGGTGATGCCGCTCGAAACCGTATGTGTTCGACGAAACTAAGTGGTCCACCTTATGCGAGAGGAAACTCCGGATGCGAAACATAATACCATTTTAAACTAATTATTCTATCTGAAATAAGTGTTCGATACTGTGCCAGGAGAAGCGCCTGTTCTCTGAAATCTGTGGCGATGCTACTCGATACCGTATGTGTTCGACGAAACTAAGTGGTCCACCTTGCGAGAGAGGAAACTACACATGCGAAACTTAGTTCCATTTTACTCTAATTGTTCTATCTGAAACTAAGCGTTCGACACTGCGCCAGGAGAAGCGACTGTTCTCTGAAATCTGTGGCGATGCCATTCGAAACCGTATGTGTTCGACGAAACTAAGTGGCCGACCTTGTGAGAGAGGAAACTCCAGATGCGAAATTTAGTTCCATTTTAAACTAATTTTTCTATCTGAAACTGAGTGTTCGATACTGTGCCAGGAGAAGCGCCTGTTCTCTGAAATCTGTCATGATGCCACTCGAAACCGTATGTGTTCGACGAAATTAAGTGGTCGACCTTGTGAGAGAGGAAACTCCAGATGCGAAACTTTGTTCCATTTGAAACTAATTGTTCTATCTGCAACTATGTATTCGATAATGTGCCAGGAGAAGCGCCTGTTCTCTGAAATCTGTGGCGATGCCACTCGAAACCGTATGTGTTCGACGAAATTAAGTGGTTGACCTGGTGAGAGAGGAGACTCCAGATGCGAAACTTTGTTCCATTTTAAACTGATTGTTCTATCTGAAAGTGTTCGATACTGTGCCAGGAGAAGCGCCTGTTCTCTGAACTGTGTGGTGATGCCGCTCGAAACCGTATGTGTTCGACGAAACCAAGTGGTTGACCTTGTGAGAGAGTATACTCCAGATGCGAAACATAGTTCTATTTTAAACTAATTGTTCTGTCTGAAACTAAGTGTTCGATAAGGTGCCAGGAAAAGCGCCTGTTCTCTTAACTGTGTGGCGATGCCGCTCGGAACCGTATGTGTTCGACGAAACTGAGTGGTCGCCTTGTGAAAGGGGAAACTCCAGATGCGAAATTTAGTTCCATTTAAAACTAATGGTTCCATCTGAAACTAAGTGTTCGATACTGTGCCAGGAGAAGCGCCTGTTCTCTGAAATCTGTGGGGATATCACTCGAAACCGTATGTGTTCGACGAAACTAAGTGGCCGACCTTGTGAGAGAGGAAACTCCAGATGCGAAACTTAGTTCCTTTTTAATATAATTGTTCTATCTGAAAGTAAGTGTTCGATACTGTGGCAGGAGAAGCGCCTGTTCTCTGAAATCTGTCGCGATGCTACTCGAACCCGTATGTGTTCGACGAAACTAAGTGGTCGACCTTCTGAGAGAGGAAACTCCAGATGCGAAACTTAGTTCCATTTTAATATAATTGTACCTATCTGAAACTAAGTGTTCGATACTGTGCCAGGAGAAGCGCCTGTTCTCTGAAATCTGTCGCAATGCTACTCGAACCCGTATGTGTTCGACGAAACTAAGTGGTCGACCTTCTGAGAGAGGAAACTCCAGATGCGACACTTAGTTCCATTTTAAACTAATTTTTCTATCTGAAACTGAGTGTTCGATACTGTGCCAGGAGAAGCGCCTGTTCTCTGAAATCTGTCATGATGCCACTCGAAACCGTATGTGTTCGACGAAATTAAGTGGTCGACCTTGTGAGAGAGGAAACTCCAGATGCGAAACTTTGTTCCATTTGAAACTAATTGTTCTATCTGCAACTATGTATTCGATAATGTGCCAGGAGAAGCGCCTGTTCTCTGAAATCTGTGGCGATGCCACTCGAAACCGTATGTGTTCGACGAAAATAAGTGGTCGACCTTGTGGTAGAGGAAACTCCAGATACGAAACATAGTTCCATTTTAAACTAATTGTTCTATCTGAAACTAAGTGTTCTGTACTGTGCCAGGAGAAGCGCCTGTTCTCTGAAATCTACCGTGATGCTAACCGAAACCGTATGTGTTCGACGAAACTAAGAGGTCGACCTTGTTAGAGCGGAAACTCCAGATGCGAAACTTAGTTCCATTTTAAACTAATTGTTCTATCTGAAACTAAGTGTTCTGTACTGTGCCAGGAGAAGCGCCTGTTCTCTGAAATCTGTCGCGATGCTACTCGAACCCGTATGTGTTTGACGAAACTAAGTGGTCGACCTTGTGGGAGAGGAAACTCCAGATGCGAAAATTAGTTCCATTTAAAACTAATTGTTCTATCAGAAACAAAGTTTTCGATACTGTGCCGGGAGAAACGCCTGTTCTCTAAAAACTGTGGCGATGCCACTCGAAACCGTATGTGTTCGATGAAACTAAGTGGTCGACCTTGTGGGAGAGGAAACTCCAGATGCGAAACTTAGTTCCATTTTAAACTAATTGTTCTATCTGAAACTAAGTGTTCGATACTGTGCGCGGAGAAGCGCCTGTTCTGTGAAATCTGTGGTGATGCTACTCGAAACCGTATGTGTTCGACGAAACTAAGTGGTCGACCTGGTGAGAGAGGAAAATCCAGATGCGAAACTTAGTTCCATTTTAAACTAATTGTTCTGTCTGAATCTAAGTGTTCGATACTGTGCCAGGAGAAGCGCCTGTTCTCTGAAATGTGTGGCGATGCTTCTCGAAACCGTATGTGTTCGACGAAACTAAGTGGTCGATCTTGTGAGAGAGGAAACTCCAGATGCGAAACTTAGTTCCATTTAAAACTAATTGCTCTATCTGAAACTAAGTGTACGATACTGTGCCGGGAGAAACGCCTGTTCTCTGAAATCTGTCGCGATGCCAGTCGAATCCGTATATGTTCGACGAAACTAAGTGGTCGACCTTGTGAGAGAGGAAACTCGAGATGCGAAACTTAGTTCCATTTTAAACTAATTGTTCTATCTGAAACTAAGTGTTCGATACTGTGCCAGGAGAAGAGCCTGTTCTCTGAAATCTGTCGCAATGCCAGTCGAATCCGTATGTGTTCGACGAAACTAAGTGGTCGACGTTGTGAGAGAGGAAACTCCAGATGCGAAACTTAGTTCCATTTTAAACTAATTGTTCTATCTGAAACTAAGTGTTCGATACTGTGCCAGGAGAAGCGCCTGTTCTCTGAAATATGTGGCGATGCCACTCGAAACCGCAAGTGTTCGACGAAACTAAGTGGTTGAACTTGTGAGAGAGGAAACTCCAAATGCGAAACATAGCTCCATTTTAAACTAATTGTTCTGTCTGAAATAAGTGTTCGATACTGTGCCAGGCGAAGCGCCTGTTCTCTGAAATCTGTGGCGATGCCACCCGAAACCGTATGTGTTCGACGAAACTAAGTGGTCGACCTTGTGAGAGAGGAAACTCAAGATGCGAAATTTAGTGCCATTTTAAACTAATTGTTCTATCTGAAACTATGTGTCCGTTACTGTGCCAGGAGAAGCGCCTGTTCTCTGAAATGTGTGGCGATGCCGCTCGAAACCGTATGTGTTCGACGAAACTAAGTGGTCGACCTTGTGAGAGAGGAAACTCCAGATGCGAAACTTATTTCCATTATAAACTAATTGTTCTATCTGAAACTAAGTGTTCGATACTGTGCCAGGAGAAGCGCCTGCTCTCTGAAATCTGTGGCGATGCCACTCGAAACCGTAAGTGTTCGACGAAACTAATTGGTTGATCTTGTGAGAGAGGATACTCCAGATGCGAAACATAGCTCCATTTTAAACTAATTGTTCTGTGTGAAATAAGTGTTCGATACTGTGCCAGGCGAAGCGCCTGTTCTCTGAAATCTGTGGCGATGCACCTCGAAACCGTATGTGTTCGTCGAAACTAAGTGGTCGACCTTGTGAGAGAGGAAACTCCAGATGCGAAACTTATTTCCATTATAAACTATTTGTTCTATCTGAAACTAAGTGTTCGATACTGTCCCAGGAGAAGCGCCTGCTCTCTGAAATCTGTGGCGAAGCGCCTGTTCTCTGAAATATGTGGCGATGCCACTCGAAACCGTAAGTGTTCAACGAAACTAAGTTGTTGAACTTGTGAGAGAGGAAACTCCAAATGCGAAACATAGGTCCATATTAAACTAATTGTTCTATCTGAAACTAAGTGTTCGATACTGTGCCAGGAGAAGCGCCTGTTCTCTGAAATCTGTCGCGATGCCAGTCGAATCCGTATGTGTTCGATGAATCTAAATGGTCGACCTTGTGAGAGAGGAAAGTCCAGATGCGAAACTTAGTTCCATTTTAAGTTAATTATTCCATCTGAAACTAAGTGTTCGATAATGTGCCAGGAGAAGCGCCTGTTCTCTGAAATCTGTGGCGATGCCACTCGAAACCGTATGTGTTCGACGAAACTAAGTGGCCGACCTTGTGAGAGAGGAAAGTCCAGATGCGGAACTTAGTTCCATTTTAAACTAATTGTTCTATTTGAAAGTGTCCGATACTGTGCCAGGAGAAGCGCCTGTTCTCTGAAATCAGTGGCGATACTACTCGAACCCGTATGTGTTCGACGATACTAGGTGGCCGACATTGTGAGAGAGGAAACTCCAGATGCGAAACTTAGTTCCATTTTAAACTAATTGTTCTATCTGAAAGTGTTCGATACTGTACCAGGAGAGGCGCCTGTTCTCTGAAAACAGTGGCGATGCTACTCGAACACGTACGTGTTCGACGAATCTAAATGGTCGACCTTGTGAGAGAGGAAACTTCAGATGCGAAATTTAGTTCCACTTTAAACCAAATTTTCCGTCCGAAACTAAGTGTTCGATACTGTGCCAGGAGAAGCGCCTGTTCACTGAAATCTGTCGCGACGCCAGTCGAATCCGTATGTGTTCGACGAAACTAAGTGGTCGACCTTGTGAGAGAGGAAACTCCAGATGCGAAACTTAGTTCCACTTTAAACCAAATTTTCCGTCCTAAACTAAGTGTTCGATACTGTGCCAGGAGAAGCGCCTGTTCTCTGAAATCTGTGCCGGTGCCACTCGAAACCGTATGTGTTCGACGAAACTAAGTGGCCGACCTTGTGAGAGAGGAAACTCCAGATGCGAAACTTAGTTCCATTTTAAACTAATTGTTCTATCTGAAACTAAGTGTTCGATACTGTGCCAGGAGAAGCGCCTGTTCTCTGAAATATGTGGCGATGCCACTCGAAACCGTATGTGTTCGACGAAACTAATTGGTTGATCTTGTGAGAGAGGATACTCCAGATGCGAAACATAGCTCCATTTTAAACTAATTGTTCTGTGTGAAATAAGTGTTCGATACTGTGCCAGGCGAAGCGCCTGTTCTCTGAAATCTGTGGCGATGCACCTCGAAACCGTATGAGCTCGACGAAACTAAGTGGTCGACCTTGTGAGAGAGGAAACTTCAGATGCGAAACTTAGTTCCATTTTAAATTAATTGTTCTTGTTGGTTATGTATTAAAGTAGTCCATAAATATTTTAAACTGTTTATTATTAATGAACAATCTCCACTGATCAGCCGCTTACTGTTTGCACACATATATAACATACAAAATAATATAATATGATACAACTTGAATTAACAAAAGAAAAAAAAAAATTTCTATAATTAACTCTTTCTTTGAGTTCTTTTCTCAAGGCTGACTTTGTTCGACTTACCCCCTACGTTCTCGTACCCCTACTTCACGCTACTTTAATTACGAAATTGCGCACAGATGTCTCATCTATCAACACACCCTCTCAATTTTGTAATTTACTGTTCTATACTCTATCTTGTTTTTCTTAACAGCAATTTCTGTAACTCTAAAGTTCTATACTCTATCTTACTTATCCTTATAACGTTTTTCTATTTAACCAAAATATTCCTACATTTAATAAATTTTATTTTGTTCAACGGTTTAGTAAATATCTCAGCAGGTTGTTCTTCAGTTGGACAATATTCTACTTTTATCATGTTTTCTTTACATTTTTCGTGCATAAACTGATACCTTACATCGATGTGTTTCGACCTTTTGTTTGTGATTCCATTTTTGATCATATGTATCGCACTCTGATTGTCCAGCCACAAGGTTGCAATTGTTACTTTTCCCGTTAATTCTTCCAACGGGGTTTTGAGATACAGTATCGTCTTAGTGCATTCTGCTTCAGCTACGAATTCTGCCTCAGTGCTAGATAGTGCAACAATTGGTTGTTTCCTACTGCACCAACTTACTGGTCCCCCAGCGAAATAAATAGTGTATCCGGTTGTACTTCTCCTAGATTCTGTGTCACCGGCAAAGTCTGAATCCGAATAGCAAATCAGTTCTTCACATTCAGTGCCATTCTTTTCAACACAATATTTAATACCCAAGTTTAAGTTGGCTTTTAAGTATCGCAGTACTTTTTTTAATCCAGTTTTCTCTTCTTCTGTGTGATTTTCCACATGTCTGCTTGCCTGATTTACCGCGTATGATAAATCGGGTCTGGTTCTGCTGCTCAGGTATAGCAAACTTTCTATACATTGTCTGTAAGGAAAGTTACTTCGTTCTGTAGTCTTCTTTTCTTGTCTTACTTGCTTTTCATAAGGAATTTCTGTCCCTTTGGCATCCTTCATTCTATAGTCTTCCAGGATTTGTACGCTGTAGTTCTTCTGAGACAGCTTCAAGTTCTCGTTTTCCCACTCTAGCTCCATTCCCAAGAAGGATTCAGGTCTAGTCTCCACAGTTATCTTAAATACCTTCTCAAGTTCTTTCATCAAGTTCATTATTTCTTCTCTGTTTTCAGACACAATCATTCCATCATCAACGTACAGCATTAATATCAGAGTCTTTTTATCATTCACAAACACACATTTTTCTGATTTCGTTGGTTCAAGCATATTATTTTTTCAGAAATGTCGTAAATTTCTAATTCCATGCTAGTGGCGCTTGCTTCAGGCCATACATTGCTTTTTTCAGTCTCATTACTTTGTTAGATTCTTCATCAAACCCTTCCGGTATTTCTAAATATATTTCTTCATCCAGTTCACCATATAGGAAAGCTGTCTTTATGTCAAATGTCACTATATGTTTTCCTTCTTTGACCGCTAAGGCAACAACTGTTCTCATTGCGTCCATGCTTACCACTGGACTATATGTATCACTGTAGTCTTCCTAATATCTCTGCTGACATCCTCTCGCTACCAGTCGTGCTCGGTGTCTTCCATCGTTCTTTACTTTAAGAACCCATTTGGTACTCAAAACTTTCTTTCCTTTAGCTTCTTTTCTGCTCACTACTTCCCATACTTCATTTTCTTTTAGTGATCTCTTTTCGTCTTCTATAGCTTGTTTCCACTTATGGCTATCCGTGCTATTCAGCGCTTGCATATATGTCAGGTACACTCTTTCCCCATATCTTTCTGGAACCCTTCTTTTTCTTTCTGTTCTTCTTACTGTTTGCGACTTTTCTTCTGTTTCCATGGTTTCTTCTGCTTCTTCGTATTCCGAATCCGATTCCTGAGTGTTTCCACATTTATTTTCTTCTTCAACTTCTGCTTCTTCCGGGTCATCCACATCCAGTTTTATTACTATTTTATTCCTTTGATTTGTTTCTTCTTTAGTCAAGTCTTCTCCAAAAATCACATCTCTGGCACTTATGACTTTTCTCTTATGAGGATCCCATAGTCGGTATCCATTTCTGGAGTAACCTATAAATACACATTTTATGCTTCTTGAGTCCAGCTTCTTTATTTGTCCTAGGTTTTTAACATAGGCTACTCTACCAAAGATTTGTAATCTCGAAAAATCAGGTCTTTTTCCATCCCATTTTTCACTTGGAGTTATCACTTCATCTGCTGCAAGTGACCGGTTCAGCAGGTAGACTGAAGTATGTAATGCTTCTCCCCACATTTCTTTGTTCATCTTAGAGTCGAAGAGCAAGGCTCTAGTTTTCTCCATTAATGTTCTGTTGAGTCTCTCCGCTTTCCCGTTCAACTGAGGGGTATACGGCACGGTCCAGTCAAACTCAATACCTTTGTTTTTCGCCCAATCAGCTAATCTTTTATTCACGTATTCACGGCCATTGTCCGCTCGGATTCTTGAAGCTTTATTGTTCCAGTGAGCTTCTGCCCTCAGTACAAATTCGATCAACGCTTCTTGAACTTCTGACTTGTGTTTCAATAGTGAGACTTCCGCATAGTGTGTGTGGTCATCAAGAAACGTCGCAAAGAACCTCTTTCCGTCCCAAGTCTTATTTTCTATGGGTCCACATATGTCAGTGTGCATCAGTTGCAGTGGTCTAGTTGCTCGAGTTCTGCAGTTACCAAACTCTTTTCTGGTTTGTTTTGCTTTGCAACACACTTCGCAGTTCAGTTCGTTGTTTCGCAGATAGTCTTTATCTAGGTTTATATCTTCCATGTGGTTCATTAGTTGTAACAATCCTTGTTTCCCTGTATGTCCAAGTTTTCTGTGCCATTCCAGCATTGTTTCCATTTTGGTTTGTGTTAGATACGACTCTTCTCTTTTAGCACGCTTCATTGTCACCTGATACTGGCCTTCTTCCGTCACATTTCCTTTCAGTACTTCATTTCCATTTTTCTTGATTATTACTTCATTTTGATTAAATAATACTTCTCCTCCATGTTTAGTTATTTCTCTTACCGACAGCAGATTCGCACACAGCTCTGGTACTACCATTACCTTTGCCAGGGTGCATTCTTGAAACGCCAGTTTTCCAGCGTATTTTGCTGTCATCACTGAGTTTGTTTTAGCCAGTCCTACCTTTGACTCTATTCTTTCACCTTCAGTCAATCCTTTACTTTCATACGTCATGTGTGCTGTGGTTCCTGAGTCGACTATCCAATTGTCTTTTCTTTCCTCATTAGTAACCAAGAATGTAACATTATCCACCTTTTCCTTTTTATTTTCCCTCACCTGACTTTTCTTTCTATAGTAACAATCTTCACTATCGTGGTTGTTCCGTTTGCATATAGTGCAGTGCATTTCCTTTCTGCCACTTCCTCTTTTTTGTTTGCAGTTTGTCGCGTGATGTCCTATTTTGTTACACTTGTAACATCTATCTCTATTTGTCTTCAAGTTGGCTTTATTTCTGCAATCCTTTGCTATATGTCCTAATCCATTGCACACATAGCATCTGCACTCATTTATTTTGAATGCTACTGCATTTCCAATCTATCCTTTTTCTGTCAATCTGGCTTCCTCGGCCAAGAGTCTTGCCGTCAAGCTTTCCAAAGTTCTTTCTTTTGGGTCCACTGACTCCCACGCTGTAGAGAAGTGTCTATATTCTTGTGGCAAAGTTCCAATTATTTTTACCTTTAGCATGTCTTCGTCTATATCTGTTCCTAGTACTTTCAATTTATATCTCAAATTTTGCAATTTGCTAATGTGAGTAGAAATATCAGAGTTCTTATCATAGACGTAATTATAGAATTCTTGTAACAGATTACATTTATGTTGATTTTTATCTCTTTGAAATATTGCACACAGTTACATCCACATTTCGAACGCGGTTTCACAGTTTATCACGTGAGTTAATAAGGACTTTTCTATCGTCATAATGATTATTTTCTTAACTTTGGCATCTTTTACCTGCCACTTATCATTCCTATCCTTGTTTTCAGTTTTGCTTTCCACTATCGAGTATAGCTCTCCTGCTTGTAACAGGATTTTTACTTGAAACTGCCACATTTGGAAGTTCTCCACTCCTGTGAGCTTCTATCTGACTCAGTTCTTCTTGTTGATTTGCCATTTCTCTACAATTTCTTTTCTTCAAATTCTCGATGATTTCCGTTCTTTTCCCTTTTGTCACTGCACGTGCTTTCTTATAAAACGTTCTAGAAATCCTAACCTCTTTTTATTTTCTCGCCACGTGTTCTGGGCCCATAACCTGTTGGTTATGTATTAAAGTAGTCCATATATATTTTAAACTGTTTATTATTAATGAACAATAACCACTGATCAGCCGCTTACTGTTTGCACACATATATAACATACAAAATAATATAATATGATACAACTTGGATTAACAAAAGAAAAAAAAAACTTTCTTTAATTAACTCTTTCTTTGAGTTCTTTTCTCATGGCTGACTTTGTTCGACTTACTCCCTACGTTCTCGTACCCCTACTTCACACTACTTAAATTACGAAATTGCTCACAGATGTCTCATCTATCAACAGTTCTATCTGAAACTCAGTGTTGGATACTGTGCCAGGAGAAGCGCCTGTTCTCTGAAATCTGTGGCGATGCCACTCGAAACCGTATGCGTTCGGCGAAACTAAGTGGTCGACCTTGTGAGAGAGGAAACTCGAGATGCGAAACTTAGTACCATTTTAAACTAATTGTTCTATCTGAAACTAAGTGTTCGATACTGTGCCAGGAGAAGCGCCTGTTCTCTGAAATCTGTGGCGATGCTACTCGAAACCGTATGTGTTCGAGGAAACTAAGTGGTCGACCTTGTGGGAGAGGAAACTCCAGATGCGAAACATAGATCTATTTTAAACAAATTGTTCTATCTGAACTTAAGTGTTCGATACTGTGCCACGGGAAGCGCCTGTTCTCTGAAATCTGTGGCGATGCTACTCGAAACCGTATGTGTTCGACAAAACTAAGTGGTCGACCTTGTGAGAGAGGAAACTCCAGATGCGAAACTTAGTTCCATTTTAAACTAATTGTTCTATCTGAAACTAAGTGTTCGATACTGTGCCAGGAGAAGCGCCTGTTCTCTGAAATATGTGGCGATGCCACTCGAAACCGCAAGTGTTCGACGAAACTAAGTGGTTGAACTTGTGAGAGAGGAAACTCCAAATGCGAAACATAGCTCCATTTTAAACTAATTGTTCTGTCTGAAATAAGTGTTCGATACTGTGCCAGGCGAAGCGCCTGTTCTCTGAAATCTGTGGCGATGCCACCCGAAACCGTATGTGTTCGACGAAACTAAGTGGTCGACCTTGTGAGAGAGGAAACTCAAGATGCGAAATTTAGTGCCATTTTAAACTAATTGTTCTATCTGAAACTATGTGTCCGTTACTGTGCCAGGAGAAGCGCCTGTTCTCTGAAATGTGTGGCGATGCCGCTCGAAACCGTATGTGTTCGACGAAACTAAGTGGTCGACCTTGTGAGAGAGGAAACTCCAGATGCGAAACTTATTTCCATTATAAACTAATTGTTCTATCTGAAACTAAGTGTTCGATACTGTGCCAGGAGAAGCGCCTGCTCTCTGAAATCTGTGGCGATGCCACTCGAAACCGTAAGTGTTCGACGAAACTAATTGGTTGATCTTGTGAGAGAGGATACTCCAGATGCGAAACATAGCTCCATTTTAAACTAATTGTTCTGTGTGAAATAAGTGTTCGATACTGTGCCAGGCGAAGCGCCTGTTCTCTGAAATCTGTGGCGATGCACCTCGAAACCGTATGTGTTCGTCGAAACTAAGTGGTCGACCTTGTGAGAGAGGAAACTCCAGATGCGAAACTTATTTCCATTATAAACTATTTGTTCTATCTGAAACTAAGTGTTCGATACTGTCCCAGGAGAAGCGCCTGCTCTCTGAAATCTGTGGCGAAGCGCCTGTTCTCTGAAATATGTGGCGATGCCAATCGAAACCGTAAGTGTTCAACGAAACTAAGTTGTTGAACTTGTGAGAGAGGAAACTCCAAATGCGAAACATAGGTCCATATTAAACTAATTGTTCTATCTGAAACTAAGTGTTCGATACTGTGCCAGGAGAAGCGCCTGTTCTCTGAAATCTGTCGCGATGCCAGTCGAATCCGTATGTGTTCGATGAATCTAAATGGTCGACCTTGTGAGAGAGGAAAGTCCAGATGCGAAACTTAGTTCCATTTTAAGCTAATTATTCCATCTGAAACTAAGTGTTCGATAATGTGCCAGGAGAAGCGCCTGTTCTCTGAAATCTGTGGCGATGCCACTCGAAACCGTATGTGTTCGACGAAACTAAGTGGCCGACCTTGTGAGAGAGGAAAGTCCAGATGCGGAACTTAGTTCCATTTTAAACTAATTGTTCTATTTGAAAGTGTCCGATACTGTGCCAGGAGAAGCGCCTGTTCTCTGAAATCAGTGGCGATACTACTCGAACCCGTATGTGTTCGACGATACTAGGTGGCCGACATTGTGAGAGAGGAAACTCCAGATGCGAAACTTAGTTCCATTTTAAACTAATTGTTCTATCTGAAAGTGTTCGATACTGTACCAGGAGAGGCGCCTGTTCTCTGAAAACAGTGGCGATGCTACTCGAACACGTACGTGTTCGACGAATCTAAATGGTCGACCTTGTGAGAGAGGAAACTTCAGATGCGAAATTTAGTTCCACTTTAAACCAAATTTTCCGTCCGAAACTAAGTGTTCGATACTGTGCCAGGAGAAGCGCCTGTTCACTGAAATCTGTCGCGACGCCAGTCGAATCCGTATGTGTTCGACGAAACTAAGTGGTCGACCTTGTGAGAGAGGAAACTCCAGATGCGAAACTTAGTTCCACTTTAAACCAAATTTTCCGTCCTAAACTAAGTGTTCGATACTGTGCCAGGAGAAGCGCCTGTTCTCTGAAATCTGTGCCGGTGCCACTCGAAACCGTATGTGTTCGACGAAACTAAGTGGCCGACCTTGTGAGAGAGGAAACTCCAGATGCGAAACTTAGTTCCATTTTAAACTAATTGTTCTATCTGAAACTAAGTGTTCGATACTGTGCCAGGAGAAGCGCCTGTTCTCTGAAATATGTGGCGATGCCACTCGAAACCGTATGTGTTCGACGAAACTAATTGGTTGATCTTGTGAGAGAGGATACTCCAGATGCGAAACATAGCTCCATTTTAAACTAATTGTTCTGTGTGAAATAAGTGTTCGATACTGTGCCAGGCGAAGCGCCTGTTCTCTGAAATCTGTGGCGATGCACCTCGAAACCGTATGAGCTCGACGAAACTAAGTGGTCGACCTTGTGAGAGAGGAAACTTCAGATGCGAAACTTAGTTCCATTTTAAATTAATTGTTCTTGTTGGTTATGTATTAAAGTAGTCCATAAATATTTTAAACTGTTTATTATTAATGAACAATCTCCACTGATCAGCCGCTTACTGTTTGCACACATATATAACATACAAAATAATATAATATGATACAACTTGAATTAACAAAAGAAAAAAAAAAATTTCTATAATTAACTCTTTCTTTGAGTTCTTTTCTCAAGGCTGACTTTGTTCGACTTACCCCCTACGTTCTCGTACCCCTACTTCACGCTACTTTAATTACGAAATTGCGCACAGATGTCTCATCTATCAACACACCCTCTCAATTTTGTAATTTACTGTTCTATACTCTATCTTGTTTTTCTTAACAGCAATTTCTGTAACTCTAAAGTTCTATACTCTATCTTACTTATCCTTATAACGTTTTTCTATTTAACCAAAATATTCCTACATTTAATAAATTTTATTTTGTTCAACGGTTTAGTAAATATCTCAGCAGGTTGTTCTTCAGTTGGACAATATTCTACTTTTATCATGTTTTCTTTACATTTTTCGTGCATAAACTGATACCTTACATCGATGTGTTTCGACCTTTTGTTTGTGATTCCATTTTTGATCATATGTATCGCACTCTGATTGTCCAGCCACAAGGTTGCAATTGTTACTTTTCCCGTTAATTCTTCCAACGGGGTTTTGAGATACAGTATCGTCTTAGTGCATTCTGCTTCAGCTACGAATTCTGCCTCAGTGCTAGATAGTGCAACAATTGGTTGTTTCCTACTGCACCAACTTACTGGTCCCCCAGCGAAATAAATAGTGTATCCGGTTGTACTTCTCCTAGATTCTGTGTCACCGGCAAAGTCTGAATCCGAATAGCAAATCAGTTCTTCACATTCAGTGCCATTCTTTTCAACACAATATTTAATACCCAAGTTTAAGTTGGCTTTTAAGTATCGCAGTACTTTTTTTAATCCAGTTTTCTCTTCTTCTGTGTGATTTTCCACATGTCTGCTTGCCTGATTTACCGCGTATGATAAATCGGGTCTGGTTCTGCTGCTCAGGTATAGCAAACTTTCTATACATTGTCTGTAAGGAAAGTTACTTCGTTCTGTAGTCTTCTTTTCTTGTCTTACTTGCTTTTCATAAGGAATTTCTGTCCCTTTGGCATCCTTCATTCTATAGTCTTCCAGGATTTGTACGCTGTAGTTCTTCTGAGACAGCTTCAAGTTCTCGTTTTCCCACTCTAGCTCCATTCCCAAGAAGGATTCAGGTCTAGTCTCCACAGTTATCTTAAATACCTTCTCAAGTTCTTTCATCAAGTTCATTATTTCTTCTCTGTTTTCAGACACAATCATTCCATCATCAACGTACAGCATTAATATCAGAGTCTTTTTATCATTCACAAACACACATTTTTCTGATTTCGTTGGTTCAAGCATATTATTTTTTCAGAAATGTCGTAAATTTCTAATTCCATGCTAGTGGCGCTTGCTTCAGGCCATACATTGCTTTTTTCAGTCTCATTACTTTGTTAGATTCTTCATCAAACCCTTCCGGTATTTCTAAATATATTTCTTCATCCAGTTCACCATATAGGAAAGCTGTCTTTATGTCAAATGTCACTATATGTTTTCCTTCTTTGACCGCTAAGGCAACAACTGTTCTCATTGCGTCCATGCTTACCACTGGACTATATGTATCACTGTAGTCTTCCTAATATCTCTGCTGACATCCTCTCGCTACCAGTCGTGCTCGGTGTCTTCCATCGTTCTTTACTTTAAGAACCCATTTGGTACTCAAAACTTTCTTTCCTTTAGCTTCTTTTCTGCTCACTACTTCCCATACTTCATTTTCTTTTAGTGATCTCTTTTCGTCTTCTATAGCTTGTTTCCACTTATGGCTATCCGTGCTATTCAGCGCTTGCATATATGTCAGGTACACTCTTTCCCCATATCTTTCTGGAACCCTTCTTTTTCTTTCTGTTCTTCTTACTGTTTGCGACTTTTCTTCTGTTTCCATGGTTTCTTCTGCTTCTTCGTATTCCGAATCCGATTCCTGAGTGTTTCCACATTTATTTTCTTCTTCAACTTCTGCTTCTTCCGGGTCATCCACATCCAGTTTTATTACTATTTTATTCCTTTGATTTGTTTCTTCTTTAGTCAAGTCTTCTCCAAAAATCACATCTCTGGCACTTATGACTTTTCTCTTATGAGGATCCCATAGTCGGTATCCATTTCTGGAGTAACCTATAAATACACATTTTATGCTTCTTGAGTCCAGCTTCTTTATTTGTCCTAGGTTTTTAACATAGGCTACTCTACCAAAGATTTGTAATCTCGAAAAATCAGGTCTTTTTCCATCCCATTTTTCACTTGGAGTTATCACTTCATCTGCTGCAAGTGACCGGTTCAGCAGGTAGACTGAAGTATGTAATGCTTCTCCCCACATTTCTTTGTTCATCTTAGAGTCGAAGAGCAAGGCTCTAGTTTTCTCCATTAATGTTCTGTTGAGTCTCTCCGCTTTCCCGTTCAACTGAGGGGTATACGGCACGGTCCAGTCAAACTCAATACCTTTGTTTTTCGCCCAATCAGCTAATCTTTTATTCACGTATTCACGGCCATTGTCCGCTCGGATTCTTGAAGCTTTATTGTTCCAGTGAGCTTCTGCCCTCAGTACAAATTCGATCAACGCTTCTTGAACTTCTGACTTGTGTTTCAATAGTGAGACTTCCGCATAGTGTGTGTGGTCATCAAGAAACGTCGCAAAGAACCTCTTTCCGTCCCAAGTCTTATTTTCTATGGGTCCACATATGTCAGTGTGCATCAGTTGCAGTGGTCTAGTTGCTCGAGTTCTGCAGTTACCAAACTCTTTTCTGGTTTGTTTTGCTTTGCAACACACTTCGCAGTTCAGTTCGTTGTTTCGCAGATAGTCTTTATCTAGGTTTATATCTTCCATGTGGTTCATTAGTTGTAACAATCCTTGTTTCCCTGTATGTCCAAGTTTTCTGTGCCATTCCAGCATTGTTTCCATTTTGGTTTGTGTTAGATACGACTCTTCTCTTTTAGCACGCTTCATTGTCACCTGATACTGGCCTTCTTCCGTCACATTTCCTTTCAGTACTTCATTTCCATTTTTCTTGATTATTACTTCATTTTGATTAAATAATACTTCTCCTCCATGTTTAGTTATTTCTCTTACCGACAGCAGATTCGCACACAGCTCTGGTACTACCATTACCTTTGCCAGGGTGCATTCTTGAAACGCCAGTTTTCCAGCGTATTTTGCTGTCATCACTGAGTTTGTTTTAGCCAGTCCTACCTTTGACTCTATTCTTTCACCTTCAGTCAATCCTTTACTTTCATACGTCATGTGTGCTGTGGTTCCTGAGTCGACTATCCAATTGTCTTTTCTTTCCTCATTAGTAACCAAGAATGTAACATTATCCACCTTTTCCTTTTTATTTTCCCTCACCTGACTTTTCTTTCTATAGTAACAATCTTCACTATCGTGGTTTTTCCGTTTGCATATAGTGCAGTGCATTTCCTTTCTGCCACTTCCTCTTTTTTGTTTGCAGTTTGTCGCGTGATGTCCTATTTTGTTACACTTGTAACATCTATCTCTATTTGTCTTCAAGTTGGCTTTATTTCTGCAATCCTTTGCTATATGTCCTAATCCATTGCACACATAGCATCTGCACTCATTTATTTTGAATGCTACTGCATTTCCAATCTATCCTTTTTCTGTCAATCTGGCTTCCTCGGCCAAGAGTCTTGCCGTCAAGCTTTCCAAAGTTCTTTCTTTTGGGTCCACTGACTCCCACGCTGTAGAGAAGTGTCTATATTCTTGTGGCAAAGTTCCAATTATTTTTACCTTTAGCATGTCTTCGTCTATATCTGTTCCTAGTACTTTCAATTTATATCTCAAATTTTGCAATTTGCTAATGTGAGTAGAAATATCAGAGTTCTTATCATAGACGTAATTATAGAATTCTTGTAACAGATTACATTTATGTTGATTTTTATCTCTTTGAAATATTGCACACAGTTACATCCACATTTCGAACGCGGTTTCACAGTTTATCACGTGAGTTAATAAGGACTTTTCTATCGTCATAATGATTATTTTCTTAACTTTGGCATCTTTTACCTGCCACTTATCATTCCTATCCTTGTTTTCAGTTTTGCTTTCCACTATCGAGTATAGCTCTCCTGCTTGTAACAGGATTTTTACTTGAAACTGCCACATTTGGAAGTTCTCCACTCCTGTGAGCTTCTATCTGACTCAGTTCTTCTTGTTGATTTGCCATTTCTCTACAATTTCTTTTCTTCAAATTCTCGATGATTTCCGTTCTTTTCCCTTTTGTCACTGCACGTGCTTTCTTATAAAACGTTCTAGAAATCCTAACCTCTTTTTATTTTCTCGCCACGTGTTCTGGGCCCATAACCTGTTGGTTATGTATTAAAGTAGTCCATATATATTTTAAACTGTTTATTATTAATGAACAATAACCACTGATCAGCCGCTTACTGTTTGCACACATATATAACATACAAAATAATATAATATGATACAACTTGGATTAACAAAAGAAAAAAAAAACTTTCTTTAATTAACTCTTTCTTTGAGTTCTTTTCTCATGGCTGACTTTGTTCGACTTACTCCCTACGTTCTCGTACCCCTACTTCACACTACTTAAATTACGAAATTGCTCACAGATGTCTCATCTATCAACAGTTCTATCTGAAACTCAGTGTTGGATACTGTGCCAGGAGAAGCGCCTGTTCTCTGAAATCTGTGGCGATGCCACTCGAAACCGTATGCGTTCGGCGAAACTAAGTGGTCGACCTTGTGAGAGAGGAAACTCGAGATGCGAAACTTAGTACCATTTTAAACTAATTGTTCTATCTGAAACTAAGTGTTCGATACTGTGCCAGGAGAAGCGCCTGTTCTCTGAAATCTGTGGCGATGCTACTCGAAACCGTATGTGTTCGAGGAAACTAAGTGGTCGACCTTGTGGGAGAGGAAACTCCAGATGCGAAACATAGATCTATTTTAAACAAATTGTTCTATCTGAACTTAAGTGTTCGATACTGTGCCACGGGAAGCGCCTGTTCTCTGAAATCTGTGGCGATGCTACTCGAAACCGTATGTGTTCGACAAAACTAAGTGGTCGACCTTGTGAGAGAGGAAACTCCAGATGCGAAACTTAGTTCCATTTTAAACTAATTGTTCTATCTGAAACTAAGTGTTCGATACTGTGCCAGGAGAAGCGCCTGTTCTCTGAAATATGTGGCGATGCCACTCGAAACCGCAAGTGTTCGACGAAACTAAGTGGTTGAACTTGTGAGAGAGGAAACTCCAAATGCGAAACATAGCTCCATTTTAAACTAATTGTTCTGTCTGAAATAAGTGTTCGATACTGTGCCAGGCGAAGCGCCTGTTCTCTGAAATCTGTGGCGATGCCACCCGAAACCGTATGTGTTCGACGAAACTAAGTGGTCGACCTTGTGAGAGAGGAAACTCAAGATGCGAAATTTAGTGCCATTTTAAACTAATTGTTCTATCTGAAACTATGTGTCCGTTACTGTGCCAGGAGAAGCGCCTGTTCTCTGAAATGTGTGGCGATGCCGCTCGAAACCGTATGTGTTCGACGAAACTAAGTGGTCGACCTTGTGAGAGAGGAAACTCCAGATGCGAAACTTATTTCCATTATAAACTAATTGTTCTATCTGAAACTAAGTGTTCGATACTGTGCCAGGAGAAGCGCCTGCTCTCTGAAATCTGTGGCGATGCCACTCGAAACCGTAAGTGTTCGACGAAACTAATTGGTTGATCTTGTGAGAGAGGATACTCCAGATGCGAAACATAGCTCCATTTTAAACTAATTGTTCTGTGTGAAATAAGTGTTCGATACTGTGCCAGGCGAAGCGCCTGTTCTCTGAAATCTGTGGCGATGCACCTCGAAACCGTATGTGTTCGTCGAAACTAAGTGGTCGACCTTGTGAGAGAGGAAACTCCAGATGCGAAACTTATTTCCATTATAAACTATTTGTTCTATCTGAAACTAAGTGTTCGATACTGTCCCAGGAGAAGCGCCTGCTCTCTGAAACCTGTGGCGAAGCGCCTGTTCTCTGAAATATGTGGCGATGCCACTCGAAACCGTAAGTGTTCAACGAAACTAAGTTGTTGAACTTGTGAGAGAGGAAACTCCAAATGCGAAACATAGGTCCATATTAAACTAATTGTTCTATCTGAAACTAAGTGTTCGATACTGTGCCAGGAGAATCGCCTGTTCTCTGAAATCTGTGGCGATGCCACTCGAGGCCGTATGTGTTCGACGAAACTAAGTGGTCGCCTTGTGAGAGAAGAAATTCCAGATGCGAAACTTAGTACCATTTTAAACTAATTGTTCTATCTGAAACTATTTGTTCGATACTGTGCCACGAGAAGCGCCTGTTCTCTGAAATCTGTGGCGATGCCACTCGAGGCCGTATGTGTTCGACGAAACTAAGTGGTCGCTTTGTGAGAGAGCAAACTCCAGATGCGAAACTTAGTTCCATTTTAAACTAATTGTTCTATCTGAAACTAAGTGTTCGATACTGTGCCAGGAGAAGCGTCTGATCTCTGAAATGTGTGGCGATGCTACTCGAAACCGTATGTGTTCGACGAATCTAATTGGTCGACCTTGTGGGAGAGGAATCTCCAGATGCGAAACCTAGTTCCATTTTAAACAAATTGTTCTATCTGAAACTAAGTGTTCGACACTGTGCCAGCAGAAGCACCTGTTCTCTGAAATCTGTGGCGATGCTACTCGAAACCGTATGTGTTCGACGAAACTAAGTAGTCGACCTTGTGAGAGAGGAAACTCCAGGTGCGACACATAGTTCCATTTTAAATTAATTGTTCTATCTGAATCTAAGTGTTCGATACTGTGCCAGGAGAAGCGCCTGTTATCTGAAATCTGTGGCGATGCGCACCCGAAACCGTATGTGTTCGACGAAACTAAGTGGTCGACCTTGTGAGAGAGGAAACTCCAGATGCGAAACTTAGTTCCATTTTAAACTAATCGTTCTATCCGAAACTAAGTGTTCGATACTGTGCCAGGAGAGGCGCCTGTTCTCTGAAATTTGTGGCGATGCCACTCGAAACCGTATGTGTTCGACGAAACTAAGTGGTCGCCTTGTGAAAGAGGAAACTCCAGATGCGAAACATAGTACCATTTTAAACTAATTGTTCTATCTGAAACTATGTGTTCGATACTGTGCCAGGAGAAGCGCCTGTTCCCTAAATCTGTGGCGATGCCACTCGAAACCGTATTTGTTCGACGAAACTAAGTTGTCGACCTTGTGAGAGAGGAAACTCCAAATGCGAAACTTAGTTCCATTTTAAACCAAATGTTCCATCTGAAACTAAGTGTTCGCCAGTGTGCCAGCAGAAGCACCTGTTCTCTGAAATCTGTGGCGATGCTAATCGAAACCGTATGTGTTCGACGAAACTAAGTAGTCGACCTTGTGAGAGAGGAAACTCCAGGTGCGACACATAGTTCCATTTTAAATTAATTGTTCTATCTGAATCTAAGTGTTCGATACTGTGCCAGGAGAAGCGCCTGTTATCTGAAATCTGTGGCGATGCGCACCCGAAACCGAATGTGTTCGACGAAACTAAGTGGTCGACCTTGTGAGAGAGGAAACTCCAGATGCGAAACTTAGTTCCATTTTAAACTAATCGTTCTATCCGAAACTAAGTGTTCGATACTGTGCCAGGAGAAGCGCCTGTTCTCTGAAATTTGTGGCGATGCCACTCGAAACCGTATGTGTTCGTCGAAACTAAGTGGTCGACCTTGTGAGAGAGGAAACTCCAGGTGCGACACATAGTTCCATTTTAAATTAATTGTTCTATCTGAATCTAAGTGTTCGATACTGTGCCAGGAGAAGCGCCTGTTATCTGAAATCTGTGGCGATGCGCACCCGAAACCGTATGTGTTCGACGAAACTAAGTGGTCGACCTTGTGAGAGAGGAAACTCCAGAAGCGAAACATAGTTCCATTTAAAACTAATTGTTCTATCTGAAACTAAGTTTTCGGTACTGTCCCAGGAGAAGCGCCTGTTCTCTGAAATCTGTGGCGATGCCACTCGAAACCGTATGTGTTCGACGAGACTAAGTGCTCGCCTTGTGCGGGAAGAAACTCCAAATGCGAAACTTATTACCATTTTAAACTAATTGTTCTATCTGAAACTATGTGTTCGATAATGTGCCAGGAGAAACGCCGTTCTGCGAAATCTGTGGCGATACCACTCGAAACTGTATGTGCTCGAAGAAACTAAGTGGTCGACCTTGTGAGAAAGGAAACTCCAGATGCGAAACTTAGTTCCATTTTAAACTAATTGTTGTATCTGAAACAAAGTGTTCGATACTGTGCAAGCAGAAGCGCCTGTTCTCTGAAATCTGTGGCGATGCTACTCGAAACCGTATGTGTTCGACGAAACTAAGTTGCCGACCTTGTGAGAGAGGAAACTTCAGATGCGAAACTTAGTTCCATTTTAAACTAATTGTTTCATCTGAAATTAAGTGTTCGATACTGTGCCAGGGGAAGCGCCTGTTATCTGAAATCGATGCGCATAAGTGGTCGACCTTGTGAGAGAGGAAACTCCAGAAGCGAAACATAGTTCCATTTAAAACTAATTGTTCTATCTGAAACTAAGTTTTCGGTACTGTCCCAGGAGAAGCGCCTGTTCTCTGAAATCTGTGGCGATGCCACTCGAAACCGTATGTGTTCGACGAGACTAAGTGCTCGCCTTGTGCGGGAAGAAACTCCAAATGCGAAACTTATTACCATTTTAAACTAATTGTTCTATCTGAAACTATGTGTTCGATAATGTGCCAGGAGAAACGCCGTTCTGCGAAATCTGTGGCGATGCGCACCCGAAACCGAATGTGTTCGACGAAACTAAGTGGTCGACCTTGTGAGAGAGGAAACTCCAGATGCGAAACTTAGTTCCATTTTAAACTAATCGTTCTATCCGAAACTAAGTGTTCGATACTGTGCCAGGAGAAGCGCCTGTTCTCTGAAATCTGTGGCGATGCCACTCGAAACCGTATGTGTTCGACGAGACTAAGTGCTCGCCTTGTGCGGGAAGAAACTCCAAATGCGAAACTTATTACCATTTTAAACTAATTGTTCTATCTGAAACTATGTGTTCGATAATGTGCCAGGAGAAACGCCGTTCTGCGAAATCTGTGGCGATACCACTCGAAACTGTATGTGCTCGAAGAAACTAAGTGGTCGACCTTGTGAGAAAGGAAACTCCAGATGCGAAACTTAGTTCCATTTTAAACTAATTGTTGTATCTGAAACAAAGTGTTCGATATTGTGCCAGCAGAAGCGGCTGTTCTCTGAAATCTGTGGCGATGCCACTCGAAAACGTATGTGTTCGACGAAACTAAGTGGCCGACATTGTGAGAGAGGAAACTCCAGATGCGAAACTTAGATCCATTTTAAGCAAATTGTTCTGTCTGTAAGTGTTCGATACTGTGACAGGAGAGGCGCCTGTTCTCTGAAATCTGTGGCGATGCTACTCGAAACCGTATGTGTTCGACGAAACTAAGTGGTCGCCTTGTGAAAGAGGAAACTCCAGATGCGAAACATAGTACCATTTTAAACTAATTGTTCTATCTGAAACTATGTGTTCGATACTGTGCCAGGAGAAGCGCCGTTCTGCGAAATCTGTGGCGATACCACTCGAAACTGTATGTGCTCGAAGAAACTAAGTGGTCGACCTTGTGAGAAAGGAAACTCCAGATGCGAAACTTAGTTCCATTTTAAACTAATTGTTGTATCTGAAACAAAGTGTTCGATATTGTGCCAGCAGAAGCGGCTGTTCTCTGAAATCTGTGGCGATGCCACTCGAAAACGTATGTGTTCGACGAAACTAAGTGGCCGACATTGTGAGAGAGGAAACTCCAGATGCGAAACTTAGATCCATTTTAAGCAAATTGTTCTGTCTGTAAGTGTTCGATACTGTGACAGGAGAGGCGCCTGTTCTCTGAAATCTGTGGCGATGCTACTCGAAACCGTATGTGTTCGACGAAACTAAGTGGTCGCCTTGTGAAAGAGGAAACTCCAGATGCGAAACATAGTACCATTTTAAACTAATTGTTCTATCTGAAACTATGTGTTCGATACTGTGCCAGGAGAAGCGCCTGTTCCCTAAATCTGTGGCGATGCCACTCGAAACCGTATTTGTTCGACGAAACTAAGTTGTCGACCTTGTGAGAGAGGAAACTCCAAATGCGAAACTTAGTTCCATTTTAAACCAAATGTTCCATCTGAAACTAAGTGTTCGCCAGTGTGCCAGCAGAAGCACCTGTTCTCTGAAATCTGTGGCGATGCTACTCGAAACCGTATGTGTTCGACGAAACTAAGTAGTCGACCTTCTGAGAGAGGAAACTCCAGGTGCGACACATAGTTCCATTTTAAATTAATTGTTCTATCTGAATCTAAGTGTTCGATACTGTGCCAGGAGAAGCGCCTGTTATCTGAAATCTGTGGCGATGCGCACCCGAAACCGAATGTGTTCGACGAAACTAAGTGGTCGACCTTGTGAGAGAGGAAACTCCAGATGCGAAACTTAGTTCCATTTTAAACTAATCGTTCTATCCGAAACTAAGTGTTCGATACTGTGCCAGGAGAAGCGCCTGTTCTCTGAAATTTGTGGCGATGCCACTCGAAACCGTATGAGTTCGTCGAAACTAAGTGGTCGACCTTGTGAGAGAGGAAACTCCAGGTGCGACACATAGTTCCATTTTAAATTAATTGTTCTATCTGAATCTAAGTGTTCGATACTGTGCCAGGAGAAGCGCCTGTTATCTGAAATCTGTGGCGATGCGCACCCGAAACCGTATGTGTTCGACGAAACTAAGTGGTCGACCTTGTGAGAGAGGAAACTCTAGAAGCGAAACATAGTTCCATTTAAAACTAATTGTTCTATCTGAAACTAAGTTTTCGGTACTGTCCCAGGAGAAGCGCCTGTTCTCTGAAATCTGTGGCGATGCCACTCGAAACCGTATGTGTTCGACGAGACTAAGTGCTCGCCTTGTGCGGGAAGAAACTCCAAATGCGAAACTTATTACCATTTTAAACTAATTGTTCTATCTGAAACTATGTGTTCGATAATGTGCCAGGAGAAACGCCGTTCTGCGAAATCTGTGGCGATACCACTCGAAACTGTATGTGCTCGAAGAAACTAAGTGGTCGACCTTGTGAGAAAGGAAACTCCAGATGCGAAACTTAGTTCCATTTTAAACTAATTGTTGTATCTGAAACAAAGTGTTCGATACTGTGCCAGGAGAAGCGCCTGTTATCTGAAATCGATGCGCATAAGTGGTCGACCTTGTGAGAGAGGAAACTCCAGAAGCGAAACATAGTTCCATTTAAAACTAATTGTTCTATCTGAAACTAAGTTTTCGGTACTGTCCCAGGAGAAGCGCCTGTTCTCTGAAATCTGTGGCGATGCCACTCGAAACCGTATGTGTTCGACGAGACTAAGTGCTCGCCTTGTGCGGGAAGAAACTCCAAATGCGAAACTTATTACCATTTTAAACTAATTGTTCTATCTGAAACTATGTGTTCGATAATGTGCCAGGAGAAACGCCGTTCTGCGAAATCTGTGGCGATGCGCACCCGAAACCGAATGTGTTCGACGAAACTAAGTGGTCGACCTTGTGAGAGAGGAAACTCCAGATGCGAAACTTAGTTCCATTTTAAACTACTCGTTCTATCCGAAACTAAGTGTTCGATACTGTGCCAGGAGAAGCGCCTGTTCTCTGAAATCTGTGGCGATGCCACTCGAAACCGTATGTGTTCGACGAGACTAAGTGCTCGCCTTGTGCGGGAAGAAACTCCAAATGCGAAACTTATTACCATTTTAAACTAATTGTTCTATCTGAAACTATGTGTTCGATAATGTGCCAGGAGAAACGCCGTTCTGCGAAATCTGTGGCGATACCACTCGAAACTGTATGTGCTCGAAGAAACTAAGTGGTCGACCTTGTGAGAAAGGAAACTCCAGATGCGAAACTTAGTTCCATTTTAAACTAATTGTTGTATCTGAAACAAAGTGTTCGATATTGTGCCAGCAGAAGCGCCTGTTCTCTGAAATCTGTGGCGATGTCACTCGAAAACGTATGTGTTCGACGAAACTAAGTGGCCGACCTTGTGAGAGAGGAAACTTCAGATGCGAAACTTAGTTCCATTTTAAACTAATTGTTCCATCTGAAATTAAGTGTTCGATACTGTGCCAGGAGAAGCGGCTGTTCTCTGAAATCTGTGGCGATGCCACTCGAAAACGTATGTGTTCGACGAAACTAAGTGGCCGACATTGTGAGAGAGGAAACTCCAGATGCGAAACTTAGTTCCATTTTAAACTATTTGTTCTATCTGAAACTAAGTGGTCGATACTGTGCCGGAGAGGCGCCTGTTCTCTGAAATCTGTGGCGATGCCACTCGAAACCGTATGTGTTCGACGAAACTGAGTGGCCGGCTTGTGAGAGAGGAAACTCCAGATGCGAAGCTTAGTACCATTCTAAACTAATTGTTCTATCTGAAACTATGTGTCCGATACTGTGCCGGGAGAAGCGCCTGTTCTCTGAAATGTGTGGCGATGCTACTCGATACCGTATGTGTTCCACGAAATTAAGTAGTCGCCTTGTGAGAGAGGGAACTCCAGATGCGAAACTTAGTACCATTTTAAACTAATTGGTATATCTGAAACTAAGTGTTCGATACTGTGCCAGGAGAAGCACCTGTTCTCTGAAATCTGTGGCGATGCCAATCGAAACCGTATGTGTTCGACGAAACTAAGTTGTTGAACTTGTGAGAGAGGAAACTCCAAATGCGAAACATAGGTCCATATTAAACTAATTGTTCTATCTGAATCTATGTGTTCGATAAGGTGCCAGCAGAAGCGCCTGTTCTCTGAAATCTGTGGCGATGCTGCTCGAAACCGAATGTGTTCCACGAAACTAAGTGGCCGCCTTGTGAGAGAGGAAACTCCAGATGCGAAATTTAGTACCATTTTAAACTAATTGATCTATCTGAAACTAAGTGTTCGATACTGTGCCAGGAGAAGCGCCTGTTCTCTGAAACCTGTGGCGATGTCACTCGAAACCGTAAGTGTTCAACGAAACTAAGTTGTTGAACTTGTGAGAGAGGAAACTCCAACTGCGAAACATAGGTCCATATTAAACTAATTGTTCTATCTGAAACTAAGTGTTCGATACTGTGCCAGGAGAAGCGCCTGCTCTCTGAAATCTGTGGCGATGCCACTCGAAACCGTATCTGTTCGACGAAACTAAGTTGTTGAACTTGCGAGAGAGGAAACTCCAGATGCGAAACATAGTTCCATTTTAAACTAATTGTTCTATCTGAAACTAAGTGTTCGATACTGTGCCAGGAGAAGCGCCTGTTCTCTGAAATCTGTGGCGATGCTGCTCGAAACCGAATGTGTTCCACGAAACTAAGTGGCCGCCTTGTGAGAGAGGAAACTCCAGATGCGAAATTTAGTACCATTTTAAACTAATTGTTCTATCTGAAACTATGTGTCCGTTACTGTGCCAGGAGAAGCGCCTCCTCTCTGAAATCTGTGGCGAAGCGCCTGTTCTCTGAAATTTGTGGCGATGCTACTCGAAACCGAATGTGTTCCACGAAACTAAGTGGCCGCCTTGTGAGAGAGGAAACTCCAGATGCGAAACTTAGTTCCATTTTAAACTAATTGTTCTGTGTGAAATAAGTGTTCGATACTGTGCCAGGCGAAGCGCCTGTTCTCTGAAATCTGTGGCGATGCCACTCGAAACCGTATGTGTTCGTCGAAACTAAGTGGTCGACCTTGTGAAAGAGGAAACTCCAGATGCGAAACTTATTTCCATTATAAACTAATTGTTCTATCTGAAACTAAGTGTTCGATACTGGGCCAGGAGAAGCGCCTGTTCTCTGAAATCTGTGGCGATGCCACTCGAAACCGTATGTGTTCGACAAAACTAAGTCGTCGACCTTGTGAGAGAAGAAGCACCAGATGCGAAGCTTAGTACCAATTTAAACTAATTGTTCTATCTGAATCTATGTGTTCGATAAGGTGCCAGCAGAAGCGCCTGTTCTCTGAAATCTGTGGCGATGCCACTCAAAACCGTATGTGTTCGATGAAACTAAGTGGTCGACCTTGTGAGAGAGGAAACTCCAGATGCGAAACTTAGTTCCATTTTAAACCAAATGTTCCATCTGAAACTAAGTGTCCGGTACTGTGCCAGGAGAAGCGGCTCTTCTCTGGTATCTGTGGCGATGCCACTGGAATCGTATGTGTTCGATGAAACTAAGTGGTCCACCTTGTGAGAGAGGAAACGCCAGATGCGAAACTTAGTTCCATTTTAAACTAATTGTTCTATCTGAAACTAAGTGTTAGATACTGTGCCAGGAGAAGCGCCTGTTCTCTGAAATCTGTGGCGATGCTACTCGAAACCGAATGTGTTCCACGAAACTAAGTGGTCGACCTTGTGAGAGAGGAAACTCCAGATGCGAAATTTAGTTCCATTTTAAACTAATTGTTCTATCTGAAACTATGTGTCCGTTACTGTCCCAGGAGAAGCTCCTGCTCTCTGAAATCTGTGGCGAAGCGCCTGTTCTCTGAAATCTGTGGCGATGCCACTCGAAACCGTAAGTGTTCGACGAAACTAAGTTTTTGAACTTGTGAGAGAGGAAACTCCAAATGCGAAACATAGGTCCATATTAAACTAATTGTTCTATCTGAAACTAAGTGTTCGATACTGTGCCAGGAGAAGCGCCTGTTCTCTGAAATCTGTCGCGATGCCAGTCGAATCCGTATGTGTTCGACGAAACTAAGTGGTCGACCTTGTGAGAGAGGAAACTCCAGATGCGAAACTTAGTTCCATTTTAAACTAATTGTTCTATCTGAAACTAAGTGTTCGATACTGTGCCAGGAGAAGCGCCTGTTCTCTGAAATCTGTCGCGAAGCCAGTCGAATCCGTATGTGTTCGACGAAACTAAGTTGTCGACCTTGTGAGAGAGGAAACTCCAGATGCGAAACTTAGTTCCATTTTAAACTAATTGTTCTATCTGAAACTAAGTGTTCGATACTGTGCCAGGAGAAGCGCCTGTTCTCTGAAATGTGTGGCGATGCCACTCGTAACCGTATGTGTTCGACGAAACTAATTGGTTGATCTTGTGAGAGAGGATACTCCAGATGCGAAACATAGCTCCATTTTAAACTAATTGTTCTATCTGAAACTAAGTGTTCGATACTGTGCCAGGAGAAGCGCCTGTTCTCTGAAATCTGTGGCGATGCTACTCGAAACCGAATGTGTTCCACGAAACTAAGTGGCCGCCTTGTGAGAGAGGAAACTCCAGATGCGAAATTTAGTACCATTTTAAACTAATTGTTCTATCTGAAACTATGTGTCCGTTACTGTGCCAGGAGAAGCGCCTGTTCTCTGAAATGTGTGGCGATGCCGCTCGAAACCGTATGTGTTCGACGAAACTAAGTGGTCGACCTTGTGAGAGAGGAAACTCCAGATGCGAAACTTATTTCCATTATAAACTAATTGTTCTATCTGAAACTAAGTGTTCGATACTGTCCCAGGAGAAGCGCCTCCTCTCTGAAATCGGTGGCGAAGCGCCTGTTCTCTGAAATCTGTGGCGATGCTACTCGAAACCGAATGTGTTCCACGAAACTAAGTGGCCGCCTTGTGAGAGAGGAAACTCCAGATGCGAAACATAGTTCCATTTTAAACTAATTGTTCTATCTGAAACTAGGTGTTCGATACTGTGCCAGGAGAAGTGCCTGTTCTCTGAAATCTGTGGCGATGCTACTCGAAACCGTATGTGTTCGACGAATCTAATTGGTCGACCTTGTGAGAGAGGAAACTCCAGATGCGAAACTTAGTTCCATTTTAAACTAATTGTTCTATCTGAAACTAAGTGTTCGATACTGTGCCAGGAGAAGCGCCTGTTCGCTGAACTGTGTGGCGATGACGCTCGAAACGGTATGTGTTCGACGAAACTATGTGGTCGACCTTGTGAGAGAGGAAACTTCAGATGCGAAACTTAGTTCCATTTTAATCTTATTGTACTATCTGGAACTAAGTGTTCGATACTGTGCCAGGAGAAGCGCCTGTTCTCTGAAATCTGTGGCGATGCCACTCGAAACCGTATGTGTTTGACGAAACTAAATCTTTGACCTTGTGAGAGAGGAATCTTCAGATGCGAAACTTAGTTCCATTTTAATCTTATTGTACTATCTGAAACTAAGTGTTCGATACTGTGCCAGGAGAAGCGCCTGTTCTCTGAAATCTGTGGCGATGCCATTCGAAACCGTATGTGTTTGACGAAACTAAATCTTTGACCTTGTGAGAGAGGAAACTCCAGATGCGAAGCTTAGTTGCATTTTAAAGTTATTGTTCTATCTGAAACTAAGTATTCGATAATCTGCCAGTAGAAGCGCCTGTTCTCTGGAATCAGTGGCTATGCTACTCGAAAACGTATGTGTTCGACGAAACTAAGTGGCCGACCTTGTGGGAGAGGAAACTAAAGATGCGAAACTTAGTTCTATTTTAAAATAATTGTTCTATCTGAAAGTGTTCGATACTGCGCCAGGAGAAGTGCCTGTTCTCTCAAATCTGTGGCGTTGCTACTCGAAGCCGAATGTGTTCGACGAAAGTAAGTGGTAGACCGTGTGAGAGAGGAAACTCCAGATGCGAAATATAGTTCAATTTTAAACTAAATGTTCCATCTGAAACTAAGTGTTCGATACAGTGCCAGGAGAAACGCCTGTTCTCTGAAATCTGTGGCGATGCCACTCGAAACCGTATGTGTTCGACGGAACTAAGTGGCCGACCTTGTGAGAGAGGAAATTCCAGATGCGAAACATAGTTGCATTTTAAACTAATTGTTCTATCTGAACTAAGTGTGCGATAATGTGCCAGGAGGAGCGCCTGTTCTCTGAAATCTGTGGCGATACCACTCGAAACCGTATGTGTCCGACGAAACTAAGTGGTCGACCTTGTGAGAGAGGACACTCCAGAAGCGAAACTTAGTTCCATTTGAAACTAATTGTTCTATCTGAAACTAAGTGTTCGACAGTGTGCCAGGAGAAACGCCTGTTCTCTGAAATCAGTGGCGATGCTACTCGAAACCGTATGTGTTCGACGAAACTAAGTGGTCGACCTTGTGAGACAGGAAACTCCAGATACGAAACATTGTTCCATTTTAAACTATTCGTTCTATCTGAAAATAAGTGTTCGATACTGTGCCAGGGGAAGCCCCTGTCCTCTGAAATCTGTGGCGATACTACTCGAAACCGTATGTGTTCGACGAAACTAAGTGGCCGACCTTGTGAGAGAGGAAACTCCAGATGCGAAACTTAGTTCCATTTTAAACTAATTGTTCTATCCGAAACTAAGTGTTCGATACTGTGCCAGGGGAAGTGCGCGTTCTCTGAAATCTGTGGCGATGCCACTCGAAACCGTATTGTGTTCGACGAAACTAAGTGGTTGACCTTATAAGAGAGGAAACTACGGATGCGAAACCTAGTTCCATTTTAAACTAATTGTTCTATCTGAAACTATGTGTTCGACATTTTGCCAGGAGAAGCGCCTGTTCTCTGAAATGTGTGGCGATGGCACTCGAAACCGTATGTGTTCGACGAATCTAAATGGTCGACCTTGTGAGAGAGGAAACTCCAGATGCGAAACTTAGTTCCATTTTAAATTAATTGTTCTATCCTAAACTAAGTGTTCCATACTGTGACAGGAGAAGCGCCTGTTCTCTGATACCTTTGGCGATGCCACTCGAAACCGTATCTGTTCGACGAAATTAAGTGGTCGACCTTGTGGGAAAGGAAACTCCAGATGCGAAACATTGTTCCATTTTAAATTAATTGCTCTATCTGAAACTAAGTGTTCGATACTGTGCCAGGAGAAGCGCCTGTTCTCTGAAATCTGTGGCGATGCCATTCGAAACCGTATGTGTTCGACGAAACTAAGTGGCGGACCTTGTGAGAGAGGAAACTTCAGATGCGAAACTTAGTTCCATTTTAAGTTAATTGTTCTATCTGAAACTAAGGGTTCGATACTGTGCCAGGAGAAGCGCCTGTTCTCTGAAATCTGTGGCGATGCCACTCGAAACCGTATGTGTTCGACGAAACTAAGTGGTTGACCTTGTGAAAGAGGAAACTCCAGATGCGAAACTTATTTCCATTTAACGCTAATTGTTCTATCTGAAACTAAGTGTTCGATAGTGTGCCAGGAGAAACGCCTGTTCTCTGAAATCTGTGGCGATGCTACTCGAAACCGAATGTGTTCCACGAAACTAAGTGGCCGCCTTGTGAGAGAGGAAACTCCAGATGCGAAATTTAGTACCATTTTAAACTAATTGTTCTATCTGAAACTATGTGTCCGTTACTGTGCCAGGAGAAGCGCCTGTTCTCTGAAATGTGTGGCGATGCCGCTCGAAACCGTATGTGTTCGACGAAACTAAGTGGTCGACCTTGTGAGAGAGGAAACTCCAGATGCGAAACTTATTTCCATTATAAACTAATTGTTCTATCTGAAACTAAGTGTTCGATACTGTCCCAGGAGAAGCGCCTCCTCTCTGAAATCGGTGGCGAAGCGCCTGTTCTCTGAAATCTGTGGCGATGCTACTCGAAACCGAATGTGTTCCACGAAACTAAGTGGCCGCCTTGTGAGAGAGGAAACTCCAGATGCGAAACATAGTTCCATTTTAAACTAATTGTTCTATCTGAAACTAGGTGTTCGATACTGTGCCAGGAGAAGTGCCTGTTCTCTGAAATCTGTGGCGATGCTACTCGAAACCGTATGTGTTCGACGAATCTAATTGGTCGACCTTGTGAGAGAGGAAACTCCAGATGCGAAACTTAGTTCCATTTTAAACTAATTGTTCTATCTGAAACTAAGTGTTCGATACTGTGCCAGGAGAAGCGCCTGTTCGCTGAACTGTGTGGCGATGACGCTCGAAACGGTATGTGTTCGACGAAACTATGTGGTCGACCTTGTGAGAGAGGAAACTTCAGATGCGAAACTTAGTTCCATTTTAATCTTATTGTACTATCTGGAACTAAGTGTTCGATACTGTGCCAGGAGAAGCGCCTGTTCTCTGAAATCTGTGGCGATGCCACTCGAAACCGTATGTGTTTGACGAAACTAAATCTTTGACCTTGTGAGAGAGGAATCTTCAGATGCGAAACTTAGTTCCATTTTAATCTTATTGTACTATCTGAAACTAAGTGTTCGATACTGTGCCAGGAGAAGCGCCTGTTCTCTGAAATCTGTGGCGATGCCATTCGAAACCGTATGTGTTTGACGAAACTAAATCTTTGACCTTGTGAGAGAGGAAACTCCAGATGCGAAGCTTAGTTGCATTTTAAAGTTATTGTTCTATCTGAAACTAAGTATTCGATAATCTGCCAGTAGAAGCGCCTGTTCTCTGGAATCAGTGGCTATGCTACTCGAAAACGTATGTGTTCGACGAAACTAAGTGGCCGACCTTGTGGGAGAGGAAACTAAAGATGCGAAACTTAGTTCTATTTTAAAATAATTGTTCTATCTGAAAGTGTTCGATACTGCGCCAGGAGAAGTGCCTGTTCTCTCAAATCTGTGGCGTTGCTACTCGAAGCCGAATGTGTTCGACGAAAGTAAGTGGTAGACCGTGTGAGAGAGGAAACTCCAGATGCGAAATATAGTTCAATTTTAAACTAAATGTTCCATCTGAAACTAAGTGTTCGATACAGTGCCAGGAGAAACGCCTGTTCTCTGAAATCTGTGGCGATGCCACTCGAAACCGTATGTGTTCGACGGAACTAAGTGGCCGACCTTGTGAGAGAGGAAATTCCAGATGCGAAACATAGTTGCATTTTAAACTAATTGTTCTATCTGAACTAAGTGTGCGATAATGTGCCAGGAGGAGCGCCTGTTCTCTGAAATCTGTGGCGATACCACTCGAAACCGTATGTGTCCGACGAAACTAAGTGGTCGACCTTGTGAGAGAGGACACTCCAGAAGCGAAACTTAGTTCCATTTGAAACTAATTGTTCTATCTGAAACTAAGTGTTCGACAGTGTGCCAGGAGAAACGCCTGTTCTCTGAAATCAGTGGCGATGCTACTCGAAACCGTATGTGTTCGACGAAACTAAGTGGTCGACCTTGTGAGACAGGAAACTCCAGATACGAAACATTGTTCCATTTTAAACTATTCGTTCTATCTGAAAATAAGTGTTCGATACTGTGCCAGGGGAAGCCCCTGTCCTCTGAAATCTGTGGCGATGCTACTCGAAACCGTATGTGTTCGACGAAACTAAGTGGCCGACCTTGTGAGAGAGGAAACTCCAGATGCGAAACTTAGTTCCATTTTAAACTAATTGTTCTATCCGACACTAAGTGTTCGATACTGTGCCAGGGGAAGTGCGCGTTCTCTGAAATCTGTGGCGATGCCACTCGAAACCGTATTGTGTTCGACGAAACTAAGTGGTTGACCTTATAAGAGAGGAAACTACGGATGCGAAACCTAGTTCCATTTTAAACTAATTGTTCTATCTGAAACTATGTGTTCGACATTTTGCCAGGAGAAGCGCCTGTTCTCTGAAATGTGTGGCGATGGCACTCGAAACCGTATGTGTTCGACGAATCTAAATGGTCGACCTTGTGAGAGAGGAAACTCCAGATGCGAAACTTAGTTCCATTTTAAATTAATTGTTCTATCCTAAACTAAGTGTTCCATACTGTGACAGGAGAAGCGCCTGTTCTCTGATACCTTTGGCGATGCCACTCGAAACCGTATCTGTTCGACGAAATTAAGTGGTCGACCTTGTGGGAAAGGAAACTCCAGATGCGAAACATTGTTCCATTTTAAATTAATTGCTCTATCTGAAACTAAGTGTTCGATACTGTGCCAGGAGAAGCGCCTGTTCTCTGAAATCTGTGGCGATGCCATTCGAAACCGTATGTGTTCGACGAAACTAAGTGGCGGACCTTGTGAGAGAGGAAACTTCAGATGCGAAACTTAGTTCCATTTTAAGTTAATTGTTCTATCTGAAACTAAGGGTTCGATACTGTGCCAGGAGAAGCGCCTGTTCTCTGAAATCTGTGGCGATGCCACTCGAAACCGTATGTGTTCGACGAAACTAAGTGGTTGACCTTGTGAAAGAGGAAACTCCAGATGCGAAACTTATTTCCATTTAACGCTAATTGTTCTATCTGAAACTAAGTGTTCGATAGTGTGCCAGGAGAAACGCCTGTTCTCTGAAATCTGTGGCGATGCCACTCGAAACCGTATGTGTTCGACGAAACTAAGTGGTCGACCTTGTGGGAGAGTAAACTCCAGATGCGAAGCTTATTTCCATTAGAAACTAATTGTTCTATCTGATACTAAGTGTTCGATACTGTGCCAGGAGAAGCGCCTGTTCGCCGAAATCTCTGGCGATGCCACTCGAAACCGTATGTGTTCGACGAAACCAAGTGGTCCACCTTGTGAGAGAGGAAACTCTAGATGCGAAGCTTTGTTCCATTCAAAACGAGCTGTTCCATCTGAAACTAAGTGTTCGATACTGTGCCAGGACAAGCGCCTGTCCTCTGAAATCTGTGGCGATGCCACTCGAAACCGTATGTGGTTCGACGAAACTAAGTGGCCGACGTTATGAGAGTGGAAACCTCAGATGCGAAACTTAGTTCCATTTTAAACTAATTGTTCTATCTGAAACTAAGTGTTCGATAATGTGCCAGGAGAAGCGCCTGTTCTCTGAAATCTGTGGCGATGCCACTCGAAACCGTATGTGTTCGGCGAAACTAAGTGGTCGACCTTGTGTGAGAGGGAACTCCAGATGCGAAACTTAGTCCCATTTAAAACTAATTGTTCTATCTGAAACTAAGTTTTCGATACTCTGCCAGGAGAAGCGCCTATTCTCTGAAATCTGTGGCGATGCGCACTCGAAACCGTATTTGTTCGATGAAACTAAGTGGTTGACCTTGTGAGAGAGGAAACTCCAGATGCGAAACTTAGTTCCATTTTAAACTAATTGTTCTCTCTGAAACTAAGTGTTCGATACTGTGCCAGGACAAGCGCCTGTCCTCTGAAATCTGTGGCGATGCCACTCGAAACCGTATGTGTTCGACGAAACTAAGTGGTCGACCTTGTGAGAGAGGAATATCCAGATGCGAAACTTAGTTCCATTTTAAACTAATCGTTCTATCTGAAACTAAGTGTTCGATACTGTGCCAGGAGAAGCGCCTGTTCTCTGAAATCTGTCGCGATGCCACTCGAAACAGTATGTGTTCAACGAAACTAAGTTGTCGACATGGTGAGAGAGTTAACTCCAGATGCGAAACTTAGTTCCATTTTAAACTGATTGTTCTATCTGACACTAAGTGTTCGATACTGTGCCAGGAGAAGTGCCTGTTCTCGGAAATCTGTCGCGATGCTACTCGAAACCGTATGTGTTCGATGAAACTAGGTGGTCGGCCTTGTGAGAGAGGAAACTCCAGATGCGAAACTTAGTTAAATTTTAAACTAATTGTTCTATCTGAAACTAAGTGTTCGATACTGTGCCAGGAGAAGCGCCTGTTCTCTGAAATCTGTGGCGATGCGCACTCGAAACGGTATGTGTTCAACGAAACTAAGTGGTCGACCTTGTGAGAGAGGAAACTCCAGAAGCGAAACTTAGTTCCATTTAAAACTAATTGTCCTATCTGAAATTAAGTTTTCGATACTGTGCCAGGAGAAGCGCCTGTTCTCTGAAATGTGTGGCGATGCCACTCGAAACCGTATGTGTTCGAGGAAACTAAGTGGTTGATCTTGTGAGAGAGGAAACTCCAGATGCAAAACTTAGTTCCATTTTAAACGAAATGTTCCTTCTGAAACTAAGTGTTCGATACTGTGCCAGGAGAAGCGCCTGTTCTCTGAAATGTGTGGCGATGCCGCTCGAAACCGTATGTGTTCGAGGAAACTAAGTGGTTGATCTTGTGAGAGAGGAAATTCCTGATGCGAAACTTAGTTCCATTTTAAACTGATTGTTTTATCTGACACTAAGTGTTCGATACTGTGCCAGGAGAAGTGCCTGTTCTCTGAAATCTGTGGCGATGCTACTCGAAACCGTATGTGTTCGTCGAAACTAAGTGGTCGACCTTGTGAGAGAGGAAACTCCAGATGCGAAACTTAGTTCCATTTTAAACTAATTGTTCTATCTGAAAATACGTGTTCGGTACTGTGCCAGGAGAAGCGCCTGTTCTCTGAAATCTGTGGCGATGCTACTCGAAACCGTATGTGTTCGACGAAACTAAGTGGTCGACCTTGTGAGGGAGGAAACTCCATGTGCGAAACATATTTCCATTTTAAACTAAATGTTCTATCTGAAACTAAGTATTCGATACTCTGCCAGTAGAAGCGCCTGTTCAGTGAAATCTGTGCCGATGCCCCTCGAAACCGTATGTGTTCGTCGAAACTAAGTGGTCGACCTTGTGAGAGAGGAAACTCCAGATGCGAAACTTAGTTCCATTTTAAACTAATTGTTCTATCTGAAACTAAGTGTTCGACACTGTGCCAGGAGAAGCTCCTGTTCTCTGAAATCTGTGGCGATGCCACTCGAAACCGTATGTGTTTGACGAAACTAAGTTGTCGACCTTGTGAGAGAGGAACTCCAGATGCGAAAATTAGTTCCATTTTAAACTAATTGTTCTATCTGAAACTAAGTGTTCGACACTGTGCCAGGAGAAGCGCCTGTTCTCTGAAATCTGTGGCGATGCTACTCGAAACCGTATGTGTTCGTCGAAAGTAAGCGGTCCACCTTGTGAGAGAGGAAACTCCAGATGCGAAACTTAGTTCCATTTGAAACTAATTGTTCCATCTGAAACTAAGTGTTCGGTACTGTGCCAGGAGAAGCGCCTGTTCTCTGAAATCTGTGGCGATGCTACTCGAAACCGTATATGTTCGACGAAACTAAGTGGTCGACATTGTGAGGGAGGAAACTCCACGTGTGAAACATATTTCCATTTTAAACTAAATGTTCTATCTGAAACTAAGTATTCGATACTCTGCCAGTAGAAGCGCCTGTTCAGTGAAATCTGTGCCGATGCCCCTCGAAACCGTATGTGTTCGTCGAAACTAAGTGGTCGACCTTGTGAGAGAGGAAACTCCAGATGCCAAACTTAGTTCCATTTTAAACTAATTGTTCTATCTGAAACTACGTGCTCGATACTGTGCCAGGAGCAGCGCCTGTTCTCTGAAATCTGTGGCGATGCTACTCGAAACCGTATGTGTTCGAGGAAACTAAGTGGTCGACCTTGTGGGAGAGGAAACTACAGATGCGAAGCTTAGTTCCATTTTAAACTAATTGTTCTATCTGAAACTAAGTGTTCGTTACTGTGCCAGGAGAAGCGCCTGTTCTCAGAAATCTGTGGCGATGCTACTCGAAACCGTATGTGTTCGACTAAACTAAGTGGTCGACCTTGTGAGAGAGGAAACTCCAGATGCGAAACTTACTACCATTTTAAACTAATTGTTCTATCTGAAACCAAGTGTTCGATACTGTGCCAGGAGAAGCGCCTGTTCTCTGAAATCTGTGGCGATGCCACTCGAAACCGTATGTGTTTGACGAAACTAAGTTGTCGACCTTGTAAGAGAGGAACTCCAGATGCGAAAATTAGTTCCATTTTAAACTAATTGTTCTATCTGAAACTAAGTGTTCGACACTGTGCCAGGAGAAGCGCCTGTTCTCTGAAATATGTGGCGATGCTACTCCAAACCGTATGTGTTCGACGTAACTAAGTGGTCGACCTTGTGAGGGATTAAACTCCAAATGCGAAACATAATTCCATTTTAAACTAAATGTTCTATCTGAAACTAAGTTTTCGATACTGTGCCAAGGGAAGCGCCTGTTCTCTGAAATCTGTGGCGGTGCCACTCGAAACCATATGGGTTCAACGAAACAAAGTGGTCGATTCTGTTTCAGGAGAAAAACCCGTTCGGTGAAATCTGTGGCAATACCACCCGAGACCGTATGTGTTCGACGAAACTAAGTGGTCGACCTTGAGAGGGAGGAAACTCCAAATGCGAAACATAGTTCCATTTTAAACTAATTGTGCTATCTGTAACAAAGTGTTCGATACTGTGCCAGGAGAAGCGCCTCTTCTCTAAAATCTGTGGCGATGCCACTCGAAACCATATGTGTTCGACGAAACTGAGTTGTCGATACTGTGCCAGGAGGAAATCCCGTTCGGGGAAATCTGTGGCGATACCACCCGAAACCTTATGTGTTCGACGAAACATAAGTCGTCGACCTTGTGAGAGAGGAAACTCCAGATGCGGAGCTTAGTTCCATTTTAAACTAATTGTTCTATCTGACACTCAGTGTTCGATACTGCGACAGGAGAAGCGCCAGTTCTCTGAAATCTGTGGCCATGCTACTCGAAACCGAATGCGTTCGACGAAACTAAGTGGTCGACCTTGTGAGAGAGGAAACTCCAATTGCGAAACATAGTTCCATTTTAAACTAATTGTTCTATCTGAAATTAAGTGTTCGATACTGTGCCAGGAGAAGCGGCTGTTCTCTGAAATCTGTGGCGATGCCACTCGAAACCGTATGTGTTCGACGAAACTAAGTGGCCGGCCTTGTGAGAGAGGAAACTCCAGATGCGAAACTTAGTTCCATTTTAAACTAATTGTTCTATCTGAAACTAAGTTTTCGATACTGTGCCAGGTGAAGCGCCTGTTCTCTGAAATCTGTCGCGATGCTACTCGAAACCGTATGTGTTCGACGAAACTATGGGGCCGCCTTGTGAGAGAGGAAACTCCAGATGCGAAACTTAGTACCATTTTAAACTAATTGTTCTATCTGAATCTAAGTGTTCGATAATGTGCTAGGAGAAGCGCCCGTTCACTGAAATCTGTGGCGATGCCCCTCGAAACCGTATGTGTTCGACGAAACTAAGTGGTCGACCTAGTGGGAGAGGAAACTCCAGATGCGAAACATAGTTCCATTTTAAATTAATTTTTTCTATCTGAAACTAAGTGTCGATACTGTGCCAGGAGAAACTCTCGTTCTGCAAAATCTGTGGCGATACTACTCGAAACCGAATGTGTTCGACGAAACTAAGTGGTCGACCTTGTGAGAGAGGAAACTCCAGATGCGAAACTTAGTACCATTTTAAACTAATTGTTCTATCGGAAACTAAGTTTTCGATACTGTGCCAGGAGACGCGCCAGTTCTCTGAAATGTGTGGCGATGCCACTCGAAACCGTATGTGTTCGACGAAATTAAGTCGTTGACTTTTTGAGAGAGGAAATTCCAGATGAGAAACATAGTTCCATTTTAAACTAATTGTTCTATCTGAAATTAAGTGTTCGATACTGTGCCAGGAGAAGCGGCTGTTCTCTGAAATCTGTGGCGATGCCACTCGAAACCGTATGTGTTCGACGAAACTAAGTGGCCGGCCTTGTGAGAGAGGAAACTCCAGATGCGAAACTTAGTTCCATTTTAAACTAATTGTTCTATCTGAAACTAAGTTTTCGATACTGTGCCAGGTGAAGCGCCTGTTCTCTGAAATCTGTCGCGATGCTACTCGAAACCGTATGTGTTCGACGAAACTATGGGGCCGCCTTGTGAGAGAGGAAACTCCAGATGCGAAACTTAGTACCATTTTAAACTAATTGTTTTATCTGAAACTAAGTGTTCGATACTGTGCCAGGAGAAGCGCCTGTTCTCTGAAATCAGTGGCGATGCTACTAGAAACCGTATGTGTTCGACAAAACTAAGTGGTCCACCTGGTGGGAGAGGAAACTCCAGATACGAAACATAGTTCCATTTTAAACTAATGGTTCTATCTGAAACTAAGTGTTCGATACTGTGCCAGGAGAAGCGCCTGTTCTCTGAAATCTGTGGCGATGCGCACTCGAAACGGTATGTGTTCGACCAAACTAAGTGGTCGCCTTCTGAGAGAAGAAACTCCAGATGCGAAGCTTATTTCCATTTTAAACTATTTGTTCTATCTGACACTAAGTGTTCGATACTGTGCCAGGAGAAGCGCCTGTTCTCTGAAATGTGTGGTGATGCTACTCGAAGCCGTATGTGTTCGACGAAACTAAGTGGTCGCCTTGTGAGAGAAGAAACTCCAGATGCGAAACTTAGTTTCTTTCAAAACTAACTGTTCTACCTGAAACTAAGTGTTCGATACTGTGCCAGGAGAAGCGCCTATTCTCTGAAATCTGTGGCGATGCCACTCGAAACCGTATGTGTTCGACCTTGTGCAAGAGGAAACTCCAGATGCGAAACTTAGTTCCATTTTAAACTAATTGTTCTATCGGTAACTAAGTGTTCGATACTGTGCCAGGAGAAGCGCCTGTTCTCTGAAATCTGTGGCGATGCCACTCGAAACCGTATGTGTTCGACCTTGTGAAAGAGGAAACTCCAGATGCGAAACTTAGTTCCATTTTAAACTAATTGTTCTATCGGTAACTAAGTGTTCGATACTGTACCAGGAGAAGCGCCTGTTCTCTGAAATGTGTGGCGATGCTACTCCAAGCCGTATGTGTTCGACGAAACTAAGTGGTCCCCTTGTGAGAGAAGAAACTCCAGATGCGAAACTTAGTTTCTTTTAAAACTAACTGTTCTACCTGAAACTAAGGGTTCGATACTGTGCCGGGAGAAGCGCCTGTTCTCTGAAATCTGTGGCGATGCTACTTGAAAACGTATGTGTTCGACGAAACTAAGTGGTCGACCTTGTGAGAGAGGAAACTCCAGATGCGAAACATAGTTCCATTTTAAACTAATTGTTCTATCTGAAACTAAGTGTTCGATACTGTGCCAGGAGAAGCGCCTGATCTCTGAAATGTGTGGCGATGCTACTCGAAACCGTATGTGTTCGACGAATCTAATTGGTCGACCTTGTGGGAGAGGAATCTCCAGATGCGAAACCTAGTTCCCTTTTAAACTAATTGTTCTATCTGATACTAAGTGTTTGATACTGTGCCAGGAGAAACTCCCGTTCTGGAGAATCTGTGGCGATACTACTCGAAACCGTGTGTGTTCGACGAAACTAAGTGGTCGAACTTGTGAGAGAGGACACTCCAGATGCGAAACATAGATCCAATTTAAACTAATTGTTCTATCTGATACTAAATGTTCGATACTGTGCCAGGAGAAGCGCCTGTTCTCTGAAATCGGTGGTGATGCTACTCGAAAACGTATGTGTTCGACGAAACTAAGTGCTCGACCTTGTGAGGGAGGAAACTCCAGATGCGAAACATATTTCCATTTTAAACTAATTGTTCTATCTGTAACTAAGTGTTTGATACTGTGCGAGGAGAAGCGCCTTTACTCTGAAATCTGTGGCGATGCCACTCGAAACCGTATCTGTTCGACGAAACTAAGTGGTCGCCTTGTGAAAGAGGAAACTCCAGATGCGAAACTGAGTTCCATTTAAAACTAATTGTTCTATCTGAAACTAAGTGTTTGATACTGTGCCAGGAGAAACTCCCGTTCTGGAGAATCTGTGGCGATACTACTCGAAACCGTGTGTGTTCGACGAAACTAAGTGGTCGACCTTGTGAGAGAGGACACTCCAGATGCGAAACATAGATCCATTTTAAACTAATTGTTCTATCTGATACTAAGTGTTCGATACTGTGCCAGGAGAAGCGCCTTTACTCTGAAATCTGTGGCGATGCCACTCGAAACCGTATCTGTTCGACGAAACTAAGTGGTCGCCTTGTGAAAGAGGAAACTCCAGATGCGAAACTGAGTTCCATTTAAAACTAATTGTTCTATCTGAAACTAAGTGTTTGATACTGTGCCAGGAGAAACTCCCGTTCTGGAGAATCTGTGGCGATACTACTCGAAACCGTGTGTGTTCGACGAAACTAAGTGGTCGACCTTGTGAGAGAGGACACTCCAGATGCGAAGCTTATTTCCATTAGAAACTAATTGTTTTATATGATACTAAGTGATCGATACTGTGCCAGGAGAAGCGCCTGTTCGCCGAAATCTCTGGCGATGCCACTCGAAACCGTATGTGTTCGACGAAACCAAGTGGTCCACCTTTTGAGAGAGGAAACTCTAGATGCGAAGGTTTGTTCCATTTAAAACGAGCTCTTCCATCTCAAACTAAGTGTTCGATACTGTGCCAGGACAAGCGCCTGTCCTCTGAAATCTGTGGCGATGCCACTTGAAACCGTATCTGTTCGACGAAATTAAGTGGTAGACCTTGTGGGAAAGGAAACTCCAGATGCGAAACATTGTTCCATTTTAAATTAATTGTTCTATCTGAAACTAAGTGTTCGATAATGTGCCAGGAGAAGCGCCTGTTCTCTGAAATCTGTGGCGATGCCACTCGAAACCGTATGTGTTCGGCGAAACTAAGTGGTCGACCTTGTGGGAGAGGAATCTCCAGATGCGAAACGTAGTTCAATTTTAAACAAATTGTTCTATCTGAAACTACGTGCTCGATACTGTGCCAGGAGAAGCGCCTGTTCTCTGAAATCTGTGGCGTTGCCACTCGAAACCGTATATGTTCAACGAAACTAATTGGTCGACCTTGTGGGAGAGGAATCTCCAGATGCGCAACGTAGTTCCATTTTAAACAAATTGTTCTATCTGAAACTACGTGCTCGATACTGTGCCAGGAGAAGCGCCTGTTCTCTGAAATCTGTGGCGTTGCCACTCGAAACCGTATATGTTCAACGAAACTAAGTGGTCGACCTTGTGGGAGAGGAAACTCCAGATGCCAGACTTAGTTTCATTTAAACTAATTGTTCTATCTAAAACTAAGTGTTCGATACTGTGCCAGGAGGAACGCCTGTTCTCTGAAATCTATCGCGATGCGCACCCGAAAACGTATGTGTTCGACGTAATTAATTGGTCGATACTGTGCCAGGGGAAACTCCCGTTCTGAAAAATCTGTGGCGATCCCACTCGAAACCGTATGTGTTTGACGAAACTAAGTGGTCGACTTTGTGGGAGAGGAAACTCCAGATGCGAAACTTAGTTCCATTTTAAACTAATTGTTCTATCTGAAAGTGTTCGATACTGTGCCAGGAGAAGCGCCTGTTCTCTGAAATCTGTGGCGATGCCCCTCGAAACCGTATGTGTTCGACGAATCTAAATGGTCGACCTTGTGAGAGAGGAAACTCCAGATGCGAAACTTAGTTCCATTTTAAATTAATTGTTCTATCCTAAACTAAGTGTTCCATACTGTGACAGGAGAAGCGCCTGTTCTCTGATACCTTTGGCGATGCCACTCGAAACCGTATCTGTTCGACGAAATTAAGTGGTCGACCTTGTGGGAAAGGAAACTCCAGATGCGAAACATTGTTCCATTTTAAATTAATTGTTCTATCTGAAACTAAGTGTTCGATACTGTGCCAGGAGAAGCGCCTGTTCTCTGAAATCTGTGGCGATGCCATTCGAAACCGTATGTGTTCGACGAAACTAAGTGGCGGACCTTGTGAGAGAGGAAACTTCAGATGCGAAACTTAGTTCCATTTTAAGTTAATTGTTCTATCTGAAACTAAGTGTTCGATACTCTGCCAGGAGAAGCGCCTGTTCTCTGAAATCTGTGGCGATGCCACTCGAAACCGTATGTGTTCGACGAAACTAAGTGGCCCACCTTGTGACAGAGGAAACACCAAATGCGAAACATAGTTCCATTTTAAACTAAGTGTTCTATCTGTCACTAAGTGTTCGATACTGTGCCAGGAGAAGCACCTCTTCTCTGAAATCTGTGGCGATGCTACTCGAAACCGTATGTGTTTAACGAAACTAAGTGGTCGACCTGGTGAGAGAGGAAACTCCAGATGCGAAACTTAATTCCATTTTAAACCAAATGTTCCATCTGAAACTAAGTGTTCGATACTCTGCCAGGAGAAGCGCCTGTTCTCTGAGATCAGTGGCGATGCTACTCGAAACCGTATGTGTTCGACGAACCTAAGTGTTCGACCTTGTGAGAGAGGAAACTCCAGATGCGAAGCTTATTTCCATTTTAAACTAATTGTTCTATTTGATACTAAGTGTTCGATACTGTGCCAGGGGAAGTGCCCGTTCTCTGAAATCTGTGGCGATGCTACTCGAAACCGTATGTGTTCGACGAAACTAAGTGGTCGACCTTGAGAGAGAGGAAACTCCAGATGCGAAACTTAGTTCCATTTAAAACTAATTGTTCTATCTGGAACTAAGTGTTCGATAGTGTGCCAGGATAAACGCCTGTTCTCTGATATCTGTGGCGATACCACTCCAAACCGTATGTGTTCGACGGAACTAAGTGGCCGACCTTGTGAGAGAGGAAACTTCAGATGCGAAACTTAGTTTCATTTTAAATTAATTGTTCTATCTGAAACTAAGTGTTCGATACTGTGCCAGGAGAAGCGGCTGTTCTCTGAAATCTGTGGCGATGCCACTCGAAAACGTATGTGTTCCACGAAACTAAGTGGCCGACCTTGTGAGAGAGGAAACTCCAGATGCGAGACTTAGTTCCATTTTAAACTAATTGTTCTGTCTGAAAGTGTTCGCTACTGTGCCAGGAGAAGTGCCTTTCTCTGAAATCTGTGGCGATGCTACTAGAAAACGAATGTGTTCGACGAATCTATATGGTCGACCTTGTGAGAGAGGAAACTCCAGATGCGAATCTTAGTTCCATTTTAAACTAATTGTTCTATCTGAAACTAAGTGTTCGATACTGTGCCAGGAGAAGCGCCTGTTCTCTGAAATCTGTCGCGATGCTACTCGAAACCGTATGTGTTCGACGAAACTAAGTGGCCCACCTTGTGAGAGAGGAAACACCAAACGCGAAACATTGTTCCATTTTAAACTAATTGTTCTATCTGAAACTAAGTGTTCGATAATGTGCCAGGAGAAGCGGCTGTTCTCTGAAATCTGTGGCGATGCCACTCGAAACCGTATGTGTTCGACGAAATTAAGTCGTCGACCTTGTGCGAAAGGAAACTCCAGATGCGGAACACTGTTCCATTTTAAACTAATTGATCTATCTGAAACTAAGTGTTCGATACTGTGCCAGGAGAAGCGCCGGTTCTCTGAAATCTGTGGCGACGCTACTCGAAACCGTATGTGTTCGACGAAACTAAGTGGTCGACCTTCTGAGAGAGGAAACTCCAGATGCGAAACTTAGGTCCATTTTAAACTAATTGTTCTATCTGAAACTAAGTGTTCGATACTGTGCCAGGAGAAGCGCCTGTTCTCTGAAATCTGTGGCGACGCTACTCGAAACCGTATGTGTTCGACGAAACTAAGTGGCCGACCTTGTGAGAGAGGAAACTGCAGATGCGAAACTTAGTTTCATTTTAAATTAATTGTTCTATCTGAAACTAAGTGTTCGATACTGTGCCAGGAGAAGCGGCTGTTCTCTGAAATCTGTGGCGATGCCACTTGAAAACGTATGTGTTCCACGAAACTAAGTGGCCGACCTTGTGAGAGAGGAAACTCCAGATGCGAGACTTAGTTCCATTTTAAACTAATTGTTCTGTCTGAAAGTGTTCGCTACTGTGCCAGGAGAAGTGCCTGTTCTCTGAAATCTGTGGCGATGCTACTAGAAAACGAATGTGTTCGACGAATCTAAATGGTCGACCTTGTGAGAGAGGAAACTCTAGATGCGAAACATAGTACAATTTTAAACTAAATGTTCTATCTGTCACTAAGTGTTCGATACTGTGCAAGGAGAAGCGCCGGTTCTCTGAAATCTGTGGCGACGCTACTCGAAACCGTATGTGTTCGACGAAACTAAGTGGTCGACCTTTTGAGAGAGGAAACTCCAGATGCGAAACTTAGTTACATTTTAAACTAATTGTTCTATCTGAAACTAAGTGTTCGATAATGTGCCAGGAGAAGCGCCTGTTCCCTGAAATCTGTGGCGATACCACTCGAAGCCGTATGTGTTCGACGCAACTAAGTGGTCGACCTTGTTGGAGAGGAAACACCGGATGAGAAGCCTATTTCCATTTAAAACTATTTGTTCTATCTGAAACTAAGTGTTCGATAGTGTGCCAGGAGAACCGCCTGGTATCTGAAATCTGTCGCGATGCTAATCGAGACCGTATGTGTTCGACGAAACTAAGTGGTCGACCTTGTCGGAGAGGAAACTCCAGATGCGAAACTTAGTCCCATTTTAAACAAATTGTTCTATATGAAACTAAGTGTTCGATACTCTGCCAGGAAAAGCGCCTGTTCTCTGCAATCTGTGGCGATGCCACTCGAAACCGTATGCGTTCGACGAAACTAAGTGGTCGACGTGGTGAGAGAGGAAACTCCACATGCGAAACACAGTTCCATTTTAAACTAATTGTTCTATCTGAAACTAAGTGTCCGATACTGTCCCAGGAGAAGCGCCTGTTCTCTGCAATCTGTGGCGATGCCACTCGAAACCGTATGCGTTCGACGAAACTAAGTGGTCGACGTGGTGAGAGAGGAAACTCCACATGCGAAACTTAGTACCATTTTAAACTAATTGTTCTATCGGAAACTAAGTTTTCGATACTGTGCCAGGAGACGCGCCAGTTCTCTGAAATGTGTGGCGATGCCACTCGAAACCGTATGTGTTCGACGAAATTAAGTCGTTGACTTTTTGAGAGAGGAAATTCCAGATGAGAAACATAGTTCCATTTTAAACTAATTGTTCTATCTGAAATTAAGTGTTCGATACTGTGCCAGGAGAAGCGGCTGTTCTCTGAAATCTGTGGCGATGCCACTCGAAACCGTATGTGTTCGACGAAACTAAGTGGCCGGCCTTGTGAGAGAGGAAACTCCAGATGCGAAACTTAGTTCCATTTTAAACTAATTGTTCTATCTGAAACTAAGTTTTCGATACTGTGCCAGGTGAAGCGCCTGTTCTCTGAAATCTGTCGCGATGCTACTCGAAACCGTATGTGTTCGACGAAACTATGGGGCCGCCTTGTGAGAGAGGAAACTCCAGATGCGAAACTTAGTACCATTTTAAACTAATTGTTTTATCTGAAACTAAGTGTTCGATACTGTGCCAGGAGAAGCGCCTGTTCTCTGAAATCAGTGGCGATGCTACTAGAAACCGTATGTGTTCGACAAAACTAAGTGGTCCACCTGGTGGGAGAGGAAACTCCAGATACGAAACATAGTTCCATTTTAAACTAATGGTTCTATCTGAAACTAAGTGTTCGATACTGTGCCAGGAGAAGCGCCTGTTCTCTGAAATCTGTGGCGATGCGCACTCGAAACGGTATGTGTTCGACCAAACTAAGTGGTCGCCTTCTGAGAGAAGAAACTCCAGATGCGAAGCTTATTTCCATTTTAAACTATTTGTTCTATCTGACACTAAGTGTTCGATACTGTGCCAGGAGAAGCGCCTGTTCTCTGAAATGTGTGGTGATGCTACTCGAAGCCGTATGTGTTCGACGAAACTAAGTGGTCGACCTTGTGAGGGAGGAAACTCCAGATGCGAAACATATTTCCATTTTAAACTAATTGTTCTATCTGTAACTAAGTGTTTGATACTGTGCGAGGAGAAGCGCCTTTACTCTGAAATCTGTGGCGATGCCACTCGAAACCGTATGTGTTCGACGAAACTAAGTGGTCGCCTTGTGAAAGAGGAAACTCCAGATGCGAAACTGAGTTCCATTTAAAACTAATTGTTCTATCTGAAACTAAGTGTTTGATACTGTGCCAGGAGAAACTCCCGTTCTGGAGAATCTGTGGCGATACTACTCGAAACCGTGTGTGTTCGACGAAACTAAGTGGTCGACCTTGTGAGAGAGGACACTCCAGATGCGAAACATAGATCCATTTTAAACTAATTGTTCTATCTGATACTAAGTGTTCGATACTGTGCCAGGAGAAGCGCCCGTTCTCTGAAATCGGTGGTGATGCTACTCGAAAACGTATGTGTTCGACGAAACTAAGTGGTCGACATTGTGAGAGAGGAAACTCCAGATGCGAAGCTTATTTCCATTAGAAACTAATTGTTTTATATGATACTAAGTGTTCGATACTGTGCCAGGAGAAGCGCCTGTTCGCCGAAATCTCTGGCGATGCCACTCGAAACCGTATGTGTTCGACGAAACCAAGTGGTCCACCTTGTGAGAGAGGAAACTCTAGATGCGAAGCTTTGTTCCATTTAAAACGAGCTCTTCCATCTCAAACTAAGTGTTCGATACTGTGCCAGGACAAGCGCCTGTCCTCTGAAATCTGTGGCGATGCCACTTGAAACCGTATCTGTTCGACGAAATTAAGTGGTAGACCTTGTGGGAAAGGAAACTCCAGATGCGAAACTTAGTTGCATTTTAAACTAATTGTTGTATCTGGAACTAAGTGTTCGTTACTGTTCCAGGATAAGCGCCTGTTCTCTGAAATATGTGGCGATTCTACTCGACACCGTATGTGTTCGACGAATCTAAGTGGTCGACCTTGTGAGAGAGGAAACTCCAGATGCGAAACTTAGTTCCATTTTAAACTAATTGTTCTATCTGAAACTATGTGTTCGATACTGTGCCAGGAGAAGCGCCTGTTCTCTGAGATCAGTGGCGATGCTACTCGAAACCGTATGTGTTCGACGAAACTAAGTGTTCGACCTTGTGAGAGAGGAAACTCCAGATGCGAAGCTTATTTCCATTTTAAACTAATTGTTCTATTTGATACTAAGTGTTCGATACTGTGCCAGGGGAAGTGCCCGTTCTCTGAAATCTGTGGCGATGCTACTCGAAACCGTATGTGTTCGACGAAACTAAGTGGTCGACCTTGAGAGAGAGGAAACTCCAGATGCGAAACTTAGTTCCATTTAAAACTAATTGTTCTATCTGGAACTAAGTGTTCGATAGTGTGCCAGGATAAACGCCTGTTCTCTGATATCTGTGGCGATACCACTCCAAACCGTATGTGTTCGACGGAACTAAGTGGCCGACCTTGTGAGAGAGGAAACTTCAGATGCGAAACTTAGTTTCATTTTAAATTAATTGTTCTATCTGAAACTAAGTGTTCGATACTGTGCCAGGAGAAGCGGCTGTTCTCTGAAATCTGTGGCGATGCTACTCGAAACCGTTTGTGTTCGACGAAACTAAGTGGTCCACCTTGTGAGAGAGGAAACTCCAGATGTGAAGTTTAGTTCCATTTAAAAGTAATTGTCCTATCTGATACTAAGTGTTCGATACTGTGCCAGGAGAAACGCCTGTTCTCTGAAATTTGTGGCAATGCCACCCGAAATCGTATGTGTTCGACGAAACTAAGTGGTCGCCTTGTGAGGGAAGAAACTCCAGATGCGAAACTTAGTACCATTTTAAACTAATTGTTCTATCTGAAAGTGTTCGATAATGTTCCATGAGAAGCGGCTGTTCTCTGAAATCTCTGGCGATGCCACTCGAAACCGTATGTGTTCGACGAAACTAAGTGGTCGACCTTGTGAGAGAGGAAACTCCAGAGGCGAAACTTAGTTCCCTTTTAAACTAATTGTTCTATCTGAAACTAAGTGTTCGATACTGTGCCAGGAGAAGAGCCTGTTCTCTGAAATCTGTGGCGACACCACTCGAAACCGTATGTGTTCGACGAAACTAAGTGGTCGACGTGGTGAGAGAGGAAACTCAAGATGCGAAACACAGTTCCATTTTAAACTAATTGTTCTATCTGAAACTAAGTGTTTGATAATATGCCAGGAGAAGCGCTTGTTCTCTGAAATCTGTGGCGATGCTACTCAAAACCGTATGTGTTCGACAAAACTAAGTGGTCGACCTTGTGGGAGAGGAAACTCCGTATGCGAATCTTAGTTCCATTTTAAACTGATTGTTCTATCTGAAACTAAGTGTTCGATACTGTGCCAGCAGAAGCGCCTGTTCTCTGAAATTTGTGGCGATGCCACTCGAAACTGTATGTGTTCGACGAAACTAAGTGATCGACCTTGTGAGAGAGGAAACTCCAGATGCGAAACTTAGTTTCATTTTAAACTAATTTTTCTATCTGAACTAAGTGTCCGATACTGTTCCAGGAGAAGCGCTTGTTTTCTGAAATCTGTGGCGATGCTACTCGAAACCGTATGTGTTCGACGCAACTAAGTGGTCGACCTTGTGGGAGAGGAAACTCCGGATGCGAAGCCTATTTCCATTTAAAACTATTTGTTCTATCTGAAACTAAGTGTTCGATACTGTGCCAGGAGAAGCGCCTGTTCTCTGAAATGTGTGGCAATGCCACTCGAAACTGTATGTGTTCGACGAAACTGAGTTGTCGATACTCTGCCAGTAGGAACTCCCGTTCGCGGAAACCTGTGGCGATACCACCCGAAACCGTATGTGTTCGACGAAACTAAGTGGCCGACCTTGTGAGGGAGGAAACTCCAGATGCGAAACTTACTTCCATTTTAAACTAATTGTTCTATCTGAAAGTAAGTGTTCGATACTGTGCCAGGAGAGGCGCCTGTTCTCTGAAATCTGTGGCGATGCTACTCGAAACCGTATGTGTTCGACGAAACTAAGTGGCCGACCTTGTGAGAGAGGAAACTCCAGATGCGAAACATAGTTCAATTTTAAACTAATTGTTCTCTCTGAAACTAAGTGTTCGATACTGTGCCAGGAGAAGCGGCTGTTCTGTGAAATCTGTGGCGATGCCACTCGAAACCGTATGTGTTCGACGAAACTAAGTGGTCGAACTTGTGAAAGAGGAAACTCCAAATGCGAAACATAGGTCCAATTTAAACAAATTGTTCTACCTGAAACTAAGTGCTCGATAATGTGCCAGGAGAAGCGCCCGTTCTCTGAAATCTGTGGCGATGGCACTCGAAACCGTATGTGTTCGACGAAACTAAGTTGTCGAACTTGTGAGAGACGAAACTCCAAATGCGAAACTTAGTTCCATTTTAAACTAATTGTTCTATCTGAAACTAAGTGTTCGTTACTGTGCCAGGAGAAGCGCCTGTTCTCTGAAATGTGTGACGATGCCACTCGAAACCGTATGTGTTCGACGAAACTAAGTGGTCCACCTTGCGAGAGAGGAAGCTCCAAATGCGAAAAATAGTTCCATTTTAAACTAATTGTTCTATCTGAAACTAAGTGTTCGATACTGTGCCAGGAGAAGCGCCTGTTCTCTGAAATCTGTGGCGATGCTACTCGAAACCGTATGTGTTCGACGAAACTAAGTGGCCGACCTTGTGAGAGAGGAAACTCCAGATGCGAAACTTAGTTCCATTTTAAACTAATTGTTCTATCTGAAACTAAGTGCTCGATAATGTGCCAGGAGAAGCGCCCGTTCTCTGAAATCTGTGGCGATGGCACTCGAAACCGTATGTGTTCGACGAAACTAAGTTGTCGAACTTGTGAGAGAGGAAACTCCAGATGCGAAACATAGTTCAATTTTAAACTAATTGTTCTCTCTGAAACTAAGTGTTCGATACTGTGCCAGGAGAAGCGGCTGTTCTGTGAAATCTGTGGCGATGCCACTCGAAACCGTATGTGTTCGACGAAACTAAGTGGTCGAACTTGTGAAAGAGGAAACTCCAAATGCGAAACATAGGTCCAATTTAAACAAATTGTTCTACCTGAAACTAAGTGCTCGATAATGTGCCAGGAGAAGCGTCCGTTCTCTGAAATCTGTGGCGATGGCACTCGAAACCGTATGTGTTCGACGAAACTAAGTTGTCGAACTTGTGAGAGACGAAACTCCAAATGCGAAACTTAGTTCCATTTTAAACTAATTGTTCTATCTGAAACTAAGTGTTCGTTACTGTGCCAGGAGAAGCGCCTGTTCTCTGAAATGTGTGACGATGCCACTCGAAACCGTATGTGTTCGACGAAACTAAGTGGTCCACCTTGCGAGAGAGGAAGCTCCAAATGCGAAAAATAGTTCCATTTTAAACTAATTGTTCTATCTGAAACTAAGTGTTCGATACTGTGCCAGGAGAAGCGCCTGTTCTCTGAAATCTGTGGCGATGCTACTCGAAACCGTATGTGTTCGACGAAACTAAGTGGCCGACCTTGTGAGAGAGGAAACTCCAGATGCGAAACTTAGTTCCATTTTAAACTAATTGTTCTATCTGAAACTAAGTGTTCGTTACTGTGCCAGGAGAAGCGCCTGTTCTCTGAAATGTGTGACGATGCCACTCGAAACCGTATGTGGTCGACGAAACTAAGTGGCCGACCTTGTGAGGGAGGAAACTCCAGATGCGAAACTTAGTTCCATTTTAAACTAATTGTTCTATCTGAAACTAAGTTTTTGATACTTTGCCAGGAGAAGCGCCTGTTCTCTGAAATCTGTGGCGATGCTACTCGAAACCGTATGTGTTCGACGAAACTAAGTGGTCGACCTTGTGAGAGAGGAAACTGCAGATGCGAAACTTACTTCCATTTTAAACTAATTGTTCTATCTGAAACTAAGTGTTCGATACTGTGCCAGGAGAGGCGCCTGTTCTCTGAAATCTGTGGCGATGCTACTCGAAACCGTATGTGTTCGACGAAACTAAGTGGCCGAACTTGTGAGAGAGGAAACTCCAAATGCGAAACATAGGTCCAATTTAAACAAATTGTTCTACCTGAAACTAAGTGCTCGATAATGTGCCAGGAGAAGCGCCCGTTCTCTGAAATCTGTGGCGATGCTACTCGAAACCGTATGTGTTCGACGAAACTAAGTGGCCGACCTTGTGAGGGAGGAAACTCCAGATGCGAAACTTAGTTCCATTTTAAACTAATTGTTCTATCTGAAACTAAGTTTTTGATACTTTGCCAGGAGAAGCGCCTGTTCTCTGAAATCTGTGGCGATGCTACTCGAAACCGTATGTGTTCGACGAAACTAAGTGGTCGACCTTGTGAGAGAGGAAACTGCAGATGCGAAACTTACTTCCATTTTAAACTAATTGTTCTATCTGAAACTAAGTGTTCGATACTGTGCCAGGAGAGGCGCCTGTTCTCTGAAATCTGTGGCGATGCTACTCGAAACCGTATGTGTTCGACGAAACTAAGTGGTGGACCTTGTGAGAGAGGAAACTCCAGATGCAAAACTTAGTTCCATTTTAAACTAAATGTTCCTTCTGAAACTAAGTGTTCGATACTGTGCCAGGAGAAGCGCCTGTTCTCTGAAATCTGTGGCGATGCCACTCGAAACCGTATGTGTTCGACGAAACTAAGTGGCCGACCTTGTGAGAGAGGAAACTGCAGATGCGAAACTTACTTCCATTTTAAACTAATTGTTCTATCTGAAACTAAGTGTTCGATACTGTGCCAGGAGAGGCGCCTGTTCTCTGAAATCTGTGGCGATGCTACTCGAAACCGTATGTGTTCGACTAAACTAAGTGGCCGACCTTGTGAGGGAGGAAACTCCAGATGCGAAACTTAGTTCCATTTTAAACTAATTGTTCTATCTGAAACTAAGTTTTTGATACTTTGCTAGGAGAAGCGCCTGTTCTCGGAAATCTGTGGCGATGCTACTCGAAACCGTATGTGTTCGACGAAACTAAGTGGTCGACCTTGTGAGAGAGGAAACTGCAGATGCGAAACTTGCTTCCATTTTAAACTAATTGTTCTATCTGAAACTAAGTGTTCGATACTGTGCCAGGAGAGGCGCCTGTTCTCTGAAATCTGTGGCGATGCTACTCGAAACCGTATGTGTTCGACGAAACTAAGTGGCCGACCTTGTGAGAGAGGAAACTCCAGATGCGAAACATAGTTCAATTTTAAACTAATTGTTCTCTCTGAAACTAAGTGTTCGATACTGTGCCAGGAGAAGCGGCTGTTCTGTGAAATCTGTGGCGATGCCACTCGAAACCGTATGTGTTCGACGAAACTAAGTGGCCGACCTTGTGAGAGAGGAAACTCCAGATGCCAAACTAAGTTCCATTTTAAACTAATTGTTCTATCTGAAACTAACTGTTCGATACTGTGCCAGGATTGGCGCCTGTTCTCTGAAATCTGTGGCGGTGCCACTCGAAACCGTATGTGGTCGACGAAACTAAGTGGTCGAACTTGTCAGAGAGGAAACGCCAAATGCGAAACATAGGTCCAATTTAAACTAATAGTTCTATCTGTAACTGAGTGTTCGATACTGCGCCAGGGGAAGTGCCTGTTCTCTGAAATCGGTGGCGATGCTACTCGAAACCGTATGTATTCATCGAAACTAAGTGGTCGAACTTGTGAAAGAGGAAACTCCAAATGCGAAACATAGGTCCAATTTAAACAAATTGTTCTACCTGAAACTAAGTGCTCGATAATGTGCCAGGAGAAGCGCCCGTTCTCTGAAATCTGTGGCGATGCCACTCGAAACCGTATGTGTTCGACGAAACTAAGTTGTCGAACTTGTGAGAGACGAAACTCCAAATGCGAAACTTAGTTCCATTTTAAACTAATTGTTCTATCTGAAACTAAGTGTTCGTTACTGTGCCAGGAGAAGCGCCTGTTCTCTGAAATGTGTGACGATGCCACTCGAAAACGTATGTGTTCGACGAAACTAAGTGGTCCACCTTGCGAGAGAGGAAGCTCCAAATGCGAAAAATAGTTCCATTTTAAACTAATTGTTCTATCTGAAACTAAGTGTTCGATACTGTGCCAGGAGAAGCGCCTGTTCTCTGAAATCTGTGGCGATGCTACTCGAAACCGTATGTGTTCGACGAAACTAAGTGGCCGACCTTGTGAGAGAGGAAACTCCAGATGCGAAACATAGTTCAATTTTAAACTAATTGTTCTCTCTGAAACTAAGTGTTCGATACTGTGCCAGGAGAAGCGGCTGTTCTGTGAAATCTGTGGCGATGCCACTCGAAACCGTATGTGTTCGACGAAACTAAGTGGCCGACCTTGTGAGGGAGGAAACTCCAGATGCGAAACTTAGTTCCATTTTAAACTAATTGTTCTATCTGAAACTAAGTTTTTGATACTTTGCCAGGAGAAGCGCCTGTTCTCTGAAATCTGTGGCGATGCTACTCGAAACCGTATGTGTTCGACGAAACTAAGTGGTCGACCTTGTGAGAGAGGAAACTGCAGATGCGAAACTTACTTCCATTTTAAACTAATTGTTCTATCTGAAACTAAGTGCTCGATACTGTGCCAGGAGAAGCGCCTGTTCTCTGAAATCTGTGGCGATGCCACTCGAAACCGTATCTGTTCGACGAAATTAAGTGGTCGCCTTGTGAGGGAAGAAATTCCAGATGCGAAATTTAGTACAATTTTAAACTAATTGTTCTATCTATAACTAAGTGTTCGACACTGTGCCAGGAGAAACGCCTGTTCTCTGAAATCGGTGGCGATGCTACTCGAAACTGTATCTGTTCGACGAAACTAAATGGTCGAACTTGTGAGAGAGGAAACTACAAATGCGAAACTTAGTTCCATTTAAAACTAATTGTTCTATCTGAAACTAAGTGTTCGATACTGTGCCAGGAGAAGCGGCTGTTCTCTGAAATGTGTGGCGATGCTACTCGAAACCGTAGGTGTTCGACGAATCTAAATGTTCGACGTTGTGGGAGAGGAATCTCCAGATGCGAAATTTAGTTCCATTTTAAACAAATTGTTCTATCTGAAACTAAGTGCTCGATACTGTGCCAGGAGAAGCGCCTGTTCTCTGAAATCTGTGGCAATGCCACTCGAAACCGTATCTGTTCGACGAAATTAAGTGGTCGCCTTGTGAGGGAAGAAATTCCAGATGCGAAATTTAGTACAATTTTAAACTAATTGTTCTATCTATAACTAAGTGTTCGACACTGTGCCAGGAGAAACGCCTGTTCTCTGAAATCGGTGGCGATGCTACTCGAAACTGTATCTGTTCGACGAAACTAAGTGGCCGACCTTGTGAGAGAGGAAACTCCAGATGCGAAACATAGTTCAATTTTAAACTAATTGTTCTCTCTGAAACTAAGTGTTCGATACTGTACCAGGAGTAGCGGCTGTTCTGTGAAATCTGTGGCGATGCCACTCGAAACCGTATGTGTTCGACGAAACTAAGTGGCCGACCTTGTGAGGGAGGAAACTCCAGATGCGAAACTTAGTTCCATTTTAAACTAATTGTTCTATCTGAAACTAAGTTTTTGATACTTTGCCAGGAGAAGCGCCTGTTCTCTGAAATCTGTGGCGATGCTACTCGAAACCGTATGTGTTCGACGAAACTAAGTGGTCGACCTTGTGAGAGAGGAAACTAGAGATGCGAAACTTACTTCCATTTTAAACTAATTGTTCTATCTGAAACTAAGTGTTCGATACTGTGCCAGGAGAGGCGCCTGTTCTCTGAAATCTGTGGCGATGCTACTCGAAACCTTATGTGTTCGACGAAACTAAGTGGCCGAACTTGTGAGAGAGGAAACTCCAAATGCGAAACATAGGTCCAATTTAAACAAATTGTTCTACCTGAAACTAAGTGCTCGATAATGTGCCAGGAGAAGCGCCCGTTCTCTGAAATCTGTGGCGATGCTACTCGAAACCGTATGTGTTCGACGAAACTAAGTGGCCGACCTTGTGAGGGAGGAAACTCCAGATGCGAAACTTAGTTCCATTTTAAACTAATTGTTCTATCTGAAACTAAGTTTTTGATACTTTGCCAGGAGAAGCGCCTGTTCTCTGAAATCTGTGGCGATGCTACTCGAAACCGTATGTGTTCGACGAAACTAAGTGGTCGACCTTGTGAGAGAGGAAACTGCAGATGCGAAACTTACTTCCATTTTAAACTAATTGTTCTATCTGAAACTAAGTGTTCGATACTGTGCCAGGAGAGGCGCCTGTTCTCTGAAATCTGTGGCGGTGCCACTCGAAACCGTATGTGTTCGACGAAACTAAGTGGCCGACCTTGTGAGAGAGGAAACTCCAGATGCGAAACATAGTTCAATTTTAAACTAATTGTTCTCTCTGAAACTAAGTGTTCGATACTGTGCCAGTAGAAGCGGCTGTTCGGTGAAATCTGTGGCGATGCCACTCGAAACCGTATGTGTTCGACGAAACTAAGTGGCCGACCTTGTGAGAGAGGAAACTCCAGATGCCAAACTAAGTTCCATTTTAAACTAATTGTTCTATCTGAAACTAACTGTTCGATACTGTGCCAGGATTGGCGCCTGTTCTCTGAAATCTGTGGCGGTGCCACTCGAAACCGTATGTGTTCGACGAAACTAAGTGGTCGAACTTGTGAGAGAGGAAACGCCAAATGCGAAACATAGGTCCAATTTAAACTAATAGTTCTATCTGTAACTGAGTGTTCGATACTGCGCCAGGGGAAGTGCCTGTTCTCTGAAATCGGTGGCGATGCTACTCGAAACCGTATGTATTCATCGAAACTAAGTGGTCGAACTTGTGAGAGAGGAAACTCCAAATGCGAAACATAGGTCCAATTTAAACAAATTGTTCTACCTGAAACTAAGTGCTCGATAATGTGCCAGGAGAAGCGCCCGTTCTCTGAAATCTGTGGCGATGCCACTCGAAACCGTATGTGTTCGACGAAACTAAGTTGTCGAACTTGTGAGAGAGGAAATTCCAAATGCGAAACTTAGTTCCATTTTAAACTAATTGTTCTATCTGAAACTAAGTGTTCGTTACTGTGCGAGGAGAAGCGCCTGTTCTCTGAAATCGGTGGCGATGCTACTCGAAACTGTATCTGTTCGACGAAACTAAGTGGTCGACCTTGTGAGAGAGGAAACTCCAGATGCGAAACTTAGTTACATTTTAAACTAATTGTTCTATCTGAAACTAACTGTTCGATACTGTGCCAGGGGAAGCGCCTGTTCCCTGAAATCTGTGGCGATACCACTCGAAGCCGTATGTGTTCGACGCAACTAAGTGGTCGACCTGGTGGGAGAGGAAACTCCGGATGCGAAGCCTATTTCCATTTAAAACTATTTGTTCTATCTGAAACTAAGTGTTCGATAATGTGCCAGGAGAACCGCCTGGTATCTGAAAACTCTGGCGATGCCACTCGAAACCGTATGTGTTTGACGAAATTAAGTCGTCGACCTTTTGGGAGAGGAAACTCCAGATGCGAAACATAGTTCCATTTTATACTAATTGTTCTATCGGAAACTAAGCGTTCGATACTGTGCCAGGGGAAGCGCCTGTTCTCTGAAATCTGTGGCGATGCCACTCGAAACCGTATGTGTTCGACGAAACTAAGTGGCCGACCTTGTGAGAGAGGAAACGCCAGATGCGAAACTTAGATCCATTTTAAACTAATTGTTCTATCTGAAAGTGTTCGATACTGTCCCAGGAGAAGCGCCTGTTCTCTGATATCAGTGGCGATGCTACTCGAAACGGTATATGTTCGATTAAACTAAGTGGTCCACCTTGTGAGAGAGGAAACTCCAGATGCGAAGCTTAGTTCCATTTAAAAGTAATTGTTCTCTCTGATACTAAGTGTCCGATACTGTCCCAGGAGAAGCGCCTGTTCCCTGAAATCTGTGGCGATACCACTCGAAGCCGTATGTGTTCGACGCAACTAAGCGGTCGACCTTGTGGGAGAGGAAACTCCGGATGCGAAGCCTATTTCCATTTAAAACTATTTGTTCTATCTGAAACTAAGTGTTCAATAGTGTGCCAGGAGAACCGCCTGGTATCTGAAATCTGTGGCGATGCTACTCAAAACCGTATGTGTTCGACGAAACTAAGTGGTCGACCTTGTGGGAGAGGAAACTCCGTATGCGAAACTTAGTTCCATTTTAAACTGATTGTTCTATCTGAAACTAAGTGTTCGACACTGTGCCAGGAGAAGCGCCTGTTCTCTGAAATTTGTGGCGATGCCACTCGAAACTGTATGTTTTCGACGAAACTAAGTGATCGACCTTGTGAGAGAGGAAACTCCGTATGCGAAACTTAGTTCCATTTTAAACTGATTGTTCTATCTGAAACTAAGTGTTCGATACTGTGCCAGGAGAAGCGCCTGTTCTCTGAAATCTGTGGCGATACCACTCGAAACCGTATGTGTTCCGAAACTAAGTGGTCGACCTGGTGAGAGAGGAAACTCAAGATGCGAAACACAGTTCCATTTTAAACTAATTGTTCTATCTGAAACTAAGTGTTTGATAGTATGCCAGGAGAAGCGCTTGCTCTCTGAAATCTGTGGCGATGCTACTCAAAACCGTATGTGTTCGACGAAACTAAGTAGTCGACCTTGTGGGAGAGGAAACTCCGTATGCGAATCTTAGTTCCATTTTAAACTGATTGTTCTATCTGAAACTAAGTGTTCGACACTGTGCCAGGAGAAGCGCCTGTTCTCTGAAATTTGTGGCGATGCCACTCGAAACTGTATGTTTTCGACGAAACTAAGTGATCGACCTTGTGAGAGAGGAAACTCCGTATGCGAAACTTAGTTCCATTTTAAACTGATTGTTCTATCTGAAACTAAGTGTTCGATACTGTGCCAGGAGAAGCGCCTGTTCTCTGAAATCTGTGGCGATGCTAATCGAAACCGTATGTGTTCCGAAACTAAGTGCCCGCCTTGTGAGAGAGGAAACTCCAGATGCGAAACTTAGTTCCATTTTAAACTAATTGTTCTATCTGAAACTATGTGTTCGATACTGTGCCAGTAGAAGCGCCTGTTCTCTGAAATCTGTGGCGATGCCACTCGAAACCGTATGTGTTCGACGAAACTAAGTGGCCGACCTTGTGAGAGAGGAATCTCCAGGTGCGAAACTTAGTTCCATTTTAAACTAATTGTTCTATCTGAAAGTGTTCGATACTGTGCCAGGAGAAGCGCCTGTTCTCTGATATCTGTGGCAATGCTACTCGAAACCGTATGTGTTCGACGAATCTAAATGGTCGACCTTGTGAGAAAGGAAACTCCAGTTGCGAAACTTAGTTATATTTTAAACTAATTGTTCTATCTGAAACTAAGTGTTCGATACTGTGCCAGGAGAAGCGCCTGTTCCCTGAAATCTGTGGCGATACCACTCGAAGCCGTATGTGTTCGACGCAACTAAGTGGTCGACTCTGTGGAAGAGGAAACTCCGGATGCGAAGCCTATTTCCATTTAAAACTATTTGTTCTATCTGAAACTAAGTGTTCGATAGTGTGCCAGGAGAACCGCCTGGTATCTGAAATCTGTCGCGATGCTAATCGAGACCGTATGAGTTCGACGAAACTAAGTGGTCGACCTTGTGGGAGAGGAAACTCCGTATGCGAAACTTAGTTACATTTTAAACTGATTGTTCTATCTGAAACTAAGTGTTCCATACTGTGCCAGGAGTAGCGCCTGTTCTCTGAAATTTGTGGCGATGCCACTCGAAACTGTATGTGTTCGCCGAAACTAAGTGATCGACCTTGTGAGAGAGGAAACTCCAGATGCGAAACTTAGTTTCATTTTAAACTAATTTTTCTATCTGAACTAAGTGTCCGATACTGTCCCAGGAGAAGCGCTTGTTCTCTGAAATCTGTGGCGATGCTACTCGAAACCGTATGTGTTCGACGAAACTAAGTGGTCGACCTTGTGGGAGAGGAAACTCCGGATGCGAAGCCTATTTCCATTTAAAACTATTTGTTCTATCTGAAACTAAGTGTTCGATAGTGTGCCAGGAGAACCGCCTGGTATCTGAAATCTGTGGCGATGCTACTCGAAACTGTATGTGTTCGACGAAACTAAGTGATCGACCTTGTGAGAGAGGAAACTCCAGATGCGAAACTTAGTTACATTTTAAACTAATTGTTCTATCTGAGACTAAGTGTTCGATACTGTGCCAGGAGAAGCGCCTGTTCCCTGAAATCTGTGGCGATACCACTCGAAGCCGTATGTGTTCGACGCAACTAAGTGGTCGACCTTGTGGGAGAGGAAACTCTGGATGCGAAGCCTATTTCCATTTAAAACTATTTGTTCTATCTGAAACTAAGTGTTCGATAGTGTGCCAGGAGAACCGCCTGGTATCTGATATCTGTGGCAATGCTACTCGAAACCGTATGTGTTCGACGAATCTAAATGGTCGACCTTGTGAGAGAGGAAACTCCAAATGCGAAACTTAGTTACATTTTAAACTAATTGTTCTATCTGAAACTAAGTGTTCGATACTGTGCCAGGGGAAGCGCCTGTTCCCTGAAATCTGTGGCGATACCACTCGAAGCCGTATGTGTTCGACGCAACTAAGTGGTCGACCTGGTGGGAGAGGAAAATCCGGATGCGAAGCCTATTTCCATTTAAAACTATTTGTTCTATCTGAAACTAAGTGTTCGATAATGTGCCAGGCGAACCGCCTGGTATCTGAAAACTCTGGCGATGCCACTCGAAACCGTATGTGTTTGACGAAATTAAGTCGTCGACCTTTTGGGAGAGGAAACTCCAGATGCGAAACTTAGTACCATTTTAAACTAATTGTTCTATTTGAAACTAAGTGCTCGATACTGTGGCAGGAGAAGCGCCTGTTCTCTGAAATCTCTGGCGATGCCACTCGAAACCGTATGTGTTCGACGAAATAAAGTCGTCGACCTTGTGGGAGAGGAAACTCCAGATGCGAAACTTAGTACCATTTTAAACTAATTGTTCTATCTGAAAGTGTTCGATACTGTTCCATGAGAACCGGCTGTTCTCTGAAATCTCTGGCGATGCCACTCGAAACCGTATGTGTTCGACGAAATTAAGTCGTCGACCTTGTGCGAAAGGAAACTCCAGATGCGAAACACTGTTCCATTTTAAACTAATTGATCTATCTGAAACTAAGTGTTCGATACTGTGCCAGGAGAAGCGCCTGTTCTCTGAAATCTGTGGCGACGCTACTCGAAACCGTATGTGTTCGACGAAACTAAGTGATCGACCTTGTGAGAGAGGAAACTCCAGATGCGAAACTTAGTTTCATTTTAAACTAATTTTTCTATCTGAACTAAGTGTCCGATACTGTCCCAGGAGAAGCGCCTGTTCTCTGAAATCTGTGGCGATGCCACTCGAAACCGTATGCGTTCGGCGAAACTAAGTTGTCGACCTTGTGAGAGAGGAAACTCCAGATGCGAAACATAGTTCCATTTTAAACTAATTGTTCCATCTGAAATTAAGTGTTCGATACTGTGCCAGGAGAAGCTGCTGTTCTCTGAAATCTGTGGCGATGCTACTCGAAACCGACTGTTTTCCAAGAAACTAAGTGGCCGCCTTGTGAGGGAGGAAACTCCAGATGCGAAACTTAGTACCATTTTAAACTATTTGTTCTATCGGAAACTAAGCGTTCGATACTGTACCAGGGGAAGCGCCTGTTCTCTGAAATCCGTGGCGATGCCACTCGAAACCGTATGTGTTCGACGAAACTAAGTGGTCGACCTTGTGGGAGAGGAAACTCCAGATGCGAAACACAGTTCCATTTTATACTAATTGTTCTATCGGAAACTAAGCGTTCGATACTGTGCCAGGGGAAGCGCCTTTTCTCTGAAATCTGTGGCGATGCCACTCGAAACCGTATGTGTTCGACGAAACTAAGTGGCCGACCTTGTGAGAGAGGAAACGCCAGATGCGAAACTTAGTTCCATTTTAAACTAATTGTTCTATCTGAAAGTGTTCGATACTGTCCCAGGAGAAGCGCCTGTTCTCTGATATCTGTCGCCATGCTACTCGAAACCGTATGTGTTCGACGAAACTAAGTGGTCGACCTTGTGGGAGAGGAAACTCCAGATGCCAAACTTAGTTTCATTTTAAACTAATTGTTCTATCGGAAACTAAGCGTTCGATACTGTGCCAGGGGAAGCGCCTGTTCTCTGAAATCCGTGGCGATGCCACTCGAAACCGTATGTGTTCGACGAAACTAAGTGGTCGACCTTGTGGGAGAGGAAACTCCAGATGCGAAACATAGTTCCATTTTATACTAATTGTTCTATCTGAAACTATGTGTCCGATACTGTGCCAGGAGAAGCGCCTGTTCTCTGAAATCTGTGGCAATGCTACTCGAAACCGTATGTGTTCGACGAAAATAAGTGGTCGACTTTGTGGTAGAGAAAACTCCAGATGCGAAACATAGTTCCATTTTATACTAATTGTTCTATCTGAAACTAAGTGTTCGGTACTGTGCCTGGAGAAGCGCTCGTTCTGTGAAACCTGTGGCGATACCACTCGAAACGGTATGTGTTCGACGAAACTGAGCGGTCGACCTTGTGAGAGAGGAAACTCCAGACGCGAATCTTAGTGCCATTTTAAACTAATTGTTCTATCTGAAACTTTGTGTCCGATACTGTGCCAGGAGAAGCGCCTGTTCTCTGAAATGTGTGGCGATGCCACTCGAAACCGTATGTGTTCGACGAAACTAAGTGGTCGACCTTGTGAGAGAGGAAACTCCAAATGCGAACCTTAGTTTCAATTTAAACTAATTTTTCTATCTGAAACTAAGTGTCCGATATTGTCCCAGGAGAAGCGCCTGTTCTCTGAAATCTGTGGCGATGCTACTCGAAACCGTATGTGTTCGACGAAAATAAGTGGTCGACCTTGTGGTAGAGAAAACTCCAGATGCGAAACATAGTTCCATTTTATACTAATTGTTCTATCTGAAACTAAGTGTTCGGTACTGTGCCTGGAGAAGCGCTCGTTCTGTGAAACCTGTGGCGATGCCACTCGAAACGGTATGTGTTCGACGAAACTGAGCGGTCGACCTTGTGAGAGAGGAAACTCCAGATGCGAAACTTAGTTTCATTTTAAACTAATTGTTCCATCTGAAATTAAGTATTCGATACTGTGCCAGGAGAAGCTGCTGTTCTCTGAAATCTGTGGCGATGCCACTCGAAACCGTATGTGTTCGACGAAACTAAGTGGCCGACCTTGTGAGAGAGGAAACTGCAGATGCGAAACTTAGTTCCATTTTAAATTAATTGTTCTATCTGAAACTAAGTGTTCGATACAGTGCCAGGAGAAGCGCCTGTTCTCTGAAATCTGTGGGGATGCTACTCGAAACCGTATGTGTTCGAGGAAACTAAGTGGTCGATACTTTGCCAGGAGAAACTCGCGTTCGGCGAAATCTGTGGCGATACCACTCGAAACCGTATGTGTTCGACGAAACTAAGTGGTCGCTTTGTGAAAGAGGAAACTCCAGATGCGAAACTTAGTTCCCTTTAAAACTAATTGTTCCATCTGAAACTAAGTGTTCGATACTGTGCCAGGAGAAGCGCCTGTTCTCTGAAATCTGTGGCGATACCACTCGAAACCGTATGTGTTCGACGAAACTAAGTGGCCGACCTTGTGAGAGAGGAAATTCCAGATGCGAAACATAGTTGCATTTTAAACTAATTGTTCTATCTGAATCTAAGTGTTCGATACTGTGCCAGGAGAAACTCCCGTTCTGCGAAATCTGTGGCGATACTACTCGAAACCGTATGTGTTCGAAGAAACTAAGTGGTCGACCGTGTGAGAGAGGAAACTCCAAATGCGAAATATATTTCCATTTTAAACTAAATATTCTAACTGAAACTAAGTGTTCGATACTGTGCCAGGAGAAGCGCCTGTTCTCTGAAATGTGTGGCGATTCCAATCGAAACCGCCTGTGTTCGACGAAACTAAGTGGTCGCCTTGTGAAAGAGGAAACTCCAGATGCGAAACTTAGTTCCATTTAAAACTAATTGTTCCATCTGAAGCTAAGAGTTCGATACTGTGCCAGGACAAGCGCCTGTTCTCTGAAATGTGTGACGATGCCACTCGAATCCGTATGTGTTCGACGAAATTAAGTCGTCGACCTTGTGAAAGAGGAATCTCCAGTTGCGAATCTTAGTTCCATTTTAAACTAATTGTTCTATCTGACACTAAGTGTTCGATACTGTGCCAGCAGAAGCGCCTGTTCTCTGAAATCTGTGGCGATGCCACTCGAAACCGTATGTGTTCGACGAAACTAAGTGGCCGACCTTGTGGGAGAGGAAACTCCAGACGCGAAACTTAGTGCCATTTTAAACTTATTGTTCTATCTGAAACTAAGTGTTCGATACTGTGCCAGCAGAAGCGCCTGTTCTCTGAAATCTGTGGCGATGCCACTCGAAACCGTATGTGTTCGACGAAACTAAGTGGCCGACCTTGTGAGAGAGGAAACTCCAGGCGCAAAACTTAGTGCCATTTTAAACTTATTGTTCTATCTGAAACTAAGTGTTCGATACTGTGCCAGCAGAAGCGCCTGTTCTCTGAAATCTGTGGCGATGCCACTCGAAACCGTATGTGTTCGACGAAACTAAGTGGCCGACCTTGTGAGAGAGGAAACTCCAGACGCGAAACTTAGTGCCATTTTAAACTTATTGTTCTATCTGAAACTAAGTGTTCGATACTGTGCCAGCAGAAGCGCCTGTTCTCTGAAATCTGTGGCGATGCCACTCGAAACCGTATATGTTCGACGAAACTAAGTGGCCGACCTTGTGAGAGAGGAAACTTCAGATGCGAAGCTTAGTTCCATTTTAAACTAATTGTTCCATCTGAAATTAAGTGTTCGATACTGTACAAGGAGAAGCGGATGTTCTCTGAAATCTGTGGCGATGCCACTTGAAACCGTATGTGTTCGACGAAACTAAGTGTCCTACCTTGTGATAGAGGAAACTCCAGCTGCGAAACTTAGTTCAATTTTAAACTAAATGTTCCATCTGAAACTAAGTGTTCGATACTGTGCCAGGAGAAGCGCCTGTTCCTTGAAATCTGTGCCGATGCCACTCGAAACCGTATGTCTTCGACGGAACTAAGTGGTTGATCTTGTGAGAGAGGATATTCCAGATGCGAAACATAGTTCCATTTTAAACTAATTGTTCTGTCTGAAATAAGTGTTCGATACTGTGCCAGGCGAAGCGCCTGTTCTCTGAAATCTGTGGGGATGCTACTCGAAACCGTTTGTGTTCCACGAAACTAAGTGGTCAACCTGCTGAGAGAGGAAACTCCAGATGCGAAACTTAGTTCCATTTTAAACAAATTGTTCTATCTGAAACTAAGTGTTCGATACTGTGCCAGGAGAAGCGCCTGTTCTCTGAAATCTGTGGCGATGCTACTCGAAACCGTATGTGTTCGACGAAACTAAGTGGCCGACCTTGTGAGAGAGGAAACTTCAGATGCGAAACTTAGTTCCATTTTAAACTAATTGTTCCATCTGAAATTTAGTGTTCGATACTGTGCCAGAAGAAGCGCCTCTTCTGTGAAATCTGTGGCGATGCTCCTCGAAACCGTATGTGTTCGACGAATCTAAATGGTCGACCTTGTGAGGGAGGAAATTCCAGATGCGAAACTTAATTCCATTTTAAACCAAATGTTCCATCTGAAACTAAGTGTTCGATACTGTGCCAGGAGAAGCGGCTGTTCTCTGAAATCTGTGACGATACCACTCGAAACCGTATGTGTTTGACGATACTAAGTGGTCCACCTTGTGAGAGAGGAAACTCCAAATAGGAAACATAGTTCCATTTTGTAAGTAATTGTTCTATCTGATACTAAGCGTTCGATACTGTGCCAGGAGAAGCGCCTGTTCTATGAAATCTGTGGCGATGCCACTCGAAACCGTATATGTTTGACGATACTTAGTGGCCGACCTTGTGAGAGAGGAAATTCCAGATGTCAAACTTAGATCCATTTTAAACTAATTGTTCTATCCGAAACTAAGTGTTCGATACTGTGCCAGGAGAAACGCCTGTTCTCTGAAATCTGTGGCGATGCCAATCGAAACCGTATGTGTTCGATGAAACTAAGTGGCCGACCTTGTGAGAGAGGAAACTCCAGATGCGAAACTTAGTTCCATTTTAAACTAATTGTTCTATCTGAAAGTGTTCGATACTGTCCCAGGAGAAGCGCCTGTTCTTTGATATCTGTCGCCATTCTACTCGAAACCGTATGTGTTCGACGAAACTAAGTGGTCGACATTGTGGGACAGGAAACTCCAGATGCGAAACTTAGTTCCATTTTAAACAAATTGTTCTATCTGAAACTAAGTGTTCGATACAGTGCCAGGAGAAGCGCCTGTTCTCTGAAATCTGTGGGGATGCTACTCGAAACCGTATGTGTTCGAGGAAACTAAGTGGTCGATACTTTGCCAGGAGAAACGCCTGTTCTCTGAAATCTGTGGCGATGCCAATCGAAACCGTATGTGTTCGACGAAACTCAGTGGCCGACCTTGTGAGAGAGGAAATTCCAGATGCCAAACTTAGTTCCATTTTAAACTAATTGTTCTATCTGAAACTAAGTGTTCGATACTGTGCCAGGGGAAACGCCTGTTCTCTGAAATCTGCCGCGATGCTACTCGAAACCGTATGTGTTCGACGAAACTAAGTGGTCGACCTTCTGAGAGAGGAAACTCCAGATGCGAAACTTACTTCCATTTTAAACTAATTGTTCTATCTGAAACTAAGTGTTCGATACTGTGCCCGGAGAAGCGCCTGTTCTCTGAACTGTGTGGCGATGCCACTCTAAACCGTATGTGTTCGACGAAATTAAGTCGTCGGCCTTGTGAAAGAGGAATCTCCAGTTGCGAATCTTAGTTCCATTTTAAACTAATTGTTCTATGTCAAACTCAGTGTTCGATACTGCGCCAGGAGAAGCGCGTGTTCTCTGAAATCAGTCGCGATGCTCCTCGAAACCGTATGTGTTCGACTAATCTAAATGGTCGACCTTGTGAGGGAGGAAATTCCAGATGCGAAACTTAGTTCCATTTTAAACTTATTGTTCTATCTGAAACTAAGTGTTCGATACTGTGCCAGCAGAAGCGCCAGTTCTCTGAAATCTGTGGCGATGCCACTCGAAACCGTATGTGTTCGACGAAACTAAGTGGCCGACCTTGTGAGAGAGGAAACTCCAAAGCGAATCTTAGTGCCATTTTAAACTTATTGTTCTATCTGAAACTAAGTGTTCGATACTGTGCCAGCAGAAGCGCCTGTTCTCTGAAATCTGTCGCGATGCTCCTCGAAACCGTATGTGTTCGACGAATCTAAATGGTCGACCTTGTGAGGGAGGAAATTCCAGATGCGAAACTTAGTTCCATTTTAAACTTATTGTTCTATCTGAAACTAAGTGTTCGATACTGTGCCAGCAGAAGCGCCTGTTCTCTGAAATCTGTGGCGATGCCACTCGAAACCGTATGTGTTCGACGAAACTAAGTGGCCGACCTTGTGAGAGAGGAAACTCCAGGCGCAAAACTTAGTGCCATTTTAAACTTATTGTTCTATCTGAAACTAAGTGTTCGATACTGTGCCAGCAGAAGCGCCTGTTCTCTGAAATCTGTGGCGATGCCACTCGAAACCGTATGTGTTCGACGAAACTAAGTGGCCGACCTTGTGAGAGAGGAAACTCCAGACGCGAAACTTAGTACCATTTTAAACTTATTGTTCTATCTGAAACTAAGTGTTCGATACTGTGCCAGCAGAAGCGCCTGTTCTCTGAAATCTGTGGCGATGCTACTCGAAACCGTATATGTTCGACGAAACTAAGTGGCCGACCTTGTGAGAGAGGAAACTTCAGATGCGAAGCTTAGTTCCATTTTAAACTAATTGTTCCATCTGAAATTAAGTGTTCGATACTGTACAAGGAGAAGCGGATGTTCTCTGAAATCTGTGGCGATGCCACTTGAAACCGTATGTGTTCGACGAAACTAAGTGGCCTACCTTGTGATAGAGGAAACTCCAGCTGCGAAACTTAGTTCAATTTTAAACTAAATGTTCCATCTGAAACTAAGTGTTCGATACTGTGCCAGGAGAAGCGCCTGTTCTCTGAAATCTGTGCCGATGCCACTCGAAACCGTATGTGTTCGACGAAACTAAGTGGTTGATCTTGTGAGAGAGGATATTCCAGATGCGAAACATAGTTCCATTTTAAACTAATTGTTCTGTCTGAAATAAGTGTTCGATACTGTGCCAGGCGAAGCGCCTGTTCTCTGAAATCTGTGGGGATGCTACTCGAAACCGTTTGTGTTCCACGAAACTAAGTGGTCAACCTTCTGAGAGAGGAAACTCCAGATGCGAAACTTAGTTCCATTTTAAACAAATTGTTCTATCTGAAACTAAGTGTTCGATACTGTGCCAGGAGAAGCGCCTGTTCTCTGAAATCTGTGGCGATGCTACTCGAAACCGTATGTGTTCGACGAAACTAAGTGGCCGACCTTGTGAGAGAGGAAACTTCAGATGCGAAACTTAGTTCCATTTTAAACTAATTGTTCCATCTGAAATTTAGTGTTCGATACTGTGCCAGAAGAAGCGCCTCTTCTGTGAAATCTGTGGCGATGCTCCTCGAAACCGTATGTGTTCGACGAATCTAAATGGTCGACCTTGTGAGGGAGGAAATTCCAGATGCGAAACTTAATTCCATTTTAAACCAAATGTTCCATCTGAAACTAAGTGTTCGATACTGTGCCAGGAGAAGCGCCCGTTGTCTGAAATCTGTGGCTATGGCACTCGAAACCGTATGTGTTCGACGAAACTAAGTGGCCCACCTTGTGGCAGAGGAAACACCAAATGCGAAACATAGTTCCATTTTAAACTAAGTGTTCTATCTGTCACTAAGTGTTCGATACTGTGCCGGGAGAAGCGCCTGTTTCCTGATATCTGTGGCGATGCCACTCGAAACCGTATGTGTTCGACGAAACTAAGTGGCCGACCTTGTGAGAGAGGAAACTCCAGACGCGAAACTTAGTGCCATTGTAAACTTATTGTTCTATCTGAAACTAAGTGTTCGATACGGTGCCAGCAGAAGCGCCTGTTCTCTGAAATCTGTGGCGATGCCACTCGAAACCGTATGTGTTCGACGAAACTAAGTGGCCGACCTTGTGAGAGAGGAAACTTCAGATGCGAAGCTTAGTTCCATTTTAAACTAATTATTCCATCTGAAATTAAGTGTTCGATACTGTACCAGGAGAAGCGGCTGTTCTCTGAAATCTGTGGCGATGCTACTCGAAACCGAATGTTTTCCACGAAACTAAGTGGCCGCCTTGTGAGGGAGGAAACTCCAGATGGGAAACTTAGTACCAATTTAAACTAATTGTTCTATCTGAAACTAAGTTTTCGATAATGTGCCAGCAGAAGCGCCTGTTCTCTGAAATCTGTGGCGATGCCACTCGAAACCGTATGTGTTCGACGAAACTAAGTGGCCGACCTTGTGAGAGAGGAAACTTCAGATGCGAAGCTTAGTTCCATTTTAAACTAATTGTTCCATCTGAAATTAAGTGTTCGATACTGAACCAGGAGAAGCGGCTGTTCTCTGAAATCTGTGGCGATGCCACTTGAAACCGTATGTGTTCGACGAAACTAAGTGGCCGACCTTGTGAGAGAGGAAACTCCAGATGCGAAACTTAGTTCAATTTTAAACTAAATGTCCCATCTGAAACTAAGTGTTCGATACTGTGCCAGGAGAAGCGCCTGTTCTCTGAAATATGTGCCGATGCCACTCGAAACCGTATGTGTTCGACGAAACTAAGTGGCCGACCTTGTGAGAGAGGAAACTTCAGATGCGAAGCTTATTTCCATTTTAAACTAATTGTTCCATCTGAAATTAAGTGTTCGATACTGTACCAGGAGAAGCGGCTGTTCTCTGAAATCTGTGGCGATGCCACTTGAAACCGTATGTGTTCGACGAAACTAAGTGGCCGACCTTGTGAGAGAGGAAACTCCAGATGCGAAACTTAGTTCAATTTTAAACTAAATGTCCCATCTGAAACTAAGTGTTCGATACTGTGCCAGGAGAAGCGCCTGTTCTCTGAAATCTGTGCCGATGCCACTCGAAACCGTATGTGTTCGACGCAACTAAGTGGCCGACCTTGTGAGAGAGGAAACTCCAAATGCGAAACTTAGTTCCATTTAAAACTAATTGTTCGATCTGAAACTAAGTTTTCGATACTGTGCCAGGAGAAGCGCATGTTCTCTGAAATGTGTGGCGATGCCACTCGAAACCGTATGTGTTCGACGAAAGTAAGTGGTTGATCTTGTGAGAGAGGATATTCCAGATGCGAAACTAATTTCCATTTTAAACTTAGTGTTCTAGCTGTAACTAAGTGTTCGGTACTGCGCCAGCAGAAGCGCCTGTTCTCTGAAAACAGTGGCGATGCTACTCGAAACCGTATGTGTTCGACGAAACTAAGTGGTCCACCTTGAGGGAGAGGAAACTCCAGATGCGAAACTTAATTCCATTTTAAACCAAATGTTCCATCTGAAACTAAGTGTTCGATACTGTGCCAGGAGAAGCGCCCGTTGTCTGAAATCTGTGGCTATGGCACTCGAAACCGTATGTGTTCGACGAAACTAAGTGGCCCACCTTGTGGCAGAGGAAACACCAAATGCGAAACATAGTTCCATTTTAAACTAAGTGTTCTATCTGTCACTAAGTGTTCGATACTGTGCCAGCAGAAGCGCCTCTTCTCTGAAATCTGTGGCGATGCTACTCGAAACCGTATGTGTTCGACGAAACTAAGTGGCCCACCTTGTGACAGAGGAAACACCAAATGCGAAACATAGTTCCATTTTAAACTAATTTTTCTATCTGAAACTAAGTGTTCGATACTGTGCCAGGGGAAGCGCCTGTTCTCTGAAATCTGTGGCGATGCTACTCCAAACCGTATGTGTTCGACGAAACTAAGTGGTCGACCTTGTGAAAGAGGAATCTCCAGTTGCGAATCTTAGTTCCATTTTAAACTAATTGTTCTATGTGAAACTCAGTGTTCGATACTGCGCCAGGAGAAGCGCGTGTTCTCTGAAATCAGTCGCGATGCTCCTCGAAACCGTATGTGTTCGACGAATCTAAATGGTCGACCTTGTGAGGGAGGAAATTCCAGATGCGAAACTTAGTTCCATTTTAAACTTATCGTTCTATCTGAAACTAAGTGTTCGATACTGTGCCAGCAGAAGCGCCTGTTCTCTGAAATCTGTGGCGATGCCACTCGAAACCGTATGTGTTCGACGAAACTAAGTGGTCGACCTTGTGAAAGAGGAATCTCCAGTTGCGAAACTTAGTTCCATTTTAAACTAATTGTTCTATGTGAAACTCAGTGTTCGATACTGCGCCAAGAGAAGCGCGTGTTCTCTGAAATCAGTCGCGATGCTCCTCGAAACCGTATGTGTTCGACAAATCTAAATGGTCGACCTTGTGAGGGAGGAAATTCCAGATGCGAAACTTAGTTCCATTTTAAACTTATTGTTCTATCTGAAACTAAGTGTTCGTTACTGTGCCAGCAGAAGCGCCTGTTCTCTGAAATCTGTGGCGATGCCACTCGAAACCGTATGTGTTCGACGCAACTAAGTGGCCGACCTTGTGAGAGAGGAAACTCCAAATGCGAAACTTAGTTCCATTTAAAACTAATTGTTCGATCTGAAACTAAGTGTTCGATACTGTGCTAGCATAAGCGCCTGTTCTCTGAAATCTGTGGCGATGCCACTCGAAACCGTATGTGTTCGACGAAACTAAGTGGCCGACCTTGTGAGAGAGGAAACTCCAGACGCGAAACTTAGTGCCATTTTAAACTTATTGTTCTATCTGAAACTAAGTGTTCGATACGGTGCCAGCAGAAGCGCCTGTTCTCTGAAATCTGTGGCGATGCCACTCGAAACCGTATGTGTTCGACGAAACTAAGTGGCCGACCTTGTGAGAGAGGAAACTTCAGATGCGAAGCTTAGTTCCATTTTAAACTAATTGTTCCATCTGAAATTAAGTGTTCGATACTGTACCAGGAGAAGCGGCTGTTCTCTGAAATCTGTGGCGATGCTACTCGAAACCGAATGTTTTCCACGAAACTAAGTGGCCGCCTTGTGAGGGAGGAAACTCCAGATGGGAAACTTAGTACCAATTTAAACTAATTGTTCTATCTGAAACTAAGTTTTCGATAATGTGCCAGCAGAAGCGCCTGTTCTCCGAAATCTGTGGCGATGCCACTCGAAACCGTATGTGTTCGACGAAACTAAGTGGCCGACCTTGTGAGAGAGGAAACTTCAGATGCGAAGCTTAGTTCCATTTTAAACTAATTGTTCCATCTGAAATTAAGTGTTCGATACTGTACCAGGAGAAGCGGCTGTTCTCTGAAATCTGTGGCGATGCCACTTGAAACCGTATGTGTTCGACGAAACTAAGTGGCCGACCATGTGAGAGAGGAAACTCCAGACGCGAAACTTAGTGCCATTTTAAACTAAATGTCCCATCTGAAACTAAGTGTTCGATACTGTGCCAGGAGAAGCGCCTGTTCTCTGAAATCTGTGCCGATGCCACTCGAAACCGTATGTGTTCGACGCAACTAAGTGGCCGACCTTGTGAGAGAGGAAACTCCAAATGCGAAACTTAGTTCCATTTAAAACTAATTGTTCGATCTGAAACTAAGTGTTCGATACTGTGCCAGCATAAGCGCCTGTTCTCTGAAATCTGTGGCGATGCCACTCGAAACCGTATGTGTTCGACGAAACTAAGTGGCCGACCTTGTGAGAGAGGAAACTCCAGACGCGAAACTTAGTGCCATTTTAAACTTATTGTTCTATCTGAAACTAAGTGTTCGATACGGTGCCAGCAGAAGCGCCTGTTCTCTGAAATCTGTGGCGATGCCACTCGAAACCGTATGTGTTCGACGAAACTAAGTGGCCGACCTTGTGAGAGAGGAAACTTCAGATGCGAAGCTTAGTTCCATTTTAAACTAATTGTTCCATCTGAAATTAAGTGTTCGATACTGTACCAGGAGAAGCGGCTGTTCTCTGAAATCTGTGGCGATGCTACTCGAAACCGAATGTTTTCCACGAAACTAAGTGGCCGCCTTGTGAGGGAGGAAACTCCAGATGGGAAACTTAGTACCAATTTAAACTAATTGTTCTATCTGAAACTAAGTTTTCGATAATGTGCCAGCAGAAGCGCCTGTTCTCTGAAATCTGTGGCGATGCCACTCGAAACCGTATGTGTTCGACGAAACTAAGTGGCCGACCTTGTGAGAGAGGAAACTTCAGATGCGAAGCTTAGTTCCATTTTAAACTAATTGTTCCATCTGAAATTAAGTGTTCGATACTGTACCAGGAGAAGCGGCTGTTCTCTGAAATCTGTGGCGATGCCACTTGAAACCGTATGTGTTCGACGAAACTAAGTGGCCGACCTTGTGAGAGAGGAAACTCCAGACGCGAAACTTAGTGCCATTTTAAACTAAATGTCCCATCTGAAACTAAGTGTTCGATACTGTGCCAGGAGAAGCGCCTGTTCTCTGAAATCTGTGCCGATGCCACTCGAAACCGTATGTGTTCGACGCAACTAAGTGGCCGACCTTGTGAGAGAGGAAACTCCAAATGCGAAACTTAGTTCCATTTAAAACTAATTGTTCGATCTGAAACTAAGTGTTCGATACTGTGCCAGCATAAGCGCCTGTTCTCTGAAATCTGTGGCGATGCCACTCGAAACCGTATGTGTTCGACGAAACTAAGTGGCCGACCTTGTGAGAGAGGAAACTCCAGACGCGAAACTTAGTGCCATTTTAAACTTATTGTTCTATCTGAAACTAAGTGTTCGATACGGTGCCAGCAGAAGCGCCTGTTCTCTGAAATCTGTGGCGATGCCACTCGAAACCGTATGTGTTCGACGAAACTAAGTGGCCGACCTTGTGAGAGAGGAAACTTCAGATGCGAAGCTTAGTTCCATTTTAAACTAATTGTTCCATCTGAAATTAAGTGTTCGATACTGTACCAGGAGAAGCGGCTGTTCTCTGAAATCTGTGGCGATGCTACTCGAAACCGACTGTTTTCCACGAAACTAAGTGGCCGCCTTGTGAGGGAGGAAACTCCAGATGGGAAACTTAGTACCAATTTAAACTAATTGTTCTATCTGAAACTAAGTTTTCGATAATGTGCCAGCAGAAGCGCCTGTTCTCTGAAATCTGTGGCGATGCCACTCGAAACCGTATGTGTTCGACGAAACTAAGTGGCCGAACTTGTGAGAGAGGAAACTTCAGATGCGAAGCTTAGTTCCATTTTAAACTAATTGTTCCATCTGAAATTAAGTGTTCGATACTGTACCAGGAGAAGCGGCTGTTCTCTGAAATCTGTGGCGATGCCACTTGAAACCGTATGTGTTCGACGAAACTAAGTGGCCGACCTTGTGAGAGAGGAAACTCCAGATGCGAAACTTAGTTCAATTTTAAACTAAATGTCCCATCTGAAACTAAGTGTTCGATACTGTGCCAGGAGAAGCGCCTGTTCTCTGAAATATGTGCCGATGCCACTCGAAACCGTATGTGTTCGACGAAACTAAGTGGCCGACCTTGTGAGAGAGGAAACTTCAGATGCGAAGCTTATTTCCATTTTAAACTAATTGTTCCATCTGAAATTAAGTGTTCGATACTGTACCAGGAGAAGCGGCTGTTCTCTGAAATCTGTGGCGATGCCACTTGAAACCGTATGTGTTCGACGAAACTAAGTGGCCGACCTTGTGAGAGAGGAAACTCCAGATGCGAAACTTAGTTCAATTTTAAACTAAATGTCCCATCTGAAACTAAGTGTTCGATACTGTGCCAGGAGAAGCGCCTGTTCTCTGAAATCTGTGCCGATGCCACTCGAAACCGTATGTGTTCGACGCAACTAAGTGGCCGACCTTGTGAGAGAGGAAACTCCAAATGCGAAACTTAGTTCCATTTAAAACTAATTGTTCGATCTGAAACTAAGTTTTCGATACTGTGCCAGGAGAAGCGCATGTTCTCTGAAATGTGTGGCGATGCCACTCGAAACCGTATGTGTTCGACGAAAGTAAGTGGTTGATCTTGTGAGAGAGGATATTCCAGATGCGAAACTAATTTCCATTTTAAACTTAGTGTTCTAGCTGTAACTAAGTGTTCGGTACTGCGCCAGCAGAAGCGCCTGTTCTCTGAAAACAGTGGCGATGCTACTCGAAACCGTATGTGTTCGACGAAACTAAGTGGTCCACCTTGAGGGAGAGGAAACTCCAGATGCGAAACTTAATTCCATTTTAAACCAAATGTTCCATCTGAAACTAAGTGTTCGATACTGTGCCAGGAGAAGCGCCCGTTGTCTGAAATCTGTGGCTATGGCACTCGAAACCGTATGTGTTCGACGAAACTAAGTGGCCCACCTTGTGGCAGAGGAAACACCAAATGCGAAACATAGTTCCATTTTAAACTAAGTGTTCTATCTGTCACTAAGTGTTCGATACTGTGCCAGCAGAAGCGCCTCTTCTCTGAAATCTGTGGCGATGCTACTCGAAACCGTATGTGTTCGACGAAACTAAGTGGCCCACCTTGTGACAGAGGAAACACCAAATGCGAAACATAGTTCCATTTTAAACTAATTTTTCTATCTGAAACTAAGTGTTCGATACTGTGCCAGGGGAAGCGCCTGTTCTCTGAAATCTGTGGCGATGCTACTCCAAACCGTATGTGTTCGACGAAACTAAGTGGTCGACCTTGTGAAAGAGGAATCTCCAGTTGCGAATCTTAGTTCCATTTTAAACTAATTGTTCTATGTGAAACTCAGTGTTCGATACTGCGCCAGGAGAAGCGCGTGTTCTCTGAAATCAGTCGCGATGCTCCTCGAAACCGTATGTGTTCGACGAATCTAAATGGTCGACCTTGTGAGGGAGGAAATTCCAGATGCGAAACTTAGTTCCATTTTAAACTTATCGTTCTATCTGAAACTAAGTGTTCGATACTGTGCCAGCAGAAGCGCCTGTTCTCTGAAATCTGTGGCGATGCCACTCGAAACCGTATGTGTTCGACGAAACTAAGTGGTCGACCTTGTGAAAGAGGAATCTCCAGTTGCGAAACTTAGTTCCATTTTAAACTAATTGTTCTATGTGAAACTCAGTGTTCGATACTGCGCCAGGAGAAGCGCGTGTTCTCTGAAATCAGTCGCGATGCTCCTCGAAACCGTATGTGTTCGACAAATCTAAATGGTCGACCTTGTGAGGGAGGAAATTCCAGATGCGAAACTTAGTTCCATTTTAAACTTATTGTTCTATCTGAAACTAAGTGTTCGTTACTGTGCCAGCAGAAGCGCCTGTTCTCTGAAATCTGTGGCGATGCCACTCGAAACCGTATGTGTTCGACGCAACTAAGTGGCCGACCTTGTGAGAGAGGAAACTCCAAATGCGAAACTTAGTTCCATTTAAAACTAATTGTTCGATCTGAAACTAAGTGTTCGATACTGTGCTAGCATAAGCGCCTGTTCTCTGAAATCTGTGGCGATGCCACTCGAAACCGTATGTGTTCGACGAAACTAAGTGGCCGACCTTGTGAGAGAGGAAACTCCAGACGCGAAACTTAGTGCCATTTTAAACTTATTGTTCTATCTGAAACTAAGTGTTCGATACGGTGCCAGCAGAAGCGCCTGTTCTCTGAAATCTGTGGCGATGCCACTCGAAACCGTATGTGTTCGACGAAACTAAGTGGCCGACCTTGTGAGAGAGGAAACTTCAGATGCGAAGCTTAGTTCCATTTTAAACTAATTGTTCCATCTGAAATTAAGTGTTCGATACTGTACCAGGAGAAGCGGCTGTTCTCTGAAATCTGTGGCGATGCTACTCGAAACCGAATGTTTTCCACGAAACTAAGTGGCCGCCTTGTGAGGGAGGAAACTCCAGATGGGAAACTTAGTACCAATTTAAACTAATTGTTCTATCTGAAACTAAGTTTTCGATAATGTGCCAGCAGAAGCGCCTGTTCTCCGAAATCTGTGGCGATGCCACTCGAAACCGTATGTGTTCGACGAAACTAAGTGGCCGACCTTGTGAGAGAGGAAACTTCAGATGCGAAGCTTAGTTCCATTTTAAACTAATTGTTCCATCTGAAATTAAGTGTTCGATACTGTACCAGGAGAAGCGGCTGTTCTCTGAAATCTGTGGCGATGCCACTTGAAACCGTATGTGTTCGACGAAACTAAGTGGCCGACCATGTGAGAGAGGAAACTCCAGACGCGAAACTTAGTGCCATTTTAAACTAAATGTCCCATCTGAAACTAAGTGTTCGATACTGTGCCAGGAGAAGCGCCTGTTCTCTGAAATCTGTGCCGATGCCACTCGAAACCGTATGTGTTCGACGCAACTAAGTGGCCGACCTTGTGAGAGAGGAAACTCCAAATGCGAAACTTAGTTCCATTTAAAACTAATTGTTCGATCTGAAACTAAGTGTTCGATACTGTGCCAGCATAAGCGCCTGTTCTCTGAAATCTGTGGCGATGCCACTCGAAACCGTATGTGTTCGACGAAACTAAGTGGCCGACCTTGTGAGAGAGGAAACTCCAGACGCGAAACTTAGTGCCATTTTAAACTTATTGTTCTATCTGAAACTAAGTGTTCGATACGGTGCCAGCAGAAGCGCCTGTTCTCTGAAATCTGTGGCGATGCCACTCGAAACCGTATGTGTTCGACGAAACTAAGTGGCCGACCTTGTGAGAGAGGAAACTTCAGATGCGAAGCTTAGTTCCATTTTAAACTAATTGTTCCATCTGAAATTAAGTGTTCGATACTGTACCAGGAGAAGCGGCTGTTCTCTGAAATCTGTGGCGATGCTACTCGAAACCGAATGTTTTCCACGAAACTAAGTGGCCGCCTTGTGAGGGAGGAAACTCCAGATGGGAAACTTAGTACGAATTTAAACTAATTGTTCTATCTGAAACTAAGTTTTCGATAATGTGCCAGCAGAAGCGCCTGTTCTCTGAAATCTGTGGCGATGCCACTCGAAACCGTATGTGTTCGACGAAACTAAGTGGCCGACCTTGTGAGAGAGGAAACTTCAGATGCGAAGCTTAGTTCCATTTTAAACTAATTGTTCCATCTGAAATTAAGTGTTCGATACTGTACCAGGAGAAGCGGCTGTTCTCTGAAATCTGTGGCGATGCCACTTGAAACCGTATGTGTTCGACGAAACTAAGTGGCCGACCTTGTGAGAGAGGAAACTCCAGACGCGAAACTTAGTGCCATTTTAAACTAAATGTCCCATCTGAAACTAAGTGTTCGATACTGTGCCAGGAGAAGCGCCTGTTCTCTGAAATCTGTGCCGATGCCACTCGAAACCGTATGTGTTCGACGCAACTAAGTGGCCGACCTTGTGAGAGAGGAAACTCCAAATGCGAAACTTAGTTCCATTTAAAACTAATTGTTCGATCTGAAACTAAGTGTTCGATACTGTGCCAGCATAAGCGCCTGTTCTCTGAAATCTGTGGCGATGCCACTCGAAACCGTATGTGTTCGACGAAACTAAGTGGCCGACCTTGTGAGAGAGGAAACTCCAGACGCGAAACTTAGTGCCATTTTAAACTTATTGTTCTATCTGAAACTAAGTGTTCGATACTGTGCCAGCAGAAGCGCCTGTTCTCTGAAATCTGTGGCGATGCCACTCGAAACCGTATGTGTTCGACGAAACTAAGTGGCCGACCTTGTGAGAGAGGAAACTTCAGATGCGAAGCTTAGTTCCATTTTAAACTAATTGTTCCATCTGAAATTAAGTGTTCGATACTGTACCAGGAGAAGCGGCTGTTCTCTGAAATCTGTGGCGATGCTACTCGAAACCGAATGTTTTCCACGAAACTAAGTGGCCGCCTTGTGAGGGAGGAAACTCCAGATGGGAAACTTAGTACCAATTTAAACTAATTGTTCTATCTGAAACTAAGTTTTCGATAATGTGCCAGCAGAAGCGCCTGTTCTCTGAAATCTGTGGCGATGCCACTCGAAACCGTATGTGTTCGACGAAACTAAGTGGCCGAACTTGTGAGAGAGGAAACTTCAGATGCGAAGCTTAGTTCCATTTTAAACTAATTGTTCCATCTGAAATTAAGTGTTCGATACTGTACCAGGAGAAGCGGCTGTTCTCTGAAATCTGTGGCGATGCCACTTGAAACCGTATGTGTTCGACGAAACTAAGTGGCCGACCTTGTGAGAGAGGAAACTCCAGATGCGAAACTTAGTTCAATTTTAAACTAAATGTCCCATCTGAAACTAAGTGTTCGATACTGTGCCAGGAGAAGCGCCTGTTCTCTGAAATCTGTGCCGATGCCACTCGAAACCGTATGTGTTCGACGAAACTAAGTGGCCCACCTTGTGACAGAGGAAACACCAAATGCGAAACATAGTTCCATTTTAAACTAATTTTTCTATCTGAAACTAAGTGTTCGATACTGTGCCAGGGGAAGCGCCTGTTCTCTGAAATCTGTGGCGATGCTACTCCAAACCGTATGTGTTCGACGAAACTAAGTGGTCGACCTTGTGAAAGAGGAATCTCCAGTTGCGAATCTTAGTTCCATTTTAAACTAATTGTTCTATGTGAAACTCAGTGTTCGATACTGCGCCAGGAGAAGCGCGTGTTCTCTGAAATCAGTCGCGATGCTCCTCGAAACCGTATGTGTTCGACGAATCTAAATGGTCGACCTTGTGAGGGAGGAAATTCCATATGCGAAACTTAGTTCCATTTTAAACTTATCGTTCTATCTGAAACTAAGTGTTCGATACTGTGCCAGCAGAAGCGCCTGTTCTCTGAAATCTGTGGCGATGCCACTCGAAACCGTATGTGTTCGACGAAACTAAGTGGTCGACCTTGTGAAAGAGGAATCTCCAGTTGCGAAACTTAGTTCCATTTTAAACTAATTGTTCTATGTGAAACTCAGTGTTCGATACTGCGCCAGGAGAAGCGCGTGTTCTCTGAAATCAGTCGCGATGCTCCTCGAAACCGTATGTGTTCGACAAATCTAAATGGTCGACCTTGTGAGGGAGGAAATTCCAGATGCGAAACTTAGTTCCATTTTAAACTTATTGTTCTATCTGAAACTAAGTGTTCGTTACTGTGCCAGCAGAAGCGCCTGTTCTCTGAAATCTGTGGCGATGCCACTCGAAACCGTATATGTTCGACGAAACTAAGTGGCCGACCTTGTGAGAGAGGAAACTTCAGATGCGAAGCTTAGTTCCATTTTAAACTAATTGTTCCATCTGAAATTAAGTGTTCGATACTGTACCAGGAGAAGCGGCTGTTCTCTGAAATCTGTGGCGATGCCACTTGAAACCGTATGTGTTCGACGAAACTAAGTGGCCTACCTTGTGAGAGAGGAAACTCCAGATGCGAAACTTAGTTCAATTTTAAACTAAATGTTCCATCTGAAACTAAGTGTTCGATACTGTGCCAGGAGAAGCGCCTGTTCTCTGAAATCTGTGCCGATGCCACTCGAAACCGTATGTGTTCGACGAAACTAAGTGGTTGATCTTGTGAGAGAGGATATTCCAGATGCGAAACATAGTTCCATTTTAAACTAATTGTTCTGTCTGAAATAAGTGTTCGATACTGTGCCAGGCGAAGCGCCTGTTCTCTGAAATCTGTGGGGATGCTACTCGAAACCGTTTGTGTTCCACGAAACTAAGTGGTCAACCTTCTGAGAGAGGAAACTCCAGATGCGAAACTCCATTTTAAACAAATTGTTCTATCTGAAACTAAGTGTTCGATACTGTGCCAGGAGAAGCGCCTGTTCTCTGAAATCTGTGGCGATGCTACTCGAAACCGTATGTGTTCGACGAAACTAAGTGGCCGACCTTGTGAGAGGGGAAACTTCAGATGCGAAACTTAGTTCCATTTTAAACTAATTGTTCCATCTGAAATTAAGTGTTCGATACTGTGCCAGAAGAAGCTCCTCTTCTCTGAAATCTGTGGCGATGCTACTCGAAACCGTATGTGTTCGACGAAACTAAGTGGCCCACCTTGTGACAGAGGAAACACCAAATGCGAAACATAGTTCCATTTTAAACTAATTTTTCTATCTGAAACTAAGTGTTCGATACTGTGCCAGGGGAAGCGCCTGTTCTCTGAAATCTGTGCCGATGCCACTCGAAACCGTATGTGTTCGACGCAACTAAGTGGCCGACCTTGTGAGAGTGGAAACTCCAAATGCGAAACTTAGTTCCATTTAAAACTAATTGTTCGATCTGAAACTAAGTTTTCGATACTGTGCCAGGAGAAGCGCATGTTCTCTGAAATGTGTGGCGATGCCACTCGAAACCATATGTGTTCGACGAAAGTAAGTGGTTGATCTTGTGCGAGAGGATATTCCAGATGCGAAACTAATTTCCATTTTAAACTAAGTGTTCTAGCTGTAACTAAGTGTTCGGTACTGCGCCAGCAGAAGCGCCTGTTCTCTGAAAACAGTGGCGATGCTACTCGAAACCGTATGTGTTCGACGAAACTAAGTGGTCCACCTTGAGGGAGAGGAAACTCCAGATGCGAAACTTAGTTCCATCTGAAACTAAGTGTTCGATACTGTGCCAGGAGAAGTGCCTGTTCTATGAAATCTGTGGCGATGCTACTCGAAACCGTATGTGTTCGACGAAACTAAGTGGTCGACCTTGTGAGGGAGGAAACTCCAGACGCGTAACTTAGTGCCATTTTAAACTTATTGTTCTATCTGAAACTAAGTGTTCGATACTGTGCCAGCAGAAGCGCCTGTTCTCTGAAATCTGTGGCGATGCCACTCGAAACCGTATGTGTTCGACGAAACTAAGTGGCCGACATTGTGAGAGAGGAAACTTCAGATGCGAAGCTTAGTTCCATTTTAAACTAATTGTTCCATCTGAAATTAAGTGTTCGATACTGTACCAGGAGAAGCGGCTGTTCTCTGAAATCTGTGGCGATGCCACTTGAAACCGTATGTGTTCGACGAAACTAAGTGGCCGACCTTGTGAGAGAGGAAACTCCAGATGCGAAACTTAGTTCAATTTTAAACTAAATGTTCCATCTGAAACTAAGTGTTCGATACTGTGCCAGGAGAAGCGCCTGTTCTCTGAAATCTGTGGCGATGCCACTCGAAACCGTATGTGTTCGACGAAACTAAGTGGCCGACCTTGTGAGAGAGGAAACTCCAGACGCGAAACTTAGTGCCATTTTAAACTTATTGTTCTATCTGAAACTAAGTGTTCGATAATGTGCCAGCAGAAGCGCCTGTTTTCTGAAATCTGTGGCGATGCCACTCGAAACCGTATGTGTTCGACGAAACTAAGTGGCCGACATTGTGAGAGAGGAAACTTCAGATGCGAAGCTTAGTTCCATTTTAAACTAATTGTTCCATCTGAAATTAAGTGTTCGATACTGTACCAGGAGAAGCGGCTGTTCTCTGAAATCTGTGGCGATGCCACTTGAAACCGTATGTGTTCGACGAAACTAAGTGGCCGACCTTGTGAGAGAGGAAACTCCAGATGCGAAACTTAGTTCAATTTTAAACTAAATGTTCCATCTGAAACTAAGTGTTCGATACTGTGCCAGGAGAAGCGCCTGTTCTCTGAAATCTGTGGCGATGCCACTCGAAACCGTATGTGTTCGACGAAACTAAGTGGCCGACCTTGTGAGAGAGGAAACTCCAGACGCGAAACTTATTGTTCTATCTGAAACTAAGTGTTCGATAATGAGCCAGCAGAAGCGCCTGTTTTCTGAAATCTGTGGCGATGCCACTCGAAACCGTATGTGTTCGACGAAACTAAGTGGCCGACATTGTGAGAGAGGAAACTTCAGATGCGAAGCTTAGTTCCATTTTAAACTAATTGTTCCATCTGAAATTAAGTGTTCGATACTGTACCAGTAGAAGCGGCTGTTCTCTGAAATCTGTGGCGATGCCACTTGAAACCGTATGTGTTCGACGAAACTAAGTGGCCGACCTTGTGAGAGAGGAAACTCCAGATGCGAAACTTAGTTCAATTTTAAACTAAATGTTCCATCTGAAACTAAGTGTTCGATACTGTGCCAGGAGAAGCGCCTGTTCTCTGAAATCTGTGGCGATGCCACTCGAAACCGTATGTGTTCGACGAAACTAAGTGGCCGACCTTGTGAGAGAGGAAACTCCAGACGCGAAACTTAGTGCCATTTTAAACTTATTGTTCTATCTGAAACTAAGTGTTCGATAATGAGCCAGCAGAAGCGCCTGTTTTCTGAAATCTGTGGCGATGCCACTCGAAACCGTATGTGTTCGACGAAACTAAGTGGCCGACATTGTGAGAGAGGAAACTTCAGATGCGAAGCTTAGTTCCATTTTAAACTAATTGTTCCATCTGAAATTAAGTGTTCGATACTGTACCAGTAGAAGCGGCTGTTCTCTGAAATCTGTGGCGATGCCACTTGAAACCGTATGTGTTCGACGAAACTAAGTGGCCGACCTTGTGAGAGAGGAAACTCCAGATGCGAAACTTAGTTCAATTTTAAACTAAATGTTCCATCTGAAACTAAGTGTTCGATACTGTGCCAGGAGAAGCGCCTGTTCTCTGAAATCTGTGCCGATGCCACTCGAAACCGTATGTGTTCGACGCAACTAAGTGGCCGACCTTGTGAGAGTGGAAACTCCAAATGCGAAACTTAGTTCCATTTAAAACTAATTGTTCGATCGGAAACTATGTTTTCGATACTGTGCCAGGAGAAGCGCATGTTCTCTGAAATGTGTGGCGATGCCACTCGAAACCGTATGTTTTCGACGAAAGTAAGTGGTTGATCTTGTGAGAGAGGATATTCCAGATGCGAAACTAATTTCCATTTTAAACTAAGTGTTCTAGCTGTAACTAAGTGTTCGGTACTGCGCCAGCAGAAGCGCCTGTTCTCTGAAAACAGTTGCGATGCTACTCGAAACCGTATGTCTTCGACGAAACTAAGTGGTCCACCTTGAGGGAGAGGAAACTCCAGATGCGAAACTTAGTTCCATCTGAAACTAAGTGTTCGATACTGTGCCAGGAGAAGCGCCTGTTCTATGAAATCTGTGGCGATGCTACTCGAAACCGTATGTGTTCGACGAAACTAAGTGGTCGACCTTGTGAGGGAGGAAACTCCAGACGCGTAACTTAGTGCCATTTTAAACTTATTGTTCTATCTGAAACTAAGTGTTCAATACTGTGCCAGCAGAAGCGCCTGTTCTCTGAAATCTGTGGCGATGCCACTCGAAACCGTATGTGTTCGACGAAACTAAGTGGCCGACATTGTGAGAGAGGAAACTTCAGATGCGCAGCTTAGTTCCATTTTAAACTAATTGTTCCATCTGAAATTAAGTGTTCGATACTGTACCAGGAGAAGCGGCTGTTCTCTGAAATCTGTGGCGATGCCACTTGAAACCGTATCTGTTCGACGAAACTAAGTGGCCGACCTTGTGAGAGAGGAAACTCCAGATGCGAAACTTAGTTCAATTTTAAACTAAATGTTCCATCTGAAACTAAGTGTTCGATACTGTGCCAGGAGAAGCGCCTGTTCTCTGAAATCTGTGCCGATGCCACTCGAAAGCGTATGTGTTCGACGCAACTAAGTGGCCGACCTTGTGAGAGTGGAAACTCCAAATGCGAAACTTAGTTCCATTTAAAACTAATTGTTCGATCTGAAACTAAGTTTTCGATACTGTGCCAGGAGAAGCGCATGTTCTCTGAAATGTGTGGCGATGCCACTCGAAACCATATGTGTTCGACGAAAGTAAGTGGTTGATCTTGTGCGAGAGGATATTCCAGATGCGAAACTAATTTCCATTTTAAACTAAGTGTTCTAGCTGTAACTAAGTGTTCGGTACTGCGCCAGCAGAAGCGCCTGTTCTCTGAAAACAGTGGCGATGCTACTCGAAACCGTATGTGTTCGACGAAACTAAGTGGTCCACCTTGAGGGAGAGGAAACTCCAGATGCGAAACTTAGTTCCATCTGAAACTAAGTGTTCGATACTGTGCCAGGAGAAGCGCCTGTTCTATGAAATCTGTGGCGATGCTACTCGAAACCGTATGTGTTCGACGAAACTAAGTGGTCGACCTTGTGAGGGAGGAAACTCCAGACGTGTAACTTAGTGCCATTTTAAACTTATTGTTCTATCTGAAACTAAGTGTTCGATACTGTGCCAGCAGAAGCGCCTGTTCTCTGAAATCTGTGGTGATGCGACCCGAAACCGTACGTGTTCCACGAAACTAAGAGGTCGCCTTGTGAGGGAGGAAACTCCAGATGCGAAACTTAGTACCATTTTAAACTAATTGTTCTATCTGAAACTAAGTGTTCGGTAATGTGCCAGGAGAAACGCCGTTCTGCGAAATCTGTGGCGATACCACTCGAAACTGAATGTGTTCCACGAAACTAAGTAGTCGACCTTGTGAGAGAGGAAACTTCAGATGCGAAACATAGTTCCATTTTAAACTAATTGTTCTATCTGATACTAAGTGTTCGATACTGTGCCAGGAGAAGCGCCTGTCCTCTGAAATATGTGGCGTTGCCACTCGAAACCGTATGTGTTCAACGAAACTAAGTGGTCGACCTTGTGAGAGAGGAAACACCAGATGCAAGACTGAGTTCCATTTTAAACTAAATGTTCCTTCTGAAACTAAGTGTTCGATACTGTGCCAGGAGAAGCGCCTGTTCTCTGAAATCTGTGGCGATGCCACTCGAAACCGTACGTGTTCCACGAAACTAAGAGGTCGCCTTGTGAGGGAGGAAACTCCAGATGCGAAACTTAGTACCATTTTAAACTAATTGTTCTATCTGAAACTAAGTGTTCGATAATGTGCCAGGAGAAACGCCGTTCTGCGAAATCTGTGGCGATACCACTCGAAACTGTATGTGTTCCACGAAACTAAGTGGTCGACCTTGTGAGAGAGGAAACTTCAGATGCGAAACATAGTTCCATTTTAAACTAATTGTTCTATCTGATACTAAGTGTTCGATACTGTGCCAGGAGAAGCGTCTGTTCTCTGAAATCGGTGGCGATGCTACTAGAAACCGTATGTGTTCGACGAAACTAAGTGGTCGATCTTGTGAGAGAGGAAACTGCAGATGCGAAACTTACTTCCATTTTAAACTAATTGTTCTATCTGAAACTAAGTGTTCGATACTGTGCCAGGAGAGGCGCCTGTTCTCTGAAATCTGTGGCGATGCTACTCGAAACCGTATGTGTTCGACGAAACTAAGTGGTCGACCTTGTGAGAGAGGAAACTTCAGATGCGAAACATAGTTCCATTTTAAACTAATTGTTCTATCTGAGGCAAAGTGTTCGATACTGTGCCAGGAGAAGCGTCTCTTCTCTGAAATCGATGGCGATGCTACTCGAAACCGTATGTGTTCGACGAAACTAAGTGGTCGATCTTGTGAGAGAGGAAACTGCAGATGCGAAACTTACTTCCATTTTAAACTAATTGTTCTATCTGAAACTAAGTGTTCGATACTGTGCCAGGAGAGGCGCCTGTTCTCTGAAATCTGTGGCGATGCTACTCGAAACCGTATGTGTTCGACGAAACTAAGTGGTCGACCTTGTGAGAGAGGAAACTCCAGATGCGAAGCTTTGTTCCATTTTAAACTAATTGTTCTATCTGAAACTATGTGTCTGATAGTCTGCCAGGCGAAGCGCCTGTTCTCTGAAATGTGTGGCGATGCCACTCGAAACCGTATGTGTTCGACGAAACTAAGTGGTCGACCTTGTGAGAGAGGAAACTCCAGATGCGAAACTTAGTTCCATTTTAAACTAATTGTTCTATCTGAAACTAAGTGTTCGATACTGTGCCAGGAGAAACGCCTGTTCTCTGAAATCTGTGGCGATGCCACTCGAAACCGTAGGTGTTCGACGAAACTAAGTGGTCCGCCTTGTGAGAGAGGAAACTCCAGATGCGAAGCTTTGTTCCATTTTAAGCTAATTGTTCTATCTGAAACTAAGTGTTCGATACTGTGCCAGGAGAAGCGCCTGTTCTCTGAAATCTGTGACGATGATACTTGAAACCGCATGTGTTCGACGAAACAAACTGGTCGACGTTGTGAGAGAGGAAAATTCAGATGCGAAAATTAGTTCCATTTTAAACTAATTGTTCTATCTGAAACTGAGTGTTCGATACTGTGCTGGGAGAAGCGCCTGTTCTCCGAAATCTGTGGCCATACCACTCGAAACCGTATGTGTTCTACGAAACTAAGTGGCCGACCTTGTGAAAGAGGAAACTCCAGATGCGAAAAATAGTTGCATTTTAAACTAATTGTTCTATCTGAAACTAAGTGTTCGATACTGCGCCAGGAGAAACTCCCGTTCTGCGAAATCTGTGGCGACACTACACGAAACCGTATGTGTTCGACGAAACTAAGTGGTCGACCTTGTGAGAGACGAAACTTCAGATCCGAAACATAGGTCCATTTTAAACTAATTGTTCTATCTGATACTAAGTGTTCGATACTGTGCCAGGAGAAGCGTCTGTTCTCTGAAATCTGTGGCGATGCCACCCGAAACCGTACGTGTTCCACGAAACTAAGAGGTCGCCTTGTGAGGGAGGAAACTCCAGATTCGAAACTTAGTACCATTTTAAACTAATTGTTCTATCTGAAACTAAGTGTTCGATAATGTGCCAGGAGAAGCGCCTGTTCTCTGAAATCGGTGGCGATGCCACTCGAAACCGTACGTGTTCCACGAAACTAAGAGGTCGCCTTGTGAGGGAGGAAACTCCAGATGCGAAACTTAGTACCATTTTAAACTAATTGTTCTATCTGAAACTAAGTGTTCGATACTGTGCCAGGAGAAACTCCCGTTCTGCGAAATCTGTGGCGACACTACTCGAAAACGTATGTGTTCGACGAAACTAAGTGGTCGACCTTGTGAGAGAGGAAACTTCAGATGCGAAACATAGTTCCATTTTAAACTAATTGTTCTATCTTATACTAAGTGTTCGATACTGTGCCAGGAGAAGCGCCTGTCCTCTGAAATATGTGGCGTTGCCACTCGAAACCGTATGTGTTCAACGAAACTAAGTGGTCGACCTTGTGAGAGAGGAAACACCAGATGCAAGACTGAGTTCCATTTTAAACTAAATGTTCCTTCTGAAACTAAGTGTTCGATACTGTGCCAGGAGAAGCGCCTATTCTCTGAAATCTGTGGCGATGCCACTCGAAACCGTACGTGTTCCACGAAACTAAGAGGTCGCCTTGTGAGGGAGGAAACTCCAGGTGCGAAACTTAGTACTATTTTAAACTAATTGTTCTATCTGAAACTAAGTGTTCGATAATGTGCCAGGGGAAACGCCGTTCTGCGAAATCTGTGGCGATACCACTCGAAACTGTATGTGTTCCACGAAACTAAGTGGTCGACCTTGTGAGAGAGGAAACTTCAGATGCGAAACATAGTTCCATTTTAAACTAATTGTTCTATCTGATACTAAGTGTTCGATACTGTGCCAGGAGAAGCGTCTGTTCTCTGAAATCGGTGGCGATGCTACTAGAAACCGTATGTGTTCGACGAAACTAAGTGGTCGATCTTGTGAGAGAGGAAACTTCAGATGCGAAGCTTAGTTCCATTTTAAACTAATAGTTCTATCTGAAACTATGTGTTCGATACTGTGCCAGGAGAATCGCCTGTTCTCTGAAATCTGTGGCGATGCCACTCGAGGCCGTATGTGTTCGACGAAACTAGGTGGTCGCTTTGTGAGAGAAGAAATTCCAGATGCGAAACTTAGTACCATTTTAAACTAATTGTTCTATCTGATACTAAGTGTTCGATACTGTGCCAGGAGAAGCGTCTGTTCTCTGAAATCGGTGGCGATGCTACTAGAAACCGTATGTGTTCGACGAAACTAAGTGGTCGATCTTGTGAGAGAGGAAACTGCAGATGCGAAACTTACTTCCATTTTAAACTAATTGTTCTATCTGAAACTAAGTGTTCGATACTGTGCCAGGAGAGGCGCCTGTTCTCTGAAATCTGTGGCGATGCTACTCGAAACCGTATGTGTTCGACGAAACTAAGTGGTCGACCTTGTGAGAGAGGAAACTTCAGATGCGAAACATAGTTCCATTTTAAACTAATTGTTCTATCTGATACTAAGTGTTCGATACTGTGCCAGGAGAAGCGCCTGTTCTCTGAAATCTGTGGCGATGCCACCCGAAACCGTACGTGTTCCACGAAACTAAGAGGTCGCCTTGTGAGGGAGGAAACTCCAGATGCGAAACTGAGTTCCATTTTAAACTAAATGTTCCTTCTGAAACTAAGTGTTCGATACTGTGCCAGGAGAAGCGCCTGTTCTCTGAAATCTGTGGTGATGCGACCCGAAACCGTAAGTGTTCCACGAAACTAAGAGGTCGCCTTGTGAGGGAGGAAACTCCAGATGCGAAACTTAGTACCATTTTAAACTAATTGTTCTATCTGAAACTAAGTGTTCGGTAATGTGCCAGGAGAAACGCCGTTCTGCGAAATCTGTGGCGATACCACTCGAAACTGAATGTGTTCCACGAAACTAAGTAGTCGACCTTGTGAGAGAGGAAACTTCAGATGCGAAACATAGTTCCATTTTAAACTAATTGTTCTATCTGATACTAAGTGTTCGATACTGTGCCAGGAGAAGCGCCTGTCCTCTGAAATATGTGGCGTTGCCACTCGAAACCGTATGTGTTCAACGAAACTAAGTGGTCGACCTTGTGAGAGAGGAAACACCAGATGCAAGACTGAGTTCCATTTTAAACTAAATGTTCCTTCTGAAACTAAGTGTTCGATACTGTGCCAGGAGAAGCGCCTGTTCTCTGAAATCTGTGGCGATGCCACTCGAAACCGTACGTGTTCCACGAAACTAAGAGGTCGCCTTGTGAGGGAGGAAACTCCAGATGCGAAACTTAGTACCATTTTAAACTAATTGTTCTATCTGAAACTAAGTGTTCGATAATGTGCCAGGAGAAACGCCGTTCTGCGAAATCTGTGGCGATACCACTCGAAACTGTATGTGTTCCACGAAACTAAGTGGTCGACCTTGTGAGAGAGGAAACTTCAGATGCGAAACATAGTTCCATTTTAAACTAATTGTTCTATCTGATACTAAGTGTTCGATACTGTGCCAGGAGAAGCGTCTGTTCTCTGAAATCGGTGGCGATGCTACTAGAAACCGTATGTGTTCGACGAAACTAAGTGGTCGATCTTGTGAGAGAGGAAACTGCAGATGCGAAACTTACTTCCATTTTAAACTAATTGTTCTATCTGAAACTAAGTGTTCGATACTGTGCCAGGAGAGGCGCCTGTTCTCTGAAATCTGTGGCGATGCTACTCGAAACCGTATGTGTTCGACGAAACTAAGTGGTCGACCTTGTGAGAGAGGAAACTTCAGATGCGAAACATAGTTCCATTTTAAACTAATTGTTCTATCTGAGGCTAAGTGTTCGATACTGTGCCAGGAGAAGCGTCTGTTCTCTGAAATCGATGGCGATGCTACTCGAAACCGTATGTGTTCGACGAAACTAAGTGGTCGATCTTGTGAGAGAGGAAACTGCAGATGCGAAACTTACTTCCATTTTAAACTAATTGTTCTATCTGAAACTAAGTGTTCGATACTGTGCCAGGAGAGGCGCCTGTTCTCTGAAATCTGTGGCGATGCTACTCGAAACCGTATGTGTTCGACGAAACTAAGTGGTCGACCTTGTGAGAGAGGAAACTCCAGATGCGAAGCTTTGTTCCATTTTAAACTAATTGTTCTATCTGAAACTAAGTGTTCGATACTGTGCCAGGAGAAGCGCCTGTTCTCTGAAATCTGTGACGATGATACTTGAAACCGCATGTGTTCGACGAAACAAACTGGTCGACGTTGTGAGAGAGGAAACTTCAGATGCGAAAATTAGTTCCATTTTAAACTAATTGTTCTATCTGAAACTGAGTGTTCGATACTGTGCTGGGAGAAGCGCCTGTTCTCTGAAATCTGTGGCCATACCACTCGAAACCGTATGTGTTCTACGAAACTAAGTGGCCGACCTTGTGAAAGAGGAAACTCCAGATGCGAAACATAGTTGCATTTTAAACTAATTGTTCTATCTGAAACTAAGTGTTCGATACTGCGCCAGGAGAAACTCCCGTTCTGCGAAATCTGTAGCGACACTACTCGAAACCGTACGTGTTCCACGAAACTAAGTGGTCGACCTTGGGAGAGAGGAAACTGCAGATGCGAAACTTACTTCCATTTTAAACTAATTGTTCTATCTGAAACTAAGTTTTCGATACTGTGCCAGGAGAAGCGCCTGTTCTCTGAAATCTGTGGCGATGCCACTCGAAACCGTATGTGTTCGACGAAACTAAGTGGTCGACCTTGTGAGAGAGGTAACTCCAGATGCAAAACTTAGTTCCATTTTAAACGAAATGTTGCTTCTGAAAGTAAGTGTTCGATACTGTGCAAGAGAAGCGCCTGTTCTCTGAAATCTGTGGCGGTTCCACTCGAAACCGTATGTGTTCGACGAAACTAAGCGGTCGACCTTGTGAGAGAGGAAACTCCAGATGCCAAATTTAATTCCATTTTAAACTAATTGTTCTATCTGAAACTAAGTTTTCGATACTGTGCCAGGAGAAGCGCCTGTTCTCTGAAATATGTGGCGTTGCCACTCGAAACCGTATGTGTTCAACGAAACTAAGTGGTCGACCTTGTGAGAGAGGAAACACCAGATGCAAGACTGAGTTCCATTTTAAACTAAATGTTCCTTCTGAAACTAAGTGTTCGATACTGTGCCAGGAGAAGCGCCTGTTCTCTGAAATCTGTGGCGATGCCACTCGAAACCGTACGTGTTCCACGAAACTAAGAGGTCGCCTTGTGAGGGAGGAAACTCCAGGTGCGAAACTTAGTACTATTTTAAACTAATTGTTCTATCTGAAACTAAGTGTTCGATAATGTGCCAGGAGAAACGCCGTTCTGCGAAATCTGTGGCGATACCACTCGAAACTGTATGTGTTCCACGAAACTAAGTGGTCGACCTTGTGAGAGAGGAAACTTCAGATGCGAAACATAGTTCCATTTTAAACTAATTGTTCTATCTGATACTAAGTGTTCGATACTGTGCCAGGAGAAGCGTCTGTTCTCTGAAATCGGTGGCGATGCTACTAGAAACCGTATGTGTTCGACGAAACTAAGTGGTCGATCTTGTGAGAGAGGAAACTTCAGATGCGAAACATAGTTCCATTTTAAACTAATTGTTCTATCTGATACTAAGTGTTCGATACTGTGCCAGGAGAAGCGTCTGTTCTCTGAAATCGGTGGCGATGCTACTAGAAACCGTATGTGTTCGACGAAACTAAGTGGTCGATCTTGTGAGAGAGGAAACTGCAGATGCGAAACTTACTTCCATTTTAAACTAATTGTTCTATCTGAAACTAAGTGTTCGATACTGTGCCAGGAGAGGCGCCTGTTCTCTGAAATCTGTGGCGATGCTACTCGAAACCGTATGTGTTCGACGAAACTAAGTGGTCGACCTTGTGAGAGAGGAAACTTCAGATGCGAAACATAGTTCCATTTTAAACTAATTGTTCTATCTGATACTAAGTGTTCGATACTGTGCCAGGAGAAGCGCCTGTTCTCTGAAATCTGTGGCGATGCCACCCGAAACCGTACGTGTTCCACGAAACTAAGAGGTCGCCTTGTGAGGGAGGAAACTCCAGATGCGAAACTGAGTTCCATTTTAAACTAAATGTTCCTTCTGAAACTAAGTGTTCGATACTGTGCCAGGAGAAGCGCCTGTTCTCTGAAATCTGTGGTGATGCGACCCGAAACCGTACGTGTTCCACGAAACTAAGAGGTCGCCTTGTGAGGGAGGAAACTCCAGATGCGAAACTTAGTACCATTTTAAACTAATTGTTCTATCTGAAACTAAGTGTTCGGTAATGTGCCAGGAGAAACGCCGTTCTGCGAAATCTGTGGCGATACCACTCGAAACTGAATGTGTTCCACGAAACTAAGTAGTCGACCTTGTGAGAGAGGAAACTTCAGATGCGAAACATAGTTCCATTTTAAACTAATTGTTCTATCTGATACTAAGTGTTCGATACTGTGCCAGGAGAAGCGCCTGTCCTCTGAAATATGTGGCGTTGCCACTCGAAACCGTATGTGTTCAACGAAACTAAGTGGTCGACCTTGTGAGAGAGGAAACACCAGATGCAAGACTGAGTTCCATTTTAAACTAAATGTTCCTTCTGAAACTAAGTGTTCGATACTGTGCCAGGAGAAGCGCCTGTTCTCTGAAATCTGTGGCGATGCCACTCGAAACCGTACGTGTTCCACGAAACTAAGAGGTCGCCTTGTGAGGGAGGAAACTCCAGATGCGAAACTTAGTACCATTTTAAACTAATTGTTCTATCTGAAACTAAGTGTTCGATAATGTGCCAGGAGAAACGCCGTTCTGCGAAATCTGTGGCGATACCACTCGAAACTGTATGTGTTCCACGAAACTAAGTGGTCGACCTTGTGAGAGAGGAAACTTCAGATGCGAAACATAGTTCCACTTTAAACTAATTGTTCTATCTGATACTAAGTGTTCGATACTGTGCCAGGAGAAGCGTCTGTTCTCTGAAATCGGTGGCGATGCTACTAGAAACCGTATGTGTTCGACGAAACTAAGTGGTCGATCTTGTGAGAGAGGAAACTGCAGATGCGAAACTTACTTCCATTTTAAACTAATTGTTCTATCTGAAACTAAGTGTTCGATACTGTGCCAGGAGAGGCGCCTGTTCTCTGAAATCTGTGGCGATGCTACTCGAAACCGTATGTGTTCGACGAAACTAAGTGGTCGACCTTGTGAGAGAGGAAACTTCAGATGCGAAACATAGTTCCATTTTAAACTAATTGTTCTATCTGAGGCTAAGTGTTCGATACTGTGCCAGGAGAAGCGTCTGTTCTCTGAAATCGATGGCGATGCTACTCGAAACCGTATGTGTTCGACGAAACTAAGTGGTCGATCTTGTGAGAGAGGAAACTGCAGATGCGAAACTTACTTCCATTTTAAACTAATTGTTCTATCTGAAACTAAGTGTTCGATACTGTGCCAGGAGAGGCGCCTGTTCTCTGAAATCTGTGGCGATGCTACTCGAAACCGTATGTGTTCGACGAAACTAAGTGGTCGACCTTGTGAGAGAGGAAACTCCAGATGCGAAGCTTTGTTCCATTTTAAACTAATTGTTCTATCTGAAACTAAGTGTTCGATACTGTGCCAGGAGAAGCGCCTGTTCTCTGAAATCTGTGACGATGATACTTGAAACCGCATGTGTTCGACGAAACAAACTGGTCGACGTTGTGAGAGAGGAAACTTCAGATGCGAAAATTAGTTCCATTTTAAACTAATTGTTCTATCTGAAACTGAGTGTTCGATACTGTGCTGGGAGAAGCGCCTGTTCTCTGAAATCTGTGGCCATACCACTCGAAACCGTATGTGTTCTACGAAACTAAGTGGCCGACCTTGTGAAAGAGGAAACTCCAGATGCGAAACATAGTTGCATTTTAAACTAATTGTTCTATCTGAATATAAGTGTTCGATACAGTGCCAGGAGAAGCGCCGTTCTGCGAAATCTGTGGCGATACCACTCGAAACCGTATGTGTTCGACGAAACTAAGTTGTCGACCTTGTGAGAGAGGAAACTGCAGATGCGAAACATAGTTCCATTTTCAACTAATTGTTCTATCTGAAACTAAGTGTTCGATACTGTGCCAGGAGAAGCGCCTGTTCTCTGAAATCTGTGGCGATGCCACTCGAAACCGTATGTGTTCGACGAAACTAAGTGGTCGACCTTGTGAGAGAGGTAACTCCAGATGCAAAACTTAGTTCCATTTTAAACGAAATGTTGCTTCTGAAAGTAAGTGTTCGATACTGTGCAAGAGAAGCGCCTGTTCTCTGAAATCTGTGGCGGTTCCACTCGAAACCGTATGTGTTCGACGAAACTAAGCGGTCGACCTTGTGAGAGAGGAAACTCCAGATGCCAAATTTAGTTCCATTTTAAACTAATTTTTCTATCTGAAACTAAGTTTTCGATACTGTGCCAGGAGAAGCGCCTGTTCTCTGAAATCTGTGGCGATGCCACTCGAAACCGTATGTGTTCGACGAAACTAAATGGTCGACCTTGTGAGGGAGGAAACTCCAGCAGGGAAACTTAGTTCCTTTTTAAACTAATTGTTCTATCTGAAACAATGTGTTCGATACTGTGCCTGTAGGAGCGTCTGTTCTCTGAAATCTGTGGCGATGCCACTCGAAACCGTATTTGTTCGACGAAACTAAGTTGTCGACCTTGTGAGAGAGGAAACTCCAGATGCGAAACTTAGTTCCATTTTAAACTAATTGTTCAATCTGAAACTAAGTGTTCGATACTGTGCCAGGAGAAGCGCCCGTTCTCTGAAATCTGTGGCGATGCTACTCGAAACCGTATGTGTTCGACGAAACTAAGTGGTGGCCTTGTGAAAGAGGAAACTCCAGGTGCGAAACATAGTTCCATTTTAAACTAATTGTTCTATCTGAATATAAGTGTTCGATACAGTGCCAGGAGAAGCGCCGTTCGGCGAAATCAGTGGCGATACCACTCGAAACCGTATGTGTTCGACGAAACTAAGTTGTCGACCTTGTGAGAGAGGAAACTCCAGGTGCGAAACTTAGTTCCATTTTAAACTAATTGTTCTATCTGAATATAAGTGTTCGATACAGTGCCAGGAGAAGCGCCGTTCTGCGAAATCTGTGGCGATACCACTCGAAACCGTATGTGTTCGACGAAACTAAGTTGTCGACCTTGTGAGAGAGGAAACTGCAGATGCGAAACATAGTTCCATTTTCAACTAATTGTTCTATCTGAAACTAAGTGTTCGATACTGTGCCAGAAGAATCGCCTGTTCTCTGATATCTGTGGCGATAACACTCGAAACGGTATGTGTTCGACGAAACTGAGTGGTCGACTTTGTGAGAGAGGAAACTCCAGACGCGAAACTTAGTGCCATTTTAAACTAATTGTTCTTTCTGAAAGTGTTCGATACTGTGCCAGGAGAAACGCCTGTTCTCTGAAATCTGTGGCGATGCCACTCGAAACAGTATTTGTTCGACGAAACTAAGTTGTCGACCTTGTGAGAGAGGAAACTGCAGATGCGAAACATAGTTCCATTTTCAACTAATTGTTCTATCTGAAACTAAGTGTTCGATACTGTGCCAGGAGTAGCGCCTGTTCTCTGAAATCTGTGGCGATGCTACTCGAAACCGTATGTGTTCGACGAAACTAAGTGGTCGGCCTTGTGAGAGATGAAACTCCAAATGCGAAATATAGTTCCATTTTAAACTAAGTGTTCTATCTGTAACTAAGTGTTCGACACTGTGCCAGGAGAAGCGCCTGTTCTCTGAAATGTGTGGCGATGCCACTAGAAACCGTATGTGTTCGACGAAACTAAGTGGTCGACCTTGTGAGAGAGGATTCACCAGATGCGAAACATTGTTCCATTTTAAACTAATTTTTCTATCTGAAACTAAGTGTTCGATACTGTGCCAGGAGAAGCGCCTGTTGTTTGAAATCTGTGGCGATAACACTCGAAACGGTATGTGTTCGACGAAACTGAGTGGTCGACTTTGTGAGAGAGGAAACTCCAGACGCGAAACTTAGTGCCATTTTAAACTAATTGTTCTTTCTGAAAGTGTTTGATACTGTGCCAGGAGAAGCGCCTGTTCTCTGAAATCTGTGGCGATGCTACTCGAAAGCGTATGTGTTCGACGACACTAAGTGGTGGCCTGGTGAAAGAGGAAACTCCAGGTGCGAAACTTAGTTCCATTTTAAACTAATTGTTCTATCTGAAACTAAGTGTTCGATACTGTGCCAGGAGAAGCGCCTGTTCTCTTAAATCTGTGGCGATGCCACTCGAAACCGTATGTGTTCGACGAAACTCAGTGGTCGACCTAGTGAGAGAGGACACTCCAGATGCGAAACATAGATCCATTTTAAACTAATTGTTCTATCTGATACTAAGTGTTCGATACTGTGCCAGGAGAAGCGAATGTTCTCTGAAATCTGTGGCGATGCCACTCGAAACCGTATGTGTTCGACGAAACTAAGTGGACGACCTTGTGAGAGAGGAAACTCAAGATGCGGAACTTAGTTCCATTTTAAACTAATTGTTCTATCTGAAAGTGTTCGATACTGTGCCAGGAGAAGCGCCTGTTCTCTGATATCTGTGGCGATAACACTCGAAACGGTATGTGTTCGACGAAACTGAGTGGTCGACTTTGTGAGAGAGGAAACTCCAGACGCGAAACTTAGTGCCATTTTAAACTAATTGTTCTTTCTGAAAGTGTTCGATACTGTGCCAGGAGAAACGCCTGTTCTCTGAAATCTGTGGCGATGCCACTCGAAACAGTATTTGTTCGACGAAACTAAGTTGTCGACCTTGTGAGAGAGGAAACTGCAGATGCGAAACATAGTTCCATTTTCAACTAATTGTTCTATCTGAAACTAAGTGTTCGATACTGTGCCAGGAGTAGCGCCTGTTCTCTGAAATCTGTGGCGATGCTACTCGAAACCGTATGTGTTCGACGAAACTAAGTGGTCGGCCTTGTGAGAGATGAAACTCCAAATGCGAAATATAGTTCCATTTTAAACTAAGTGTTCTATCTGTAACTAAGTGTTCGACACTGTGCCAGGAGAAGCGCCTGTTCTCTGAAATGTGTGGCGATGCCACTCGAAACCGTATGTGTTCGACGAAACTAAGTGGCCGACCTTGTGAGAGAGGAAACTCCAGATGCGAAACTTAGTTCCATTTTAAACTAATTGTTCTATCTGAAAGTGTTTGATACTGTGCCAGGAGAAGCGCCTGTTCTCTGAAATCTGTGGCGATGCTACTCGAAAACGTGTGTGTTCGACGAAACTAAGTGGTCGACCTTGTGAGGGAGGAAACTCCAGACGCGAAACATAGTTCCATTTTAAACTAATTGTTCTATCTGAAAGTGTTTGATACTGTGCCAGGAGAAGCGCCTGTTCTCTGAAATCTGTGGCGATGCTACTCGAAAGCGTATGTGTTCGACGACACTAAGTGGTGGCCTGGTGAAAGAGGAAACTCCAGGTGCGAAACTTAGTTCCATTTTAAACTAATTGTTCTATCTGAAACTAAGTGTTCGATACTGTGCCAGGAGAAGCGCCTGTTCTCTTAAATCTGTGGCGATGCCACTCGAAACCGTATGTGTTCGACGAAACTCAGTGGTCGACCTAGTGAGAGAGGACACTCCAGATGCGAAACTTAATTCCATTTTAAAATAATTGTTCTATATGATATTAAGTGTTCGATACTGTGCCAGGAGAAGCGCCCGTTCTCTGAAATCTGTGGCGATGCTACTCGAAACCGTATGTGTTCGACGAGACTAAGTGGTCGACCTTGTGAGAGAGGACACTCCAGATGCGAAACATAGATCCATTTTAAACTAATTGTTCTATCTGATACTAAGTGTTCGATACTGTGCCAGGAGAAGCGAATGTTCTCTGAAATCTGTGGCGATGCTACTCGAAACCGTATGTGTTCGACGAAACTAAGAAGTCGACCTTGTGAGAGAGGATACTCCCGATGCGAAACATAGTTCCATTTTAAACTTATTGTTCTATCTGAAACTAAGTGTTCGATACTGTGCCACGAGAAGCGCCTGTTCTCTGAAATCTGTGGCGATAACACTCGAAACGGTATGTGTTCGACGAAACTGAGTGGTCGACTTTGTGAGAGAGGAAACTCCAGACGCGAAACTTAGTGCCATTTTAAACTAATTGTTCTTTCTGAAAGTGTTTGATACTGTGCCAGGAGAAGCGCCTGTTCTCTGAAATCTGTGGCGATGCTACTCGAAAGCGTATGTGTTCGACGACACTAAGTGGTGGCCTGGTGAAAGAGGAAACTCCAGGTGCGAAACTTAGTTCCATTTTAAACTAATTGTTCTATCTGAAACTAAGTGTTCGATACTGTGCCAGGAGAAGCGCCTGTTCTCTTAAATCTGTGGCGATGCCACTCGAAACCGTATGTGTTCGACGAAACTCAGTGGTCGACCTAGTGAGAGAGGACACTCCAGATGCGAAACATAGATCCATTTTAAACTAATTGTTCTATCTGATACTAAGTGTTCGATACTGTGCCAGGAGAAGCGAATGTTCTCTGAAATCTGTGGCGATGCCACTCGAAACCGTATGTGTTCGACGAAACTAAGTGGACGACCTTGTGAGAGAGGAAACTCAAGATGCGGAACTTAGTTCCATTTTAAACTAATTGTTCTATCTGAAAGTGTTCGATACTGTGCCAGGAGAAGCGCCTGTTCTCTGATATCTGTGGCGATAACACTCGAAACGGTATGTGTTCGACGAAACTGAGTGGTCGACTTTGTGAGAGAGGAAACTCCAGACGCGAAACTTAGTGCCATTTTAAACTAATTGTTCTTTCTGAAAGTGTTCGATACTGTGCCAGGAGAAACGCCTGTTCTCTGAAATCTGTGGCGATGCCACTCGAAACAGTATTTGTTCGACGAAACTAAGTTGTCGACCTTGTGAGAGAGGAAACTGCAGATGCGAAACATAGTTCCATTTTCAACTAATTGTTCTATCTGAAACTAAGTGTTCGATACTGTGCCAGGAGTAGCGCCTGTTCTCTGAAATCTGTGGCGATGCTACTCGAAACCGTATGTGTTCGACGAAACTAAGTGGCCGGCCTTGTGAGAGATGAAACTCCAAATGCGAAATATAGTTCCATTTTAAACTAAGTGTTCTATCTGTAACTAAGTGTTCGACACTGTGCCAGGAGAAGCGCCTGTTCTCTGAAATGTGTGGCGATGCCACTCGAAACCGTATGTGTTCGACGAAACTAAGTGGCCGACCTTGTGAGAGAGGAAACTCCAGATGCGAAACTTAGTTCCATTTTAAACTAATTGTTCTATCTGAAATTAAGTGTTCGATACTGTGCCGGGGGAGGAGCCTGTTCTCTGAAATCTGTGGCGATGCTACTCGAAAACGTGTGTGTTCGACGAAACTAAGTGGTCGACCTTGTGAGGGAGGAAACTCCAGACGCGAAACATAGTTCCATTTTAAACTAATTATTCTATCTGAAAGTGTTTGATACTGTGCCAGGAGAAGCGCCTGTTCTCTGAAATCTGTGGCGATGCTACTCGAAAGCGTATGTGTTCGACGACACTAAGTGGTGGCCTGGTGAAAGAGGAAACTCCAGGTGCGAAACTTAGTTCCATTTTAAACTAATTGTTCTATCTGAAACTAAGTGTTCGATACTGTGCCAGGAGAAGCGCCTGTTCTCTTAAATCTGTGGCGATGCCACTCGAAACCGTATGTGTTCGACGAAACTCAGTGGTCGACCTAGTGAGAGAGGACACTCCAGATGCGAAACTTAATTCCATTTTAAAATAATTGTTCTATATGATATTAAGTGTTCGATACTGTGCCAGGAGAAGCGCCCGTTCTCTGAAATCTGTGGCGATGCTACTCGAAACCGTATGTGTTCGACGAGACTAAGTGGTCGACCTTGTGAGAGAGGACACTCCAGATGCGAAACATAGATCCATTTTAAACTAATTGTTCTATCTGATACTAAGTGTTCGATACTGTGCCAGGAGAAGCGAATGTTCTCTGAAATCTGTGGCGATGCTACTCGAAACCGTATGTGTTCGACGAAACTAAGAAGTCGACCTTGTGAGAGAGGATACTCCCGATGCGAAACATAGTTCCATTTTAAACTTATTGTTCTATCTGAAACTAAGTGTTCGATACTGTGCCACGAGAAGCGCCTGTTCTCTGAAATCTGTGGCGATGCCACTCGAAACCGTATGTGTTTGACGAAACTAAGTGGTCGGCCTTGTGAGAGATGAAACTCCAAATGCGAAATATAGTTCCATTTTATACTAAGTGTTCTATCTGTAACTAAGTGTTCGACACTGTGCCAGGAGAAGCGCCTGTTCTCTGAAATGTGTGGCGATGCCACTCGAAACCGTATGTGTGCGACGAAACTAAGTAGTCGACCTTGTGAGAGAGGATACTCCCGATGCGAAACATAGTTCCATTTTAAACTTATTGTTCTATCTGAAACTAAGTGTTCGATACTGTGCCACGAGAAGCGCCTGTTCTCTGAAATCTGTGGCGATGCCACTCGAAACCGTATGTGTTTGACGAAACTAAGTGGTCGGCCTTGTGAGAGATGAAACTCCAAATGCGAAATATAGTTCCATTTTATACTAAGTGTTCTATCTGTAACTAAGTGTTCGACACTGTGCCAGGAGAAGCGCCTGTTCTCTGAAATGTGTGGCGATGCCACGCGAAACCGTATGTGTTCGACGAAACTAAGTGGCCGACCTTGTGAGAGAGGAAACTTCAGATGCGAAACTCAGTTCCATTTCAAATTAATTGTTCTACCTGAAACTAATGTTCGATACTGTGCCAGGAGAAGCACCTGTTCTCTGAAATTTGTGGCGATGCTACTCGAAACCGTATGTGTTCGACGAAACTAAGTAGTCGACCTTGTGAGAGAGGATACTCCCGATGCGAAACATAGTTCCATTTTAAACTTATTGTTCTATCTGAAACTAAGTGTTCGATACTGTGCCACGAGAAGCGCCTGTTCTCTGAAATCTGTGGCGATGCCACTCGAAACCGTATGTGTTTGACGAAACTAAGTGGTCGGCCTTGTGAGAGATGAAACTCCAAATGCGAAATATAGTTCCATTTTATACTAAGTGTTCTATCTGTAACTAAGTGTTCGACACTGTGCCAGGAGAAGCGCCTGTTCTCTGAAATGTGTGGCGATGCCACTCGAAACCGTATGTGTTCGACGAAACTAAGTGGTCGACCTTGTGAGAGAGGATTCACCAGATGCGAAACATTGTTCCATTTTAAACTAATTTTTCTATCTGAAACTAAGTGTTCGATACTGTGCCAGGAGAAGCGCCTGTTGTTTGAAATCTGTGGCGATAACACTCGAAACGGTATGTGTTCGACGAAACTGAGTGGTCGACTTTGTGAGAGAGGAAACTCCAGACGCGAAACTTAGTGCCATTTTAAACTAATTGTTCTTTCTGAAAGTGTTCGATACTGTGCCAGGAGAAACGCCTGTTCTCTGAAATCTGTGGCGATGCCCCTCGAAACGGTATGTGTTCGACAAAACTGAGTGGTCGACCTTGTGAGAGAGGAAACTCCAGATGCGAAACTTAGTTCCATTTTAAACTAATTGTTCTATATGATATTAAGTGTTCGATACTGTGCCAGGAGAAGCGCCCGTTCTCTGAAATCTGTGGCGATGCTACTCGAAACCGTATGTGTTCGACGAGACTAAGTGGTCGACCTTGTGAGAGAGGACACTCCAGATGCGAAACATAGATCCATTTTAAACTAATTGTTCTATCTGATACTAAGTGTTCGATACTGTGCCAGGAGAAGCGAATGTTCTCTGAAATCTGTGGCGATGCCACTCGAAACCGTATGTGTTCGACGAAACTAAGTGGACGACCTTGTGAGAGAGGAAACTCAAGATGCGGAACTTAGTTCCATTTTAAACTAATTGTTCTATCTGAAAGTGTTCGATACTGTGCCAGGAGAAGCGCCTGTTCTCTGAAATCAGTGGCGATGCTACTCGAACCCGTATGTGTTCGACGTAACTAAGTGGCCGACCTTGTGAGAGAGGAAACTCCAGATGCGAAACTTAGTTCCATTTTAAACTAATTGTTCTATCTGAAACTAAGTGTTCGATACTGTGCCAGGAGTAGCGCCTGTTCTCTGAAATCTGTGGCGATGCCACTCGAAACCGTATGTGTTCGACGAAACCAAGTCGTCGACCTTGTGAGAGAGGAAACTCCACATGCGAATCTTAGTTCCATTTTAAACCAATTGTTCTACCTGAAACTAAGTGTTCGATACTGTGCCAGGAGAAGCACCTGTTCTCTGAAACTTGTGGCGATGCTACTCGAAACCGTATGTGTTCGACGAAACTAAGTAGTCGACCTTGTGAGAGAGGATACTCCCGATGCGAAACATAGTTCCATTTTAAACATATTGTTCTATCTGAAACTAAGTGTTCGATACTGTGCCACGAGAAGCGCCTGTTCTCTGAAATCTGTGGCGATGCCACTCGAAACCGTATGTGTTTGACGAAACTAAGTGGTCGGCCTTGTGAGAGATGAAACTCCAAATGCGAAATATAGTTCCATTTTAAACTAAGTGTTCTATCTGTAACTAAGTGTTCGACACTGTGCCAGGAGAAGCGCCTGTTCTCTGAAATGTGTGGCGATGCCACTCGAAACCGTATGTGTTCGACGAAACTAAGTGGCCGACCTTGTGAGAGAGGAAACTTCAGATGCGAAACTCAGTTCCATTTCAAATTAATTGTTCTACCTGAAACTAATGTTCGATACTGTGCCAGGAGAAGCACCTGTTCTCTGAAATTTGTGGCGATGCTACTCGAAACCGTATGTGTTCGACGAAACTAAGTAGTCGACCTTGTGAGAGAGGATACTCCCGATGCGAAACATAGTTCCATTTTAAACTTATTGTTCTATCTGAAACTAAGTGTTCGATACTGTGCCACGAGAAGCGCCTGTTCTCTGAAATCTGTGGCGATGCCACTCGAAACCGTATGTGTTTGACGAAACTAAGTGGTCGGCCTTGTGAGAGATGAAACTCCAAATGCGAAATATAGTTCCATTTTATACTAAGTGTTCTATCTGTAACTAAGTGTTCGACACTGTGCCAGGAGAAGCGCCTGTTCTCTGAAATGTGTGGCGATGCCACTCGAAACCGTATGTGTTCGACGAAACTAAGTGGTCGACCTTGTGAGAGAGGATTCACCAGATGCTAACATTGTTCCATTTTAAACTAATTTTTCTATCTGAAACTAAGTGTTCGATACTGTGCCAGGAGAAACGCCTGTTCTCTGAAATCTGTGGCGATGCCCCTCGAAACGGTATGTGTTCGACGAAACTGAGTGGTCGACCTTGTGAGAGAGGAAACTCCAGATGCGAAACTTAGTTCCATTTTAAACTAATTGTTCTATCTGAAACTAAGTGTTCGATACTGTGCCGGGGGAGGAGCCTGTTCTCTGAAATCTGTGGCGATGCTACTCGCAAACGTGTGTGTTCGACGAAACTAAGTGGTCGACCTTGTGAGGGAGGAAACTCCAGACGCGAAACATAGTTCCATTTTAAACTAATTGTTCTATCTGAAAGTGTTTGATACTGTGCCAGGAGAAGCGCCTGTTCTCTGAAATCTGTGGCGATGCTACTCGAAAGCGTATGTGTTCGACGACACTAAGTGGTGGCCTGGTGAAAGAGGAAACTCCAGGTGCGAAACTTAGTTCCATTTTAAACTAATTGTTCTATCTGAATATAAGTGTTCGATACAGTGCCAGGAGAAGCGCCGTTCTGCGAAATCTGTGGCGATACCACTCGAAACCGTATGTGTTCGACGAAACTAAGTGGTCGATACTGTGCCATGAGTAACTCCCGTTCGGCGCAATCTGTGGCGATACCACTCTAAACCGTATGTGTTCGACGAAACTAAGTGGTCGACCTTGTGAGAGAGGAAACTCCAGGTGCGAAACTTAGTTCCATTTTAAACTAATTGTTCTAACTGAATATAAGTGTTCGATACAGTGCCAGGAGAAGCGCCGTTCTGCGAAATCTGTGGCGATACCACTCGAAACCGTATGTGTTCGACGAAACTAAGTGGTCGACCTAGTGAGAGAGGACACTCCAGATGCGAAACTTAATTCCATTTTAAAATAATTGTTCTATATGATATTAAGTGTTCGATACTGTGCCAGGAGAAGCGCCCGTTCTCTGAAATCTGTGGCGATGCTACTCGAAACCGTATGTGTTCGTCGAAACTAAGCGGTCGACCTTGTGAGAGAGGAAACTCCAGATGCGAAACATAGTTCCATTTTAAATTAATTGTTCCATCTGAAACTAAGTGTTCGATACTGTGCCAGGAGAAGCGCCTGTTCTCTGAAATCTGTGGCGATACCACTCGAAACCGCATGTGTTCGACGAAACTAAGTGGTCGACCTTGTGAGAGAGGAAACTCCAGACGCGAAAATTAGTGCCGTTTTAAACTAATTGTTTCATCTGAAACTAAGTGTTCGATACTGTGCTAGGAGAAGAGCCTGTTCTCTGAAATCTGTGGCGATGCCACTCGAAACCGTATGTGTTCGACGAAACTAAGTGGCCGACCTTGTGAGAGAGGAAACGTCAGATGCGAAACTGTGTTCCATTTTAAACTAATTGTTCCATCTGAAATTAAGTGTTCGATACTGTGCCAGGAGAAGCGGCTGTTCTCTGAAATCTGTGGCGATACCACTCGAAACCGTATGTGTTCGACGAAATTAAGTTGTCGACCTTGTGAGAAAGGAAACTCCAGATGCGAAACATTGTTCTATTTTAAACTAATTGTTCTATCTGAAACGAAGTGTTCCATACTGTGCCAGGAGCAGCGCCGTTATGTGGAATCTGTGGCGATGCCACTCGAAACCGTATGTGTTCGACGAAACTCAGTGGTCGACCATGAGAGAGAGGAAACTCCAGATACGAAACATAGTTCCATTTTAAACTAATAGTTCTATCTGAAACTAAGTGTTCGATACGGTGCCAGGAGAAGCGCCTGTTCTCTTAAATCTGTGGCGATGCCACTCGAAACCTTATGTGTTCGACGAAACTCAGTGGTCGACCTAGTGAGAGAGGAAACTCCAGATGCGAAACTTAATTCCATTTTAAAATAATTGTTCTATATGATATTAAGTGTTCGATACTGTGCCAGGAGAAGCGCCCGTTCTCTGAAATCTGTGGCGATGCTACTCGAAACCGTATGTGTTCGTCGAAACTAAGCGGTCGACCTTGTGAGAGAGGAAACTCCAGATGCGAAACATAGTTCCATTTTAAATTAATTGTTCCATCTGAAACTAAGTGTTCGATACTGTGCCAGGTGAAGCGCCTGTTCTCTGAAATCTGTGGCGATACCACTCGAAACCGTATGTGTTCGACGAAACTAAGTGGCCGACCTTGTGAGAGAGGAAACTCCAGATGCGAAACATAGTTCCACTTTCAACTAATTGTTCTATCTGAAACTATGTGTTCGATACTGTGCCAGGAGAAACTCCCGTTCTGCGAAATCTGTGGCGATACTACTCGAAACCGTATGTGTTCGACGAAACTAAGTGGTCAACCTTGTGAGAGAGGACACTCCAGATGCGAAACATAGTTCCACTTTCAACTAATTGTTCTATCTGAAACTATGTGTTCGATACTGTGCCAGGAGAAACTCCCGTTCTGCGAAATCTGTGGCGATACTACTCGAAACCGTATGTGTTCGACGAAACTAAGTGGTCAACCTTGTGAGAGAGGACACTCCAGATGCGAAACATAGATCCATTTTCAACTAATTGTTCTATCTGATACTAAGTGTTCGATACTGTGCCAGGAGAAGCGCCTGTTCTCTGAAATGTGTGGCGATGCCGCTCGAAACCGTATGTGTTCGACGAAACTAAGTGGTTGACCTTGTGAGAGAGGATACTCCAGATGCGAAACATAGTTCCATTTTAATCTAATTGTTCTATCTGTAACTAAGTGTTCGATAATGTGCCAGGAGAAGCGCCTGTTCTCTGAAATCTGTGGCGATGCCACTCGAAACAGTATTTGTTCGACGAAACTAAGTTGTCGACCTTGTGAGAGAGGAAACTGCAGATGCGAATCGAACTTCCATTTTAAACTAATTGTTATATCTGATACTAAGTGTTCGATACTGTGTTAGGAGAAGCGCCTGTTCTCTGAAATCTGTGGCGATACCACTCGAAACCGTATGTGTTCGAAGAAACTAAGTGGCCGACCTTGTGAGAGAGGGAACTCCAGATGCGAAACATAGTTCCATTTTAAACTAATTGTTCTATCTGAAACTAAGTGTTCGATACTGTGCCAGGAGAAGCACCCGTTCTCTGAAAAATGTGGCGATGCTACTCGAAAACGTATGTGTTCGTCGAAACTAAGCGGTCGACCTTGTGAGAGAGGAAACTCCAGATGCGAAACTTAGTTCTATTTTAAATTAATTGTTCAATCTGAAACTAAGTGTTCGATACTGTGCCAGGAGAAGCGCCGGTTCTCTGAAATCTGTGGCGATGCCACTCGAAACCGTATGTGTTCGACGAAACTAAGTGGCCGACCTTGTGAGAGAGGAAACTCCAGATGCGAAACATAGTTGCATTTTAAACTAATTGTTCTATCTGAAACTAAGTGTTCGATACTGTGCTAGGAGAAGCGACTGTTCTCTGAAGTCTGTGGCGATACCACTCGAAACCGTATGTGTTCGACGAAACTGAGTGGTCGCCTTGTGAAAGGGGAAACTCCAGATGCGAAACTTAGTTCCATTTAAAACTAATTGTTCCATCTGAAACTAAGTGTTCGATACTGTGCCAGGAGAAGCGCCGGTTCTCTGAAATCTGTGGCGATACCACTCGAAACCGTATGTGTTCGACGAAACTAAGTGGCCGACCTTGTGAGCGAGGAAACTCCAGATGCGAAACATAGTTGCATTTTAAACTAATTGTTCTATCTCAAACTAAGTGTTCGATACTGTGCCAGGAGAAGCGACTGTTCTCTGAAATCTGTGGCGGTGCCACTCGAAACATTATGTGTTCGGCGAAACTCAGTGGTCGACCTTGTGAGAGAGGAAACTCCGGATGCGAAATTTAGTTCCATTTTAAACTAATTGTTCTATCTCAAACTAAGTGTTCGAGCCTGGGCCAGGAGAAGCGCCTGTTCTCTGAGATCTGTGGCGATGCTACTCGAAACCGTATGTGTTCGACGAAACTAAGTGGTCGACCTTGTGAGAGAGCAAACTCCAGATGCGAAACTTAGTTCCATTTTAAACTAATTGTTCTATCTGAAACTAAGTGTTCGATACTGTGCCAGGAGTATCGCCTGTTCTCTGAAATCGGTGGCGATGCTACTCGAAACCGTATGTGTTCATCGAAACTAAGTGGTCGACCTTGTGAGAGAGGAAACTCCAGATGCGAAGCTTAGTTCCATTTTAAACTAATTGTTCTATCTGAAACTAAGTGTTCGATAGTGTGCCAGGAGAATCGCCTGTTCTCTGAAATCTGTGGCGATGCCACTCGAGGCCGTATGTGTTCGACGAAACTAAGTGGTCGCTTTGTGAGAGAGCAAACTCCAGATGCGAAACTTAGTTCCATTTTAAACTAATTGTTCTATCTGAAACTAAGTGTTCGATAGTGTGCCAGGAGAATCGCCTGTTCTCTGAAATCTGTGGCGATGCCACTCGAGGCCGTATGTGTTCGACGAAACAAAGTGGTCGCTTTGTGAGAGAAGAAATTCCAGATGCGAAACTTACTACCATTTTAAACTAATTGTTCTATCTGAAACTATTTGTTCGATACTGTGCCACGAGAAGCGCCTGTTCTCTGATATGTGTGGCGATGCCACTCGAAACCGTATGCGTTCATCGAAACTAAGTGGTCGACCTTGTGAGAGAGGAAACTCCAGATGCGAAGCTTAGTTCCATTTTAAACTAATTGTTCTATCTGAAACTAAGTGTTCGATAGTGTGCCAGGAGAATCGCCTGTTCTCTGAAATCTGTGGCGATGCCACTCGAGGCCGTTTGTGTTCGACGAAACTAGGTGGTCGCTTTGTGAGAGAAGAAATTCCAGATGCGAAACTTAGTACCATTTTAAACTAATTGTTCTATCTGAAACTAAGTGTTCGATACTGTGCCAGGAGAAGCGCCTGTTCTCTGAGATCTGTGGCGATGCTACTCGAAACCGTATGTGTTCGACGAAACTAAGTGGTCGACCTTGTGAGAGAGCAAACTCCAGATGCGAAACTTAGTTCCATTTTAAACTAATTGTTCTATCTGAAACTAAGTGTTCGATACTGTGCCAGGAGTAGCGCCTGTTCTCTGAAATCGGTGGCGATGCTACTCGAAACCGTATGTGTTCATCGAAACTAAGTGGTCGACCTTGTGAGAGAGGAAACTCCAGATGCGAAGTTTGTTCCATTTTAACCTATTTGTTGTATCTGAAACTAACTGTTCGATTCCGTGCCAGAAGAAGCGCCTGCTCTCTGAAATCTGTCGCGATGCTACTCGAAACCGTATGTGTTCGAGGAAACTTAGAGGTCGACCGTGTGGGAGAGGAAACTCCAGATGCGAAACTTAGTTGCATTTTAAACTAATTGTTCTACCTGAAACTATGTGTTCGATAGTGTGCCAGGAGAATCGCCTGTTCTCTGAAATCTGTGGCGATGCCACTCGAGGCGGTATGTGTTTGACGAAACTAAGTGGTCGCTTTGTGAGAGAAGAAATTCCAGATGCGAAACTTACTACCATTTTAAACTAATTGTTCTATCTGAAGCTATTTGTTCGATACTGTGCCACGAGAAGCGCCTGTTCTCTGATATGTGTGGCGATGCCACTCGAAACCGTATGCGTTCATCGAAACTAAGTGGTCGACCTTGTGAGAGAGGAAACTCCAGATGCGAAGCTTAGTTCCATTTTAAACTAATTGTTCTATCTGAAACTAAGTGTTCGATAGTGTGCCAGGAGAATCGCCTGTTCTCTGAAATCTGTGGCGATGCCACTCGAGGCCGTATGTGTTCGACGAAACTAGGTAGTCGCTTTGTGAGAGAAGAAATTCCAGATGCGAAACTTAGTACCATTTTAAACTAATTGTTCTATCTGAAACTAAGTGTTCGTTACTGTGCCAGGAGAAGCGCCTGTTCTCTGAGATCTGTGGCGATGCTACTCGAAACCGTATGTGTTCGACGAAACTAAGTGGTCGACCTTGTGAGAGAGCAAACTCCAGATGCGAAACTTAGTTCCATTTTAAACTAATTGTTCTATCTGAAACTAAGTGTTCGATAGTGTGCCAGGAGAAGCGCCTGTTCTCTGAGAACGGTGGCGATGCTACTCGAAACCGTATGTGTTCGACGAAACTAAGTGGTCGACCTTGTGAGAGAGCAAACTCCAGATGCGAAACTGAGTTCCATTTTAAACTAATTGTTCTATCTGAAACTAAGTGTTCGATACTGTGCCAGGAGTAGCGCCTGTTCTCTGAAATCGGTGGCGATGCTACTCGAAACCGTATGTGTTCATCGAAACTAAGTTGTCGAACTTGTGGGAGAGGAAACTCCAGATGCGAAGCTTAGTTCCATTTTAAACTAATAGTTCTATCTGAAACTATGTGTTCGATACTGTGCCAGGAGAATCGCCTGTTCTCTGAAATCTGTGGCGATGCCACTCGAGGCCGTATGTGTTCGACGAAACTAGGTGGTCGCTTTGTGAGAGAAGAAATTCCAGATGCGAAACTTAGTACCATTTTAAACTAATTGTTCTATCTGAAACTAAGTGTTCGTTACTGTGCCAGGAGAAGCGCCTGTTCTCTGAGATCGGTGGCGATGCTACTCGAAACCGTATGTGTTCGACGAAACTAAGTGGTCGACCTTGTGAGAGAGCAAACTCCAGATGCGAAACTTAGTTCCATTTTAAACTAATTGTTCTATCTGAAACTAAGTGTTCGATACTGTGCCAGGAGTAGCGCCTGTTCTCTGAAATCGGTGGCGATGCTACTCGAAACCGTATGTGTTCATCGAAACTAAGTTGTCGACCTTGTGGGAGAGGAAACTCCAGATGCGAAGCTTAGTTCCATTTTAAACTAATAGTTCTATCTGAAACTATGTGTTCGATACTGTGCCAGGAGAAGCGCCTGTTCTCTGAAATCTGTGGCGATGCCACTCGAAACCGTATGTGTTCGACGATACCAAGTGGCCGACCTTGTGAGAGAGGAAACTCCAGATGCGAAACTTAGTTCCATTTTAACCTAATTGTTGTATCTGAAACTAAGTGTTCGATACGGTGCCAGGAGAAGCGCCTGCTCTCTGAAAGCTGTCACGATGCTACTCGAAACCGTATGTGCTCGAGGAAACTTAGAGGTCGACCTTGTGGGAGAGGAAACTCCAGACGCGAAACTTAGTGTCATTTTAAACTAATTGTTCCATCTGAAACTAAGTGTTCGATACTGTGCCAAGAGAAGCGGCTGTTCTCTGAAATCTGAGGCGATGCCACTCGAAACCGTATGTGTTCGACGAAACTAAGTGGCCGACCTTGTGAGAGAGGAAACTTCAGATGCGAAACTTAATTCCATTTTAAACTAATTGTTCCATCTGAAATTAAGTGTTCGATACTGTGCCAGGAGAAGCGCCTGTTCTCTGAAATCTCTGTTGATGCCACTCGAAACCGTATGCGTTCGGCGAAACTAAGTGGTCGACCTTGTGAGAGAGGAAACTCCAGACGCGAAAATTAGTGCCGTTTTAAACTAATTGTTCCATCTGAAACTAAGTGTTCGATACTGTGCTAGGAGAAGAGCCTGTTCTCTGAAATCTGTGGCGATGCCACTCGAAACCGTATGTGTTCGAGGAAACTTAGAGGTCGACCTTGTGGGAGAGGAAACTCCAGACGCGAAACTTAGTGCCATTTTAAACTAATTGTTCCATCTGAAACTAAGTGTTCGATACTGTGCCAGGAGAAGCGGCTGTTCTCTGAAATCTGAGGCGATGCCACTCGAAACCGTATGTGTTCGACGATACCAAGTGGCTGACCTTGTGAGAGAGGAAACTCCAGATGCGAAACTTAGTTGCATATTAAACTAATTGTTCTACCTGAAACTATGTGTTCGATAGTGTGCCAGGAGAATCGCCTGTTCTCTGAAATCGGTGGCGATGCCACTCGAAACCGTATGCGTTCGGCGAAACTAAGTGGTTGAACTTGTGAGAGAGGAAACTCCAGATGCGAAACATAGTTCAATTTTAAACTAAATGTTCCATCTGAAACTAAGTGTTCGATACTGTGCTAGGAAAAGCGCCTGTTCTCTGAAATCTCTGGCGATGCCATTCGAAACCGTATGTATTCGACGAAACTAAGTGGCCGACCTTGTGAGAGAGGAAACTTCAGATGCGAAACTTAATTCCATTTTAAACTAATTGTTCCATCTGAAATTAAGTGTTCGATACTGTGCCAGGAGAAGCGCCTGTTCTCTGAAATCTCTGTTGATGCCACTCGAAACCGTATGTGTTCGACGAAACTAGGTGGTCGCTTTGTGAGAGAAGAAATTCCAGATGCGAAACTTAGTACCATTTTAAACTAATTGTTCTATCTGAAACTAAGTGTTCGTTACTGTGCCAGGAGAAGCGCCTGTTCTCTGAGATCTGTGGCGATGCTACTCGAAACCGTATGTGTTCGACGAAACTAAGTGGTCGACCTTGTGAGAGAGCAAACTCCAGATGCGAAACTTAGTTCCATTTTAAACTAATTGTTCTATCTGAAACTAAGTGTTCGATACTGTGCCAGGAGTAGCGCCTGTTCTCTGAAATCGGTGGCGATGCTACTCGAAACCGTATGTGTTCATCGAAACTAAGTGGTGGCCTGGTGAAAGAGGAAACTCCAGGTGCGAAACATAGTTCCATTTTAAACTAATTGTTCTATCTGAATATAAGTGTTCGATACAGTGCCAGGAGAAGCGCCGTTCTGCGAAATCTGTGGCGATACCACTCGAAACCGTATGTGTTCGACGAAACTAAGTGGTCGATACTGTGCCATGACTAACTCCCGTTCGGCGAAATCTGTGGCGATACCACTCGAAACCGTATGTGTTCGACGAAACTAAGTTGTCGACCTTGTGAGAGAGGAAACTCCAGGTGCGAAACTTAGTTCCATTTTAAAATAATTGTTCTATCTGAATATAAGTGTTCGATACAGTGCCAGGAGAAGCGCCGTTCTGCGAAATCTGTGGCGATACCACTCGAAACCGTATGTGTTCGACGAAACTAAGTGGTCGATACTGTGCCACGAGTAACACCCGTTCGGCGCAATCTGTGGCGATACCACTCGAAACCGTATGTGTTCGGCGAAACTAAGTAGTGGACCTTGCGAGAGAGGAAACTCCAGATGCGAAACTTACTTCCATTTGAAACTAATTGTTTTATCTGAAACTAAGTGTTCGATACTGTGCCAGGAGTAGAGCCTGTTCTCTGAGATCAGTGGCAATGCTAGTCGAAACCGTACGTGTTCGACGAAACTAAGTGGTCGACCTTGTGAGAGAGGAAACTCCAGGTGCGAAACTTAGTTCCATTTGAAACTAATTGTTCTATCTGAAACTAAGTGTTCGATACTGTGCCAGGAGAAGCGCGTGTTCTCTGAAATCAGTCGCGATGCTCCTCGAAACCGTATGTGTTCGGCGAATCTAAATGGTCGACCTTGTGATGGAGGAAACTCCAGATGCGAAACTTAGTTCCATTTTAAACTAATTGTTCTATCTGAAACTAAGTGTTCGATACTGTGCCAGAAGAAGCGCCTGTTCTCTGATATCTGTGGCGATAACACTCGAAACGGTATGTGTTCGACGAAACTGAGTGGTCGACTTTGTGAGAGAGGAAACTCCAGACGCGAAACTTAGTGCCATTTTAAACTAATTGTTCTTTCTGAAAGTGTTCGATACTGTGCCAGGAGAAACGCCTGTTCTCTGAAATCTGTGGCGATGCCCCTCGAAACCGTATGTGTTCGACGAAGCTCAGTGGTCGCCTTGTGCGGGAAGAAACTCCAGATGCGAAACTTAGTTCCATTTTAAACTAAGTGTTCTATCTGAAACTAAGTGTTCGATACTGTGCCAGGAGAAGCGCCGTTATGTGAAATCTGTGGCGATGCCACTCGAAACCCTACGTGTTCGACGAAACTAAGTGGTCGACCTTGTGAGAGATGAAACTCCAAATGCGAAATATAGTTCCATTTTAAACTAAGTGTTCTATCTGTAACTAAGTGTTCGACACTGTGCCAGGAGAAGCGCCTGTTCTCTGAAATGTGTGGCGATGCCACTCGAAACCGTATGTGTTCGACGAAACTAAGTTGCCGACCTTGTGAGAGAGGGAACTTCAGATGCGAAACTCAGTTCCATTTCAAATTAATTGTTCTATTTGAAACTAAGTGTTCGATACTGTGCCAGGAGAAGCGCCAGTTCTCTGAGATCTGTGGCGATGCCACTCGAAACCGTATGTGTTCGACGAAACTAAGTTGCCGACATTGTGAGAGAGGAAACTCCAGATGCAAAACATAGTTCCATTTTAAACTAATTGGTCTATCTGAAACTAAGTGTTCGATACTGTGCCAGGAGTAGCGCCTGTTCTCTGAAATATGTGGCGATGCCACTCGAAACCGTATGTGTTCGACGAAACCAAGTCGTCGACCTTGTGAGAGAGGAAACTCCACATGCGAATCTTAGTTCCATTTTAAACCAATTGTTCTACCTGAAACTAATGTTCGATACTGTGCCAGGAGAAGCACCTGTTCTCTGAAATTTGTGGCGATGCTACTCGAAACCGTATGTGTTCGACGAAACTAAGTAGTCGATCTTGTGAGAGATGAAACTCCAAATGCGAAATATAGTTCCATTTTAAACTAAGTGTTCTATCTGTAACTAAGTGTTCGACACTGTGCCAGGAGAAACGCCTGTTCTCTGAAATGTGTGGCGATGCCACTCGAAACCGTATGTGTTCGACGAAACTAAGTGGTCGACCTTGTGAGAGAGGATTCACCAGATGCGAAACATTGTTCCATTTTAAACTAATTTTTCTATCTGAAACTAAGTGTTCGATACTGTGCCAGGAGAAGCGCCTGTTGTTTGAAATCTGTGGCGATAACACTCGAAACGGTATGTGTTCGACGAAACTGAGTGGTCGACTTTGTGAGAGAGGAAACTCCAGACGCGAAACTTAGTGCCATTTTAAACTAATTGTTCTTTCTGAAAGTGTTCGATACTGTGCCAGGAGAAACGCCTGTTCTCTGAAATCTGTGGCGATGCCCCTCGAAACGGTATGTGTTCGACGAAACTGAGTGGTCGACCTTGTGAGAGAGGAAACTCCAGATGCGAAACTTAGTTCCATTTTAAACTAATTGTTCTATCTGAAACTAAGTGTTCGATACTGTGCCGGGGGAGGAGCCTGTTCTCTGAAATCTGTGGCGATGCTACTCGAAAACGTGTGTGTTCGACGAAACTAAGTGGTCGACCTTGTGAGAGAGGAAACTCCAGATGCGAAACATAGTTCCATTTTAAACTAATTGTTCTATCTGAAACTAAGTGTTCGATACTGTGCCAGGAGAAGCGCCTGTCCTCTGAAATATGTGGCGTTGCCACTCGAAAACGTATGTGTTCAACGAAACTAAGTGGTGGACCTTGTGAGAGAGGAAACTCCAGATGCAAAACTTAGTTCCATTTTAAACTAATTGTTCTATCTGAAACTAAGTGTTCGATAGTGTGCCAGGAGAATGGCCTGTTCTCTGAAATCTGTGGCGATGCCACTCGAGGCCGTATGTGTTCGACGAAACTAAGTGGTCGCTTTGTGAGAGAAGAAATTCCAGATGCGAAACTTACTACCATTTTAAACTAATTGTTCTATCTGAAACTATTTGTTCGATACTGTGCCACGAGAAGCGCCTGTTCTCTGATATGTGTGGCGATGCCACTCGAAACCGTATGCGTTCATCGAAACTAAGTGGTCGACCTTGTGAGAGAGGAAACTCCAGATGCGAAGCTTAGTTCCATTTTAAACTAATTGTTCTATCTGAAACTAAGTGTTCGATAGTGTGCCAGGAGAAGCGCCTGTTCTCTGATATCTGTGGCGATTCCACTCGAAACCGTATGTGTTCGACGAAACTAAGTGGTCGACCTTGAGAGAGGAAACTCCAGATGCGAAACTTACTACCATTTTAAACTAATTGTTCTATCTGAAACCAAGAGTTCGATACTGTGCCAGGAGAAGCGCCTGTTCTCTGAAATGTGTGGCGATGCCACTCGAAACCGTATGTGTTCGAGGAAACTAAGTGGTTGATCTTGTGAGAGAGGATACTCCAGATGCGAGACATAGTTCCATTTTAAAATAAATGTTCTGTCTGAAATAAGTGTTCGATACTGTGCCAGGCGAAGCGCCTGTTCTCTGAAATCTGTGGCGATGCCACACGCAACCGTATGTGTTCGACGAAACTAAGTGGCCGACCTTCTGAGAGAGGAAACTCCAGATGCGAAACCTAGTTCCATTTTCAGCTAATTGTTCTATCTGAAAGTGTTCGATACTGTGCTAGAAGAAGCGCCTATTCTCTGAAATCTGTGGCGATGCTACTCGAAACCGTATGTGTTCGACGAAACTAAGTGGTCGACCTGCTGAGAGAGGAAACTCCAGATGCGAAACTTAGTTCCATTTTAAACTAATTGTTCTATCTGAAACGAAGTGTTCGACACTGTGCCAGGAGAAGCGCCTGTTCTCTTAAATCTGTGGCCATGCAACTCGAAACCGTATGTGTTCGACGAAACTATGTTGTCGACCTTGTGGGAGAGGAAACTCCAGATGCGAAACCTAGTTCCATTTTAAACTAATTGTTCTATCTGAAACTAAGTGTTCGATAATGTGCCAGGAGAAGCGCCTGTTCTCTGAAATCTGTGGCGATGCCACTAGAAACCGTATGTGTTTGACGAAACTAAGTTGTCGACCTTGTGAGAGAGGAACTCCAGATGCGAAACTTAGTTCCATTTTAAACTAATTGTTCTATCTGAAACTAAGTGTTCGATACTGTGCCAGGAGAAGCGCCTGTTCTCTGAAATCTGTGGCGATGCCACTCGAAACCGTATGTGTTCGACGAAACTAACTGGCCGACCTTGTGAGAGAGGAAACTCCAGATGCGAAACTTAGTTCCATTTTAAACCAAATGTTCCATCTGAAACTAAGTGTTCGATAATCTGCCAGTAGAAGCGCCTGTTCTCTGAAATCTGTGGCGATGCCACTCGAAACCGTATGTGTTTGACGAAACTAAGTTGTCGACCTTGTGAGAGAGGAACTCCAGATGCGAAAATTAGTTCCATTTTAAACTAATTGTTCTATCTGAAAATAAGGGTTCGGTACTGTGCCAGGAGAAGCGCCTGTTCTCTGAAATCTGTCGCGACGCTAATCGAAACCGTATGTGTTCGACGAAAATAAGTGGTCGACCTTGTGGTAGAGGAAACTCCAGATGCGAAACATAGTTCCATTTTAAACTAATTTTTCTATCTGAAACTAAGTGTTCAGTACTGTGCCAGGAGAAGCGCCTGTTCTCTGAAATCTGTCGCGACGCTAATCGAAACCGTATGTGTTCGACGAAAATAAGTGGTCGACCTTGTGGTAGAGGAAACTCCAGATGCGAAACATAGTTCCATTTTAAACTAATTGTTCTATCTGAAACTAAGTGTTCTGTACTGTGCCAGGAGAAGCGCATATTCTCTGAAATCTGTGGCGATGCTACTCGAAACCGTATGTGTTCGACGAAAATAAGTGGTCGACCTTGTTGTAGAGGAAACTCCAGATGCGAAACATAGTTCCATTTTAAACTAATTGTTCTATCTGAAACTAAGTGTTCGGTACTGTGCCAGGAGAAGCGCCTGTTCTCTGAAATCTGTCGCGACGCTAATCGAAACCGTATGTGTTCGACGAAAATAAGTGGTCGACCTTGTGGTAGAGGAAACTCCAGGTGCGAAACATAGTTCCATTTTAAACTAATTGTTCTATCTGAAACTAAGTGTTCTGTACTGTGCCAGGAGAAGCACCTGTTCTCTGAAATCTGTCGTGATGCTATTCGAAACCGTATGTGTTCGACGAAACTAAGTGGTCGACCTTGTGGGAGAGGAAACTCCGTATGCGAAACTTAGTTCCATTTTAAACTGATTGTTCTATCTGAAACTAAGTGTTCGATACTGTGCCAGGAGAAGCGCCTGTTCTCTGAAATCTTTGGCGATGCTAATCGAAACCGTATGTGTTCCGAAACTAAGTGCCCGCCTTGTGAGAGAGGAAACTCCAGATGCGAAACTTAGTTCCATTTTAAACTAATTATTCTATGTGAAACTAAGTGTTCGATACTGTGCCAGGAGAAACGCCGTTCTGCGAAATCTGTGGCGATGCTACTCGAAACCGTATGTGTTCGACGAATCTAAGTGGTCGACCTTGTGGGAGAGGAAACTCCAGTTACGAAACTTAGTTCCATTTTAAAGTAATTGTTCTATCTGAAACTAAGTGTTCGATACTTTGCCCGGAGAAGCGCCTGTTCTGTGAAATCTGTGGTAATGCTAATCGAAACCGTATGTGTTCGACGAAAATAAGTGGTCGACCTTGTGGTAGAGGAAACTCCAGCTGCGAAAATTAGTCCCATTTTAAACTAATTGTTCTATCTGAAACTAAGTGTTCGACACTGTGCCAGGAGAGGCGACTGTTCTCTGAAATCTGTGGTAATGCTAATCGAAACCGTATGTGTTCGACGAAACAAAGTCGTCGACCTTGTGAGAGAGGAAACTGCAGATGCGAAACATAGTTCCATTTTAAACTAATTTTTCTATCTGAAACTAAGTGTTCGATACTTTGCCCGGAGAAGCGCCTGTTCTGTGAAATTTTTGGTAATGCTAATCGAAACCGTATGTGTTCGACGAAACAAAGTGGTCGACCTTGTGAGAGAGGAAACTGCAGATGGGAAACTTAGTTCCATTTGAAACTAATTGTTCTATCTGAATCTAAGTGTTCGATACTGTGCCAGGAGAAGCGCCTGTTCGCTGAACTGTATGGCGATGCCGCTCGAAACCGTATGTGTTCGACGAAACTAATTAGTCGACCTTGTGAGAGAGGAAACACAAGATGCGAAACTTAGTTCCATTTAAAATAATTGTTCTATCTGAAACTAAGTGTTCGATACTGTGCCAGGAGAAGCGCATATTCTCTGAAATCTGTGGCGATGCTACTCGAAACCGTATGTGTTCGACGAAAATAAGTGGTCGACCTTGTGGTAGAGGAAACTCCAGATGCGAAACATAGTTCCATTTTAAACTAATTGTTCTATCTGAAACTAAGTGTTCGGTACTGTGCCAGGAGAAGCGCCTGTTCTCTGAAATCTGTGGCGATGCTAATGGAAACCGTATGTGTTCGACGAAACTAAGTGGTTGACCTTGTGGGAGAGGAAACACCAGATGCGAAACTTAGTTCCATTTAAAATAATTGTTCTATCTGAAACTAAGTGTTCGATACTGTGCCAGGAGAAGCGCCTGTTCTCTGAAATCTGTGGCGATGCTAATCGAAACCGTATGTGTTCGACGAAACTAAGTGGTTGACCTTGTGAGAGAGGAAGCTCCGGATGCGAAATATA